>CM066566.1:18607250-19807250 GCA_033816785.1 Picus viridis
CTATCATGCCCTGGAATGATTCACTCCGTGTTACCTTTTGACTGTACACCTTGGACAGCAAAGGGAATCCTTCAGAGCACTCAGTGTGGCTGACTTTCAAATGCAAAGCAACGTTTGACCTGAGCTACACAGGGAACTAATGTTCTGCTGTACATCTCTCTAATTCACTCTGCAGAATGCTTTGCCTCATTTCACCTGTCTCTTGCAATTTTTGCTTAAAACATGAAAACAATTTGTATCTATTTTTATATCATTCATTTTCTTTTCCTAGCAACCACTCTTTTGTCTCACCTAATTCCACTTTGTCTGAAACTCTTCTTCCTCCTCATCATCCATGATCTCAGGCAGGAGCCACCCATCACAGGGGCATGTGCTAGGACTGTGTAGGCAGGTGAATATCAGGATTTGCAGACCCTTTGCAATGAGGAGCGACCAGCCAGGCCTGACCAGAGGGTACATGCTGAGAGCAGGGAGTGCTTCCCAGCTCCTACAGCCTGCTCAGTGCCCTGGTGAGGCTGAGGTGAGTGGTTCCATCTGCACTGTGCACACGCAAGCCAGGCCAGGGTGTGCTGAGCAAATTGTTGGGGAGAAGCTTGGCTCCTTGATGAGACAGACCTCCAAGAAGAGCTGTGGTGCAAAACAGGAGCTTGCTGGAGGGGTAGCTGGAGAGAGAAGTGAGGGGGAAAGTATAGGATCACTGTCAATTCAATACTCTAAAGGTGGCAGAGGCCCTCTCCTACCTTTTTTTCTTTTCTCACAAGAAAGAAGGTCTAGAAGCTAAGATATTAACATAGGACTCAGGACTCTAGAAGGTTTACAAAGTTAGTTTTCTTTCCTTTAGATTCCTGAAATTGTGTCTTCAGGGTGGGAGTCATCAAAGTGGCAAAGGCAAGAGTGGGAACATGTGATCAGTACCAGAGAGGAACCCATCCTTGTCTCCAGCACGAAGCTGTTAGCCTGACTCAGCTGTAACACAAAACTGCATCTGCCAGCCGTTTTGTCATCTTGTGCTCCTCTGCCCTCTTGCTAAAAGAGAACAAGTTTTTTTTCTTCCCTTGTAGGGATGAAGCTTAGGACAATGAAAGAGTCTACTATGGACTGAAGCAATGATCACAAAAATGCCTGGCTAGGAGCCTGGCAGCTGCATGCCATACCCCTCTTAACCCATCTCAAAGTGGTCCACGTGGGAGAAAAGACAATGTTTTAGGGGATAACTGGCTGCTGTGCCTTCCTGTGAAGAATATACTGCTTACATCAATGCTGTAGGTAGCAAATCTTGTCAGAGGTGCTGGACTCTGCAAACAATTTACACCAGATTTCCCTCAGATAGTGATGAAATCCATGATGGCTTGGTTAGACATCTGCAACCCCAGCAGAAAGAAAACAGTGTGACTCTTGCCTAGTGTGTGCAGCTGAAGCCCTATCAAGGACAGAAAAGAAAATGCACCATATTTATTTGTTTCTTCAGCAGGTAGAAACTGTGTCTTCTCACATAAATTGAGAGGCATGGGGTTCTGTGGGAGTAATCTGCTTCTAGGAATTTATTTCATATGGTGGCTGTGAGTGGCTCAACAAGATAGGATGGGAAGAAAGAAACAGGCACAAACCTCCAAATAACTCTGATAGAGTGAAAGAGCCCAGCAAGCAAATCCTCACACCTCCTGCGTCCCTCAGGAAATGAAAACCTCTCCAAGGGAGCTGATGTATCTACAGCCAGTGTTAAGCATTCTGCATTTTGGGTTTTACAGAAAAGCCAAGTTACACTGGGAAGTCTCATCTGCCCACTTTTAAGTGGAAACAAATAAATAGGCTTGGTTTCGCTTTTAATTTCCTGTCCAGTGCCAGTTTTCCCGAGTCCAACATGGGTCTCCTGTGAAATGCCCTGAGAAATTTCAGGGCTGGGAAGAGAGCTCCCTGGCCCCATCACCTCCATGGCAGATGAGGAAACACAGAAGAGCTCCAACAGCTGATGAGCCCTGAGACCCACAGGCTGGCTCTCTGTTTCTGCTCTCACCAGCTGCTCTCAGAGCAGGGTTTCCTGCTTAGTCTTGCCTTTCAAGAAGGGACTGCGTCCAGTTCCCTTTCAGAAAAGGCAATTGAAAGAAAATACCACATTCAGCAGCAAGGAAAACAGAGAGCTAAGCAGTCTCTGGCGTGTGCTGAGCTGATGTGATGAGGCTGGGCCATGAGTCCAGCAGGTTTTTCTCATTTCTATGCTGTGTAGTGGTAAGTCAGCGTGTACGATATTTTAACTTTGCCCTGGAGCTTCCTCCCAGGATTCTGCCAGTAGTTTGATCCTGCTTTGATAAACCATCACCCAGACACAACATGGAACTCTAATCCTAATGATGTGTGTTAATTAAAAATCAAATGACACTTTCTCAGGAGAAAATTCTTTCGTTCCAATGCTTTCCTACGGTAATTGTCCTAAACCAGCTTATTACCTCCCCCTGTAGTTTCATTTATTGTTTGCTGTGTCTAAACTCCTGCCTGCCAGTGCACTGCGTTGCGTTGTCACGGTCCACCCCATCCTTTCCAAAGAGTTTGCCAAAAAGGTGCAGCAAAAGCTTTAAAGTTTTGAGCAGAGAAAAAGCTGTATCTTTACTGTGATGATG
Organism: Picus viridis; assembly: GCA_033816785.1. NCBI lineage: Eukaryota > Metazoa > Chordata > Aves > Piciformes > Picidae > Picus > Picus viridis. The sequence goes on from CM066566.1 coordinate 18,609,866, forward strand.
CACAGTCTGCCAGTTCTAATTCACTGCCTCGCAGCACCAAACTGAGAAACTCTTTGTCTCCCCTGGCTTCTAAAATAGCACGAGATAAACAGGAAAAAGGGGAGACACCTGTCTGATATTGTCTGACTCTCAAGTCAGTTCAGGCTCTGATATTAATAACTTCCTGTTTTGTTGTAAAGTCTTCTGACAAGTGAAGTGCCTGCATCTGTGTTGGCTTCTCAGCCTGCACTTAGGTAAACATATGACTACTGTGTTCCCAGGTTCTGGGCTACAAATTCCAATTTTCTGCTTACCTTCAGGCCAAAATTTTAGGACTGGAAATCAACTTGCTGCAAATTATCTGCCTAAACCCACAATTAGTTGCCAAAATAAAAATGACCTGACTGTCACAGCAGTTGAACACCTGCAGAAGCTGCAAGTATCTTGGGACTTGAAAGGGCAGAATCTATACAAATCAGACTAATTTTATGTAGGAACTCAAATAAAGATCTTAATTTGCAACTCTGGACTGCTAAGGACGTGCTCTGAGGCTAGAAACAGAAAGAGGATCTGCAAAAAATGTGGAGAAAGGTGCATTTGTGTAATAACACTTGTGCAAGATGCTTGTGAAATGTGGTGCATGTTGCATTGCATAATTTTTCAGACACACTTGCATTAGTAAGACTTGCTCTTCTCCGTCTGTCCAGAGAGCTTTCCCTGTGACCTGAACTACTTCCTCTGGATAACATGTTGGTTTGCTACCTGCTGGAGAGATAGAGTGTCCCCCCTCAAACAGCTGCAGCTCTGTGTAAACAGGAATCATCTTCCAATCATGCTGTGTGACAAACCAGCTTGGGTTTAGCAGCTCTATGAGATTTCAAAATCAAATAAGCTAACCAAGGTTTAAAACAGTGCTGGACTGAAGAGACTAGCACCCGGTCCATCTGTGACTTAATTCATTAGTTTCTGTAAATATTGCTAGATGAGTTTGTCCAAAGGAAGTGTGAAGCAGCTGAAAAGAAACATCAGCTGAAAAGGCCTTAAAGTGAAAGTCAAAGCTGTCATCCAGTGGACTGTGAGTAGCAGTACGAGGCTCCAGTTCTTCTGGGGCACACTGACTTGCCGGATTTATACAGCTGTGATCATTTCCAGTGTTCTTAAATCCTGTAGTCTGTTCAGTCCTCACTTAGGACCAGGAAAGCAGCTTCATTTTTTCACCTGGCCAGCACAGCATGATCCTGGTCCTACAGAAGGCAGCAAAGGGCACCCACTGCTCTGTACCTGAGCATCCTGGAGGGAAGGCACCAGGACCCATTATCCCAGGCTAATACATGAGCCATCACTACATGCCTATAAAAAGTCCCTCTTCATCTAACCTGTAAGTCCCATTCAAGTACTGGAAGGCTGCTATAAGGTCTTCCCAGAGCCTTCTCTTCTCCAGGCTGAACAATCCAAACTCTCTCAGCCTGTCTTCATAGGAGTGGTGCTCCAGTCTTCTGATCACCTTCATGGCCCTCCTCTGGACCCACTCCAACAATTCCATCTCCATCTTATGTTGGAGGCTCCAGAATTGGACACAATACTCCATGTAGGATCTCATGAGAGTATAGAATAATAGAATCAATAAGGTTGGAAGAGACCTCAAAGATCATCAAGTCCAACTGTCACCTAAGACCTCATGACTAAACCATGGCACCAAGTGTCACATCCAGGGACGGTGACTCCACCACCTCCCCGGGCAGCCCATTCCAATGACAAACTACTCTCTCAGTGAAGAACTTTCTCCTCACCTCCAGCCTAAACTTCCCCTGGCACAGCTTGAGACTGTGTCCCCTTGTTCTCATGCTGGTTGCCTGGGAGAAGAGACCAATCCCCTCCTGGCTACAATGACCCTTCAGTTGTAGACAGCAATAAGATCGCCCCTGAGCCTCCTCTTCTCCAGCTAAACAACCCCAGCTCCCTCAGCCTCACAGGGCTGTGCTCAAGGCCTCTCACCAGCCTTGTTGCCCTTCTCTGGACACGGTCAAGTGTCTCAATGTCCTTCTTAAATTGAGAGGCCCAGAACTAGACACAGTACTCAAGGTGTGGCCTGACCAGTGCTGAGTACCGGGGCACAATGACTTCCCTGTTCCTGCTGGCCACACTGTTCTTGACAGACGCCAGGATGCCATTTGCTTTCTTGGCCACCTGGGCACACTGCTGGCTCATGTTCAGCTGGCTGTCAATCAGTACCCCCAGGTCTCTTTCTGTTTGGCTGCTCTCCAGCCACTCCAACCCCAGCCTGTAGCACTGCATGGGGGTTGTGGACAAAGTGCAGTACCTGGCACTTGGACTTGTTAAATGAGGAGGAGAATCACTCCTCTCAACCTGCTGGCCATGCTTCATTCATAGGGCTCGCTGACCTCACTCCAGCTATTACCCATCTGAGACACTGTCATCTTTTTCTCCCTCCTTTTGGAAGCATGGAAACACTGACCATGGTTTGAGAGTAACCTTTCACAACATTGCCCATCCCCATGCTAGCTGCTCCCTCTTACTTCTGAACTGCAGTGCATCATCTCCTCATTGGTGTACTGAGCAGGGGGCTCCTCAGGTTAGGGATTTTTTAGTTTGTTTGTGTAATCACAAAAGCAATAACTTTATTATTATTATTAATATTTTTTCCCCTGGATTTTATTTAAAACTAGGCAGTTCTGGGCCCTGGTCCTCACTGCTCCCATCTTGATGCCAGGAAGGGCTGCACTGGCAGGAGCAATGCTCTGGGACGAGTGGGCAATGGGGTCAGGAGGAAGGAATTACATCATCTGACATTGCCATTAAATGCAGTTTTTATGTAACCCTGTCCCCACAGAGTGATTCTATTCAGGTGAGGCTTCAGGGGAGCACACAGATCTCTTCCAGTATTGCTGTTACTAGCAGCCATGTTTTTCCATAGCAGGATTTTCCAGGCATGGGGAGGGCTCTGCCTTCTGAGATTGCTCAGGATGCTCAGCACTCATGCAAAGGGTGGGGGTGACTGCTCAGGGTAGGTAGGTGCGTCGTGTATTGCAAGGCAGTAGTTTCACAGTCTCCCCTGGAGCTGGGAGGTAGTAAGTGACCTGCCCAGAGAGAGCTCAGCACTGCTAACATCTGACAAGGACATTTTCATAGCTGAGATAAACAAACAGATGCCTTTTTTTGCTCTAGGGAGATAATTTCTCCTGTGCTACTAGCCTGAGATCATTTGCTTGGCTTAGTCTGTATTTTTACCATATGCAACAAACTTTAACCACTTCATCTGAGGCTGTTACTCATTTGGGGCCAATATGAAACATTTCTGGCATTTATTTTCCTATTTTTATTCCCCCGGCTTATGTCTCCACTTCTGTCTGTAAGTTTTCTTCTCAACATTTCAGTTCTCCTTTCATGTAATATTTTAAATCCTTAATTGCCTAATGCTGCAGATGGATAATATTAGTTGCCTTCCATTGCCACTCTGGCCATGATGACTTCCTTTGCTTGACAAGCTGATTACTCTCTCAAGGTGAATGTTAGGTCTGTCTGGAGTATGTCTTGTGCCAGATTGCAACTGCAAGCTAGACTAGACTAGACTTTCGAGATCATGTCCAACCTATCATCCAACACTATCTAATCAACTAAACCATGGCAACAAGCACCCCATCCAGTCTCTTCCTAAACACCTCCAGTGATGGCGACTCCACCACCTCCCTGGGCAGCCCATTCCAATGCCCGATCTCTATTTCTGGGAAGAATTTCTTTCTAACATCCAGCCTAAACCTCCCCTGGCACATCTTGAGACTGTGTCCTCTTGTTCTAGTGCTGGGAGAAGAGACCAACCCCCACCTGGCTACAACCTCCCTTCAGGAAGCTGTAGAGAGGAATAAGGTCTCCCCTGAGCCTCCTCTTCTCCAGGCTAAACAACCCCAGCTCCCTCAGCCTCTCCTCATAGGGCTTGTGCTCCAAACCCCTCCCCAGCTTTGTTGCCCTTCTCTGGACACATTCCAGCAACTTAACATCTTCCTTAGACTGAGGGGCCCAGAACTGGATGCAGGACTCATTGGATGTGCTCTTTCTTCAGACAAAGAATATCAGGACTAAAACTGAGATGCAGTCTTGTCCTGTCTGTTCTTTACAACATTTGTCTTGTGATGCGTAAGTAGTGATTCTCACTTGCCACCCTGCCCCTCTTCCTGAGGGCTTCCTGTTCAAAGTTGACTGATATGTGAATGTATTTTCCAGGTATGCTTTATTGCCTTTTTCCCTCTTTTCCTACCTTATTTCTGAAAAGAAGCAGTGAGGGGAAAGAAGTGGTCTGTAAATGAGGCAAAAAGGCAGAGATTTATTGAATGATGAGAGCAGACTCCAGGAGCCTCCAGGTAAAAGTAGCATAATTAGCATAATATTATCTGACTAAACAGCTCCTGTTCCACCAGCACCATTTCTGCACCCATCCCAGAGCTGGGGGCAAGACCCTCACCAGCCAAGATACCACACAGAGGAGCTCAGCCCCAGTAAGGAGCCCCAGCCAGCACCCGTGGATGGGATTGGAGGAGTCATCAATCATTGCCCTAACAACCGGGGGCCACCAGGCCCCCGGCCTTTGTTGTCACCACCACCATCACCCAGTGCGCACCATGGGCACTCACCAGTGATAAGAGGAGGATCCTCAGCCCAGATGGGCTCAGCTTGGAGCTTCTGCCTATCCTGGGGGGATTAAAAGGGGGAGTGGGCAGGGAGGGCCAAGTGGCCACACCTGGGGTGGGAGGAGACTCCAATAGAGCCTAGGTGCTCTGGGATTTGAGGGGGAAAATGGGGGAAAATGGGGTTGGTGAGGGACTTTTAGGGTGTCAGGAAATGATAGGACTGGGGGGAATGGGAAAAAAATAGAAATGGGTAGATTCAGATTGGATGTTAGGAAGAATTTCTTTCCCATGAGGGTGGTGAGACACTGGAACAGGTTGCCCAGGGAGGTGGTGGAAACCTAACCCCTGGGAGTTTTTAAGACCAGGCTGGATGTGGCTCTGGGCAACCTGATCTAGTGTGAGGTGTCCCTGCCCATGGCAGGGTGGGTGGAACTGGATGATCCTCGAGGTCCCTTCCACCCTCAACAATTCTATGTTTCTAAGACAATTTTGCAGTTTAGGCTGGATGTTAGGAAGGAATTCTTCCCAGAAAGAGAGACTGGGCATTGGAATGTACTGCCCAGGGAGGCGGTGGAGTCACCATCCCTGGAAGTGTTTAAAAAGAGACTGGATGAGGCACTCAGTGCCATGGTTTAGTTGATTAGATGGTATTGGGTGATAGGTTGGACTCAATGATCTCAAAGGTCTTTTCCAACCTGGTTAATTCTGTGATTCTCAGATTTTGAGGGGCTTTTCCTCCACACTTCCCTACCAAGATTGATGTTGTTCCAGTTTGTACCGATAGGATTTAGGTGGCTAGATCTCAAAATATGACAAACTAATGCATGCAAAGCAAACCCAGATGATGAAAGTCTATTGATAAAGAAAATTCCCATCCTGGCAACCTCCCAGCAAAGCACACAAGCAGCAAGTAGTAGTTAATAATAACTGCACCAAGTCTGCCAAAGCTGCTGGAGATGTGAATAACAGAAGCCTCTGTGGAGTCAAAGAATCATTGCACTGACTGCTCCCTGGTACATTGCATCAGCAGGTCCAGAAGGGCAGCATCCTGGGTGAGCAGCCAGGCTGACAGGCTCCCAAAGTACCTATTAATGGCAGTGGAGACCAGAGCCTTTGCAGAAGCATCGCAGAAGTGGCTTAACACTATGCAGGCTTATTAAAGTGGGAAAGAAACTTCCTTGCTGTTGCACAGTAGGATATACTGGGGTTGGTGCCTCAGATCTTACCATCAGCATGTGACTCCATAGCTTGTCTTCACAGATCCAATGCACAGTTATGTCTCTGCTTGCCAAAGTGGCTATGCACAGCCGCAAACCTTGCCTCCTTATGCCATGCACATGCTGCACAGGCCTCCAGAGGCATTCAAATGACTGTATTCTGCATGACCCCTAAAAGAGGGTAAAGAGCAGTTGCAGGATGGGAGCTAGAGCATTATCAATGCTTTCAGACTGCCCAGTGGATATAATTAAACACATTCCGTAGGCGTTCCTGAGGGAGAACAGGTCAAATTGTTTATGAGCTGCAAGCCAGGTCAAGGGGACTGGGTCTTCCACGGAGAAATCGCTGACACTGACTCAAAAATGCCATTGTTAAGATAAGAAAAACATCCAAAGTTCTTTCGAATTTTCCTAGTTGATACTTCACAAGTATCCATCCAGACCAGTGTAGGTGTTAAGAATTTGGGAAACAACACTAAGCACATAAAGAACAAAAACCAGCGGATCCTTTCTGAGAAGATGCAAACTGAGTCAGGGGAATAAGCAGGCAGATGTCACCTAGGACCAGGCTGTGAGCAAGTCTTTGTGATATTACTTAGCACATGTCTCAACTTCTTGAGCTCAGTGAAGAAGATAAATGGGAAAGTTGGCCAGCATTATTATCAGTTGGTACAGGGACATTTACTTTTGCAACTACATGTGGTGGGATCTGAGCAGGCAGGTCAAAGGAAAGCAGTGTGTATAGCTGGTTCTCAAAGGCACCTATTGCCAGTAAGTGTGAACCTAAATTTCTTTGAGAGATTCATTTTTCCTGACCTACTGTAACAGAAACGATGATCCTCAGGATCGTGCTGTGTACAGCCAAACCACTTGTGGGTGTAGTGTGAGCACTGAGGGCAGATTTACTGTGGTGAGAGTGGTGAGACACTGAAACAGGTTGCCCAGAGCAGTTGTGGATGGCCCATCCTTGGAACTGTTCAAAGCCAGGTTAGATGGGGCTTTGAGCAGCCTGGTCTAGTGGAAGGTATGCTTGCCCCTTGCAGGGGGACTGGAATTAAATGGTCTTTAAGCTCCATTCTGACCCCCCAAAATTTATGATTTTATGTTGGTCCACTCTTACCCTGGCAGGTGTGGTGTCCTCACAGGAGGATCCCATAGTAAAATCTTAGTAAAGAGCAGACAGAGCTTTTCCTGCGTCATACCGCACACCAGAAAGCAAGGATGTGCTTGGCCACCTGCATATTGACCTACCTCAGATCAGCTTCATGCAAGAATGGAAGAGGCACATGCATCCACTTCCTTTTTTTTTTTTCTCCTTTAGTTTTTCTTTCTTTCTTTCTTTTTTTCCCCCTCCCTGGTGTTTGTGGGAAGGAGGGAAAGCACCTGTTCCTGTCAGAGTTTAGAACATTCCTGCTCCCCCTGGCTGGAAAAGAAAAGGACCCCTTCTCTAGCTCTCTCTACCCCTGAGGGAAGCACTGACTACTGCTGTGATAGGTGAGAAGCTCTTTCAGGGCAGAACTTGTTCTCCCCAGGGACTTGCACCCCAGTCACTCCCTGCCCTGAGCTAATGTGCTGGGACCCTCTGGCTTGACCCCTCCCAGGCTTCCTGCTTTCCTGTTGCTCTGCCCTCTGCCACTTGCTGTCCATAGAAAGGCAGAGGTGGGGGAGCAGGCTCCCAAGGGGTCCAGAGGAGGAGAAGGTCTCCATCGGGGATATTTTGCTGGAGGAGATGAAGAAGGTGTCTCCACCACTGGGGCTGCAGGCAGGAGCAGTCAGGCGCTTCCCTTTGCAGCCGGCAGCACTCTGCCTTTCCCCGTCATTTATTACCTGACGTCTGTTCTCATGTGTTTCCCTCCAGGCCGGGAGCCAGGAGGGCTGGCACTTGGGACACCTCCTCCTGGTGTGCTGCCAAGGACGGCGGCAGTGTCCTCCCGCTGAAGGTGGCATCCCCCAGCCCTGGGCACGCAGCATCCATCCCCACCGCTCACCCGACCCCTCCTCTCGAGACCTACTAATGCTGGGAGAGGCAAGGTAACCTGGCCACGGAAAAGAGCTGGGACGGCAGCCAGCGGAGATTAATGGCATCATTAACATCCCCGGGTTATTTATAGGCTTAAAAATGCCTCGGACCTGCAAACTGAGCAGAGCTGCTCTGTGTAAATCAGGGACTCCCAGGTCTCCTGCTTTTGCCTTTCCCCTTCCTGCTGTTTCATCCTGATCACTGGCACTGTAAAAGCTCTGGAGCAGGGACTGTCTTTCATTGTAACCTACATTGTAAACCTTCCTAGGAAGGGGGATGCACGTGGGTTTTTTCCATGAATGCTTTCTCCTCCACCCAGTTCTTTCTGTGCTCGCTGTGTCCTGTGGCTTCTCTTTGGGAAAATTCTCTTTGTGGTATATTCCTGAGGCATGAGCTGAGCAGTCATCACAGGCATTAGTGATTTTCTGCCTTGGGTTTTAACTGTGAGCTCTGTGAGAGCAGGACTGGGAATCTCTTAGCTGTGGACAGCACCTAGGGCATGGGAGTCCCTACTGAGACATGCAAATTAATTAAGGAGGACTATGGAGGCCCTCCTATGGGAGCCAGCAGAGCCAGCCCAGCATCCAGGTCCTCCAGGAACCTCACAGAACTGGCATGAAAAGAAAAACCCTTCCTGAGTGTGTTGGCCCTAGGAGAGGAGTTTCAGCATGTGACCTGTGGCCACACTGCCTGGCCTGTTTCCCAGCACTCGGTGAAAGGTAAGTGAGAAAGGAAGCTTGTTGTCAGCAGGCACAAATCCAAGGGATCAGTTGTGTGACTGGGAGATGGCTCTGTGGGTGGGAGAAAAAAGTACCAAGGCCAGTAGGAACATCTCCCACCCAGGAACGCAGGTAACCAGAGTGGTACTTCATGGAGGTGAGGTTGCTTCAGAGGACGGCCAGCTTTTGCTTTAATAGTGTCCTTTGGTTGTACTGATCTGAAATAAACTGCCTCAGTCACTCCTTGGCCCTCTGTCGTCAGGTGGATGAAATAAAGAATCATCAGAGAACTGCTCAAACAACTCTTGTTTTGTTTTCTCTGAGCAATGAGACTACTTCAGGGAAGAGAAAAGGAGTCTAAAATGACAGAGGGATTTCTCTGCCATGGCTGCTACAGGTGAAACCACAATCCTGGGCTTCCCTCGTCCCCTCAACATCTGGTGGGTTTGAGACATTTCAGTATCTTCCTTTTCTCTTGCCCTCTTCATTGGGTTCTGGGCTCTGGGTCCCCTCCATCCCCTCCTGGTCAGGACCCAGTTCTGCACCTCACTATCCATGCCTGCTAACTGAGACCATGACACCTAACCAGCTTTGTACAGTCCTTTGAACAACCAAAGGGTAAGTGCAACTATTCAGTCATCCAAAGGTCACAATCGAGAGAGTATTTATTTCCATGTTTGATATGTGTGGGATTCTGTGTAACTTAAAAGGCTTTCAAGTGGCCTGAAATTGTGCCAGGGGAGGTCTAGATTGGATAATAGGAAACATTTCTTCACTGCAAGGGCTGTGAGGCACTGGAACAGACTGCCCAGACAACTGGTTGAGTCACCATCCCTGGAGGTACTTAAAAGACAGAGATGTAATGCTGAGGGACATGGTTTTGTGGTGGACTTGGCAGTTCTAGGTTGACAGACCTGATGACCTTTAATGTCTCTTCCAACCAAAATGATTCTATGACTCTGATTCAAGGAGAAGGTAGATAATATACATCATATGAGATGAAGGGGGAGAAGGTGACGTTTTAACTGTACTCTCTTTACCCTAGGAAAGAGACACACCTTCTACAGTTGTTTCTGAATATCTAACCAGAAAAGTCAGCACAACTTTCTCTCTGGACTGATGTTAGACTGGAGTATTGAGATAGAAGAGGCCATCTGCATCTCAAACCGGTTACCTGCATTGAAAATAGAACACAAAAGGTCCCAGCTTTTCTTTGACAAGACAGCTAAGCCACATTTTGACTGCTAGGCAGCTATCTCCTGGACCTCAGTGCTACACAGCTTCTTTGGAATTACTCATGCCTCATAAAGAAAGCAAGAGCAGGGATTTTTTTTTCCCCCTGTTTCATTAGGCTACACCCATCTGTAACCATATTTAACCTTCCTTTTTTCTAGCTGCCAACACTGGGTGGCACTAAGTAACTCCTTCTGACATTTTACAAAATTGACTCTAAAAACTTGAATCACACTGGCTTGGCTCCACTCTGTCCTGACAGCAAATGGGCTGGCTTGAGAAACTTTTCAGCACATGGTTGTTTCAGAAGAAACCTCCGACTTCCATGGCACATTTTCTGCTTCCTTGGTCTGCTAGGTTGTTAACGGGCTCCTGGAACTCCACTATCGCAGGTCTGGTAAAGGTTCAATGTGCTCTTGGGCTTGAAAACTGATGGAATGCTTGAAAACAACTGTGCTTTGTTCTGGGCATGTAAACAAATCTCACAGAATCACACAGAGCATGGTTGAGGTTGGAAGGGACCTCTGGAGATTGCCTGGGCCAGCCCACCTGCTCAAGCAGGGTGAGCCACAACAGGACTGTGTGTAGTCTGATTTTGAGTATCTCCAAGGACAGAGACTTCTAACTTCTCTGGGCAATCTCTTTTGTTGTTCAACCACCCTCACAGTAAAAAGTATTTCAGTTTGTGCTCATTGCCTCTTGCCATGCTATTGGGTACCACTGAGAAGAGCCTGGCTCCATCTTCTATACTCTCTCCCAACATCAGGTATTTAAATACACTGATAAGATCCTCCCTGAGCCTTCTTTTCTCAAGGGTCAACAACCCCAGCTCTCTGAGCCTTTCCTCATATGTCAGCTGCCCCAATCACTTAATCGTCTTCAAGGGACTCATTCCAGTGCATTCATGTCTCTCTTGTACTGGGGAGCCCAGAACTAGACACAGCACTCCGGATGCACCTCACCAGCGCTGAGCAGATGGGAAGGATCACCTCCCCTGACCTGCTAGTGACGCTTCCTAATGCAGCCAAGGAGGCTCTTGGCCTGCTGGATGACAAGGGCATATTGCTGGCCCATGGGCTGCTTGTCTTCCAGGAAGTCCAATGAAAAAGGAGTCATTCCTAGCATGGGAGACAGAACCCTTCCTACCAGTGACTACAGTGTTGCTTTGGCCCCTCCTCAACACGTGCAATGCCCTCAGACAACGGCAAGGTGACAAATGTGCAGTGCCTCGCTGCCAGGCAGTAGGGTTCAGCAGGAAGCCCCCAGGGATCTGTGATGTGGGTCTTTCCAAAACCCAGGAAGCACCATCCCTCACTGTCCCTTGCCAGAAGTTCAGGTTTGAAGGCAAAGCATGCTTCTTTTTTATTGGTTGGCTGCTTTACAATCCCCTCAGTTATCTCAGGTGAAATGTGAGCTTTTTAGGAAGTGCCAGTATCAGTGTCTATTGCTATTTGGAACAAACTCCTTGCTGTGTCTTTAGGATTCAGATAGCACAAGCCAGTGCTCGGATTGCCAGCTGACAGGAACAGAAAAGTGAGATTTTGCTTCTTTTTGTGGGTGGCAGGTCAAAGAGCTCAAAATTGTGAGTCTTGTGGCCTTGCTGGTGTGTCTTCTGAGCCTGGCACAAGCAGAGTTTCAAGAAGTGCAAAGGGAAAACTGCCAGGGTTGGAGTGGTGTATGTCTCCTGACACACAGGTGCATGCCTCCTGTCTGACACCATCTCTATACAACTTGGATATATTTCCTATACACAGAACACTGCTCGGAGCTTCAAAAGATGGACACCAAAATCTGCCTTACGCCTCGGCTTCTTGTTCTTCTTGCCTCCTTGGACTTCCTTAGTTTCCCATCCCTGACAGCTGTGTTTGCAGCTTTTTCCTATTCCTGTCTGGTTGCCTGTCTCTTCACATGTTGGTTTTTACTTTTGCTTTTCTTGCAAAAAGCCTGGCAAACTTTCTATTCAATAGCACTGTTAGGGAAAGCTGCGATGAACTTGGAGGGGTAGCTGGAGTTGGGTGCATGGAGAAGGTCCCTGGGCTGGGGTCACCATGTCTCCAGAGGAGTCAGCAGGTTGGGAACCCCATGGCCAGGCTTGCTTACCTGGATGAGCTGGGGCAGTGTTCTGTCCTGGCTGCAGAGAGCTGTCAGAGGCCAGATGAAGAGAGATCTCCTGACACAAGAGCCTGAAGCTACCCACAGCAAGAGATGGAGACTACAGAAGATCCTCAGGATCTCCGAGCAGAAGGAGTGGCAGAGGGTAAGCCCTGCTCATGACTACATTAGACCCAGAGCAGAGCTGATCCATATCCACCTACAAAGTTCCTGCCCTCTCTTGTGGGAGTGGGAAGGGAGGTCCAGCTAGAGCAAATGATTTCTGAAGATCAGTTTATTCACTGCAAAGTGCATGTGTTCTGCTTGACCCAAGCTATCTGCTGGTTGGTGTGCAATCCATTCCTCAGGTTTAACCCATACAACTAGAAACTTCAAAATGGTTTGCTCTGATTTCTTAATTTTTTTTAAAGTTGATCTCACAGGAAAGCCCAAGAAAGGCACACTGGGAACAGAGATTTGAAGACCCTCTCTGCTTCAGCTAGAGCAAGGATTTTACTGATGTCCTCAAGACAACGTCCAAACCACAGGCTGTGGGACAGCCTGCAACAGGACTCCCTTAATCCTCCTGCTCAGGACATAATGTTGTATCAACTATTTACATTGGACCAGATAGAGCAGAAGTATCTACAAAGCTAAATTGCCTGCCCCAAAGACCCGGCCTGGGAACAAGGAGGTAGTGGTTGAGAGCAGTTGTGTCTACACTGTTCAGGGCCAACCTGCATGACATGGCACTTAATCCATCTCAGCTTGGCCTTGAGTGTTGTGCCTATGGACCTAAGACAGAACCCATGTTTTGTACTTTTAGGGAGTTTCACCCTGGCTCAAAATGACCAGGATAATGAAGATAACAGTGCAGCTTACCAGTGTTGGATTTCCATAGTGTAAAACAGTCAGCGTGTGTTGCATGCCCTGAACCGAGGCATGAGAACATTCAGGAGAACTGCACAATGGAGAGGCTGGTGGGACCATGCTGGAGGAGCATCATGAGGGGAGACAGAGCTTATCCATGCCACTCTTAAAAGCTGTCCCAGAAGTAATTATGTTCAGAGCAGTGCAGCTTTTGGTGGTTGGTTGGAACTGTCTCTCCTAGTCCAGAGCAGAGCACAGGCATGCACTAAATGATGTGATAGGGACAATCAAGGACAAGAACCCACGAGGCAGGTGGGGAATTGCTTCTGGCAGCACAGGCACACTTGTCAGGCATGCCTACGTTTCCAGCAAAGAGGGGATGGACTCCAGCTCAGGACTTCTGCTCATTCTCTGTTGGACTCTGCTAACTCCAAGGCTCGAGCCTGGATCATTCCAAACTCCCCTCAGGGAGCAAGCTCTGTGTTCAATGCCTGTGAGCCCAGCCCAGCAGTGTCACTCTGCCCTGGCCTGCTGTTATGGAGTGGTGGAGGCATGACCGGGCTAAGCCCAGCCTCCTGCCGCAGTGTGTCCCTGGTGCTGCCTGGCACACTGGCTGTGATACTGCACCTAGGAAAGCTTTTTAAAATCTTTTTCTGTATCAGAAACAGAAGGGTTTTGAACTCGTGTCTTGTGTGCTTTGAGTCTGTGTCATAGGAAGTGGATTATAGTGGACTATAGCTTTTCTTCATAAGCCTTGAGGCTGAAGACAAGGACTCCTTGGGAATCTGCCCTTCGATTCCTGTGATAGTTTTGGGGATGACCTATATCATGATTGTTGAGCTTTTAGGTTGACTACTGAACAGAAAAATCAGCTATTAGCAGATCTGCCTTGTCGGGTAGACAAAGACACAAAAGAGGTAGAAGCTCTTTGGAGAGAGGCCCTGGCTTTGCAAGGATCATGGGGCTTTGAGCAGAATGCAGACAGAAGATAAACCTCACTATCCAAGAGGATAACTTGGGGAAAGGGAGTTGCTCAGGATTTTCCCATTGCTGCATTCCCTTTACTGTAATTCAGCTCATGTTGATTAACCCTGAATGCTAGATTCTTTAAAAGTGATTAGTGAGATCATACTGGAAATAGAAACAGATGTACCATCTGCTGTGTACTGTATGGAGTTTAGAAGGAGGTTTTGCTGAAACACATTTGCTCCTGACACTGACATGAGACTTGTCTGCTGTTACCTTCCTGATGCCCCTCCTTTGAACAGATGAAGAGAACTGGTGGGACTTGCTGTCAGTGAGCTGGTGGTGTAATTCTGGCCAGTGACTTGGTTGAGAGCTGACCTATGGTGGCATCTCAGCCTCTCAGGGTAAGCCATGATATAGGACTTTGCCTCAGGAAGGTTTTCCAAGCGCCAAAAATCACGGCGTGGGGAATCTGGACTTCAGTGTAAACTCATGCTTGTGCCTCAGGGTGCCATCACCCTCGGCGAAACATAAGCATGGAAAGGGTAGGGGTGTGGGGGTTTTCAGTCCTACTTCAGAGTTGTTCATGTTCTGTATCCTTCCCCCAGAATACTTCCCACTTGCACTGTAGTCACTCGCTGCAGGTCTCAAGGATTATCAGGAGCACTAAGCAGCTCTCAGACAGCAATTGCAATTATGCTTCTACAGCTGTGACTGTCCACAGCCCTGCTGTCTGTCTTCATCCAGAGCAACAGGGATTTTAAGGAACGGTGCAAGGCTGGAGAAGGCAACGCATCCATATGTGCTTTCCTAAATCTAATCTGACATCCTTCTGGCTTTCATAGCATTGGAAGAGTAAAGTGCACATTTGTGCTGTTCATAGCATTGCTGCCTGATAAGTAATCTCTGCCCTAATAGGCGAAGCATGGCGGCACCTGGGGAGAACAAGAGCGGCTTCCCTTTGATCTGCGGGGCGCCTTTCTCGGCGCAGCTGCACAGCCGGGTAGAAAGCTGTCAGGATTCTTGCTTTCTTCTTCCTTTTCCAGGGCAAACCTCACGTCTCATACTCAAAAGTCTCTGGCAGGCCTCCATTTACAAGCATAACTACTATTTATTATTTATATGGAAACAGAGAAGGGCCATTGCTTTATGACCATGTAATAAAACAGGTCACTGCTCCCCGTCTGCTTTGAAGCCCAGGACCTGATCCAGTGGAGGTAGAAAATGGGACTCCAGGCACAAGTAAGGGATTGCTATGGTGGATCCCTTTTCAAAAACCAGGCTTAAATACACAACACACCTACAAAGCACAGGTATGGCTTAACAGGGGGGAAAAGCAGCCGAGCTAGCTGCCCTCCCTTGGCATTACCAGGGAAGCTGAGCACTGCTCCAACAACACACTTGGGGATCTTCTGAGTGTGGGACCTGCACTAGTTTTATCTGGGTAAAACCAGCTCCCTCTTAAAAGAAATCACTCAGATGACCCTCTGTTGCTTCTCTTGCCATGCCACTACCCACTATTAGCTGTCCTTGTCCCTGGAGTCTCCACTGGGACCAAGGTTGGGGGCAGAAGGTCATGTGCCATGAGGAGGAGGGTGACCAAATGGCAATTGTGCTTTGCATTTACCTCAACCCCCATTGCCACCACCAGCTCTAGCCCTTCATGGCCATGCCTGTGGATTGTTCCCCTGGGTGCTGGGAGAAGCTTGGTTTAGGACACCAGAGAGAGCATGGCCTGGAGAAGGCCACCTGATAACTCGCCTCTTAGATGCCAGAGCACATCCAGGGGTGAGTAAAGTCTTCAGCTGCTGAGCCATTATCTCCTTCTAGCGCCGGCATAGCAAGGGACCTGGAGTCACTGCTCCAACTTCATCTACTCCAGAAGGGATCTGGAGTCTTAAGCATGTGTAGTGAGCAAGAAGGGCTTAGATTTGCTCCTTGGCTCCCTATCAATACATTTAGACACCCTGCAGAGGGTTGAGGGGACAGGCACGCACCAAGCAGCCAACAGACATCCCCCCCCCCCCCCATCTTGCTCACTCTGTCCCCCAGTCCCTGCTGACCATATTATCCTGCAAGGATAACACAGCTCTCCCAGGCCCTTGCTTATTCACATGGAGCTGACTGAAAAAATGTTGGCAGAAGATGTTATGGACCTTTCAAAACCTCTCTTCATACACTGGTACTTCCTTCTCTGTCTTTGGGCAGGAATTGCACAGGTCTGGATCTCACCCCCTGGCCCCGGAACCCCAGAAAACAGGACCCAGTGCAGCAAGTCCTCCCAATTACTTCTTTTAAAAACACTTTGATTAATCCCAAGCATTGTGTGCTGGGCACAGGGACCATGTACACACCACCCAGTAAGAGGACAAGGTCTGGGCTCCTCACACAAGCCCTAACAAACCCTAAGGTAAGGGAAGAGGGATGTTCTCAGGAGCAACGTGTACAGTGGTTATCCTGGGGCAAGAGAGGTGGGGGAAGTAACATCATATGAATTTTCTTCCCCTCAGATCTCAAAACAAACCAAAAAGACATCCTTACTCTCTTTTTTTTTTTTTCAGGGAAATTTTCACAGAGAAAGGGAAAGTGTGTAAAAAAAAAAAAAAAAAAGAAAAAAGATGTGGGGAATCTTACCAAAATTGTCTGCAATGCCAGGGCCAAGGCAGCTGCACCCGGGAGGGCTTTTCCTCTGGTCTGTGCTCACACAGCTCAAGTGAGAGCACACTAGAAAGTGCTGGTGGTCCTCAAGCTGCCTGAGCAGCTGAAAGAGATGTTTTCTCCCACAGCTGATTTGGAAAAGCATCAGAGCAATGCAGCTTCCAAGATAATTGTAAGGTGCCCTCTGGGTGACGAGGGTCTGCACCTGAAGGCATGGTGGGCAATGCTCTGGGGAATGCACAGCCTCCTCAGGGACAGAAACCACTCAGTGCTGGACCTACGACAAGCCACAACAGCCTCGACTCTGCCTCTAGGGCCTCCCTGCTCAAATAATTCAATAATAATTTACCCCCTCATGCCCACAACTGTAACCCTGTATATTTCACAAGTGTTTAGCAAATGTAACCTCTGTGGTTTATACCTTTCAGTCACTGATCAAGCTGATGTGTTTCTCCTTTGGACAAATAGTCATTACATCTGAAAGTTTATGGACGGGCTTTGAAGTTAATGTTCTCTGAGATGAAGGAGAAAGTTCACACTTCTTCTATTGCTTCCATCCCCTCTGGCTGCAGGCCAGATGAGACAGCAATGTCTTCAATTTACAAGTGATGACTGTTTTGCAGGCAGAAAAGCCAAAAATCTTCTTAAAATAATAATGATTTGAATCCCGTAGTGTTCAGTAAAATGCTGGAAAGGAAGGAAATGAATCCAGGAGATCTACAGACATCTCAGAGCTGTTATTTCTCTGTTTACTGTCTCAGCTTCACCTGACATACTGTCTCCCTTCCTCTGCCTTCCTCTATTGCTGGATTCTATGGTCCTGCTCTGGCAGGGGGTTGGACTTGATGATCTCCTGAGGTCCCTTCCAACCCCTAACATCCTGTGATGGACACATAGTCTTAGATTGGCCATGAGCTGCTGTTTTCCACCAGCAAACCATGGGGAAGAATGGCCACTGCTGAAAAAACCTTTTTGCCTAGGTATTAACTGGTCCCATCCTCTATTTCTCCTTGATTAGGTAAAGGAAATGCCAAATTTGTGGCATACTCCCTGAACAGCCAAGATCAAGTGTTTAAGCTGGAGGCTGTTAAGGCATCCAGTTCCCTCACTCTGGTTTGGAAACTGCAGCCTTGGCATGACTTTTCCAAGCCTCCTTCCCACCCTCCTTCCTACCACAATCTAGCCAGCTCCTCTGGGCTTTGCTGGGAGAAGGCTTTTAGCATCTCTGCCTGAGGGATTTTTGAGGGCATCCCATATTGTGAGAGCTGGGATGCTCGTGGACAGATTGTCACTGCGTGCAAGCTCCAGGTGGAGTAATTGAGATTGAAAGGGCTTTGGAGAAGGATGGGGCTTTCCAAGGCAGCTTTGGGAACTCCCCAAAGACAGTAGATCCACCAACCCCCTAGGGAGTGGTGCCTGTGTGCACCTGCATCCTGCTCCCCTCTAAGCCACTTCACTCAAAAATGTTTTTTTCCATGCAGCCTCACTGGCCATGGGGCTGGCCAAAAAAAAGAGATGCCAGGAAGACCCCTATGTACCCCCAAGATGGTGTTATCTAAATCCCTGCTGTGGAGATGTGAAATACAGTTATGTCAGGAACTCCTGCAGAGCACAGATGGGTGCCATTAGCGTTTTGATACAGCTAATGAGTGGATGCTCATATAAATACAATACCTTCTGAAATGTGGTTTACAAACCAGCAAGATTTCCAATATACTCCACCTAATTTACAACTGAATTACATTCCTGTTGTAGGACGTTAAAGGAAGGATCAGTGTACTGCAGCTCACAGCTGAGCAGCATGTCAGCTAAATCTGCTTCTCCTTTTCAATTAGCCATCTTCAATTTGTTTCTCCTAAATATTCAGCCAAAATTCAGATGAAAGGCATCAGCCAAGCTCAGACCAGCAGAGCATCACGGGGTGAATTCTGGCCCTCCTTATAAAGTGATGGTACCTGCCCGGAGGGGGGATGCGCTGGGGTTGGACTCGATGGCCTCTAGAGGTCCCTTCCAACATAATGCATTCTGTGATTCTACGACAGAGGTCCCCTCCAGCAAACCTTAGTTACCTCCCTGTTGCAGGGCAGCAGCAGCTGAGCAGCACAAAGCTCTCAAGCTACCCTGGCACGACTGCAAGGGCCAGTTGGAAAATTCCTCCTTGAAGGTGACAGCAAACCCTAGCGTGCCACCAGCATCTCCCACACCAGCTGAGAGAGTCCTGCCATCAATACAGACCTGCAGCAGCCTTTGTCAGAAGTAGCAGCTCCCTTTTATTCACACCTGTGCTGTGAATTTTCCTCTGTTAGGAGAACCAAATGACTTGAAGGGTTCCAGGGGATCTCTCCTAATTCTCCTCCATGTCTTGGCAATGGGACCTGCCTTGCTGAACGCTTGGGAAACTCTCCTGTCCTTTGTTTTACTCCATTTCATCTTTTGCTGCAATGCTAAATAAGATTTGATTGTTACACACACACACACACACAGACACACCCCACAGCAGCACAGGTTATGTTTACTGCTGGTGTAGCTTCCAAGTAATTTAGATAAACACCTGAGCCATAAGGAGTAACTGTCAGGCAGCCTCTTCCACGGGACATCAAGATGAGCCAGGCCATTCATATTTCTTTATCTCTGCAAATTTCAGTGCTTCAAATCCACTCCTCAGTGTGTCACATGGGAGAGTTCTTACATGTTTTCAATTAGCCAGCTAATTAGCACTGATTTCAGCATTGTGGTGAATGCTGTGTTACATGGTGTTTCTTGCACTGATTTCTTTGGAAGTTAGGGCCCATAATCTGGTGCAGCCCTCGCAGCAGGGAAGTACTTCATCTTCCAGGGTGACATCACGCAATTTTGCCCTAGGTTTAAAAGGCAGCCAATACCCCTTCCAGCTTTGCCAGGCAATAAATAGCCAGAAAATCAGTGTTATGCTTGGGAGCATCAGTGTTAGGAGGTGTGAAGGCGGCTGTGCTGCTGCTGGTGTTGGGGGGGACTCTGTGGGAACAAGCCCCAGACTAACATCTCCTCTGTGTTGGCTGAAAGGCTGGTCTTTCCTTCAGGAGCACCTACAAGAAGCTTTTCTTCTCATTCCCCTGGGAGGCAGGGTCAGCAGAGGGGGTCTGGGTGCCAATGGCATTGGTGCATCCTTTGAGGCATTGCTTGCTGTGGCTCCTGCTCTGCTTTTCCTGTGCTGCCTGCTCTCTCCCGTTTTTGTTGGGTAGCGTAGTTGAAAGCAAAGCTCTGCATCCCTCAGAGAAGACGCTCTGGGAAACACCAGCTCATTCCCCAGCTCCATCACTGAGTAATTTTGTTTCACTGCAAAATGATCTTTCTGCCCGCTGCAGAGCAGCCCCTGAGAGGTGCAGGGCTCTGCATCCCATTAGGGCTGCCTTGAGAAAGCTGGACAGAGTTTGTATTAAATCAAGTTCAGAGTCAATGCTTAAAGGAGGGCTTTTTGAACTAGGAGCTGAACCTCATGTTTGGTGCCCTGCCAAGCTCAGGATAGTGAGAGGAGGAAAAGGAGATGTATTTTTGGACTGCATGTCTGCGAACAGGCTGTTAGATAAAATTAAAGAGGCTGTTTATAAAGAATGCTCTGGTGGTGAAGCAGATGTGGAGGCCTGAGTGTGACAAGATATATTTCTGGTGTTTGCATGAATGATCATTTCCATTCAGGACTTTCCTTGTGGCGTAATAATTTGTTGGTTTGGGGTTGAGGGCTCTTTTATTTCATTATTATAACTGGAACTGGCACCATGCCCCCATCGCCTGTGATAAACTTGTTTGTTTACTTACGTCCTGGTAACCGGAGAGCTGGACTCGGGCTCTGCTTCCTCGGATGCTGGTTGCTTCCTGCCAGAGCACTCCAGGCCGTGTCCTGGTTTCGTTAAACCACGACAGACCATTTGACACAGGTAATGAGGCAGAAAAACAGCATTTCATTATTTTCTTGCCATGTTGCTCGTGGATGCCGAACACTTCCGCTTCTGCAGGCTGCTGAGCAGTTGGCCATAAGACCTTCTCTCTCTCAGACCCCACGGCACAAGGGCTCCCAGCCCTGCTTACACCTGGACTGATGCATAGGCAAAATTACAGGAGGTAATGGAGTTACTTCACAGAATCATAGAATGCTATGGGTTGGAGGGGAACTTTAAAGGTCATGTACTCTAAGCCCCTGCAATGAGCAGGGACAACTTAACTAGATCGGGTTGCTCAGAGCCTAGCCCAGTCTGACCTTGAATGTTTCCAGGGATGGAGCTTCTATCACCTCTCTTGGGCAGATCCCCAGAGCAAACTTTGGGTTTTCACTGGTACAGAACAGGACCTGAGATTTCATCTGAACCGATGTTATTCTTTACTGAACTATGTTTAGCATCCAAGAAAATACTTTGGTTCATGCTTAATGCTATATAAATACATGGAATGTGTTTAACAGACACTCCTGCAGCTTTAAATGTGTTTTAAAAATACTCTGCTTCCCTGAGCACTGTGGCCAGCGAAGGCATTGCTGTGCTTTTACAAGAAAAATCAAAAGCCAAGCATCATGTTTTTAAGTAAAGACACATTAACATTAATTATACATGGTTTGGGTTTGTGCTGACTTGCTGCTCTTGCTTGGCTCCTGCACTGAGCCCTGGCTTTCCTCTGGCGTGCATAATGACTTTAAAGAAAGAAGAGCAACACAATTACCACAATATGTATCTAGAGCCAGGCATCACATATGGAAGACATAGTGTTTGATGGTAAATTTTTGCTTTGACATTATAGTATTAGTTAAGGGAAAAGGTGTCAGCCTTGGCCTAGAGTTTCACAAGTGCTACAGGCAGAACATGCTTCTTTGGGCTCTCTTAAACCTTCTCCTCCTCTTCCAAAAGGAGAAACTCAAAATCTGGACTCAATTGAACCTTAAAGCTGTAAAATTCCAGGTTCCAATAAATCTTCATTTTATAGAAACACATCCAGCATATATCAAAACAGAGACTGTAAAAGAAATTAAACATGTGTGGGTCACATATTCTGCTGGATGCTCCTTAGCAGTATTGCAGAATGATTGGAGTAACGAGGTGCAGTTCTGCTGTGAAGTTTTGGTACTGCCTGGGGCACCCACCGGAACACAAGAAAATGCACAGGGAAAGGCTTTGCTCCCATGGCTCCTCTCTCTCGTTCCAGTGTGGGTAAATTGTCCTCCAACCAGCATCTTCATGGGCACAGTGACTGCGTTCAGATGGGAGCTTTGGGTGCTGGGGAAATGGGATGCACCAACTGCAGGATGTAGACCATAGGCATCTTACACATCTTCCCTTCAGGAGAGGCCCAGCAAAGTGAAGTCTTGCTCCTCCGGCCCCAGCAAGTGCAGAGACTGTGACAAACAAAAGCACTGTAAAACAAAGGGAGAGGAAAGCAGAGGGAGGGTTTGCCTGCCTGTTCCCGTAAAGTTGAAATGCGAAGCAAAAACGAAAGCAGCTGGGATCACACTGCAGAGAAACAGGCTTTAACAAGCTCTTTTTCAGGCCTTTAAAAAAATTCTGCCTGTGATGTAATCTTGACATTTCCTGGCTCACTGACAATTGCCTTGGATCAAACACCCGGAATGCCGGGGAGCCATCACTGCTGTGTGCAGCTTGTATTGTTTGTCCCGTCCCAGAGGACAGGGCAGGAGAAAGGCAGGGTGCTGGGCAGCTGCAACAAGGGCCCAGCAACATGTGCCCCCTCACTGTGCTCCTCCTTGCGTCAGCTGGACGAAACCCTGAGCATTCACTTTCCCTTTTAGAAATTCCCCTCAAGTTTGAGGAATAAGGTTTAAGGCTCATGGCCAGGGGTCTTGCATCCAGCAGCCTTGGCAGAGAGCCTGCGAGGACCTTGGCAGGGACAGCCCCTCCGATCTTATAACAAGATATAATCTGTGGGGTTTTGTTTAAATCTCTTGTATTATGGTGATTCCATGAATTTGCTGGATTTGCTGGAGCAGTCATGACTGAGTCCAATAACAGGCAAAGACCTATACACTTTGGGAATCTTCTTATCATGACTATTCATCGAGTTTCTGCTAGCGGTGTGCTGAAACTAGGAAGATAAGGGCAGATGGGGAAAAAACCTCCAGCACACTTTCTTTATTAGCATCTTATGGAAGTACCTCAGTTCATATCCAGAGCTATTTAACATCCCCTGATTCTCAGGAATTTAAGCAGCCCCAGGGCAAATCATAGAATCACAGAATCATAGAATCAGTCAGGGTTGGAAGGGACCACAAGGATCATCTAGTTCCAACCCCCTGCCATGGGCAGGGACACCCCACACTAGATCAGGCTGGCCAGTGCCTCGTCCAGCCTGCTCTTAAACACCTCCAGGGACGGGGCCTCAACCACCTCCCTGGATAACCCATTCCAGGGCTTCACCACTCTCATGGGGAAGAACTTCCTCCTCACATCCAGCCTGAATCTCCCCACCTCCAGCTTCATTCCATTCCCCCTAGTCCTATCACTACCTGAGATCCTGAGAAGTCCCTCCCCAGCCTTCCTGTAGGCCCCCTTCAGATACTGGAAGGCCACAATGAGGTCACCTCGGAGCCTTCTCTTCTCCAGACTGAACAGCCCCAACTCCTTCAGTCTGTCCTCATAGGAGAGGTGCTCCAGCCCTCTGATGGGCCCTCGTGGCCCTTCTCTGGACACGCTCCAGCATGTCCACATCCCTCCTGTAATAGGGGCTCCAGAACTGGAGGCAGTACTCCAGGTGGGGTCTCACCAGGGCTGAGTAGAGGGGAAGAAGCACCTCCCTTGACCTGCTGGTCACACTTCTCCTGATGCAGCCCAGGATCTGATTGGCTTTCCGGGCTGCAAGTGCACATTGAGAGCTCATGTTGAGCTTCTCGTCCACCAGCACCCCCAAGTCTCTCTCCTCAGGGCTGCTCTCCCTGTACGAGCCTGCTCTCCCTGTACAAATGCCTGTACGAGCCCTGGGATGTCCATCTAGGAGGTCCAAAACCATGGGACTCAGCAGAATTTCCTAGTGGTGGAATATGACAAGTCTGCCTTGAAATCGAAACACTGGGAAGGGCAGTGGGTGGGCAGGTGGTGTATCCTGACTTACCTAAAGGAGTGGATGTGTGGATGGACACATGGGGATGATATGGCCATGGGGACAGCAGGGATGGGGGGGGGCATGGCCCAGGAATCTGGTCATCTCCTCCAGTGTCTAGCACCACAAGCATTCCACAGCAGTTTTCATCAAACCCCAAGAGACAGAATAAGTTATATCTGGCAGCTTGATTACAGCCACAAAATATGGAACTAAGGGACTTCCATCCCACTTTCAGTACAAAAACTCGGCGCACTGCTCCAATCCTCCCAGCAGTGTCACCGGTTTAGGTGACATTTTGCAGTTCCCAGGCCCAGAGCACCCACTTCCAGGTGGTTTCATCACCATCCTCCTGAAGGCAGTGATTCACTGGCACGTGGTGAAAATATTTTTGGTAGAATGTAAGTCTTCGTGGAGGGGTGGAGGGCTTTGGTTTTCATAGGGAGGAAAGATTTAGTCAGTCTAAGCGTTGCACTGCCTCAAACAACTGCGGCTTCCAGGTAAAAACATCCTTTTAACAGCCACTGCGTTGGCAGCACATAGTTCAGCTGGTTGCTCAGTGCCTTGCAGCTCTCCTGACCTCCCAAGGCTATTGCCATATGCATATTTTTGGGATAACACTGCGACAGGACCAGCCTCCCCAGCCCAGGGGATGATGCCACACCATCATGGTCAGAGAGGGGACCTAGAAGGCCACAGTGGCAAATTCCTATCCTTATTCAAGATCCTCTAACATCTGATGTAGCAGGTGGAGGAAGAAAAGACTCTTCCCAATGTTACTATCTGCATCTCCAAGGACTGTCCAAATTTGGGTTGCTCAGGAGCTAGCTAATATTATTTACTCAAAGCCAAATAAAATCCAAGGCAAGCAGTGAAGGAACTGTCTGCCACACCATGATTGAAGGGCTAGAGCACCTCTGCTAGGAGGATAGGCTGAGGGAGCTCAGGTTGCTCCATTTGGGGAAGACTTCAGGGGAACCTTACATCTGCCTTCCAATACCTGAAGGGGGCCTACAGGAAAGCTGGAGAAGGACTTTTCATAAGGATGACTAGTGACAGAACTACAGGGGATGGCTTTAAGATGAGAGAGAGTAGGTTTAGACTGGGTTTTAGGAAGAAGTTTCTCAGTATGAGGCTGGTGAGACTCTGGAACAGGTTGCCCTGAGTGGTTGTGGATGCCCCCTCCCTGCAGGTGTTTAAAGCCAGACTGGGTGAGGCCTTGGGCACTCAAGTCTAGTTGAGAGGTGTCCCTGCTCACGGCAGGAGGGTTGGAATAGATGATCTCTGAGGTCCCTTCCAACCTAAGCCATTCTGTGACTCCATGACTGCAGACCCCATGCAGCTATTCCCAACTCTTTTTCCTCACCAAGAAAATCACTGGCACATTTGGCTTCTGGAAGCAAGTCAACCAGAGGTTCATGTGAGTGCTGGGCACTTGGGGAGTGGGACCCATGGGGTCACACTCCCCCATCTGGCTGGGGGCACTCAGCTGCTTCAGGGTGCTGTTGCTTTTGCCAAGTTTAACCTTGGGAGCTGCAGAAGAGAGGTTAATGCACTTGTCTCTTTTCTCTTTTAAGAAGTTATTTAGAAAAAAAAAAAAAAAAAACATTTAAAAGGATATGACTAATTTAATGCAGAACTGACGGGGATTTAGAAGTAGTATTGAAAAAAAAAATCTTCTAATATTAAAAAGAATATTTTTTTCTTATTTCCATGCACACAGTACGAATAATTGAGAGAGGTAGCCACAACTCTGTCCAGCACAGCAGAAAGTGAAATAAATCCAGACATGCAATCTGTAAAATCCCCAACCAGGCAGGGAGAAGGCAAGGCAGGGAGAGCCTTCAGTTGGGCTGCTGCCTGTCTGCTGCCAGCCCCAGGGTCCCAGGCCCAGGCAAAGGCTCAGCAGCAGGGTTAATAGGAGGGCTTAGTTAAGCAGCACCACAGCTTTTCTAGATTTCTGTCACATAATGCTCCAAGTCTTGTATTAATGCACTTTGGTTTGTTTTTCAGCTGAATTATATCACATGCTCCATCTTCTTATATTCACTTACAGGCCTATCATGATCTTTTCAGACTTAGGTCACTTCAGTTTTATTACTGCAAGTGGCCCAAATAAATTTTCATTACCTTTTTGGTGTATATTTTCTAAAGAGAACTATAGAAGCAATAGGTTAGAGCTCCATCTGAGTTTGTGAATAGTAACTGGGAGCAGCTTCCCTATCGGTTTCACATTTATGTTCTCCATTTTGCCTCAACCTGCAGATTAAATGCAACACCCAAAGGCCAGAGAAATGAGCAGTATTTACCTGATATTCACATACACGATACAACTTTGTATTAAAGACATTTCAGGCAATTTGAATTCATAGAATCATAGAATTGTTGTGGTTGGAAAAGACCTGTAAGATCCCTGAGACCCACCATTGACCTAACACCACCATGGCCATTGAGCCACATCCTGAAGCGTGCCATGACCACAAGTTTCTTGAAAACCTCCAGAGGCAGTGACTCCACCACCTCCCTGTACAGCCTGCTCCAATGCCTGACCTCTCTTTCCCTAAAGACATTTTCCCTGATATCCAATCTAAACCTTCCCTGGCACAATTTCAGGCCATTTCCCCTCATCCTATCACCTGATACCAGAGAGAAGAGACCAACCCCTTTTCCTATGTCTTGCTTCATCGAATGCCTTCACAAAGCTGTATGCACGTAACCTGCCTCACACAAACAACCTGCTGGAAGCTGTGGCTCTGTTGTGACTTCTCCCATGGTTAATTTATTACCAATTAACTTGAGGCTCTCAACACCTTTGCAAAGGTTGGTGTGAATGCTGTAAATCTACAGCTGGAAATCAAATGCAGGTAAATGATTGGTTAAAGAAATGAAAATAATTAAGGAACATGGTTATAATGAACATCATCTATCAGTGCTTGGATATCAACCCAAAAGCAGGAGAAGGGAGCAAGCCTAATGCCCCCTAATGCAAAGCTACACACCATGTACGTGAGGCCCATGACAACATCATGAGGTTCAACAAGACCAAGTGCAAGGTCCTGCATCTGGGTCAGGGCAATCCCAAGCACTGATACAGGCTGGGCAGTGACTGGCTTGAGAGCAGCCCTGAAGAAAAGGACCTGGGGGTGCTGGTGGATAAGAAGCTCAACATGAGCCAGCAGTGTGCACTTGCAGCCCAGAAAGCCAATCAGATCCTGGGCTGAATCAAGACAAGCATAGCCAGCAGGTCAAGGGAGGTGATTCTCCCCCTCTACTCTGCTCTGGTGAGACCCCACCTGGGGTACTGCATCCAGTTCTGGAGCCCCTATGACAGGAAGGATCTCGATGTGCTGGAACCTGTTCAGAGAAGAGCCATGAAGATGATCAGAGGGCTGGAGCACCTCTCATGTGAGGACAGACTGAGGGAGTTGGGGCTGTTCAGTCTGGAGAAGAGTAGGCTCCGAGGAGACCTAATTGTGGCCTTCCAGTATCTGAAGGGAGCCTACAAGAAAGCTGGGAGGGACTTTTTAATGTCAGGCAGTGATAGGACATGGGGGAATGGAAAAAAATAGAAATTGATAGATTCAGATTGGATGCTAGGAAGAAGTTCTTCCCATGAGAGTGGTGAGACACTGGAACAGGTTGCCCAGGGAGGTGGTGGAAGCCCCATCCTTGGAGGTTTTTAAGGCCAGGCTGGATGTGGCTCTGAGCAACCTGATCTAGTGTGAGGTGTCCCTGCCCATGGCAGGGGGTTGGAACTAGATGATCCTTGAGGTCCCTTCCAACCCTAACAATTCTATAATTCTGTGTAGTACAGTAGTTTCCGTCTGAAGCATTTCTAAGTCTTCTGTGGGATGCTGGAGTTGTCACAAACCCTTATTGTTTTAAAATTAATGCAGACAAAGGTGAAAGAAGGGAGTTTCCTTCTCAAAAGTCATAATCCATTGATTAAGCACTGGTGATACCAGCTTTGAGAGTGCTAGAGAGAGTGAAGTCCACCTAAAAGCCACATTTTGCATGTTTGCCTTTGAGAAACTGCCTCTCGAGTCTCCTCTGCCTTTTGCCCTTTCCCATGAAACCCAGGACGTCTGGGTACTGTGAGGTTTCTGCAGGGCAAGGGCACAAGTCATCCCTGGGAGCAGCGCTCTGGGACTTGCTGTCTCTGTGTTTATATTCCAGCGCTACGCGTGATTAATCCTCCGTTTCATTCATTGTCTTTTTACTTCTCTGCTACTGGGAACAGTAAATAAGAGGGAAGTTGTAACAAGAGCCTCCCTTTTATTCAGAGACCTTCTGTTTCCTGCAGGCTGGTGTCTTTGGAAAAAAAAATCACAGCTCCATTGTGCTCCAAAGTCACATTAAATGATTCCAATGGAAACAAACCCCACGTCAGTAGAAGCCAAGGACTCAGAGAAGCATTGAGGCTGGTGGACCAGGGACACTGATCCTGGGCAGTAGCACATCCTAAGGACCCTGCACCCTCTGGCAGCACTGGCATTATGCATTTTCCCCCATTTTGTGGGTCCGTGGAATGCAGAAGCTCCCTCCAGCATTAGGAGTGCTTTGGTGGGTGTCCCCATGCACCCCTGGCACCACACAAATGGCATCAATTGCCTGGGGAGTGGTGGGCCAGCAGGGCAACCCTACTGTCCAGTCTGGGGAGCACAGACCGGACCCCCAGCAGCTGCAAGATAGGTGGACTCACCTTTACCCTTGGAGCAGGGCTGGCACCAGTGGATGCTGGGCAGGAACACTGGCAGGTGACCGCTGGGCAGAAGCAGAGACAGTCTGGGTGCTCCATCACAGAGGCAGAGTGTGCAGCACTTGAGATGTTGCCATCACTGAATGTCTGGTACAGTTGCTCCCTCAAAATAGATAATTTCCTTCTTCCACTTCAAAGGAAACAGCACTGGAAAGAGGCTCAGTTGCAGCCACGCCAGTGCAAGGAGGGGTTCCTGTTGCAGGCAGATTCACTGGCAGCTTCCTTCTGGAAGCCAGTTACACATCCTGAAGTGCATCTCTGGGACCAGTTATCAGTTCCAGGTAGGACCCAAGGGGTCGGCCCTGCAGAACGCCCACAGAGGTGTTGTGCTTTGCCAGACCTTGTGAGCAGAAACCCGTTAACACTTTGCCATCAGTGGCTGGTATACCAAACCCAAACCCTCACCCTCCCATCCCCAAAACGTGCCCTTAAAGTTTCTGCTGTGCCTAGCGGCTGGGCCTGTGATCAGTCCTCCCCTGTGTTTCCTGGCACTGGGTTTACAAATCCAGTGGCTGGGTTGCTGAGGACATCTTCCTCGCTGGAAGGTGTCAGTAGAACGGTGTGCCAACGGAACTGAACGAGCTGAGCCCCGCCGCAGTCAGGTCTGATAGTAAAACATGAGTCACTGTTGTTCAATCATTTGCTAATGCACACTTTGCAACACAGTTATCTCTTCTGGAATCCTCACCACACACACCCCAGAGTTGTTTTCTGTAAAAGTGAGCTGTGATTTACTGCACAGCTGAGTCTTCAGAGGGCTGGTGCCTGTGATCCCTATCTGCAACCCACCACTCTGCTCCCTTTGTATCTCCATCTCAAAACCAGGCCTCAGCCCCTCAGCCTGGAGTGACCCACTCACCATTTATGCTCTGCAGAGTGGCCGTGAGCCTGCCAGCCCTTCAGCACTGTCCTTCCTCCCAGCAGCTTTCATGCCTGTCTCCCCAGTACCAGCAGCAAGGAAAGGGCTGCTGAAGCCCACCTGGCTGCCATCAGTACCCCACTACTACTGCAAGACTGCATCTACAGTGCCACTGGCTGGGGCTAGCTTAGGGGACAGGCATTGTTCCCCTGGGCTGAGCTAAGGAAGAGTGCGGTGGACCCCAGCACTTTGGCAAGGGAGACATTTTCCCATAGAGGGATTCGCTTTGCTTTCTTACCGTTCAAGTAAGGGAGGAGCACAGGTGCTGGGGATGCTACACCTCAGCTGGGTTTTCTTCTGAGGCGTTTCTTTGAAGACGTTGTTTTTATTCTCAGTAACAAACGCACTCACCAACCGTCGCAGCGCCGGGCCGGGGCTTCTCCTCCGTCAGCCTGATTTTTTTGAACAGCGCTTTGCGAAGAGCATTTCAGTGGTGACCTCTTGCTGCTGCAAGGTGTGCAGGGAGCTGGGTCCTTGCCAGGCACTCAGGCTGTAGCGTTTGGTCTTTCCCGTTGTTATTGAAGAACTTTTGGGAGGTCAGAAATTTGTGATTCGAGCTTTTGCCGCTTTAAATGATGAAAGGCTGCCAGCAGCACTAGGATGAGCTTCCTTTGTGCCAGGTGCCCATCATTTAAGCCAAACACGTTTTAACAATGCAAGCAGGATTTTAGAAGGTTTAGCTAAAAAACCCCACACTTGCCCGTTTTGCTTGCTCCTCATCGCTCCACTGTCTCACTGCTTAGCTCTCGATCTTGAAGGCTCCTGCTGCAGGGAAGGCTTGAGCTCCTAATGTAGCAAATAGGTAGACAAAGCTAATTTATAGCTGAAGTCTTTTATTCCATCATAAAGTGGCAAACGGGAAGGCTCGTGTCTCCTGTGGGTCACCTCTAATAGCAATTGCCTCAGCAAGATGGATTTCAAAATGAGGTGCTCTCGAAGCAGAAGCCACGCCGTACTTTTCAACAGTGCAAAGCAGCCCTAAGAGCAATCTGACCTTCATTCTTAACAACAAATTCACTTGGGGGGGGGGGAAATCCATCTTTTGTTTTTCTGCTTGAAGTCCTGTCAAAATAAAAGCCAGGGTACAACACACACAAAATGAAAACGTAAGACAACTTCTGCAAAAGGATACAAAACTCTGAGAGATTTATTTTCCTGTGGGTTTGTTGTTTTGGTGGGGTTTTTTTTTAACTCCAACGTTGGAAGGGCGTCTGACAGCTTGTCTACAAATACATCGTTTTGGAATAAAGGCTGGCGTTAATTTAAAGTGAACCTATTCTAGACTAAATTAATACCATCTCAAAGCAGTTTTCAGACGCAGGATGCAATCCAGCAGCAAAGTCTGGGGAGTTTATTGATAAACACCCACATTTAGGCACGTCATTGGATGAGCTCATTGGCAAAACACCCTTTAGGGGCTACGACGTCTATCACAGCCTGTGAAAGGAAAACAAGTTATTTTTTGATGAAGCAGCCCCTCGAAGATGTGATCCACAGTCTGTAGTCAAGTAGAGTGTGATGGGAAGCTGCAGAATGCAACGAAGGAACATACTTGGCACATTGCTGTTACTAGACGTTTGTGTCCCGTAGCTGGTCAGCTACTAGCGGTAGAGCCTGGACATGGTGGCACTTGATCATCTCCTGTATTAAATACTGCCTTTGTGTTTTGCCATGTCTCTGTTACAGACTCGCTCTTGAGTAACGTACTATAACCCAGTGCAGTACATTGGCTTTACTCCTTTAATCTCCTGTCAGGCATAGCTGGGAAGGCAGAATGGGAATGCTTATTCTAACTAGAGGTATAACTCCACAGCCAGCAAGAATTAGGAAAGGCTTTTTTTCAAGCTCAGCTTGTCACTCATCTAGATGACCTAACACTGTGGCTGTAGTCTGCCTGGCTCCTCTTCTGGCAGAGTTACTCTGTTCCTGCTTTCTAGCAAGCCTGAAGCCAGCTATTACTCAACCTTTTCTCCTTCACTATGGGCTTGTTACACTGATAAAAGGAGCTGTAAAGGGTCTCACTGTCAGCAGGGCCAGCATCACCCTAATTAAGCCACAGAAATCTTTTCAACCACTTGATACTGGTTACTTCAGGTTTCTGGAGACCCATCTGCCTGGACAGAAGCATTTTGTTAAATAAACTCAACTTTTTGCCAGTACCAATGTGATTACTGAAAGTACAGCAGAAGTGATGCACACTGCTTATACATTTGAGTTCAAAATCACAGAGCATACCTAGAAAGCAGGTGGCTGCAACTACAGCTCCTTTCAGGAGCAACTTGAGATAAACAATTGTGAACGTGGCATGGCTTGATGTGGCATGGCTTGATGTGGCATAACAGTGTTAGTAACATTCAAGTTCTCTACAAATTGATCTTTTCTGTTCGTTTAGAGCAGGAAAAGCCCTTTCCCCCTTTTCTCTACATCAAGCATTTATGTGAACACTAAAGCTGTAGGAAACACTTTTTGACACCAGTGCCAGGGCTATCCGGTTCCCTTGTAGGGAACCATTGCCAGTTGCAATTTCACCGTTCATTATCCCTCAGCAAGCACTGAATTCTAAAGATGATGGGGAGGCAGATTCATGCAAAAGCATCAGCAGTAACTGACCTAAGAGCAAGTAATCTTGTAGTAGTCAAGCATGACCTATCAATGCTGAGAACCAGGCAGTTTTGACCCAAAGGATTAAACTGAAGCTTGCAGGGGACCATAGCTAGGGAATGGAGCAGTCCTTTCCAGCAGCAACTCTCAGCTTTTACGTTAGTTCAGCTACCTAACTATGGCACTGCCCTCCAGAAACAGCAGTTTTGTTGTTTCAAAATAGTTTTCTAGAAGACACAAATTAAGACTTGATACATATGTACAAGTCCAGCTGACTTACAAGCATGTACTAACTACTTGTAAGAAAACCATGTCTGTCCTGGAGCACTCAGGAGGCTTTGGTACACCTCCCAGCCACCAGCCTCTGCTGCAGAGTACCAGGGGTTCTTTTCCCAGCAAGTAGTACTTACAATTATTGTATTACCTACCCTCTTCAGCCTCGGGCACGTTCTGCTTGTTATCTATCAACGTGCTACCCCCAAAGGTAAAAAAGCAAATGCCATGCCTGGCTGCTGGGTAAGTGCTTGCTACTCATCTTTTAAGACCAGTGGAATCCTCTAGGTCACTTCTGTCAACATCAAGCACCAAGAACAAAGGCACAAAATTACAGGGATCTCATTAAGCATGTTTGTTCCAAGAACAAGATACGTGTCTACTTTCCTCTGAAGACCTGGGGAAACAAAACAACCCCTTCAGCACAGAAAATTTATTTGTGATTAGTTATGAACATTTGAATAGGTAATGGCATTTAAGAAAAAAAAAATTAATAATTAAAAAACCCTCTATCTGTCCTAAGCTTTCTATATTGAGACCTTGTCCACAGCACTCTTCCGTTTCTGAAAACACCAATGCACACACACACAAAAAAAAAAAAACAACCCCAAAACCCAACCCTTTAAGGATATTAAGTGAGCCATTTAACTAAGTATTTAAAACCTCTGCAGTTATTAGTTTATTAGTATCATCCAGGATTCAGATGTTCAATATTTCTCCTGAAGTTATACATAAATGCAAATTGAAATAAGAATCTGAAAGTCAAAATTGTATAACAAAAACAATACTCCATCACAAAAGCGTGTAAAATTACAAGAATGCCATTTCGTCGTCGTCGTTTGGTTGGTTTCTTTTGTTGTTTCTTATTTTTGTTTCTTTTATTATTTTTTTTTGCCTTTTTCCTTTTTTTTTTTTTTCCTTTTTGTTGTTTTTAAACACTGGCATTAACTGTAATTGTGTAACCACAAAACTGCCAAATTGTCCCCCCCCCCCCCCCCCCCAAACTGGTAAGCAGGTACATTGTGAAAATAGTTAACAGTTGCCAGCACTCGGAAAGTTTTTACTGAGTATGCCAAAAAAAAACCAAAAAACCCCTCAAGCTTTGGTTTTGGAAGAGAACTGTATTTGACCAAATTAGACATTGTTGGTATACCATAAACATTTAACCTTTTTTTTTTTTTTTTCTTTCTTTTTTTTTTTTTCTCTTTTTTTTTTTTTTAATGCAAAATTTAATAAAATGTACTTTTCCATACAGAGCTATATTTTAACTTAAAAATGGGCAAACATCGAAGAGTGCGGTATAAAACCTAACAGGAAAAATACATCTTATCTCATTTTCAATTTGAGACAATATACAGCTTTGTTTCAAGGGCTAAAACTAGAATTTCCAAGAATACAAATATGAATTTACATAGATTTAACAAATAATTAATGGTACCATTTATAGAAATCTTAGGAAGGGGGGAAAAAAAAAGAAAAAAAAAGCCTTAAGAAAAAAAAAAAAAAAAAAAAAAAAAATCATTTCTTGTGGGCCATTTGCTACCAGGAGAGTTTCATGGTATAAAGCCCGTGGCCATCACCAGACCTGTCACCAAAAAAATAATATGGTAATTGCATGCCTTTTTTTTTTTTTTTTTTTTTTAAACTTTACACATTTTTAGGTACGCTCATCGCTTGCCAGTGTTCAGAGATTTACAAACACAACTTCCATTACATGGTAATGGAGCTCACACCTGTAAATTTCTCTACACTAGATGGGCATACACTCTTCCTATGGGTCCTTCTAGGACAAAATTTAATGTTCCCTTCCCCTCCCCCCTGCTCCCCCCCCCCCCTCCCCATCCCACACCCTGCCCCAAAGTATTTAACTTCTGTAAAATTGAACTCTATACTTCTCAACTCTCCAAGACTGGTAAACTCATGCAACTCGACAGAATATTACATTTCACAAAAATCTGAACAGGTATCAGTCTGCTGAGATTGAATTTTTCCTCTTGTTTCCAGTTACGGAAGAACATATCCTTTCATCATACGCCTATGTATTTCTTTTCTTACCCTACCATGATTATGCAGGGTATGCAGATCAAAGCTTTGTTTATCAGCTGGTTATATGAAAGGTGAAAACTGTAATATTCCTGTGATCCCATACGGGTATTCAATAAAGCAAAAGATGAGTTCCCCTCAAGAGGAAAAAAAAAAAAACAAAACCAAAACAAAACAGAGAGAAAACACAAAAGAAAACATATGATTTTTCAAGGGCACCTATTAAAAGGACAACAATACTAATAAAAAAAAAAAAAAAAATGTATTTACTTAGAAGCATTCAGAATGTCAACAAAACAGCTGCAACTTTTTTTTTCTCTCCTTTTTGCAATTACAGAGTGGTATTCAGTTAACAGAGCAACAATTGTTTTTATGATGCATCAGAGACAACTGAAGATGAGAAACGACCTACATCCCCACGGATAACTAATTTGTGCTGTGCACCAACAAGAACCTGCTTTAAAACTCCCATGCCAATTTACAACCCCCACACTGTACCAGGCAAGGTTAGTGGCCATTGAAATACCACTAAGGACAGGGCTATCTAAAGACACATTCGGTAGTGTGTTAACTATACAAAAAAAGAGACACTGTACAGTTTAAAAACAAATCTTACACAGCCTTACATTTCAATTTTTTTTTTCTTTAAAAGGAGTGAGTTGTGTACAGGGGGGTTAAATGCTTTATAGACAAAGAAAGAATTTGCTCTAAGAGAGACTTATTCATCATCATCATCATCTTCCTCCTCCTCTTCTTCCTCTTCTTCATCATCTTCATCCTCTTCATCCTCATCCTCATCTTCCTCCTCCTCCTTCTTCTTCTTGCTCTTCTCAGCCTTGGCAACTACTTTTTTGCCTGCATCAACCTTCCCTTTGGCCCGATATGCAGCAATATCCTTGGAGGAGAAAAGCAGGAAGAATCTCTCAGATTTAATCAGCCAAGAACTCAAGAGTAACTTGTGAAACCAGAGCCACCCAGGTATCTGCCCCTTCACCACATCTACAAGGGTAGGACCAGGAGCTGTAGATTCAGTTACAAGGTGAACCAATGCCAGAGAAAATGGGAATCCTGTAACAGACATTATACTGGTGCACTGGTTACAGCTGCTGAGCAATCTCTGCTCTTAGGATTGTGGGAACAGGTTGGAAAAGCTGCTGCCTCAGACGGGTACAGGCACAGCTGAGCTCCCTATCCCATAAAGAAATTAAGTACAGAGATGTCTTAAGGTCCCTTTCTAGCCCTACTTTCTACAACGCCTTAAAGAAACGCACAGGAAAATCCTTGAGGCATGAAATTGCAATTAGCAATCTGAAAAGCGTTAGAGGGACATAGCCTAATATTTCCAACCTTATGCCTCAGCAAAGAGCAATTATACAGCATTCTGCATAACTCAAGTTTACAAAATAAAAGGTACAAGGGCTTGATTAAAGGGTAGACAGTGCCACCTTCTGCATGCAATAAATTTATTCTAGTGGTTTATAACGCACAAAATTTAGTTCCTGTCATAGGGAAGTCAAAATTGTACCTGGAAGATCAAGCCAGAGAAACTTTGGTTAAATGTCCCGATTTTGTGTCAAAGTAGCACAAACAATTACATAACAGAATTGATCTACAGGACTTAAACTTAACAACTACAGGGAAACATTTATGCAGACGGTCCAAATGTTCAAGTATTCCCCACCCAGCAGACATTACACTACTAATCTTACAGCTCCCTCAGACTCCCTTACAGCTTAGCATGAAATTTTCAGAAGATACAATATCCACTTAGTCAAAGGCCAAGCAGTGAAACACTGAAAATACAAATGGAACTTTAAGGTGCTGTAAAGAAATACACACCAGTGAAGATTAAAATATCTGGGAATAAAGATTAACCACTTAAAAAGTCTCTTACAAGTTGTCTTGGCTATATGTACGATCATTGTGCTAAAGAGTTTAAGCTGCACAGGAAGCACAACAGGGAAAACTTCTAGCCTTGCAGTTCCTCTCTGACATGTCATTAAGACTCAAAAGGGCCACCTTACTCACTACAATGCTACAGTTTTGAAGAGGTTTTGTTTGCCAACAAAAGAAATACCCAGAGGAAGGTCAAGGCACACAAGTGGACATACACGGTGTACATTAGCTATAGGTGGTCACTGACCCGTTGCAAAGCATCATCAGAGAAGGCTAACACGCCTCACCCCCTCCTCCCTTACTTTCCCTGTACTGGGATGGGACTCTGCTTTTGCCACAACACATTTCTGAAGCTCAAATTATGAAATCAGGATTTAGCTTTAATAGTTCAAGAAACTGTATGGCACACTGCCTCATATGTATTAACTATGTTAATTACCAAAAATGAGATGGACACAAAACTGTTTCAGATGTGTATTCTTTGTGTACCTAGTATCTCACTGATGTTCTTGCATTACCCCAAGAATGAGTTCTTCAAAAACATCTACATGTGTCAATTATTCTAACATTTAGGGATGCTCATCAGTATCTCCAAAATTAGAGAGAACCAATTTATTCTTTATTGGCATTACTTAGTATTACCATCTTAACTCTGATACTGCTGTGACCTATTGTTTTAATAACACTGCCGACACCACAGTATCTATTAAACCATCACTGATGGTCTGATATTACAGATGAATGCATAGTTCAACACAGAGGACTGCAATTTTGTGTTGTGGTAATGAACTGCATGCTCCCTTACAGGGCATTTTCCAACAAATATCACGATGTTTGCCATTAGCACATCATAATTTGCAATATCAGGTATCAAGGGTACAGAAGGAAAAGAAACGTATCCAGATTGAGACCTGACCTCCTCAAGCTACCCCATTAAATGCAGAGATTACCTTTTCATACTTCTCCTTCAGCTTAGCAGCCTTTTTTTCATAAGGCTGTTTATCATCTGCAGCGGTGTTGTTCCACATCTCTCCCAGTTTCTTTGCAACATCCCCGATGGACAGACCAGGATGTTCTCCTTTAATTTTTGGACGAAACTCAGAGCAAAACAAGAAAAAAGCCGAACTATGGAGGAGAAGAAAAGGAATTTGAATTTAAGACTTTACTGTAACAAAGTTCTGTGACTTTGCTACTCTTTCATAGGAGAGTTTTGGAAAAGCACCTGAAAGAAGACACAGGTGAATTACAATGGAAGGTATCAGAACTTAATGTAAGTATTTGAAAAACCGAACACATCCTTGTCTCTTGAAAGTAATGACACACATCTGGTCCCATTTTTGGCAGGACCCCCAAGAAGGCAAATTTTATATACCATCTGTAGAGGGAAATCTTAGGAGAATGTGCGAGGGGAGCAAATGTTCTGTCAGAACTGTTGACAGCAGAGAAGTGGCAGTATTTCCTATGAAAACCAGGATTCCCAGGTAAAGGCATCAACCTAAACACCAACATCACTCACACAGGAGCTTCCCTGTTCCTTTCAGCATTGCCTCAATTTAAAATGTGAAAAAATGTATTGCTACCAAATACTACTGTCTAGTACCAGGAGAAACTGAAGTCCACGTTTCTATGTAGTGGCTGACATTTAAATCTCCAAAGTATTTTTATTTTACTTTTTTTGCACGAGACCACCCTCTCACCTGTTCTGTGCAAAAGCCTCGTAATTTTAAATGGACTGCAAATCAAAAATTCAGCTCAAGCCAGCAGGCGAGGAGAGCTGGACCTGAAATATTTTACTGCTGTTTTGCACCAGAATGAAGAAACTGCAAACTCGAGTCAGAAACTGCACGTCGCCCGTTTCTGCATCTACTTGTAAAGGCTGATGTTATTTCAATTTAGATAATGAGGGTCAATCTGAAAGCAAACTTCTAACTCAGCCACTGGTCAGGAAAATCCGGAGTCTTGTATTTCTGAAGATCCTGAATGTGGATGAAACGATCATTTTACAGATTCACTCCAGTGTGATGGCCCCAAACAAGATAGCCTAACTATAAGTCTACTTACGGAGGCCTCTTCGGTGCATTTGGATCCTTGAACTTCTTTTTCGTTTCCCCCTTAGGTGGTACATAGTTTTTCATTTCTTTTTCATAACGAAGCTTGTCAGCCTTTGCCATATCTTCAAACTTTCCCTTCTCCTTAGAAGACATAGTCTAGAAGGCAATTAGAATCACACAACATATGAAGTTGGAAAGGACTCTTTAAGAATTAAAAAGGTATTTTAAGGTTTTAAAAGCATATCCAAGTCCATTCCAAAATTTAGCCTCCCTCAAGCACAAGTTAACTCAAAAATAACGGAGAGTTACCACTCCTCTTACACCTGTCCTTCATACTTACCTACAACTTCGACTTTTAAGGAACTAACTTACGCCTCAAATAGTATTTCGGACAAAACAATCACTTAAGGTTTTTGTGGTTTGCTTAAGCTGTTATTCCTACCTTCCATCGTTCTGAGCATTTTTTTGAGAACTCTGAGAAGTTCACTGAAGCATCTGGATGTTTCTTCTTGTGCTCCTCCCGGCAGGTTTGCACAAAGAAGGCATATGAAGACATTTTACCTCTCGGCTTCTTAGGATCGCCTTTGCCCATTTTTGATTATTTTCTGTAATGAAGCAAAAAAGATACCTTTACAATTTTCACATTATACAAACCAATGTGGGAAATAAGCCAGGATGAAGGACCATGCCAAACAAGACCCAGTGGAAGTGTCCTGAAAGCATACAACAGGAAGAAGTTTTCCTCTTCTGGGAAATTTACTGAAGACTTCTGCCATTCCTGTTTGAGGTGAACCAGACACATGCAACCCGAAATCTCAAAAGGCCTTCAAAAATGCAGTTCTGCTCTAATGCTAATAAAAACATCCCTTCCAGCCAATCTGAAAGCAAGTACAAGCATCAGCGTAGAGAAGACTGAACTCCTTCATTACTGCTATTGGATCAATCCTATGCTTGGAAGGAGCAAATTATATCAGAAAGAGGGAAAAAAAACCACACGAGTATCTTGTCTCAGCTGGATTTCTGGGCTACTAATTTTCTTCTTCCTTAAGCCTGCATTTCTGTCTCACTCCCCTATAGGCCTTGGGTGCTCGCTTGCAAAAGATTTATTTATTTTATTTTTGCATGACAGGTAATTAAGTGTACTGCAAAAACTACTCTTTTTTTATATGTATACCTAGAAACACAGGAATGAAAGAGCCCACTGAGTATAACACGTTACAGCCAAGGCAAGGACGCTAGAAGTATGACATTTATGTATGACCAGCAAAGCTATGCTCACTGCAAGGACGATCAGACTCTTTCTTGAGACAGAGAATGCAAAATACCTTCCTAGAACTTTCACACCCAAGTCAGACATTCAGAGTATTTCTTCATAGCTCCCTGGAAAAAGCCACTCGCTCCCTCACACTCTCTGCTCTTCAGCAGAAAAAAAAAAAGTTTTTAAAAAACAGTAAGTGCAGGCAGTGCCTGTCGGTATTGCCACAGAAGCAGCATTTCCTATCGGCTTGGCGGATAGACAGAAAACAGATTTCTGCTCTGTGACTAAACACGTCCGGTTTGAAGTTTCTATGAAGTAAACAAGAGGGCTGAAGAAGCAGGAGTCGCTCCTGCCTGCCATGGAGACGTTTCCAGAGTCAGCCGGCACCCAAAGCTCAGTCAGCAGCGAGAGCACTTCTGGCTGGGTGTTGGTGGAAGGCAGTGAGGGCCAGGGGTATGAGTGGTGCAGATGCCTAAAGTGATTGTGGGAAGGAGTAAGCACCATGACCCATGCGCTGCAACCGTGAGCTGGCATTTAAATGCCTCCTTCCCGCCATTTTGGACGTTTCCCATGCGAGGGGGCAGAGGAAAACTTCAGAAGTCTCCTAAGAGACCTGTTAAGGTGTGGAAGGAAGAAATAGGGGGCAAGAAGCAGAGAGCGGGGGTGGGGGGAGAAGTCCCGTTATTAGGGAATAGCTGTGCAAGTTTTACTGTGCGTTCACAGGGCTGCAAGCACATGCCCAGGAGCCAGCCACTAGGGCTGCGGCTACCCGCAAACGGCGACCCCAGGTCCCGGCCGCCGCTCACAGCCTCGGGACAAAGCGCCCGCCCGGTCGCCGCTACCGTCCCCGCGGCGGGGCGCGCCGTTCCCAGGATTTCCCCGCCGCCATGAGGCCTGGCCGGCGAGGCGCGGCCTGCGCCGCCGCAGCAGCGGTGGCGGGAGCGGCCGCCATGGCGCAGGCTCCTGGCGGAGGAGGTCACCCGCCGCCGAGGCTCCTTCCATTTTGTGCGCTGAGGAAAGCGGGCCACCCCCCCACTTCACCACACCCCCCCCCCCCGCGGCCCGGCGGGCGGGGCAGGGAGGCCAGGCCGCGGGACCCCCGCCGAGGGGCAGCGGCGGGGGCGGGCGGCGACCCTCAGTCTGTGGGGGCGCGGCGCGACAGCGGCTGGGCGGCGCGGAATGGCCGCTGCTGGCGTCGCCCGCGCTCGCCGCCGCGCAGAGAACATGGCTTCTTCCTCCCTTCCCTTCCCTTTGTGTGAGCGCGCCCGCTACCCTGGCGCACACGCTCAGCCATTGCAGCCGGGGGAGGGCGGGCGGGAGGAAGAAAGGGGGAGGTGGGTGGGTGCGGGAGGGGGCTGGGGGGAAGGCCAGCGCGCTTTCAGCGCCTGCCTGAGCCCCGCGGACTGGGCAGAACCCCGGAGGGGACCCCCGCTCGCTCCCGCGCCCCGTCGAGTTGTAACAGCCCCTCGGCGGCGGGCCCCGCGCCTGAGCAAGCAGCAGTGGCTGGAAAAAAAGTTCCCCCGAACTGCGCCCCCGCCCGCCCGAGCGCCTCTCTGCTCCACCGCCGCCGCTCGCCTTGTTTTCTCGCTTGCGGCTCCCGTCAGCCATGTTACAGCCGGGCGGCCGCGGGGCCAGCAGCTCCCCGGCCGGTACCCCGCTGCCCCCAAGACCGTCGCGGCCCCGACGGCGACCGGCAACGCGGCATGGCCCGTCCGAAGCGGCCGCCGCCTCGTCGCGCTTGTACCCGTCGGCTGCCCCGCCGCCGCAGCGATAGCTACGGCGAGGCACCGTAAGCAGCTTACGGTGGGGCATGGCGCGGCCCGGCCCCCGCGGCGGACGACCCCTGGACGCTCGCCCCCCACCTGGGCGGCTTCCTTATCCCGTCTCCCTCCCTCCTGCCGCTCCGCTCCCGAAGTCGCCCGCCGCCTACGGCGCCCCCGCCCCGCCCCGGCCGGGGGCTACCGCCCGGGAAGGGTCTCCCGGACGCAGCCAGGGTCGCCTTTGTGTGCCGGCGCCTGAGCCGGCACTGCCCCGCACTCTACGGCCAGGCAGCGGCGGCAGCAAGGCGGGCAGTGCCGGCTCGCCGCCCGGCTGCAAGCGAGCGGGCGAGCGCGCTCGGCCGGCCCGGCGGCCCCCGGCGCGTACTCACCCGTGTCAGAGTCGGCACACAGCCCTGGTTCGGCCCCGAGCCCCAGAGACGCTACCCCGGCCACCCGCCCGGCCCCAGCGCTGCCTGGGTCCCTGTGTAGCCCGGTGCACCGCAATGGCTGTGAGAGCGGGATCGATACGCAGCCTCCTCACACTCTCAGCGCTGGTAACATTACTCTCAACACAGCCCCATCCCCATTGGCTGCCGCCAAGCCAGCCGCCCCACCGATTGGCCGAGGCCCTTCCATTGTCCTGACCAGAGAGCTTCGCTTATTGGGCGCGGCGCGGGACACGTCACTGAGGATTGAAAGGGCGCGCAAATATAAAAGTGAGTGGAGGGAGTCGGGTGGCGGCGGGATGTAGAGTTCTGAGGCTGCAGCTCGGCGCTGCACCGCCGTCTGCAAGAAGCGCAGCCCGCTGCCGCGGTCCCCTCGCCTTCAGGGCCGTTCTTCGCCGCCTCTCACGCCTAGTCCCTGCTGCTCTGGGAGAGCACGGCGCAAGGCGCTCAGCGCCGCGGGCACTCCCGAGATGCTGCCGCCCCCCGCCCCTGCGGCACCTCCTTGGCGGGCCGCGCCGCCGCGCTTCACAGACGCGGAAACTGAGGCGCGGGGGCTCGGGGCGCAGCGGGGCGCGGAGAAAGGAGCTCGGGTTTTCCGGTTTTTCTTGCCATGCATCAGCCGGCACGGGCGCTGCCTTCCGCGGCGAACATGATTCTTTCTACGCGCTACGTTACGTGGTAGTTTGGAGCGGGCTTATTTTTTCATAAATGGGTAATTTATCTGTAAGAAAGAAATCGAAATGCCTTGGCTCTCATCATACCCACTAGGCGACAAGGAGCAGGTCAGAGTGGCCAGGCAGCTTTTCCCCGCTAGCCCTCTGTTCTTCAGGAATGACGCCCCATGCACCAGCCCAGGCATCCCAATGCTAGAGGCAGGCTGAGCGGCTGGAAACGTGGCCATCTGGGCCACATCTCACCTGCCTTTTGCTGCCACTCTTCTTTTTTTTTTATTGTCACCTGCACTACAAATCCTCTGTAGGGGACTATCAAGCAGAAGGAATGCCCCCTAACATAAGCTTTGCTGTTTGCTTTACTGGTGCAAACAACCCTGGGAGGAGCGCTGGTTGTGATAAATCCAAACCCACAGGCGTTCCCTGAAAGGCATGATCAGTGCAGTTAGTGGAATAATGGAAACTTGAATGAAGAGAGATCTGTATGGGTGTACATATCAAAAACCATGCTTACCTTCCAACTGTTGTAAAACTGGCAGTGTGAGTAGCAGGTAACATTAAGAGATGGTCTGTGCAATCCTTACAAGTTTTGCAGGCCACTTACATGTGAAAATAGAACAAATCTTTGCCAGACCACAAACCCTTCCAGAACTTCACTGGCTAGGAGAATAATTTTTTTTTTTTTTTTTTTTTTTTTTTTTTTTTTTTTTTGGGGGGGAGATCATCAAAACCAAACTATTTTCACATGATTATTTGTGAACAGTAATGGAAGTTAAAGTATTTAATCTGAAAAAAAAAATAAGTCTCTTGTCACTGCTTTGGTAGGACCATGGCTAATAGCATTCAGTAGCTGGAATTAACTATAGTGAAAAGTGAATCCTAGGAAGTCATGCTTAAGGTCCCAGACAAAACCAGCCTCTAGATCGAAGAATGGTAATACCATGTATGTTTTCATTTAGCCCAACGCTGCTTGCTTAGTGAGAGAGAAACTTAGAGAACACTACTCGATTAACTTTAGGCCTATACAAATGGAAAGCTGTACAAATACCTGAATTTTTTAAACATTCATGTCATGAAGTCATAATTGTAGCTATTCCCAGTGCATCCAGGCCTAAATAAACTAGCTTGCTATTTCTTTAGATACGAATGTGATTTAAAAGAAATACTAGCATTAACTCACTGTGGACACCTTCGTGGTGGGATGGCTCCATTCTTCTCTACTTCCTTGCATCCACATTAGGTGGATGAATTATTTTAATTGCATCAATAGAAAAAACGTGATAATATCCTGTCAGGATGCAGCCAAGTGGTCACTTTATATGGTTCATTTCTAGGAATCAAGCCACAGAAGCAGCTGCAAGAGATTGGCTTTGTCACTGGCTTACTGTTTGATGATCCTCAGACAAAAATTTATGCTCATTCTTCCTTCTTTAAGTGGAGTGGTATTTCCACGATGTCTGTAAGATGCTGGTTGTAAAACACTGTTATGACCAAAGTATGCCTCAAATGAGCAGAGCCCACAGCAGAGGCCAAGGGTACTGATCTGCTAGCAGATGGAGTGCAGCATAAGTCTTGGTCTGAAGTGTATCCTAATGAATGATGTGAAACCAGCTTACTTCTTTCAGTATGTTTCTGCACACAGTACCATTAGGAATCACGAAAGTAACATATAGGTTCTATAGGAACTGTGATTCTTATTTAGGAAGCTGGCAGCACATGTTA
The DNA here is from genome assembly GCA_033816785.1 of Picus viridis. Classification (NCBI taxonomy): domain Eukaryota; kingdom Metazoa; phylum Chordata; class Aves; order Piciformes; family Picidae; genus Picus; species Picus viridis. The sequence continues at coordinate 18,653,735 of CM066566.1, forward strand.
AAATACACTGAGTTGAGAGCTGTTCAGCCTCACAAGATCTAAACCACCTCCCAGTTAACACCTGAATATGCAGCAGGGCAACTTTATTGTTCAAGAAGTTTATACCTGCACTTTTTTCTGAGTGTCATTCACACTTTCTACCTTTGTCCTCCGACAATTCTTTCATCCAAGCAAACACTAATCTCCACAAAGTCTTCCTAACTTAACTGGGCCTCTCATGGCTGAGGAACAGGCCCCACAAATTATACACATTTTTACACACCTACTGACAGAATGTTTGTATCAGTATTCATCTGATCTCCTCAGCTCATTCAGGGTCCAGTAGTTTGGATTTCGGACCCAATGCCCAAGCTTGTTGCTGCTACTTGGTTATGATCATTTCCTCCTCAAACTGTTCCTTTCAAGGTATTACTGGTGAGAGGGCAAAAAATGTCAAATCTTCTATCTCAATTACCAATTGTTTGTCAAGGTGGGGTGCTTTATACAACTGCCTCACTCGTGAAAAAATGCTGTTGGACACATGAAAACAGTGGTGCTGCTAGCTGAACTTGTGAAAATACCTTAACAATAAGGAACACTCGTGGCCTCAAGGAAAGGTTTTGTGGGTTGTTGATTTTTGGTGTGTTTTGTCTTGGTTTGGTTTGTGGGTCTTATTTGGTTGGTTGGTTGTTTTTTTTTTCTTTCTGTTTAAACCTTTCCAGAGAAGATGGAACAGAGGAAAACTGTAAAAAGCACAAGCATTTACGTGTTTTGGCGCGTAGTAGCTGGTGACTTTGCACATACTGAACACCCTTGAAGTCTCTTCTGTGAAAATCAGACCTGAACGCCAGCCGCTGTGTAGAGCCAACAATTCAGTAAAAGGCAAGCAGTGAAGAGGTTCTGATTACACGACACATTCCTCTACAGGTTTTCCTTCATCTCTGCTAGTTAGATACTAAGGCCTGTACATGCTTCCATATCCCAGTGTTGTTTCTTTTTTCTGCAGCCCTTGATGACAGAAATAAAGAGAATTTACTCATCAGTTGCAGACAGCGGTGTATTTTACGGAAGCAGTATGTGTTTCTTCTCTTGTTCATGCTGTGCCACATCCCTTCTGATACTTTACAAACATGCTGCCTTCTGCAAACCTTATTGAAGTCCAAATCTGTTTTAAATTATACTCCACATGACAGGTGCAGTCACTGAGATCGCTTGGGTAACACGAGCCACCTTCGACTTCACGCATAGAGGCTCGGCCCCCAAAATATTTGGGTTGTAACAGCTCAGTATGACTCTGGGGAAAAAAAGCCCAACACGTGTAGCGCTGCACAGGAAGTTTCAAAACCCCTATTTAGTAATTTTGCTGTTTTGCAAACAAGAGCATACTCTGGGAAAAGTCACACGGATTGGATGTCGTATTGCAGGGTAACACTATGATTTTCCTTAGACATTTGTTTTCACAGAGTAAGTATATTTTGCAAAATGGAATAGTGACTTACTTGAAAACTAGTACAAGTGTTTGTGAGAAAGCTTTTTTTTGGTTCAGCTTCTTGTCCATGCATGGGAAGCTGAACTTGGGCGAAAACATCAGCTATATATATTATTACCCTTTTTTAAAAACATGGTTTTTGTTTCCTGTTTCCTTTAGAGATAATAGAGAAAGGCCCTTCCAAAGACAGAACTGTTATAAAAAAAATGTATTCCTAAGTAGGAACAGAAAAGTTCCAACTGAATGGTTAAAATGGTTTTATTTCATTTATTTAAAACTATCCTCTCATGTCAGATCATCCCCCTGTGTAACTGAAGACTTCTGTAACAAAGATGGAGAATCCCAAGAAGTACACACCACCTGGTGGGCAGTGGTGCCTGACCAGGAAGTAGATGCAAAGTGGGGATCTCATTCTCCCTGGATAACAAAACAGCAGACTTTTCAAGGAAGTCACAGTATATAAAGAGCCAGACCTTAGAAAGTCTCTGCCCACTTCAGCACTGTGGTTGCTGACAGAGGTGAGAAAAGGATCTTGATCAATTCTGTGAGATTCAAAAGACACCTGTTGTGGGACAGAAGATATTCCCTGGGGCAAGAAGGTTGATGCTCCACGCTACCACCTTATTTTACAAAATTTGCCCTCTGTGATGGATATTGCTTACTCCCCAGCTGGTTTTGGCTGGGAGGCAGATGATGTCATAGCTTGCTTTAAATGAAAAAATTCAGTGATGCCACTGGACCTCTGGATTTTGTCACCCTGTCCTCCCTCCTAAGGAATGAGATCATTGTTCTTTGGGTCAAAATTAAGAGAACATTACAGTGAGAGTATAGTACAATAAAACCCAGCTTGTCAGTCAGATCCAAAGCTACTGTTAGGCTATTTTGAACAAGATATGAAGGCTTTTCTCAACAAAAATGTTGCTCAAAACAAGAGCAAAACATCTGCAGAGAAAAGGCACCTGGGCCCATGTCTTTATGATGGAGCTGCTGGTGATTTAGATTATCACTGTTGCTTTTGAATGCTTCTAGCTGTACAGAGGATGGGTCATTCCCAGCGGAAAAAGCGATGGGCCATAGTTGCACTTTTTCTGAGGCTGCAGTGCCAGCCTGTACATAGCCCAGATGAATACAATTCTCAGGTGCTTATTAGGTGCAGATTTATAACCACTTTTTTTTTCCCCCTCTGATGTCTTACTTGAAATCTTCAAGAGATACTTCAAATATTTCCTTAAAATAATTTGTGGAAGAGAAAGACTCCATTCAAAGGAATGAGACTTAGAATGGCTGCAAACAAAACAATGCATGGAATGTGCTTTGCTTTACCTTTCCAGCTGGATTTGCTTGGATTGTGTCAAGTAATCTGCATATATTGCTGGCTGTCTTCTATTAGGGAGCATTATCTAGAGAATAGGGTTTCAGAAGGCCATTTGTCCTTTCAGTGGGCCTGGCTACTCTAGATGTGTGAGTAAGTGGTAACTGAGGAGAGGCAGCAGCCAGACAAGGTAACCTTCCCTGACTAAAGGGAGAGGCCGGTGCTGCTGCAGTAATTTCCTTGCATGCTTCATGTGCAAACCAGCTGATTTTTGTTGACATGTGAGCCCTGCAGACAACTCCGTCACTTCTAGAGCTGATACGTTCTTAAATCAGGGTCACTACTTACACAGTGCTTTTATGCTATGGAATATGAAAATGTTGCATGAATGGATAACATTCAAATTTGCATGCCTTTTGGGGAATTAACAGGTAGACAAGCATCCAAGAAAATATATTTCATGGCAGAAGTGTACACCCACCTTGTTCAGCTCATGAAGTGGGCAAAACTGATGAAGATACAAAGAGTATAGACTTTTCTTTAGCTTGTGTCACTGCACCATGAGCATTTTTTTCACAGCAACACAGAAAGTACAGAACACATCTTTTCATGGTAGCAGTAATGGAAATTGTTTACTATTATGACTTGTAATTCCTTTAGCATCTTATTCGTTATGTATAAGTACATAATTTCTTTAAGGGCCCCTGTGAAGCTCTCAATGCAGAGTTTTGGACAGATGGGAACTGTCTTCAGCTTCAACAGCAAAAAGAGTTCAGGAAATGCTTTTCCAGAACTGCACTGCTTCTGAAATCACTGACCTGTTAAGAAGTTTGCTTTGCTGAGAGAACAACACGCAGTGCAACATCCACTTATCTAGTCAACTTTCTGGAAACACTCTATCAGATATTCAATCCCTCTTCAAAATCCCCAGACCATCTATGTGATTGTACAGTCAAGTCCACCACCAGGTTAACAGTTATCAGTTGCTTCTAACAAACCCAAAACACTGCTATCCACCTTCACAAGCACTCCTTTCAGGGTATTAGTACTCAGCCTCGCTCACTGCAATCTGGAGGTAGATATGCCTCTCATGCTAACACCACTATTAGACTTCTGCACCGGAACAGGCAGAATTCAACCAGACCTGAGGTGATGAAAACTACTGGGTATTCCCCTCCTTCCTATTTTATCCAGCTTAGAAGATTCAACAAGCTATGTTCCCTCACACACAGGAGTCCTTTAGATAGCTACACACAGAATGCTACATGCTAAATTAGACAGATTCCTTGAGCTGGGTATAGTGCTGGGACAGAGTTACTATTCCCTTACCTTTTCTGAAAACACACAATATACAAACATCACTCTGACCTGTACTCTGATCCTTTATACAAGACTCTATCCATATCTGCAACACAGGCTACACCATCTGCTTCTGAACACACACAAGACACCTTAACACCAACACAGTCCCTGATATTAGAAATCCTAGCGTAGTATTATCTCCACAAACCAGGAAAATAATGTGAGTTCACGGGATGTTCACAGGATCACAGGATGTTAGCGGTTGGAAGGGACCTCCAAAGATCATTGAGTCCAACCCCCTGCCAGAGCAGGACCATAGAATCTAGCACAGGTCACACAGGAATGCATCCAGATGGGTCTTCAAAGTCTCTAGAGAAGGAGACTCCACAACCTCTCTGAAGAGACTGTTCCAGTGCTCTGTGATCCTCACAGTGAAGAAGTTCCTCCTCATGTTGAGGTGGAACCTCCTGTGCTGTAGTTAATGTTGATATCTGAAGAAATAGGGGATGCAGCACACATCAGTATCTGGTAACTACACAGGATCTGCTGTGATGTCTACCCTGCTTACAAGCAGTTACAGCACCTGCTGGAGGAAATAACCATTTGCTTACAGCTTCAGAAAGGAACTTGCATAGTTTGACAGGACACTCTTGCCTTTTCACTGAATAAAGCCAAGTGTCTGTGGTTGTCATCAAGTAGCGGCAAACAACACACTGGTTCCCACTCATCTGGGAAATTGTCCACATAGTCAGTAACTCTGTTAACTTCCCAGTGAGATACTGCAGTCAAGGAAGATTAGAAGTACTACAAGTTATCAGAGAAGTTATCACTTCAGGAGAGCAAAGAACATATCCTGGAAGAGTAGAAGCAGCCTCAAAAGACTGTTATCCTTTCTCCATCTCTCTTCTCTGTCTGCTTTCTCTCCTCTTCTTTTCCCCATACTCCTGTGCAAAGATAGGTTGGAAGATGCACTCTGGAAGCTGTACCTACTCAGCAAGTACACATCAGTAGTGTTATTTAAAGGAAAAGTAACTTTCTAGCCACCACCTCTCTCTCCCCCCACCCCCAGAATGATTATCCAGTATATATTATACTCCAGTGGGTGCTGCATTGGTCAAACACCTACCATTATATGCAGCCATCCCAATTACTGGTTCAGGAAAGAGGATCACCACCTCTTAAATGGCCATTCAGAGAAATTAGGCCATGCTAGTCATTATGGAGACTGTCTTCAGCTTGTATCATAACCATCCTGTTTCTTCTATCTTCTTTCCCAGTGCTGTCATCTCCCACTATTTAAGGGTTCTATTCCAGGACTTAGGACACTCAGGAGAAAAAAAAAAAGGCAACCTAGGATGTAGGAAATGACATACTTTATATCAGTTAAGCCTGTGATACCAAAAGACATTCAAGGGAATGCCCACTTCTCTCATTTCTTTCCAGCAACAGATAGTTGTTTTGAAAAGGTCTCTGTTGACTCATCATTGCGGGGCAACAATTCAACACCAGGTCACACAGTCCTACCAAAATCTTAGCATTTACTTTTGCATTAACACACAATTGTAGTCCAAACCTATTTAAGATTAGTACTTTCTTAATTACCAGCCCATTTACTTTTCTATTCTGTCCTTAATTCACCTTTACTCCTTTTTTTCAGGAGTTTTAGAGGATTTTATTTCTTTTACATTATGTTAACTTGCCTTTTTTTCCTTATTTAGAATCATTGAGTGGGTTGGGTTGGAAAGGCCCGTAAATATCATCTAGTTCCCACCCCTGTGCCATGGGCAGTGACACCTCCTTGAGTGCCTCCAGGTTGCTCAAGGCCCCATCCAACCTGGCATTGAACACTTCTAGGGTTAGAGCCTCCACAACTTCTCTGGGCAACCTGTTCTGGTTCCTCACCACCCTCATGGTGAAGAATTTCTTCCTAATGTCTCATCTAAAGCTACCTTCTTCCATCTGAAGGTCATTACATCTCATCTTATCACCATATGCTTTTGTAACAAGTCCCTCTCCAGCTATCCTGTAGGCCCCTTCCAATACAGGTCTCCCTAAAGCCTTCTCCTCTCCAGGCTGAACAACCCCAACTCTCTCAGTCTGTTCACGTAAGAGAGGTGCTCCAGCCCTCTGATCATCTTTATGGGCCTCCTCTGGGCCCCCTCTAACAGTTCCATGTCCTTCCTGTGCTGAGGGCTCCAGAGCTGGACAGTGTTGGGAGTCACACAGAGTGGAATAGAGGGTGAGAATCACCTTAATCAACCAGCTGACCATGCTTCTTTTGATGCAGCCCAGGATACAGTTTGCTTTCTGGGCTGCAAGCACATATTGCCGCCTCGTGTTGACCTTCTCATCAACCAGCACCCCCAAATCATTCTCCTCAGGACTGCTCTCAATCCATTCTCCACTCAGCCTGTATTTATGCTTGGGATTGCCCTGACCCAGGTGCAGGATCTTGTATTTGGCTTTGCTGAACTTCATGAGCTTGGCATTGGCCCACCTTTCAAGCTTGTCAAGGCGGACAGCAGCCCTTCCTTCCAGCATGTCAGCCACACACAGCTTGGTGTCACTGGCAAACTTGCTGAGGGTGCACTCACTCCCAAGGTCCATGCTGCCAACACAGATGTTAAACAGCCATGGTCCCACTACAGACCCCTGAGAAACATCAGTTGTCCCCATTTAGATATCAAGCCACTCACTGTTACTTTTTGAGTGTGATCATCAGTCAATTTCTTGTCCACTGAATGCATGTCTTTCCAATTCAGAGACCAAGGATATTGTAAGGGACAGTGTTAAACACTTAGCACAAGTCTAGGTAGATTACATCATTTGCTCTTCCCTTGTCGATGAACACTATTATCCTGTCATATAAGGCCATCAAATTTGTCAGGCATGATTTGCCCTTGGTTAAGCCATGCTCGCTGCCACCAGTCACCTCCAGGTTTCCATGAACTTTAATTTTGCTGAAACAAATTAAGTCCCCTATTGAATATGCCCCAAGTTTCACTGAGGGGATGCTGTCACAATGGAAAGGCGTAGTCTTTTTGAAGTCAAAAGGCAAGACAGCTTAGACAGAAAGTCAATGTGCTCACCTCAGACTTGTGTAAGACACAACGTTAGACAAACTTGCATTAAACCAATCTGCAGCACTGAGAGTTTAAACAGTCTGTAGTTCAATTTAATGAAAATCTGATGGTTTCCATGAGGGATAAGAGTGTGGATTCAATTCCATTGCTGATATGCATACAACTCATTGGGTAGGCCAAGGACCAAAGGACCAGGCAGGCATCTAGTTAGTCTCTTTAGGGTAAATTTAACTTGTCCTAAAGTGAGGGGGGGGGGGGAATCAAGATGAATAGCCACTCCTTTGATAAGAAATAAAGCAGTAAAACTTTCAAGAGCCAGTCTGAAGCTGTGGATTCTGATAGTTTGAATTCTTACATGACTTAATGAAAATAGGTTTTATAACAAAATAAATTATTGATATTATGTATTTCTTTCATTATAACAGATCCCATAACTGTTCTAGGGTTTCCAAATATAAACAAGTGGCTGTTCATGGGATTAAATGGATGTAAGGCTTGCATATATTCACATCCAGTCACGGCCTCTATTTCCAGTGTCCTGGATAGTCTGTTACTAGCAAAGGTTTTGCATTCAATCCTACAAAATTTTGGCAAGCATTTATTGCCATGTTCACAGAATTGTCCAGGGCTGGAAGGGACCTAAAGGATCATCTAGTTCCAACCCCCTGCCATGGGCAGGAGCACTTTGAACTAGACCAAGTTGCCCAGAGCCCCATCCAGCTGGTCCTTAAAAACATCCAGGGATGGGGCTTCCACCACCTCTTTGGGGAACCTGTTCCAGAGTCTCACCACCCTTATGTTATCCATAACACTTAAGATTTTGATGTTACAATTAAGACTATTATTTTTACTTCACTCCTATCTCCTTAAAAACCTCAACATAAATACTTCGGCAGCTCCTCCGGCGCCCCCACTCTTGCCGACTTAATATCCCTTCTGCAGTTTATGAAGCATTTAAATGTTTTTAAAGTGATCCATCTTTTTCTGTCCATTAATAATTACATACTCAGCTATGTTGAGGTCATATTAAACCGTTGTTTATTTTATTTGACCTTGCAAAGCCACAGATCTGACCACAGTAACACAGGACTAACTGGTGAAGCAACACTATTTGTGTGTATGTGATTAATAAAATACAATTTTGTCTTGTTGGTGGTTGGGGTTTTTTTTTGGTGTTGTTGGTTTGGGTTTTTTTAATAGAAAAAATAGAGAAGTGATAGGAAAAAAAAAGCCCCCAAAATAATCTACAAATGAAAAAAAAAAAAAAAAAAAAAAGCTCAATCTGTTTAGCTTTAAAAAAAAGGAAAGAGAGAAAAAGAAAAAAGATTGAGTTGTAACTTGATTACAGGGTAAAAGCACCTTCCTGGGGAGAAAACAGTGAGTACTAAAGAGCTCTTTAATCCATCAGAGAAAGGCATAGCAAGAATCAATGACTGGAAGCTGAAGGCAAACAAATGCAAATAAGATAGAAAAATTTTAGCAGCAGGTGTGATTACTACATGTATAATCCTAGTACCTGGAAGCCAAGTCATGGATCAGGGCTCCCTCACACTAGGTGCTAGTGAAAAACACCAAAACTAACAACACAACCCCCCAAAAAGCCTCCAAAAGCTAGCAACGAAACTCCCACAACCAAACCCCCAGAAAAGAACAATCCCAGCCAAAAAGTTACAAGCAATGCATAAAATGAAGTAACATGATAAATCAATTATAATATTATCTGATATGACAGGAAGCAGTTTCGAGCCATGGTTTCATGATACAAAATGCGAGATACTGGCTTAAGGTGAACTCTACCCTATCAAGACTGATTTAATGGCTGTGGTGGTGTTAGGTGGATGGTTGGACTCGGTGATCTTAGAGGTCTTTTCCAACCAAAGGAGTTTTATAATCCTTGCTTCCATGTTTTCTCTACAGCTGTGAGAGTTTGAAAATGGATCCATATTTAAATATAAAAGCAGGGTTTTCTTTTTTTTTTTTTTTCTTTATGACAAAATATTAGTACTTTCTCAAGGGTTTTGATTTTTATGAATTTTAGTGAATGGCTTGACCAAAATTTTCCTACCTACCTAAATTTCTTAGTATCATCTCCAGTGTTGTTCTCAGGACATCTGAAGTTGCTGCATTATCTGTGGGAAAAGACTGGCATAAGCCCCAGAGAACAATATGAAAAAACAAAGTATGAAGTTGCTTTGTCTACCTTCTAGCAAATCAGTAGTCCAGTCACCAAATCTCCAGCGTAATGCATGGATAAGATAGAACATTAACTCAACCAGAAGCCTAGCCCACAGTCTGGCCAGATCTCTCTAAAAAACCCCTATCATCCTAATCAAGTCTAACACAAAAAGTAAATGCATGAGCTTGTGATTCCCAACCCCACCGCTCCTGCACTGGAGCCTACACAACATTCTTGGTAGTTTACAAATACCACAGGCCACTACGGTTTGACTGGGAAGAAGATTAAAGAGGCAAGCCAAGAGCAGCGTTTTCAATTATAAAAGCTTTTGCTGTCTAGTTTTTGAAACATATGGATTATCCCTGAAATTAATCTGGGAGAAAACAAGGAGAGCTGAGTAATATCTTGCCTTATTGTCTGACATAAAAAAACACAGATAGGAGAAACCCCCCCACCTTTGATTTCCATCTTTATTTACACTACTAGCAGACTATTGCAACACCCAACATTGCACTGAGAAACTCTAGAGGAGCTAATTTCTTTGGCTGGGATTGCTGGAGAGAAAGCAAAGGGTTAACTCTGCCCAGATAGTCCCTGAGACTCAAAAGCAAAGCAAGTATGCCCATGGTGTTTATTACCCAGCCTTCTTCCTTCCCTTCCTCCCTGGAGGTGGCCGGCCTCCTCCTACCAGCTGATGTTCTGTGTTTCACTGAGCTGAATATTCACTTCACAGCCAGGCAGAGCAACAGTTACAACCAGCTCTACAAGAATTCTCTTTTTTGTTGTTGTTGATCCTTGTTAAGAATACTTCAAGCTATAGCTATAACAAACTGCATTAAAAGAATGCTATTTCATTGCAAAGTTTGCATACTTCCTAGCCTTAATATTTGGCCTCCTTCACTCTGCTGAATTTTTCCACAGGGCCACGGCTGCCCTGTGTGTGCAGGACACACGCTGCTCAGGAAATGAATCAGGGTTGTGTATCAAATTGGAGTATTTATAGGTTGGTATATGTGTTTGCTCTAGAAGCTGTGCATAGAACAAGACAGACAACTACAGGAAGAGTGCAATGGGCATGTGGTTAAGGCAGTTGAACGCCACACAGGAACACTCAGTTCTGCCTTCTGCCTTTGCCATTGGCGTCTGTGAACAAGGAGCAAGTCAGACCAAGCACCTTGGCAGGTGGCCACCAACCTTGTCTTCCCTTTTTTCTGAAGTCCAAACTGAAACACCTGGGGCCTTTAAGGCAGAAATGGAAAGCAGCTGATTATAATGGAAGCTTTGGCTTTTGAGGGGAAAATTGGAGCTGGAGGCACGAGGTTAAAAGGCAGGAGAACCCAATTAATAACGCTGACTTTCCTACTGACTGAATGAGGGGCTTGGTTTTCTCCTTGGTCAAACAGGACAATGATGCTATTCTGGTGTTATAAGAATATGCAAAATAATCATCAGATATTGTGAAGCTCTTGGATACCATTGTAATATCATTGTAAAAAGAGATTATTTCTGATTCCCTACACATAAAGTTTTGGATATTTTTATTCATTCATTATCCTATATTGCTACATACTTGCTTTGTACTTACATGCATTGAGATGGGCTGTATCCATTTTTCCCCTCAAACTGTTTATAATGTGATTTCACAAGGTACTTTTCAGCTTCTTTCAGGGCTATTTAATGTCAGTACTCAGTGAAACTATCACATGGTCATATGAAATAGGACAGGGAGCAGCACAGGGAACTGCTTGAAAGAGTCCAGCACAGAGCCATAAAGATGATTAAGGGAGTGGAACATCTTCCTTACGAGGAGAGACTGAGGGATCTGGGGCTCATTAGCCTGGAGAAGAGGGTACTGAGGGGTGACCTCATTAATGTTTATAAACAGGCGAAGGGTGAGTGTCAGAAGGACAGAGTCAGGCTCTTCTCAGTGATGTCCAACGATAGTACAAGGGGCAGTGGGTGCCAGCTGGAGCATAGGAGGTTCCATGTAAAAATAAGGAAAAACTTTTTCACTGTGAGGGTGACAGAACAGTGGAACAGGCTACCCAGAGAGGTTGTGGAGTCTCCTTCACTGGAGACATTCAAAACCCACCAGGACGCATTCCTGTGTGGCCTACTCTAGGTGATCCTGCTTTGGCAAGGGGATTGGACTAGATGACCTTTCAAGATCCCTAACAAACCCCAACACTCTGTAAACAAAATATATTCTCTGGTTTACAAAAAACATTAAAATAATATCAGCATGTAACTGGCTGTATAATTTGTCACATAACCACAGCCACAGAAAAGCCTTTACCTACTTTTCTATTAGTCTGTATCACAGATTATCATTGTATTGAAAGCTCTCAGTAACAGTAAGCTACTAAGGAGATACTACATTGAAAAATAAATAGTTGTACTTTGTGTTGAATGAATAAAACCCAAATTTGCCAACAATTACCTGAATAGATTTTCAACAGTTACTCTGACTTCTGAAATCTGATTTAAGAGAAATACCTCAACAGCTGGGGGAAAAAAAGGTAATGATCTCCTCCATTTTGGGTAGGAAGCCACTGAATGTAAAAACATAGCACAATAATCACGGCAAGCATGAGATTTTGGCTCACCACACAACAGAAATATTTCAATGATGCCTGATAACATCCCAAGCACAGCATCTGAATGCTACTAAAGTAGATGTGAATGAGTCTCAAAGACAACACTGTTTTCAACAAATTAGAAGAAAATAGACAGGGGAATAAAACTCAACATTTCAGTTCAGGCCTACAATCAGATCTTCAGAGTAGAAACTTACAGCCATCCAGAGTCCCATTAACTCAGTCAGGTCCTATCTGAACAAACCCAGCAGCAGGATTAGGGCCTAAATAGGTAAATAAAAAAAAGGATGTGATCAGATACCATACTGCCCAACTCTTTACTTAGAGACAACAAACTAGTCCCAGAAAAATAATCTCAATCTAGACCATTACAAGAGTTTTACCACGAAACACTGCAGCTACAGGAAAGGTTACAGTGGTATCTTACACTGAGAGATTTATAGGGCAGTAATTGATCACAGTTTATTCCCCTTCAGGCAAGCACAAGTACCTGCAATGCATTTGCTCACCTCCTCTGTGTTCCTGTTTTGTTTTGGTTTGATTTTTTTGGGGTTTCTTTACTATATAACTTGTTTTATTATTTAAACAAGAGAATGGTCTAAAAATCAGTATAAGTGGTGTTTTTATCTTCATCAGCTCTTCAGTTCTAGCCATGTAGTTCTTTTAGCCTTAGTAATGTGGCAAAAACTGAGACAGTTTTACCATGTTTTAAAACACTGACAGAAAGTAGTATTATTTCTATTAAAACATTCACTGTTATGTTTATCTGAAGGTTGTGAGAAGTTCTAGCTTGGCAGTGTGTTAGAGGAAGTAACTTTTTATGCTCCCCAACATACTAATCAAAGCTCACAGTAGCATACACCTAGATTCATACACAACTGCCAATAAGAAAATGTAGTGTCTTAACAAAAGCCTTTTAAGGAGGTTTGCCTGCTGAAATTCAGGCTTTAATACAATAGGAATGTGTGACAGCAGCAGTGGAGACATTACAGGGATAGGCTTATAGTGAACCATGGGCTACATCGTGGAGTATTGTGTCATCTGAATTTCAGCAGCAGCACGTATCATCCGTCCCAGGAAGGGGTCTGTGCCTTCTGGTGTACTTTGCACTTTCACTGGCACTACCTCTTTGAGACAACAAGACCAAATACAGTATTAGGCTGTCCTGGAATACAACATTCTTCCCTTTACTATAGTAGAGTTGCCTTCAGAGATCAGCATGTAACCAGACAAAAATCAGCATGTAACCAGAATAATCTTATGAAGAGAGACTGAAGGAGCTGGGGCTGTTTAGTTTGGAAAAGAGGAGGCTGAGGGGAGACCTCATTGCTATCTACAACTACCTGAAAGGACATTGTGGAGAGGCTGGTGCTGGTCTTTTCTTGCAGGTGATAAAATAAGAGGCTATGGCTTCAAGCTGCTACTGGGTAGGTTTAGACTGGACATTAGGAAAAATGTTTTCACAGAAAGAGTGGTCAGGCCTTGGAACGTGCCCAGGGAGGCGGCTGAGTCACCAACCCTGGATGTGTTCAAAGGATGTTTGGATGTGGTGCCTGGGTACATGGTTTAGGGCTGAATGTTGTAGAGTAGGGTTATTGGTTGGACTTGGTGATCCTGAGGATCTTTTCCAACCTGAATATTTCTGTGACTCTGTGATTTTGTGGAATCAGTATAAACACACGTTCTGTCCCCAAAAAATAATGAAAACAGATTCTCCTAAACATTTTATCTCTGATTTACTTCTCCAACTTGATGGCTAAAGATGCAGTAAAACCCTTTGCATTAAGTTTTAAAATTATTGTGAGGACATGAACATGTGAAATACATTGAAAAAGAATTTGGTTAGTCCATAGCAATGATGGAGAGGTAAGGACTCAAAATTCTAGTATTCCTATGTGAGAGAAAACCCCAAACACTATACACAAAGTTTTCTATTCACCATGGACCTTGAGATGCCTTGTTTGCTGAGATGTGACACTGGCTTCATTTAGACTACTTAGAGAGGAGGAAACTCATTGATATACAAGACAGATGTGATTTCCAAAATTTGTGGGAGAAAGTAATGATTTTATCTTCTCAGGTCAGCATAGACACCTGAGACCTGACACTTTCCCTCCCTTCCCCCTCCCCCCCACCCCGTTTTAATGTTGAATTCCCACTTGTATACTACATGCCTGTCAGAAAGTTGTACAGGACAAAGAACTTGTAACACCATACTTAGAATATAGTGTCATGTTTTGGTTATTTTATCTCAAGAGAGCTACAGACTAAAACCTGGCTACTACTCAGTCAGCACACTGGGGCAGGGGAAGAAGGCACACCACAGCAGGAATCTGCCTCATTGGGTGCAGGCAGAGGTCCCAGGCAAGGAGCAAGCAAGCCAGCGGGGAAGCAGAGTGCTGCCTGATCTCCCACCTCCATCTCTCCCCACTGGCTGTGAGCATCCTGCCACTGGGATCTCGCAGACATGCTGCCCTTTTGGTCCAGCATGGCACGAAGTGTGTTTGCTCACAAATTTATGAATTCACAAATTTTTAGCAAGCAAAAGGTCATTTACAGACTCACCTGGTCATTGCTGCTGCTTCTGTGAATAACCTGGAACTATCAAGAGGCTATTAATATAAATTATTTTCCAAAGTCTTAAGTTTCTGAGGAAAGGCAGTATTAAAGTTTCTCTTTCTCAGGCTTACTACATACTTCAGTATTTTAATTTGGACACTGCTAGACACCTATGAAAATCTTTCTTCTTCCTCTTGCAAAGATGCATTTACAGTTTATATTTTGACAGCTGGTGGAAAGGTATTTATTGTAAAAATAACAAGAAATAAAATAAGCAGCTTTTTTTCCCCCCTTTGTGCTGTGCCTTCCTGACACTAAAGCTGCTTCATCTCTGGTTTAAGTGAGAAGAGCCTAAAAACAATACCAATTCCCAACTGTTTGTTACTATGCCCATACAACTATATGCTAGTGGAAAATCAGCTAAGAGCAGATGTTACTTCCTCTGCCCTCTCTCCATTCCCCCTTTTCAACCTGTTCTGGGACTTGCTGAAGGGGGGGGAAGGAAAGGATTACTGTGGCTGGTATGGGACCTAGCTATAAAAGCCTCAAGCAAACTGAAACCTTTCTGTTCCTGGGGAGAATTCTTCTATCATCAGGCAGGATGAGAATAAAGAACTGACTCAGTTAACTATATTACTGAAGTACTATGGAGCACAGTTGTTAGAAGACTTGACTTCATAATTTGATTGTAAAGAAATGACTGTACCCTGTGCTCATTATTACCATAAACTAAAGAAGAAGATCAGTGCCCTCCCAGGAAACGCAAACACACAATTTTTCCTGCTAGCCACCCCACTGCGGCACACAAATCAAACTCCACAATTAACACCCAGTCTTTGGTGGCAGGTGGGAAATATTCTAACCAATATTATGTGGAGAAGAACTCCATATAATGATTTGAGATTTTCATATGAATGACTTGGAGGTCCTTTCCAACGCCTAACATCCTGTGATCCTGTGACTTAATTGCTGGTCACACACACAAAGCTGTGCAGCTACACCATCATCCTGCCTAATACTCAGAAACATAACTAGCATCACCCTAGATCCACAATTTACTCCCAATGTTAAGACTGATATTCATAATTTGCAGATACTTTCAGAGCAGCATTTCCAAAATGGTATTTTTCTAATTCTTCCCATCAGCTGAAGCATTCAATCAGGTTATCATCACTGTCATCATCACCACATTTTGATTCAGTAACGTTTTTCTCTCTGATTTTGAGAAATGCAGCCTCGCTCACATTCATTCAGAAAACTGCTGACCCTTTTCCTACTCGCTCCCTGGGAGAACGCATCACTTGTCTCCACAGCTCTTCCTGGCTGCTCTCATATCTGTTACTTACCTTCACTTTCAAGGCCTTTCCTTTGCCTATCACCACCACACCTCTTGTTTCTTTATCACTGACAGGAAACCAGCTATGGTTTGATGACATTTGAAGCGGGGCCAATTTTCATGGAACTTAAAGCTGAAAAGATCATTAGATCATACCGTCCTAATGATTATTTTGTGTTTGGCTAAAACGCTTTCAAAACCCCTCAATTTTAACTCAACCTCTACCTTTAGAGATGCTTCTTTTGTTTCTTCTCCTTCTATCTCCCACCTGTCATTTAATGTCAAGAGGCCAGCTTTCAGCTCCTCTCTCACCCATATCACATTTTAAAAGAAACCTTATGCCTTTTCCTGTTTTATACCTTACACTCTAGGGAAACTGCTTTAAATATTTGAAAACATACTTCACTGCTGTTCTTCAAAGCCTTCTCTGAAATTCAGCATACTAAGATATCCCTACAGCTCCTATGAACAAAATGTGTGATAAAAAGGTATGTATATACATGCCTCCTATGTTGAACTGTCTAAAAGAGGAAAGTGTAGGATGTAGGAGATGGATCTTCCCATACAGTAAATGGAGGGTGGCTCCTGTTGAGAGCTATTTTGATGAAGGAACTCCTAAAATATCCCAAGCAGTCCTCTGAAGGAGTCTCTGGATAAGACATGGAAATAGCTTAAGGCGATCACATGAGTTGGATTCTTCAAGTATGAATGTTCCCTCTCTAGTATTTTCCTTCTCTTGTGTATATTTTCTCATTTCACTTGTATTACATTTACACTGCAAACATTTAGGATTGCAGATAATCTGTTCAATCCATGTTTGTGTGGTGCTCAGCATCACAGGAAATTCTATGTCCAAATAACACTATTTTGCAATAATGCACTAAGTATATTATTAAACACTACCTGGTAATTATCTGTGCACACATGCCAGGGAGAAGATGCACAACCATGCATCAACTTTAACTTTGCTGTATTCTGAATTCCTTAATAACAAAGAGCTGGAATGTGTCCATGGCTGGCACCTGTTGGTTTTCTCCCCAATCTGAATGATGGGCAAATCCTTAAGACAATTCAACACAGGAGAAGAGATGGGAAAGTAAGACTAATGGGAAGGTATACACGGATCCAGGATGCATACAGAAGTTTTGGCAGAGGAAGCAGGGTGGAGGAAACAAATCATGGAAACCCTTGTCAAGTGTGTGACATATGTCATAAGCTATTTTCTGAAACAATCACTGTGAAAATGGTAAAATGCAGGACTGGTAAGGTAAAAGTAAGAAATATAAGGAGTTTCTTTATATATATATAAAGGAGTTTCATATATATATATATGAGAAGTTTCTTTATATATATGAAGTTCATGCCTCACGAGTTTCCAAAAACCTGCTTATCTCTGGGAAAAAGATAATAAAGTATTGTGAAAAAACAATGAGCTTCAAGAAGTTACTTAGTCAAATGGGAGCCTCACTTGAATTTGGAAATCTAATCCTCATACAGTCAATCAGTAAAACTCGTACTAAGCATCATGCACAAAAGAAGAAGAATGGAACAACTGCTAATGCTGATGATCTAGTTCTTGCTCCAGATCTATTAATCCAGATCACAGAAAATAATGATCTTTCAAAGCCCAAAGTGAGCAGAAAATTCCTCCTGAAGCAAACAAAGAAACAAACCCTAAGACACAGACAGTCATAGATCAAAACCTGATGAGAATAAACAAGGCAAGATATTGGATTGAATGATCGATTCAGTTGCAATGAATTTCATTACTTGCAAAGAGTTAACTGCAATGTGTCTCAAAAGAATGGATTTAGCCCTATGTTATGGAACAGTTGTTAATCATTCAGAAATTGAGGTCAGTACCATGGCATAAAAATCTGCAGTTATTTGGGTTACTCAGAATCATGGAAAACTGTTCATCTAACCAAACTAAGTAAGGAAACCCTATAAAGACCAAATAATGATAGATAACGTACTAAAGCAAATCCAAGAGAAAGAAGTTTTTATGAGGGTTCAAATTAAAGGTGCAACTGTATGGAAATTGGTGTAATAAAACTCATTGTGTTAGGCAAAGTAATGATTACCTAAAAATCTCCAGATAAGCTGGTGTTACCCACTGACATTCATCCTCCCATAGATCTAATTCACTCACATTCTTATCGTCACTTACAAGCACTGAAACTCAGATGTCCAGAAGGTCTGCCCAGAATAACTTACTCAAAACAGAGGATAAGGGCCATCAGCTTTTAAGTCTTTGTCCCATTTCAGGAGCTGTTCATAATTAGCAATAAAAAAATATGGTTTTGAGCAGATCTTTTAAGACATCCTTCAGGAATCATCAGCTGTGACAAGACAGTCCTTTCCCTCAGTATCTTGGTCTCCTGGCCTTCCGTAAATCTTAGGTCCTGTTGCCGTTGCTCTCTGCTTTTCCTTGTTCAGAATATAGGTCTGAAATGTATGCCTGCAGTCCCTCCTCCTGTCCGTCTAACAGGGAAAAGAATGGTGAATGTGCTATACCACAACCTTGTTGCCATCCTCCTGCTGTTAGGATGCAAGGTCTTCTGCTGGCAAGTTATCTGTGCTGTAGCACACAGATACTGCAGGGAATGGTGTCCTGGAAACGGTGTCCTTCATTATCAATACAGGCCATTTCTTTAACCCTTTGTTTCACTCTTTCAACTTATGCTTACATACGTGTTTCCATCCATCCTGCATTTATACTTCTGTTACAACTCTGCATAGTGTTATGCTAGTTAAACCGCTCTGATGCAGAGCACTGCAGAAAAAGCACACTCCAGGCTTCCAGCTCCTTTGCCTTTTGCTGTGCTGTGCTCTGTTCTTGCAACAACAGCCACAGCCATCACTGGTAACCTTGCTCAGGGAGCAAACCAAAAGGGCAGGATTGCTCTTTTTAAGGGTGTATTTCCATAGACTGGATCACTAGGCAGCTGAATGCCAGAGTCAGGTGCAAGGGAGGTGGAACGACTGCCTCTGTTCAATGGAAGTCATTCATTAGATCAGTTATGCCATAATAGGAAAGAACACCAGATGCTTCAGTCTCAGGAAGGAACGAGGGCACCACTTCAGCAGTTTAGTGAAAATCTCTGCTCAATCTGCCACTACAGTCAAAGTAAAAATAATAAAACAGGATGCTTAAACAACAGAGTAAGGAAAAAGCCAGCATAAGATGATTTTTAAAATCAACACTGTGATCTTAGCAGGAAAAAAGAACAAACATGAGTTACAGGTCACCTCTTTCCCAAAAGAAAGGGCCAGAAAGGGCTCAAATGTGAACAAGATAAACATTGAAAATACCCTATGAAAAAAAATTTAGGAAATTTAAAACCAGGAGTATTATGCATGTACATGTAAAATAACAACTGCTCCAGGAAAGGTCAGATCAAACACTGCTACACCTACCTTATAACCCAAGAAAAAAAACACCACAGAGACATTGAAAATGTGCAACATTTAAAACTGATCAGAGGAGACCTTTTTCAAATTATATGCAATCTGTTCACATAGACTGTGAAGGTAATTCAGGTATTAATGTAAATAATGTTCCTATCAATTGTAGCATAGATCAAACTGGTTACTACATAAATCAGGAAGAAGCTTATTTGGAGTTAATATCGACTGAAGCATTGGGATATATTTACTAGTGAAGCACAACACTTTATGTAGGAGTTATCATATTGGCTTAAAGTATAATACAAACAATAATTAAAAGGAATATCAACTTGATTTTATTAGACATTTATTCACAATCTCCCAGTAACTTTTCCTACAGTTTGCATAAAATGCTAGTAATAGCTGATTAACACAAGACAGATTCTGAAACAACTGAAGTTTGAATACATTAAGGTCTTATGTAAGCACTGGACAAATACATGAAAAAAAAAAAATCAGCATGATTATAAACCAATTTTCTCCTAAAATGTATCTCTCCTGATTTCTAATCACAGCCTGTTTATTAGAAGTTGATTTTTCAAAGACCTGAAACTGAACTTTCCCCTTGCCAGCATAAACAAGCACAAACAAGGATTCTCATCACAGATCTTGCTTAAAAAAAAAACTCAAAGCAACTACTTACTGATTATTCACAAGCAAGGGAATTAGAAATAGTATGCCATCATTACACTGCTTGGTTAGCTTGATTAGATCATCCTGCTTGAGTTTGAAATGCATGTTGTCACAGCACATACTAGAAAACACATTACCCTATTGCATTAATTATAAAGACTTATGGAAAATGATAATTTCTGTAATTTCTTCTCAGAGGGAAAAAGTCTTAATTTTATTATGATAGAAAAGGGAAAAAAAGAAAAAAAAAAAAAAAAGAAAGGGAGTGTAACTATGTGGCTTAATTTTTTGTTTCAGCTTTTCCTGCTTGGTCTGTGAAGGTAAAGAGAATATAATACTGGCCAGGGGTGGAGAATAGTGAGGCAACAGGAGAGACTGCCAGCACTGCCAATGCGTGGATGGGAGTTCATGATTTAGTCAGTAGTTGGTTCAAGCAAACAGCAGAAATAAATGGCTGAAGCATCACACAGTACAATAGAGAGTGCAAATGAAGACTGAAAAGGTCAACAATATAGACAACGAGAAAGATCCCCTGGGAACTCATTCCAGGGTAGAGAATGCAGCTGGTACCAGGGTGAGAGAAAGACAGCTGCATAAATTCTGTGCAGTGACACTTGAATGTAGCACAGGTACCTGTTAAGAGAAGAGAATTTCAGTTGATGTACACCTCTGAGTTGAGGACCTTACTGTCCACAGTAACAGAAAAAACGTCTGACATACAAGCAAGCCAACAGGTTGCAGAAAGACAATATACAATTTCTGAACTTGAAAGGCAACACACCTTTCATTTATGTTCTAAAATCAGCAGACCATTCATCAGCAGGAAACTGGAACATATTCATTCCCTTTGCTTAACTTTGTTTTGCAGATGACACAGGCTGTGATTTTGTGAGTAAAAGAATTGTCGTTTGCCTGATTTACCTTTTAGTTTTTCACTTTTTGCCTATGACTGTTTTAATAACACACTCTACTGACAAATACTTAGCACTGTCTAATAGAAAAGGGACATTTGCCTTTTCTAAAGTTGTTATATGTTGGAGAAAATGTACTAATATACATAGTTTGAAACATACTTCACTGTACATTTGCCTGCAAAGTTGCCCCATGTAATTTTTTTCCCTCTAAGTAGAGGGAAACTACCCATGAGGGAGGTTTAAACTAACTTCATTTAGATGTGAAGAAATTGCTTGTTAAAGACATTTCTTTCCTCATTCCAACAGCATAAAAGCTACTTATTTGGTGATTGAAGTTTTTGGACTGAAACAGGCATTTCTGAACTTCTTGTTGATGATTAATGTACAGTTTAAGAGAGTCATTACTTTCTGACAGGCACTACAGAAGCCAAGTGTCTGGTAATTTATCAGCTTCTGGTCCACTTTATTTCTAATGTAATGATCAGAATTCTTTTATTCTTAATGCATTGTTTTAAATATTAAAAAGTTCAGCAGCATACATAGTAGTTGCGGTAAGAACAGAACACCAGCCTTGCAGTGCGATACTTCAACTCACAGTAAGCTTCCAGATTGTGTTTATCACCTGCTCGGTACGTTGTGCACATTATTTTCCCGAAATGAACAAAAGTATTTCTTGTCATTGTATGTGCTTTAATTATTTACTCGTTTTTTCCCAAGGTACACAGAAGCTGCCGGCAGGAGCGTGTCTCTATTCTTAACACACAGCCCAGCATTACGTACAGCACGTTCCCAGCGCCTAGCAGCTCTCAGCGCTCCCTCATCTGCCTTACGGAAACGCACAACTCTGGTACTGTTGGCAATGTTGCAGTACTACGAGGGCATCCCTAACACAAGCCGCAAGCCTGTGAACTGAAAGCACAGTTCAAAGAGAGCGGTAGGTCTGAAGAGCTCACAGCTAAACCAAACTGCACTATGGGGAACAGCTAACCCACTGCTAAGCGCGGAAAGCCACCGCGGCAGCAGCACCACGGGACCTGTCGCTTCAGCGGACACGTAGGACGCGGGAGAGAGAAGACGCAGTGCCAGTGACAAAGGTCGCGCGGGCAGCGAGGCTCACGAGGACCTCCAGGCCCAGGGAGGAGACAGAGGGGGAGGCACAGGGCACTGAGCAGAGCGGCGGCAGCAGCCAATGGAGGGTGGGCAGGGAGGCGGCAGCCAATGGGTGGCGCGCACACCACCCGCCCCCAGGCAGCAGCTGGCGCGGCGGGCAAAAGTCCGCGCGCCGCCGCGGCTCCCAGTCCCCGGCAGCTGCGGCCCCGGCTGGCTCCGGGCGGCCGCGTCTGCCCTATGGCCAGGCGGAGCCACCCGGGTCCTAGTGCCGCCGGACAGGAGCTGGGCCTCTCACCTCCTGCCCGGCAGTGCTGCTGCAGCTGCCTCCGGTGGCTGGAATCACTGTGGTGATGCCTTGATCATCCTCATGAAGATAGTTTTCTGGTGGCGCAGCCAGCTGGCCCAAGGCAAGTTTTGACTCGATTGTTGATCTTACGCTGAGGAACCCAAGGCTGCTTGCACGTACACCAGTACGTTCCAGAGCTGCAGAAAGCCACGCGTGAAATCATTGCCCCAGGAGAAACGGACTAAAGGATTCAACAGAAAAGGTCAGTACCTTCAGCACTTGGCATCAAACCTGGCTATGCTTATAAGAAACCCTAATTAGATCCTCAAAACTCAGCCCCTAAACTGAACCTTAGAGCTACCCATCTTCATCACACAATACAATACAAGAAAAAGCCACTCAGAAGTAGGTGGGAAAGGGAGGACAGGACTAAGGCCATACATACTCTAGCACACACTAGCAAAAGATTCCAGAATCTGTCCTGGTAAATGAAGGAAGGACCTTGACAATTCAGAGTCAGAACAGAGAAATCTGCAGCAAGAACAGTCTGGTGAGGCAGCTTTTACACCTGTAGATATGGAGTGTATCAGCATGCCCAGTTTTCTGGCTTGCTGTTGCTACTTAGGTTTATTAAAAGCAGATGCAGCTCTTCAGGAAGGCAGAGGTACTGCCCTCTGCACCTACATTTCGTTCTCTCAAAACACATTATCCTGACCTGAGTGGCAATTCCAGATGTATTTGCACTTTCCTGTCTCCTTCCTCTCCTTACCTATACTTCAACACCACTTGAAGATGAAACTAGTAGTAAAGTCTTTATACTTCTTTTACAGTGAGACATCCTTAAGTGACCTGAGATGACTTAGTCCAGAGTGCTACAATTAGGAATAGGACTTACATGGTTACTTCTAAGTGTCTTCCAGTATTTCCTGTGGGAATTGTGATCCATTTTGTTAATGACTGCACATAGGTTTTGTTTATGTGTCTGCAGTCTTGCAGCCCAAACCAGACAAACTCCACATCCAGGGGAATTAGAGCTAGGTGAGCATCAGCAACCTCCTGCTGAAAATGAACAGGAACACAGACTGAAAAACCTCACAATATACAGCCATGAGTACTGTTAAGTGCAAAATTCATGGGAATACCACTCCTTTAATATGAGTGTAGCTGCTCGCTTTGACACAAATTCCTCCACTAAAATATTATGCATGGTAGAACACGACTGTTATTTAAAAGCAGGAGCACCTGACTCATGATATTTTGTATCTATTCTGTGACAGCAATCTGTCTTACTGCTATCAAAACCACAGGTCTGTCATCCAGAGATTAAAAATTCTGAAGAGATGTATGTATTGATGCAGACTTTTAATTAATACTACTATATAGCACATGAAAAAAATGAAACATCCTCCTACAGATTCAAAACAATATCTGAAAACATTAACTTCACATACTTTTCAGAACCCTTCCTCTCATCTTGCTGCTTTGAGTACACATCTGCCGCAATCCCAGACCAGTTTTGGACCTGCTTTTTGCAGTTTCCCACAATGTAGGTGATAATTTGTGTAATGTGTTGTCAATACGTAAATCTGTTTTGTCTTTCACATTTTTATTAAATCAAGGAAAAAATGGTAAGAAAGCCAAAATTCAAGGACAGTTGAGATAACCAGAGGCCATTTGGTTCATTCCAATTGGTGTTTTTACAATATGGAGAGAGCATTAGATCTGTGCTATCCCATTCCCAAATAAAAGCATTTCTGAATCTCTTTAAATCGTTTAAAAAAAACAACCCTACAGGTGGCAGTGCAAAGCAAATGCTTCTACAGTCTCTCATCAAGGAGTTCAGAAATAAGTATATTCAAACTGTGCCGCTTCATAAAAGCAAAATTTGGAAAAAACAAAACAAAACAAACAAATCACTGTCCCTCAATTCCAACTCAGGCTGACAAGACAGATGTAACCTAGAAAGACTCAGCAGTGTGAATAAAGAGCAGTCAGACATGGTAAAACACAGCCTCTTGAAAGTACACCGAGTAAGTAATTGATAGCACGTATGTCTAATGTGCACAAAGCCTCTCAAGAATTAAAATGGGGATGAGCATCTTCCAAATTTTTTATATGTAATGACATCAAGTTTCACAGTGGGCTGCAATTTTGAGGGCATGCCCTTAGGCTGGCATGTTCATTTAGCATATGAGTCATTCAGCGTGGAAACAGCATAGCAGAAACATCCACAAACTAATGAACTGTGAAAGAATTACAGCATTCTCCCCCTCAGGCTTCCACCTACTAAAGTGTCACAAATAAAGTTAATATCACAAAAATGATTTAGCAAAAGAGGAATTAAACACTGGATGACAGTCAGTTCTTTTACAAGTCAGTCACTTGTTTTAACTGTTTTGAGTCAGTAGTCACCTTAGAAAAGATGAACAGAAGAAGCCACTCCAGCCTTCATTTTTATAACTACTGCAACTACAGATTGGATACTTCTATGACATGGCAATTGGAAACTAGGCTTTTCTTGATTGATAACAACCCTCAGAATTTGAGAGGGATTAAAACTATGAAGATCTCACCTCTCCTCTGTCCCCCTCCCTCCCCAAAAAAGTTGGTTTAAAATACACAGATTGCATAAATAACAAAACATTTGCCATTCAATGAACCAGAGTGAAAGGGATTAACCTGACAAAAAAAGCCCAACAAGTGAGCAGCCTAATTTCCTCATCCCAAGTTACTACAATAGCTTGCAGAATCATATATATAAGTAGGTTTTTTGAACTGCTAAGCAGATATCTAAGCTTATAGATCTAGCATGCCCACTTTTCCAGTGCAGCTAGAGAAACCTGGTATGCCTTTACAGTTCCTGATTTGTATGTTGTATTTTTGGCACTGGAATGAATGCATAGCACATTGAAGGCCAGAATTTTATCCCCCACCCATCTAGAAAGTAAAAATGAAAAGCTGAGTGCTGCAGAAAGGGATATGAAATAAAAGCCACTGTTAATCACCTTCCTATCAATCTAATTTCAAATGAAGAGACTGCTTACATTAATCTTTTCAGGTCTAACTAAAAACTAAATTAAAAGGAACCTCTTCCACTATCCTGTGGTTGAAGTAAAACTTCCACTGGTGTTTCTACTTGCATTTCTAAAATTGTGTGAAACTTCCAACAAAGTAGTGCCAGTTTAGTAACTTAGCATGCTGTCTTTATACTTTCTTTTAATCTATATAAAGATTAAAAGTTTCCAGCCACAATTAATTTGCCAGTAATTACCTAAATGTTTCTTATTTCCTGCAAAGCTGGATGTAACGCCTGTTGAGCAGTGACTTGTTCAGTGGTGAAATATGCCACCAGAGGTTAGTTACAACATGCTGTGAGTGAAAAAGGATTATTTAAAATGACAGTTCAGAAATATTCAGTTCTAAATATTTAGAGAAACAGGCCCACAAACAATGAACCACAATTTACCACTAACTCTAAAATAACTTTCTTAGAAAAGATACTTAAACTGTTTTTATATGCAAGAAGTCCCTGCTAACTAAACTAAAGTTGCTGAACAGTTTCAGAGTTTAAGATACTGCACAACCCTAACTTTCTACATTTTAGAAGAATTTTTTCATTAAACAGACAAATTTTCAGAGAGATACACAAACACATTTTACCAAGATGTATCATGTACTGTTTAATAAACAACATGCAAATTCTTACCAGCATGCCACTGCTTTTGAGGATGCCATATCCATTGTTATCCTTAACATATCCATCATTAGTACCCTGCTCACTTCGTGCTCAAGCTGCAGAATGGATTTCTGACAAGCAGCCTGCACCTACCAAGATGGTTTGTAGAAAGCAAATTTAAAAGCTGTGAAACATGGGAAACAAATCAACAATTTGCAAACCACTGCACGTGCAATGTAAACATAGTCAGTATCAAACTAATTCTGAAGCGTTCATCATATTATGCTGGACTCTAATATAACCACAGTTGTAGTGATTTAAAAGTATCATGTTACAAGAGCAAGGTTCCTCTTTTTCTGTTAAATCTCATACACCCCACCTCATTAGGGGTAGTCATTTGCCTATGAGTGATTTCCTATAAAAAGGCAGGATAGAAGAATATTATTCTTAATCATATTAAAGGCCTTCTAAGGAAAAATGAAAACTGAAGTTCCAGCATGCTGGACAGCTCACAAACACGGAACAGTAAACAGTCTCTGATCATAGGAAAACCAACAGTCTAAACATATAAGACAGCTTGGGGGAAAAGTTCACACACAGCACAAACAACGTGATTGTAGTAAATACAGCAGTAGTTTCACGTTGGGGATGGTTTCTGCTGGCAAAGAAAATGGAAGGAGATACAGGGTAAGGAAGGCAGATTGAGTAGGGGGAAGCATACAATGTAAGCAGGATTGAAGCAGAAGTAAAAAGGTAGAATGGACAGAAAGAGGGTAGAACAAAGAATCAATGACTATAGGACAGAAAACAGCTAATTAAAGCTAGTGAACATTCTCTGAACGGCCAAAGGTCCTTGGGCTTTTGGCTCTATTTCTGCTAGTTAGCCTCTGACTAGGTCTTTTACTGCTCTTAGGATTTGAGAAGGATTGTTCTGATTTTCAGTCTTCTTCCCCCAAACAGTCTCCTCCACCCTTTTTAATATGGCATCAAGATTTTTACTTTGCCTGGAACTTTAAATTGAGAATCACCTGAATCTGCTCAACATTACCATTTATAGAACAAGCACATGCAGGTCATCCTTATTTGCAAACTTTCAAAGTTCTGATGCTCTGATTTCTTTCTTAGGTAACACATACTGGACAAGATTCATCTACACACCAGAAAAGTGAGGCAAGACACTGCTCTATAAAACAGCTGCTGCAAGTTTGATCAGAGTACATAAAACATTGTGTTCCACATGGAACAACAGAGAGTTAAGCTAGGAATCAGGGTTGGGACAAGCTGCTCCATAGGCTCTAGTGCATGCAGCTGGATGGAAATATTCTAACCATTCACAGTAAACTGTACTTGTTCTTGGAGTAAATGACTAGATTAGACTCACATCAGAAAGGAAGATACATTTTTATTGTCAAAACACTCATTGTTTATATCTTCTAGCAGAGATGGAGGTAAGTCGGTGTAAAGGGCAAGTTTGCCCACAGAGGCAAATTGAACCTATGGAACTGAAGTGGTGTAACTTTTTATGGTCCTTTATGGGTAAGGGCAAACAAACTAGAATAAAGTCACTTTCTTCTGGTACAAGGTGTCCAATAGAAATAGTTTATATGGGCATAGCAACTGCAATATTATTTAGAACATTTTCTGGAATGGAGCCAGTGCTCCTAGCTTGTTTCCTTGTGTGGAAATAAGCTACCAATAATTTTATACTGTTACAACTCAGTTCACACTACGGGGAAAGATGGCTGAGACTTCAATTATGCCAGAAGAGATAAAGCAGCAAAACGCCTGATAGAGGAATTAGCGTTTCAGATACAATCCATTTACCTGCTGCAAGCCAGCTGCAATATTCCTAGCACAAGCAAGGCATTAGAGTTCTAATTCTTAACGTACGAAATAATCCCTCCTGCGTAATTCCCAGAACATCATCAACCTTTGAAATGTTAATGGAATTACTAGACACAAACCACACTTTGAATTTCTGCTAGATTCTGTCAAGAGTTCAGCTGACAAGAATTTTCTGTGCCACTCAAGTGTCACTTCTTTTCACAATAGTTTTTTTACATTACTTTTCCCCCCTTTTTTTCGTGTGATAATTCTGAATCTTAGTGAAAACACTCCTAAAAACAAAATGCATGTTTTGGCTTGAAAAATACATATAAAAGCAATTACTTCTCCTCATCCAGGCTCCAGCTTTGGAAATTATCTCTGACTTGTCAATGACAACAACAGACAAGTAGTTATCCAGCAAAATCTCTTTACTTCAGCTGCACAATATTACTTGCACCGCTGTTTATACTTGGGTTGTTTAAAACAGCATCTGC
Source organism: Picus viridis (assembly GCA_033816785.1). Lineage (NCBI taxonomy): Eukaryota > Metazoa > Chordata > Aves > Piciformes > Picidae > Picus > Picus viridis. Next base: position 18,681,958 of record CM066566.1, read on the forward strand.
AAATTCAGGCTTAGTAACTAAACCAAAGGAGAGGGCACTTCATCCATCTAAAAACTGAAATAAATACTTTGCTTCTTAATTTAAGAGCGTCTTCAACCAAACCACTGTCCTTTTGAAGTATCTGGAGTCCCAAAGCCAAGTCTCTAAATGACTGCTGTATTCACAGTAAAATGAAATTCAAGTCACTGACTGTGCCTCTCTGATGTCCCAACTGGAGACTTCGTTTGACAGCAAGTACAATACTTGCATTGTAAGATGGACTTCCATAACATACACAATTATCCATTCCACAGTAGGACAATGAATTTAATCTACAAGGCGCTACACACATCACCTTTGCTTGGTGAGCATGTCAGGAACGAGACACCCTCTCTTGGAAGACCCTGAACCTCCTTTAGCTGTACTGCAGAAAACGCTGAAGAATTTCCTCCTTCAAAAATATAACCAACCAGCTCAATATGACAACATTTAAATGGTGGGCTCCAAGAGGATGGTATTTAAGATGGATGTTGATGATCAGGACCACAAATTTCAGGACCTGCTCTCCAAAGAATGTCATGATGCTAGGTACCAAAACCAGGAAAGTGTGTTGGGTGGTATCCAGTCCTGCTATTGTTGTTAAACCCTGAGGTAAACTACATACCTGCTCTCACAGCCAGTGAGCACTCTTGCACATTCTTGGGTCACAAACCCCAAGAGCAGGGTAAGACAGTTCTCTGAGACAGGAGAGAGGAAGCTAATTGTATTAGAGAGGAATGGAACAAAGATATTCCATAATACATCAGTGTGTTAGGCACAAAATGAGGCATGTGCACAGCTTGTGTGTTGCTCAGATACCATGCTTTAATTTGCAGTGGCAATGGAGCATACTTACCTACAATGATATGGACTGTCTCTTAAAGAAGCCACTTCTTTAAGACTCAGTGTGCTGTCTGCTCTGGGGTTTGGTTTTGGTTTGGTTTTAGTTGGTTGGCTGGTTTGTTTGTTTAATTATCAAAAACTCTTAGTAACTGTTGCTCAGATTTTATGTAACTTTACAAATTCAAGAGGTGCAGAGTTTGACCTCAATTGTTTAGTATATCCATGAGAAGAATTACAGGAATTACCAAATTGTCTAGACAAAAAATGATCATCTGTATTTTTCATTACCCCTGAAGAAATATGCAACTTACAACACTAATGTGGTATTTTATTCTCCTTAAAAATAATTAAAAGAGCTACTATGACAAATCTTGTACTTAACAATTGCTTAGCAGGAACGGTTGCTTACTTTCTTAAATCAGGTGATCTACTTAGGATGCACCTGTTTCTCTCACAGTCCATATTGCCTATAGAACTGAACATAGAACCCCTGAATATCTCATGGATGTTAATGGTTCATTGAAGTTAAATATTTTTAAAAGGTAATTATTTATTTGATTTGTTGTAATATTTTTTTCCTTAAAATACTCTCAATTTTTATTCCTGATCTCAAAATTCAGATATTTTACAGTATCTTTCTGTTTCTGAAGATGGCAAGATAGTCAGTCTAAAACCGAAATTGGGTAAATCTTAGGGGAAAAAAATATCCCCAAAACTCTAATATTTTCTCTTTGAAACATCATCATGTAGAAGAAATTTATTTATATATTTATCTATCTATTTATTTATTTATTTATTCAAAACAGGAGAATTTATTTTTCTACCAATTGCATTTGCAATAACTATTTTGCACCTCTTTGTCCTTCAAAACAGTGAAAGAGTACTCTGGGTGATAAATTAGGATGGGTTACTGGAAATGGCCATAACAGTTCCACACCACTGAGGCAGCAGTACCTGCTGAACCACTGTACTTTGCAAGAACAGAGTATGGTAAAGCAGCATCAGTTCTGGGTGACTTTAAGGCTCTAGGTTACAAACTACATTCAGCTGTTGCAACACTGAGCTACCCTTTCCCTGGAGAAAGTGGGGACCAGCTGGAGCAGGAAACAAAACTAAGTTAATCTCATGATCTAAACTGAGCCCCTACCACTTATTCCAATATAGAAGCAGGCTGTTACTTCTAAATTATGCACACTACCAGAAGACACCTCTGTCTTTGCAAAATGGAAACTGCAGGAGCTGACCTAACTGCACACCCACAGTTATGTGTTGGAAAACAAGACCAAAATGTACCTAGGAATTAAACTAGACATTCCTGTTCTGTGCTTGTAAAGGAGTCCTCTCTGGAAACACTATTGCTGAAATGTTAGATATAATATAGATATAATGCTCAAACTGTAACTAAGAAATCCTCTGACAAATAGAGGCATATCTATTTTAAATGCAAATGTTAAGTGGAAAATATCTGTAGTTTTAAGTTGCACCCTTTTCTACTTAATTATAATTCAGAAAAGAAGAAACCTTTAAGTTCCTCCAAAGAAATCATTTACCTGAACTGTAGCCTGAGAGTCCATAGTAGTCAGTCTGTTCTGAGATACTCAGCATGTAAAGACCTAGTATTTCAAGGATGTGACCTCAAAATCACTTAATGATGACTTAACTTATGACTTAACTTTGTCTCACTAAAGATAAACCAGCCTTCATCACCACTCAGCTCAGTTCATTGATTTCAGAGAAAGCATATGCTGAATACTTTCAGAAATTCCACAAGATAAAAAGGGAAAAAAAAAATCTCCAACAAACAAATTGCTATAACCCATTTGAGACTTCTTGATGCATGATGAATGAAGTATCTTTGTGCATGTCCCAAGTCATTCCAATTTTAATTGCTCACTGAAATAACATCATCTCAAATACCTTCTTATTCTTCATGTACAGGACTCTGAGGAAAACCCACTTTTTTTCCATGTGCAGGAGGTTGTGCTGGGTACAGTAACAGTTCTGCTGAAAGATTGAGAAGAAAAATGAACTCACTGCTCTCCACATCCAAATTGTAGACATCATAAGCACTGCTATTACTGAGTAACACAGAACATGTTTTATGTTTTACTCTCACCCTACTTTGGCTTTTTGGAACTTTGTTCAATAAAAATTTGGCTTCATGTGCAACCAGAATCCATTCCCACCAACAGGAAAACCCAGTAAATTTAAGAATATTGTTCTTTACATATATTACAAATAAAGTCAGATGCATCAAACCCTTATTTTTTTATAATTCTGTAGCATTCATTAAAAAAAAATCAGTCTAAAATTGGTATCTAGGAGACACTATTCATAGCATTCATACTGCAAAAATAAGGCCAGAAAATCTAGGAAGTATGAATTCTCTTTTTTGATGGTTTCACTGGAATGCATTTCAGCTTTCAGTACTTCCCTGAAGCAACAGCCTCCTTGTCATTAGTGCTGTCCCTGTTTGGAGTACCCTAACAGTTCATAAGGTTTTCTGAACTGGTTTCTGATTTAATTATCCATTACATTTATAAACCATTTATTTAAGTTCATGTCTTCTGTAAGAATAAGGGGGCTAAAGTAAAGGCTTACACTTCAGAAGTATTGTTCGTTCCATGTCACTGAAGTTCTTTGACATCAGTACCGTACCAGGATGGCACTGATAAGAAGTGAAGTGTGTACACACAAAACCAGGCAGAACAGAAACCTCCCTGGATTCTAAAGACACAATAGTATTCAATTTTAAAAATCTAGTACTTTTCATTCTGTGGGATTTTTAACAAGGCAAATGGTACTGTTAGGGTTTCTCACATTATACATGCATCTATGAAGAGACATTTTTTTCGTACGCAAGTGACCCAATAATTGAGCAACAAAGTATACAGGTATCAGGAATAAAACAAATCTAGATTTGTGTGCACCACTGAAAGGGCTGCCTTTCTGATAAGAACTAATTTGGTGGGGTGTTCTTTTTGGGGGTGGGGGGGGTGGCTTGGGGCTTTTTTTTGTTGTTGTTTTTGGTTGGGTTTTGGGGGTGGTGGGGGTATTTTGGTTTTTGGTTTTGCTGGGGTTTTTTTCAGATTATCATGTGTTTGACTGCTGGCTGGAACATCAAACCTATCACCAGCAAGAGAAGCTGTGCAGTTTGAAAAGAGAACACAGGAAAAGAAATTCAAGTACCTGTTTAAATATTCATAATTATTTTATTAGTATAATACTAACACTTCCTATTGAATGTACATTGGATACACATCCCATGCAGAATATGACTATAAACCAACTTCTGCTGTGAAGTCATTATTATGTTATAAATATAATTGGATGTCTCGAAAAAAGTAATGTACAGTAACCATTCATCTAAAATTAAACCCTGAGCCATGCCAAAGCTTAGGAAAAAATCCTGACTGGCAGAAAAATCAAAAGCTGAATTTTTTTAAACAGAAAATGTGAAGGTATTCCAAGTAGTGAAAACCTGACCATGAAGTAATTTTTTTTTCCACTTAGGGATTTGAGACTCAATTCTTAACGTCTCCCAAACAGGAACTCTGGATTAGCAAAACACTGAATTCAGGAAATAAAGAAACACATACAGAACCTCAGAACAAAAATGTAGCAAAAGGGAATTGTGTCATTACAATCTTCATAATCTCCATCCTCAACAGCTACTTCAGTGATAATAAATTATGCTAAAATCATTTTCCAGACGACAGTTTTTCCTCCACACATCTCCAGAGTGTGCGTGCTGCTGCACGTGCCTTTTCATTTCAACATACTTTAAGGATTGAATGACCAAAACAAAAGCTGCCAGGCTCCAACATGATACTGCATGTATGCTAATGTAAACAAAATGCCACCCTACAAAAAACAAGTGAGTATAATTAAAGAATAACAAAGTAAAAGTTCTTACCTGACCTTCACAAAACACCTCTTAGCTGCATCGGTACAATTGCCTAAATGAAGAGTCTTCCTTACAAGTGAGTGAGCTTTCTTCAGATCATTATTCTGGGGCACAGGCTCCTCCAAATGGCAGAATGAATGTATTGCCATCACTGAAAATTTACAGATAATCTGAAGAAATGGAACTGAAAGCAAGAAGTGCAGTGGCTTTATTTTGTGTAAACTTAATGAAAAAAAATTTAGTTTTCAAGAACTTGATAAATAATTATTGATACTGTGATTGATAATTAAAACAGATGGACAGTTCATTTGAGCAGAAAGGCTCAGGTAGAGAACTTTTACTTACTGCTACTCTGGAGCACCATTGTCAATAAATTTTAGGGCTGATTCTTTTAGGGGTATGCTTCAAAGAATCTTTCACCAGGGCATCTATAGCAACAGGTATTTTTGCAGAACATTGACTTGTATTTTAGAATGACCTTCAAGTAGTTTCAAATTATTCCTTCCAGTGTGAATTATTCTGTAATGGCAAACACCATGTAACATCTACCATTGTTATGCACATATATCCAGCCTTTCAAGATTGCCCTCAAGTTCCCCACAGCTTTCTCTGATTTCACAGAATGTAGTAGTCTACTTTGTTTGCTTATTTGTGGACACGATTTATCATTTCTAAAACACATTCAAAACACATAATTTGATGAATATCTATTTTGGTAAAAGTACCAATTCAGAGACAATGCTCCTGCTGCTTATTCTCATCTTTGTGACACAACCTCATCTGTGCAGGTGTTATGTGCTGGTGGACCCACTCACTATACCTTTTTGGGCAGCTAACGTTAAAAATTGCCACTTGCCATCAATTCCTCTTGAAGGCAGGATCAATTTTCTGATCCAAGTCACTGCATGCAATACAAATTACTGTGCTAATACAACAGGAGGGAAAATGAGGAAATGAGCATACAGCTAACTGTAGCCACAAATGTCAGCACCTCACAAATTACCTTTGTGACCCCAGTTTAAATGACAAGGTAGATCATAGTTTTGCCACTGAAAGCAGTATAGGGTGTTTGTGGACTGCTGTAAGTTCTATTTCCATCTCTGCATCAAGAGTTAACCATTCCCACAAACCACCAAGATGGAGTGCTTATAGGGCCAAACCAACCAACATTGCCTGGGTTAGAGATGGTTTCCTGCCAGAGGCTATGCACTGTGAATTTAAGGTGTGAAGAAGTATGCACAATGCACAAATACATGAATATTTACTCAGTGCCTCTCTCTTCCACTAATAGCAGAAAGAACTTAGATCATTGCTTAGACTGCTAAAGACAGATAAATGCTGTTTAATGTGCCAGCCTAGGTTATGCCTGACCCTTTCTAACTTGTATCTGCTACCTGAGTTTGAAAAATTTTGTCAACAAGGAGGATTCAGAAGTCATTTACTGTTTAGTAAGATTTCAGAGACTGCAGAATTTCAAGTACTAGACATGTAGGATGAGAGACAGGACTGAGCCACAAACTGCCTAGACTGAAGACTGCAGCATATGCTCATGTTACTAGAGAAAAAACACCTAAGAGACACACCTTACAAGTACACCAGCTGCAACTAGTACTTCTTGCTACCTCCAAGTACCTCAGAAACTAGGTACTGTTAGATCCTGTTTCTCACAGGATGACTTGACAAACCATTTAGTTTTCAAATCTGCTTACTTGGCATTAAAAGGTGAGGTCTTGGTTGCCAAATTCCAGATCTGCTCCTTGTGTTCAGTTTTGAAGTACAGTATGTACAACACTTGATAGCTTCCAGTCTCCTGGCATAGCATCTCCCATTGAGATGTGTTCTTAGCAGATCAACCACTTCATCCTTTAGGACCACTGAATGAACGTCATTAAGTCCTCATGACTTGGGAGTCTTTAGTACTTTGTTCTAACACTCTTAATTTTTGATTATAGAAATCTGATAATAATGTCAGCATTATTTGAAAAGGATAAAATGTTCACAACATCTTTGTGAAGAGTAGCGTAAAGAAATCACTCTGGTCTATCCTAGCACCTCTTACTCCTTTTAATTGCTTTCTATATTCCCTGAAAGTCCAGGAGACCTGTCGAGTCCTTTTTGGGGTGGTGGTGGGTTTTTTTTGGGGTGGTGGTGGGTTTGGGGTTTGTTGGGCTTTATGGTTTTTTAAATACAAGAATGCCCTCTCACATTCCAGGTCCTTGCTTTGGAAAGTTTTTAGGGCCTTAAGCCTTTCTCAGATTGCTAACCTGCACTGATGGTTTTGTTACCATAGTCTCAGTGCCAGTAGCGTAAGCTTAAGCTCATTCATGCAGCTCAGCTGCACATAAAGCATCAGATACTCAGGCACTGTACTCTGAACTAGTTCTGGAACTGAGTCAGCTGTATTCTAGGAAGGAATTCCTGTAGTAGGAATTCCATCTGCTATAAGGAATTTGATGCAATAGATAAAAAGGCATGGGCATATATCTCTCAGCGGTTCAAATCTCGGTGAAATTTGCAACTCCATGCTACAACATGATGCAATAGGTAATAGAATTGCAATGATGTGCTAGAACCCAGCTAATTCCATTAATAATGAAATAACTATTTGCATAATGTGATAATCATAACATCATTCTTGTTGGAACAGACCTCAGAGGTCACCCAGTTCAGCCTCCTCCAAGCAGCTTTAATATGCGAATACTCATTAACGCTACAGATTGTACTCTTAACCTTGCAAACCACTAATCACGTGTAATCCTTCATCAAATGCACTCAACTGCCTTTGATAGGATTACTTATCTGCAGAAGGGTTTGTGGCACCAGTTACTTGCCATACGTTACTGCTAAGCGTGACACACTATAGTATCACAGTATCACCATCACAGTATCACCAATGTATGTTTAGAGAAGACTAATGGTCTTCGAGCCCCAAAATGTTTGCTTTTTGAGGGTGAAGAACCACGTGTATTTTTACAGCAACCAACATAACAAAAATTCAAACATGGTATGTGGCCTTTCAGCACCACTACCAAACACAAACTTACACATAAAAATATCTATGCCCTACACTTCATAAGGACAAAGTATTTTCTTTAATCAACCCTACCTAAGGAATGAACTCATTATCAGCTTTACTAGCTGTTTCACAAATACCCATTAATACCAATCCTGATGTTAAGTTTTCAAACACTAAAAAAAAAACAACCCAAAACTCATACGGATAATTCAAAACCAGGAAAGGTTTTGCAATGCCTTAAAGTTTCCCAAATTAATCCCATCAAGTACCTAGACTCACACATTTCCGTGAAAAATCAGGGAAGTATGCAATATGATGACAATTCAGGAATGAGGACTTGGGGCAGTTATTTTAAAACTGTTCCAAATAAGCATTACTCTCTTTTCTGCCAGCAACTGGAGCCTCTGCTCATGCATAGTGTCAGTGGCTGTAATAGTACTATCACATTTACATAGGATGTTTTTCTAAACAGGATTGTTAAAAAGAGGAAGAAACCCAAACAAACAAAATCAAACAAAACCAAGACTAAATAACAAAAGCCTACAAGATACTGGTGCTAAAATTTAGACTCAAGTATGTAGAAGTACCAGAGGGACAGTCTCTAGTGGATAGGTAGCTATTATGTCAGTGTAAGTTTAACTGGGGAAATAAGAATGAATAATTTTATCACTTTTAAAACTTCTCAGGCAATACAGTTGTTCCTTCTTTCTCAGTGTGGATTGCCATCTTACCAGTCTGTTTAACTGAAGAGACTCCTTCCTTTTGAAAGTACCAGAAACTGGAACAAATGCCATATTATAAAGTATAACAAGAACCAGTTAATTTCTTGGACAGAGAGTGTGTTACATAATAGTCTTCCTTCTACTAACATTTGAAGCAAATTCTGCAGGCAGGATATGTAGAAACTTTTTCCAGGAGTGACAAGGGTTCAACTTTAATTAGTATGTCTTGAAAATAAGACAACAAAATGGCCAACCTTCAAAGTTGCTCTGAAAACAGAATGAAACAATTAGATCCTTTTTAAAGAGTCATGTGTAACATCAAGTATTGTACTCATGTATGTATGGATACAATTTGGAGTTGATCTCCCTCTTACAAATACATACAGAAGAGAAACAGCACACTGTATGTCATCCAACTTTTCCTATAAAACACTGCCTTCAGCTGCTATTGCTGAAAATCACCAACCTCAAAACTAAAGAAATGCCTTTGAATTCTGCTATGCTAGTCACTTAAAACTATAATCACAACCAAGAATAAAACAAAACCAAACAAGCATCACCTTAGAAACCTCAGACTTTCACGCAGAACAGAAAGCCACTATAAAATCCAAACAAAAAGGAGAGTCAAATACAACCTGGCACTAACAAGCAACCCCAATTAAATTAAAAACCATACCAACATACCTCATTTGAGTATCAAATACTAGCTATGATTTGTCCAGTTAAAACATTTTGCTTGCTCTAATCCTTTTTATTTTGTATGTTCTTTAAGCAATGCATCTCCAAACTTTCATGTCAGATTTTAAAGTCCTTACCGCCATAATCACACTGGCCAAGATCTTTGCCCTCACCAAGACACTGATTTTGACTGTTGTTATATTACCTCATGCTAGGACCTATTCAATTTTTCTATCAACATTAAAATGTATTTTTTACTCATACTGGTATGCACTAGGAGTAGCAATGCAACACCACAATTCCACAGGAATATAACCTGACTCCTGGAATAAACCTACAGACAAAAGTGCTCAACACAGCAACCATGATCATGACAAACATCACCCATCTTTACATGGGTTTCTGAAGAAACATTTAATCATCAATACTTTCCCACTTGAAACATTCCTGAAAAGAATAATTCATTTCTGAGAACACAAAAGCTACTAAGTTGTGGCTATTCTTCCCTACTGGAATGGGGTCAGAAGCCTACAGGCTATAGGACAGGGTGGTAAAATTACTGAAAGAATATTTTGAAGGCCAGCTGCAATTCCCAAATGGAAATCTTTACAATGATTTCTGAGAACATTGCATCAGGCCTAAAGTGTTCAGTTTCTCTCTCTGCTACAAATCAAAGTATATGCTTCTGTTAAGGGTGACGAAGAGCCACTCTTACAGAACCAAGCAAAATAAGTTTACCTTTCACTCAGCAGTGAATAGATTTCACCAGCTCTGGCAAGACTACAGGTATCATAGCAGGGAAACAACACAGCATTTATTTTCAGGAAAAGTAAAAAATATCTTTTAAGAGGTTTTTACTACAGAAGAATGGGTTTAAACAGGTAGTACGTGACAAAAAAAATAACCTGGCCTTATGTTTTAGCTATTGATTTTATACCCTTTGTCTCAAAAATTACCTCCCGGTTTTTGGTTAAAATAGTACAATGCCCTATCCAAAGGACACTAAATGTACACATAAAAATCAGTCGTTTTAGCAGTTTATGGACTTAGTTATGAAATGCAAGAAATCTTATAATCACAGTAATCTTGACCATATATACAAAAATTATCAAAGATGAGATTACTGTGACTAAGCTTTTTGTTTTCACAGGATCACAGGATGTTAGGGGTTGGAAGGGACCTCCATAGATCATCGAGTCCAACCTCCTTGCCAGAGCACAACCATAGAATCTAGCACAGGTCGCACAGGAACACAACCAGATGGGTGTTGAACATCTCCAGAGGAGACTCCACAACCTCCCTGGGCACTAATAATAACCTCCCTGTATTTAATATTCTATTGTTAACTATGTGATGTATTTAAGCATTAAGCAGGGAAAGAGAGTTATACTTAAAACTGATTGTTTACTTTACCCTTCTTACATTGTCAAAATGGCACTTTGCAAGTTTAAATGTAGTTTAAACGTTACTGGTCTTTTGTTAGTTTCTAGAAAAAGGAGGAGGAAAGCCAGCAAGCATAAAACCTGAGAAACAAGACCTTCAGAGCACTAGTTTTCAGTTGGTATCTCCCACTCCATACTCAGTTTCTCAGGGACCATCACGCAGCGACAATCTGCTTAGAAGCAAGCAGCCACCGGGTATATAATTTGCATGTGAAAATATTTTTAGAAGACACACATGAATAGGATATGTTCTCAGCCTGACTACAATCTTCTAAATATATGCCCTGAATATTATTTCCCCCACATTCCTAGATGTTTTCTGGATAATGATTCCCAGTACAGACCTACAACTCTTTGAAAACAACATAGATATCAAGCTTAATGTCTTTACTGGTATCTTAAGTGTTTAAATAACATTAATTTCAGAGATCACCCTGGGGACTGGGGGACCCTCCATGTGAGTAATTTTTCTCCTCGGTGTTTGCATATACAGACTGAAAAGGGTTTTCTTTTCTTCACAGTATCACTAAGGTTGGAAGAGACCTCGAAGATCATGGAGTCCAACCTGTCACCACAGACCCCATGACTTCTTGTTGCACTACATGCTTGAAGTACATGCCAAGAGGCTTCAGTCATTTAAAGAGCCCAATTATTACAATATTTCTAAAATATGTGTGAGAAAGTAAAATGAATTAATATTCAACCTGTTTAAAAGTCTTTACTGCCAACATAGTTACAAAGTTGGCAAATTATGCTTGAAAACAGAGTGGAACAAGAGGATACTCTTATTCAGAAAATTAAGTCAACTAAATATGTTCACTTGGACAAAGCATCTTCAAAATCTGGATCAGAAAACCCTTCTACTCCCTCCATGTTAAGGAAAAAAAAATGAAGTAATTAAAAACAGAAATAAGCCATGTGCTCATATATTGTTAGTTAAATTTAACCCAAAGCTAGTCATACTGACACAACACACCAGGGAAAACAATGCTTGAGCAAATAGCAGTCTAAGTGGATCTCAGGTCACATCTGGAACACTCGAACCAATTCCTGGAGACTCTGGAGTTTGCATTACATAGTAATTATTACTTTAGGACTGTTTAGTTCAGGCCAAATGAAGCTATGTTATATTGTGACATGAAAAATCTCAGTTTCTTTTCATCACCAGCAAACTTGGGTCTGGATTCTTTGGCCCAAGCTTTCCTTTATTCAACGTGAATGTCAGCGAGGAAGACAGGAGGGTTACCAGTAAATATACTGTGGTACTTAACAGTATGTAGAAAATACCTGACATCACAGAATTGTTTGGGCTGGAAGAAACCTTTAAAAGTCCTTTAGTCCAACCACCCTGCAGTGAGCAGGGACATCTTTAAGAGCTCCAATCAACCTGCCCCTGAATGTTTCCATGGATGGGCCATCTACCTCTCTGGGCAATCTGTACCAGTGTTTTACCACCTTCATTGTAAAAAATGTCTGCCTTAGATCTAGTCTGAATCTACCCTCTTGTAGTTTATAACCTTTAACCCTTTTCCTATTGCTATACGCCCTTGTAAAAGTTAACTTACCAAAAAGGCTGGGGGGGTGGGGGGGGAGAGAAGGAAGGGGAGGAGAGGAAGAGGGGGAGATGACAGACAAAATAGAAAATGGGAGGCATTATGTAGCTTAAAAAAAATTTAACAACCTCAAGTCACGAATGCTAACTGATCAGAGAACTGGAATCTATAGTGGAGCTTTGCTAACAAGCAGGACAGATGTCTATTTAAACATTTTAGAGCACAAACACACACATACAAGTAAACACCTTTTCACCACATCATCTCTTAAGCAGTATACTCTTGAAACAAAAGCTTATGCTTGGCAGAAGCCCAAACCAACAGACCCTGGTCACCACTGGGAAAATTTAAAACTTAAATGAAAATCAGCTAAAAATTCATTATTGACATTAATAAACAGAGCATGTATTAATTTTCATGTATCCAAACACTATTTCACCCATAAGTATTACTAGGGCCGAAATCACAGTATTCAAGAGAGTCCTAAGATGCCATGAGAAAAAAGTCCTTGCATATATACAACTATCTAATGAAACTACTTAGCATTATTCAGTGGACTGCATTATTCAACCAGTTTTAAGAGTCAAACAGAGCAATTGAAAACCAGATGAGATACACACACTGCATTTGGCTGTGTATGTAGAAACAGCAGTCTCAATGGCCGTAGATTTCATCACTTCCTTCTACTCGGCATACCCCAAACCATTAAACTGCACAGAAGAAAACACATTCTCCACAATGAAAGCACTAACGAATCAAACACCAAAAATCAATCTACCAAAAGTACTCCTCCCAAGTTACATTACAGTCTTTCTTCAGTCAGGCGAACAACTTCCTCCAAATGAGCGAAATAATCTCAAACACTAATTCAAACTTCTAAAAAACTGCTGTACAAATTAAAGGAGTAACTACTGAAAAGAACCTAGGTTATGGATGTTACAATGCAGCCATCGTAACTACTGGATTATTTCACGATGTAAACCATACAATGCTACGCGCTTTTAAAAAACACGACCAAGAGTAACGTGTCAGCAAAGCAGAGGTAGACAGTAAGAGGGACAGCATTTTTTTGTGCAATCACTAGAACAATTTCCTGACTCATTCCATCCTCCAGCCCCAGGGACCAGGCTGGCTCAGTCCATGCTGACAGCACTGACGCAGCTGAAGCAAAGCGCTGACCTAAATGCCGTTGCCGCTGAGCTCCTTGCAGCTCACGCTCAAGTAAAAAGGGCCAAGATGGATTCGAAAGCTAGTATCGAGTACTAGAGCTCTTTCAGCCTGACACTAACAGTGCAAAAGCGCCCGTTGAGACCGTGTCCCCAACATCACATCAGCCTCTTGTGACTGAAACCTCCAGACACGACTGCGAGACAAACTTTAGGCTGGTTGAGAGGAGACTTTCAACAGGAGCCTGCACGTCACCGCAGCACTTCGGTCGAACTGACAAAACCAGCGACTCGGTGCTAGGAGAAAAAGGCAAGACCCAAGGTACCAAACCTCGGACAAGGTTAAACCACACCTTGGGCGTGATTTTAAGCAGGTATTCAATGAATTGCAGGTTAATCCTCAACTCCCTGCTCCGAGCAACGCCCAAAGGCATTGCGAGGAACGACGCGGCTGTGAGGCGTCAGCACGGTCCCTCCAGTTACCGGGCCGGCACTGCGGGGCACGGGGGCCGCAGGCCTACAGCAACCCGCGCTGCCGCCTCCCGTCAGTGAGCTGCAAGCGGGCCAGGCTGCTACGCTTCAACCCTCCGGCGAGCGGGGGGAGCAGCTGCAGGCCCCTGCAGAAGCAGGATGCAACAGAACCCAGCAGTGTGCCACGCTCCCTCTGCAGGCCCGGCCCCCACGGTGGTGGGCGGTGCGGCTCGCCCCGGCCCCTCCCACGGCTCCGTACGGAGGAGCGGAGAGGAAGGGCACCGGGGAGGGGAGAACGGACCAGCAGCTCTTCGCGCCCGAAGTCGCGCAGCTCCGCTCCGCCTCCGTTGCCTGGCGGGAGCGGGATGGGGCGGGGCGGCGCGGCATGGCGGCAGGGACGCGCCGGAAGCTGCGCAGCAGCCGGGAGGGCGGCGGTGCGGGCCGCGCTTGACGCTACTGGCTGCCCGGAGGCGGCGGCCGCCGAGGTGGCGGGCAGGCCGCTGCGCGAGCCCGAGACGAACGGTGTCGGCGCGGGGAGCCGAGGCACGGCGGCAGCTCGCAGGTGAGAGCGGGGCTTAGGCCCGGCAGGCCGGGTGGCTGTGGCGGGAGGGGCGGGCTCGGCGTGCGCGGCACGCTGCGGGCCACGCCGAGCCGTTTGGCAGGCTGCGGGGGTGCCTGTCCTCTAGACTGTAGCGGAGCTGTTTCTAAATGCCGACTTAGTATTTCATGTCAGTAGCTGTGCGGTTGTTGAGCTGTGCGGTTGTTGAGCTGTGCGTTCCTTCTGCCAGGGTAATGCCTGCTGAAAGCCCCTTTGATAAAGGATGCGCTCGGTGATGTACCAAGTGCACGTGTGTAGATACAGACGTTCCCTTGTATAGTTTTCTTATGTTCAGACAATGAACTTTATAAACGCTTTTTTCTTCTACAGTTTTTCCGTAGCGTATGGATCACTCTGGATGTGGATTTGGAACTGTGAAGCTGTTTCAGATAAACTTATGGCTATAGGTATATCTGAAAGAGTTGAGCACCTTTTGGTGTCCAAGGAAGATCAGCAGCCGGCACACCGCGGTGGCTAGCACAGCCCTGGCCGCTGGGTAGCTGGCACCCTACCCCTGTGCCCGTCATCTGCACTATCTTGGGTCAGAGTCTGAGGCTCTATCTACACCAAATCCCTTCCTGAAATCTCTTAACTGCTAGCTAAAATAAACTGCACTAGTTTAGGCTGTATTTTTCTCACAACTAAGAAAAAAAGTGATTTAATATATTGACAA
Source organism: Picus viridis (assembly GCA_033816785.1). Lineage (NCBI taxonomy): Eukaryota > Metazoa > Chordata > Aves > Piciformes > Picidae > Picus > Picus viridis. The sequence goes on from CM066566.1 coordinate 18,697,045, forward strand.
ATTATTCAGATTTGTCAACAAAAAATGAAATCCCTGCCTCTTGACATAAAACCATTTGATATGAGGAAGCTTAAAGGGGAGTCTGTAGAAGAACCTTTTAGAGTAGCAGAGTAATAGCGTTGCACGCTGGTTTATTTTGCAGCTCCGACAGTTTTATCTTTGCCTTAGTCAATGTTAGGCTTTTTGCAGGAAATGAATTTTCCTTTTTTTCCACAGAAGAGAGACTTTGTTATAGCAGCAATATCTTGTTACTGTTTCACTTAATGAAATAAATTCTGGCCAAAATAGTCTGGGTGTTGTGCTTTGGTTTTGGTTTGGGGTTTTTTTTTTCTTGGTAGTGGCTGAGAGTTGAATCTTTATTGTTATGACCTTAGATAAAGGAAAAAAATTAATACACTGATTCCTTCTTGTATAAAGAATGAAGATATTAATTGTCATGAGGTCTTGGGTGACAGGTTGGACTTGATGATCTTTGAGGTCTTTTCCAACCTTGTTGATTCTATGATTCCAAGACTTCTGTTTGTTTCTTTTAATCTTGTCAATGTCCCAAAGGAAAGGCAGCTTGTAAATTGTTTTATGGGAAGGTCATTTTTAAGGATCCTTTTTTAGCCTTTAAACAAAAAGGATGTGTGCTCTCCACTCTAATCAGTGGTCTGTTACCCGCTTACTGCAGTTTGCTGTTTCTTTTTCTTCATAAGGTACTGTTTCATTATGTACAGCTCACTGTTATCAAAAGGTCCACATATCTTTTACCACAGAGTCATGCAGGGGGCTGGGTTGGAAGATACTTTAAGTATGAACAAGTCCAGCCCCCGTGCAGTAGGCAGGGACATCGTCCACTAGATTAAGTTGTTCAGAGCCCTAGACAAACTGACCTGGAATGTTTCCAGGGATGGGGCATCTACCACCTCTCTGGGTAACCTGTTCCAGTGTTTTATCACCCTCAGTGATGAAAAATGTCTTCCTTATATCTAGTCTATATATGTACCCTCTTTTAGTTTAAAACTGTTACCCCATGTCCTGCTGCAACAGGCTCTGGTAAAAAAATTCCTCCATCTTTTTTAGAGGTCCCCTTTAAGTATTGAAAGCTGCAATAAAGTCTCCCAGCAGCCTTCTCCAGGCTAAATAACCCCAACTTCCTAAGCCTTTCTTCATAGGAAAGGTGTTCCAGCTCTCTAAGTATTTTTATAAACCTTCCTTTGGACCCATTCCAATACAATAGGTTCATGACTTCACTAAGGACTTCAAGAGCTGGACCCAGTACTTGGGGTGGGGGGGCTGTTACTAGAGCAGAGGGAGGGAATCACCTCCTTTTAGCTGCTGGCCACGCTGCTTCTGATGCAGCCTGTGATGCTGTTGTCTTTCTGGGCTGCAAGCATACTTTGCCAGCACATGTCCAACTTTTCATCTGTAAGTACAGTCAAGTCCTTCTCCACAGGGCTGTTCTGTCACGTTAGCCCCTAACCTTTGTTAGTACCGAGGATTGCTCTGACCCAGGTGCAGAACCTTGCACTTGACCTTGTTGAACCTCAAAATTCATGCAGACTCACCTGTTAGGCCTGTTGAGGTGTCTCTGGATGGCATCCCTTCCCTCAGGCATATTGGCTGCACCACTTAGCTTGGTGACATTCACAAACATTGCTGAGGGTGCACCAAATCCCACTGTTTGTGTGACTGGCAAAGATATTAAATGGTGTTAGTCCCAGTATGGACCCATGAAGGACGCCGCTCATTACTGGTTTCTTATGACGTTGAGCTGTTGAATGCAACTCTTCTGATGTGATCTGGCCAATTCTAACAATTCATCCCTCAGCTCCATATCTCTTCAGGCCTTTGCCTTTTCCTTATGTTCTCTGCCCTGTCAGCTCTTTAGCTCATCAGACCTTTTTATAGGCCAGTTTAACTCATGAGAATAGGAGAAAAGCTTGCCTGAATTTTGTGTTCCTTTGTGAGTTCAGTTAGCTTGTGCAGAGCCTGACAAGGACACAAGCTGTTGGGGATAGTGGGAGAGGAGAAAAGAAACTGCATCAGCATGGCATTCCATCAGTTCATCTACTCAAGGAAGCGTAACCATAGCCTTAATAACTATACCAAGTTCATAGTATATTTTACATGACATTTTTCAGGTTTCAGGATAAAAGAAAGAGGCATAAATGGTTTAATACATGGCCCATTAAGCTTGAATGCACATTGCTGTGTGCTTTCCCATCTGTGATGCAGATATTACACATTGCTGCAATGGGTTGTTTCAGTACTTGATTCAGCAGTCATGTAGTTGGCTGGTTTTCTTGATCTAATGCCCAAATTTTGTACAGTGTGTGAAGATCACTAATAATTTAGTGTAATACTGCAAATGCCAATTGGTACCACTCTGTGCATCCAGTACCAGCAGACCCATTTTATTTGCTTTTTGTGTTTATGCCTGAAATAAAAGGACAATTACTGTAAAAAAAAAAAAAAAAGTGTATTATCTTCCTAAATGCAATACAAGTCTTGGACTCCAGTGCTGTAGCACTATTGCTGGGTGATTAGAATAGTTGAGGAAGGTATGGTACATCTCAGAACAGTGTTGGGGCTTTAAAAAGAAGAGCAGCAGTAACAGAACAAAGCTGAAAAAAAAAACCCAACAAACTTTCCTTTTGGGAGGGATGATTGGGCAAACAGGGGACTTTCAAAGAAATAAATCTGTTTTATAAAGCCAAGGCAGGCTCAAAAAGGAATAGCTTGCAGGTTGTTAGTGTTACTAACCTTTTTGAGTGTGTTTTATTTATGTGGTGAGAAAACGTCTAGAGTTTGCGTTATGTGATCTTTGTATTTTATTTACTCTGGAGAGCTGAGACTGCTTCAGGCCAAGGAATTGTCTAAAAGTCCCCTGAACAAATTAGAGGCATTTTCTTACTAGCTATAACCTGGAGAGTAAAGTTAAGTGTTTTAGTTTGGTTGATGTCTGCACAGGTTGTAATTGTATTCTAAAAAAAAGATCAAGTTCCCAGCTAGACTAAATACCTGATAGTAGAGTTGGGTCACAGTGTGATAGTGCTACTGCCACAGTGTGAAAAATGGGAGAGCTTTCCTTTCCTTTGTAGTTCAACAGGCTTGTTTATTCTGAGCAATTTCATTCATTTTTACCTTGACTGAGCCCAGGACCATGCTGTTACTTGTACAACTTCCAGCTCTAGTTTGAAAACTAAGCATGGGCTTTAAGGCACATGGATTGACACTTTATGGTCTTAGGTTTAATTATAACTACTAGGTTTAGGTTTATAAGTCAGGGTATGTTCTTTTTGTGTGCTGCAGCCCTGTAACTCTGAAAAGTGCTGCTGAATACATTGAGCTTGTCGATAGGACACACTGTCATCTCATTTTGACCCTCTCCTAAGTTCCCATAGAGGATTGATTTGAAATGAATTGTTGGCTTTTCCTACTGTACCTTTTTTTTTTTTTTTTTAAACTACTATTCATGCTCTTGTTTTTTCAGCATTCTGTCCAGTTCTGTAGCCTCTCTCCCTGCTCAGTATTACGAATAGGTTTGAGTCAAACTGGTATTTTCAAAGGTCTTCAAGAATGCCTAGGGAAGATGGTTTTTTTTTTTTTTAAGGAACTGTATTCTGAGTTAGTGCTGTAGTGCAAGAAAGTGTTAAAAGGGCATCATAGTGTGGGAGAGTATCTTATACAATGGAAGTCGGTTTCTGGTGTCCCCATCGTCAGAAGGACACAGAGCTGTTGGGGTGAGTGCCACAATGATGATTCAGGGGATGGAACACATCTGCTATGAGGATCGCCTGAGGGAGCTGGGGTTGTTCAGCCTGGAGAAGACAAGGCTGAGGGCATCTTACAGCTGCCTTCCAATAACTGAAGGGATACTACAGGAAGGCTGGAGAGGGACTTTTCATAAGGGTGTCTAGCAATAGGACAAGAGGGAATGGTTTTAAGCTGAGGGAGAGTAGGTTTAGATTGGATTTTAGGAAGAAGTTCCTCAGTATGAGGGTGGTGGAATAGGTTGCCCAGAGTGGTTGTAGATGCCTCCTCTCTGTGGGGGTGTGAGGCCTTGCTGGATGAGGCCTTGAGCAGCCGAGTCTAGTTGAGAGGTGTCCCTGCCCATGGTGGGGAGGTTGGAGCAGATGATCCCTGAGGTCCCTTCCAACCAGAGCCATTCTATGATTCTATAAGTGATGAAAAGGGAACAGTGGTGGCTTAAGGAAATATATTACACTGATGACTTTGCAATTTAACTTAATAACCTCTTGCATCTTAGAGAGATGTGTATTTATTCTAGTTAGTTCCATTTGAAGTCAGCAAGAGCAGAACTGGGACGCTGTGGTTCTAAACCCCTGCGTTTTTCTGCCTGATTCAAGGCATAGCCTCAGTATCAGTGAAGGAATGATCCTAAGGAACTGCCTTCTGATGTGCACCTCATCCCTAATGAAGTTTTCTGCCACAAATGTGTCTGTGTGATATGTGAGAAAGACAAAATTTTGCTCTGGATTTGAGAAGTCATTTAAAACAGAATATGCAGTGTCACTTGTAAAATATGCAATAGAGTTACAGAGCAACAGTATTGTGGAAGAGCTTTAGTTTGCTAGGAAGTCTATAATGTGGTTGAAATAACATGAGGAGACGTTTCCAAAACCTGGCAGTAAGATCAGGATGCTCTCCTGTAGTTAAAAATCATGTTTACAGGATAAAATTTGAAACTATGAAAAAATTTACTCTTTTGAAAGATGCAACAGTGTGTGTGTGGGTTTTGGCTGTTTTTTTCCCTAATGTTCCTCAGCAGCCGCCTGTGAGCGTACGAGATCATTCAGTGGGTTAGATGCAGTAAGTTGGGATACCCAGGCAAATATGTGAGAGACCTTGTAGAGTGCAAACATGAGATAAGCTTGCAAATTCAGGGCCCAAGCTGTTAAGTCTATGATGTGACTTCATTTGCAGTTTTGAGCTCCTACTCTGAACCAGATAATATGTATTTTCAGTTAAGAAAATGCTCTTCTGATTTCATTTCCACGGAATATACAGGCTGTGTTACTGTTGGTATAATTATCTTCCCCCCCAAAAAAAATTGATCTAATGTTTCTTTCATTGTTTTATTCACTTTTTATTTTTCAGGAGTCTTTGAAAAGCCCTTAGTGGCCATGACATTGTTACAAGTGACATAAATTAGCCAGTGGCTCAGAATGATGGATACCCTGAAGACTACAAATGGTTTGCAAGTGATTGGAGAAGGGACTGGTATAGGGAAATCGACACTCCACATGGTGGGGTATTTGGGAAAAGTCAGTTGAAACTTGTTTTACATGTGTGCAAAGTTCATATTTTTCTCTGCTTTGAGAGATTTATTTTGTTTTGATTGGTCTTAATTTTACCCCCAAAAAAGCTACCAAAATTATTTTCCACGGAAATCTATAACAATGGCGAAAGATTATTCCAAACAAATCTGTGCCTGTGATTTTTTTTTCCACTGGCACTGTTTTTCTTAATGACTGTTTGCATTCCTATGAAAATTGGTTTGTCTTTCAAAGATCTGAACACAAGTTCCCAGGTGATAAAAGACTCCTGTGGTTTAGCTCAAGTGGAATGAAATGTTGCTTAATTGTGTTGTTAAAGATACCTTATTATATATTTGAATATTTAAATAATAGATACATTTAGAACACTCATTAATATGAATATGAATATATCTATATTATATATATATGTATATATATTATATATAAAAAATATTGAGAAGGAAGCAATCTATTTTGCTTTTTTACTGTTGTATTAGGTATTATATTTAGAAGTTGCACGTTGCTTTTGTGTCTTGGTTTGTATATATGTGTCTTGCCTTGGAGTAATGTATGAAATACATAAATCTGTGCTGCATTATTGTTTTTCCCTTTAGAACTCTCATCCTGTGGAAACAACTGCGCACGAGTATTGTCCAGTCTGCAAAGAGAAGGGACAGATCCAAATTTTACGGACTTACCGCATTAATTTTCAAGAGTCCATTTTCCTTTGTGAAAATCCTCAGGTATTACATTAATTAGCAGTGCTGGTTGTGTAGAGGCCTTTCCCTCCAGTAGTTACACCTCTTGAGTTCTGTGATTTCCTTGGTGGTAAGCAGACCGTTGAGATAGGACCCCTGTGAGTCCAGATGCTTGGCTGCATGGTTTAGTTGTTGGGTGGGTTGGATTGGTTGATGGGTTGGACGCGATGATCTTGAAGGTCTCTTCCAACCTGGTGTATTGTATTGTATTGTATATGTGGCAAAAAATAAAACTAACCTTTGTACATGCAGTGCTTAGGCATAGGTATCACAGTATCACTAAGGTTGGAAGAGACCTCGAAGATCATCGAGTCCAACCTGTCACCACAGACCCCATGACTAGACCATGGCACCAAGTGCCATGTCCAATCCCCTCTTGAACACCTCCAGGGATGGTGACTCCACCACCTCCCTGGGCAGCCCATTCCAATGGCGAATCACTCTCTCGGTGAAGAACTTTCTCCTCACCTCGAGCCTAAACATCCCCTGGCGCAGCTTGAGACTGTGTCCCCTTGTTCTGGTGCTGGTCGCTAGGGAGAAGAGGCCAACCCCTTCCTGGCTACAACCACCTTTCAGGTAGTTGTAGAGAGCAATGAGGTCACCCCTGAGCCTCCTCTTCTCCAGGCTAAACAACCCCAGCTCCCTCAGCCTCTCCTCATAGGGCTTGTGCTCAAGGCCTCTCCCCAGCCTTGTTGCCCTTCTCTGGACACATTCAAGTGTCTCGATGTCCTTCTTAAACTGAGGGGCCCAGAACTGGACACAGTACTCAAGGTGTGGCCTAACCAATGCAGAGTACAGGGGCACAATGACCTCTCTGCTCCTGCTGGCCACACTATTCCTAATGCAGGCCAAGATGCCATTGGCCTTTTTTGCCACCTGAGCACACTGCTGGCTCATGTTTAGGCGGCTGTCAACCAGCACCCCCAGGTCCCTCTCTGTTTGGCAGCCCTCCAGCCACTCTGACCCCAGCCTGTAGCTCTGCATGGGGTTGTTGTGGCCAAAGTGCAGCACCCGGCACTTGGTCTTGTTGAATGCCATCCCATTGGACTCCGCCCATCTGTCCAGTCGGTCGAGGTCCCTCTGCAGGGCCCTCCCACCCTCTAACTGACCAATATCTGCTCCCAACTTGGTGTCATAGGTAGCTACCCTAAAGAATTAAAATGGATAAACGAGACTTTGGCTTATGTAACAGGGGAACACAAGTGGTACCAAATAAATTTCTGGTGCCCTTAAACTAGACTAGATATGGGTGTCTGATTTACTCTTCTCTTCACTCCCTGCTTTTAAATAATCATCATGTCATTCTGGAGATTGGTAGTAGCAGTTTAACTATATTCTGTTTGCAGATTAGCTGTGTATGTAGGATCCTACCAACACCTGGTCTAATGCATCAGACTAGCCTGAAAGATACCTTGCCAGAAAGATACCTTGCCAGTTTATCACCAGTGATCTGGAGCACAAGCCCTGTGAGGAGAGGCTGAGGGGGCTGGGGTTATTTAGCCTGGAGAAGAGGAGGCTCAGGGGAGGCCTTATTGCTGTCTACAACTACCTGAATGGAGGTTGTAGACAGGTAGGGGTTGGTCTCTTCTCCCAGGCAACCAGCACCAGAACAAGAGAACACAGTCTCGAGCTGGTCCAGGGGAAGTTTAGGCTCAAGATGAGGAGAAAGTTCTTCACAGAAAGAGTAATTGGCCCCTGGAATGTGCTGTGGTCACCATCCCTGGAGTCGCCATAACTGGAGGTGTTTAGGAGAAGACTTGATGGGGTGCTTGGTGCCATGGTTTAGTTGATTAGGTGGTGTTGGATGATGGGTTGGACACAATGATCTCAAAGGTCTCTTCCAACCCAGCCTGGTCTATTCTATTCTATTCTATTCTATTCTATTCTATTCTATTCTGTTCTGTTCTGTTCTGTTCTGTTCTGTTCTGTTCTGTTCTATCTCTCAGGCACAGGATGATAATGGCAAATCTGCACTGATTTAGCAAAATAAGAGAAGTCTCTCCTTAGCTGATTAGGTTGCTTTCAAGGGTTGGAAATGTTTACTGGAGAAGGATATTGTTGATTATCACTACTGATATATTTACTTCACAATTGCTTATGAGATAGTGATTGGATAAAAAACGCCTTCCTGTCATACATGTTGAATTTCTATGTTGATTTCATTAAAATACCACTTTATGGAAGTGAAATTACATTTTAAGAGTATGATTTGTCCTTTTTAAAGCTCCTCTTTACCTGAAATGGCTTTGTAGGTTTCACTGTAACTTTCTTTCTTTCCTTTAGTGTATCTACCCGCTTGGTTACAAACCGTTAAACAGCATAATTACTTCTGCTGATTCAGAATATCATCAAGTTCCACCTACTCATAAGAAAAGGAAATTGCCTCTTATCAATGACTTGTCTCCCGTTGAATCACATCCAAAAAAAGCAAGAACTAATAGTGTGAGTGCTGAGCACACTGTTAATGCAGACTCTGTTGTCAAATGCCATCAGAACAGTTTCTGTGTTCCCAAGTCAAGCCTGTGTGACGTGTTACAAAATGGCCATCAAAAACCTATTAACGGTGTGGAGTCCTGCCTGCAGAAGGTCAGTTTTGAAACAGCCACCGACACCAGCAGCTGTCAGGAAAGTCCACCAAAAACTTCTGGTCCCAGAACACAACTCCTGGCAGATTCTGAACTTTGCTCAACAGCATCTGAAGTTTTGCTCAAAGATGATAAAGGTTGCACTAATAGCACAGATTTCTGTCTTCAGTGGAGAAACAGCCATAAGCTCTGTTGGTTAGATTGTATTTTGTCAGCGTTGGTACACTTAGAAACATTAAAATTTGCTCTGGCAGAAGAACATACTGATGGAACGTGCTTACTTCAGAAACTCTTAACAAAATACAATCAAGCAACTCTGCTTCTGAATAGCTGTAAAAGGAATAAAGTAAAAGGTGAGTAAAATTAGCTGCTGTTTCTGCACATGCAGACTGATCTGATCTGATTTTCTACGAATGTGTGGAATTTAGTATAGTTCACCTAAATATCATAGAATCATAGAACGGGTTGGGCTGTGAGGGACCTTCAAAGGTCATCTAGTCTGACCTCCCTGCAGTCAGCAGGGACATCCTCAACTAGACCAGGTTGCTCAGGGCCTCATCAGGCCTCACCTTGAATATCTCCAGGGAAGGGGCCTCAGCCACCTCCCTGGGCAGCCTGTGCCAGTGAATATGCCTCTGTTCTATTTCAAGATCACAAAAATGAGTGACAACTCACCATCAATTTGCAGACTTAATGTGCTTTATCTAGCAGAATCTTGGTAACCTCTGAAATTGTTTTTCTTAGGGCAAACTTCCACAACTTTGAAAGCATCAAATGCTAAGCATCTCTGGAATTTTTTTGTTTGTTATATCCCACATAGAGAATTTGTGCATTATGTAATTGAGCCTTACTTTGTTTCCTTCCCCTGTGTTAGTTAGCATATGAGGATGATCTTGAAAACAATTTCTGTTAGCATCTTAGGTTGCTGTTCTAATCTTAAAAATAATTTCTGTTGTGGTTTATACCCTTGCATAAATGGGCAGTTGCCTTGTCACACCAAAAATAGTACAGCTGGGAACATATGTTCTCTTCTGGCTCCAGATGCACTCATGGAAGGGATGCCTACCCTGCAAGCTGTGCTGTGGATGATAGTGCTTCCTCACCTGTTTCATTCAAAGTTAGCCAAATCCATTAACCTGGTTCATTTTGTCTGGAATAGTTTAGTGACTACTCACATGTGCAGCTTAACAGGTTTGAGGACTGGAACCTCCAAGCACAGGGACAATGATGGGCAGCTGGGGAGCAATGTTCCAGGCAGCACAGCTGAAATCAGAGAAGGATGTGTCACTGTAATGTGTTCATATAGCCTCTGATAATTTTCTGTTACGTGGATTCAGTTTTAAGACTCAAGCTAAGATCTGTATTTCCTGAGGACAGGGATATATGGGGTGTTGGTTGATGAGAAGCTCAACATGACCCCATTTTTAGCCCAGAAAGCCAACTGAATTTTTCAGCATCTTTTGAGCACAGTTGTTTTGAAAACAGTAAAAAACCAATTGAGCTGCAAGAGACTTCTTTACCTTCTTTATAGATACAGATTTTACAAGTAATAAGTAGTTTCAACAGGTATTCTAAATCCTTTGTGCAGGTTATGATGATGTGTGGTAGAAGCTATGCTCTTGCTTCTGCTGAAAGAATGTTAGGTTTTTTTGTAGGAACGATGTAGCTTGCAAATTTAAAATGCTAAGATATATAAAGCACACTTAGAACCCTTACTATTTTAAAGGCTGACTTAGGAAATTAGCATTTACTCTGGAAGAGCACATTTAAATGCTTTATTATGAACTGTGTCACATGATTAGAAAGCATGTAAGCAGATTTTTTCCACATTTGATCTTAATCTTTTAAAATCTCCAGATCCCAAGGGTTTTTAATGTCTGGTTATGCTATTCTTTTATGCTGTTGTTATCTAGCTCGTAGTATGCTGTTTTTATCTAGCTTGTAGTATGCATTCTTAGCCATGATTTAAGTCAGGTCAAATAATTTCTGGTTAGCAGACTGCTAACTTCTGTGTGTAACTTGTGTGTATAATGTGTAAATTTTCTAATTTTCAAATCAGTTAATGCCAAGCACTGGCAGTTTTACCAACAGTTTTAGGCAGATAGGAATCAGCATGGAAAGCATTAGTTTGAGGAGTATGAATGCATGTTAGGGGTGCATATGTGGGTGAAAGCATGGTGGTGTTACATGTAAATACATCAAATTATATGTGGTTTTTTCCTTCAGATGTGCTTCCAAAAGCAGAGTCTCATCTCAATGAAATCAGAAATAGATTGTTTACACAGCTTCAGCCTCAGCTTAAGTGTGAATTGGGTAAGTAATTCGTGCAGCATCTCAGTGCTTACTTTCAGGAAACTACTTGTAAAGCCTTTTATGTCAGTCAGTACATAAAAATATGTATGTGCATACAAGGCAGTTCACAAGTACATTTATTTTGTTAGTGACATATTTTACAGTGTGATCTGCTGGTTTGTCTCCTGACTTTTTTTTTGCTTTTCAGAGTGTGTATTCTCACCTTTGCAACTATGCTGTAGTCATGAAATTGTCATTGGTAACAACCCAATAACAAGGCTCAGTTTCTTTGTGTGAGGATTAGAAACACAGCCTTTAAAGGATAACTGAAATTAAAATCGTAGCAATAAGCTTCTCCTGAAGTACTGCAAGCTGATTTCAGATGTTCAGTGACTGTTTTTTCTGCCCTGTCTTTGAAGGTAAGGAGGAGAGTCCAGTATTTGCACTGCCTCTAATCCTACGACTGGATCAGCAAGCTGAGAAACTCTTCCTGCATTCGTTTTCAGTGGAGTTTGAATGTGTGTGTTGTGGCTACAAAGAGCAGAACCGGTGAGATTGTACTTCAGTAGCTTCTACTGTCCTACCTTACCTTTCTGAATCTGCATGTAATGGTTGATTTTCTTCAGATCTCCAGTGCTTTTACAGCATATGGATGGAGTTCCATGTGTTCTGTAAAGACAGACAGGCTAGTGTTTGCAAATAGTTTACTGCTGTGTCATGTCACAGGAAACTGTGTTACCACTGAAGTAAGAAAGAGATAATAGGCAGCCCAGCCGTGTGAGTCCCTGGCCGTGAATCCCTGCTCTGATTTTGTGAATTTGTAGACAAATTGTTATGGTTCTGAAGAATATATGCCTGGTACACTTTCACTGTTGAAGAATAAGTAGATCTGGGTATTTGAAGGAAACTCTTTGGTATTTCAGACATTTCTTTTATATATTATTAAATCAGCTATTTACTGAAAATCTCAGTGAAGGTTTGCAGAAAAGAGGCAGAAGTGGTGAGAGTTGGGGCTCTTCAGCCTGGAGAAGAGAAGGCTCAGGGGAGACCATATAGGTGCCTTCCAGTACCTGAAAGGAGGGCTACAAGAAAGCTGGGGAGGGACTTTTGGCAAGGGCTTGTAGAGATAGGACAAGGGGGAATGGATTGAACCTTGAGGAGGGGAGATTTAGGCTGGGCATTAGGAAGAATTTCTTTACAGTAAGAGTAGTGAGACACTGGAATAGGTTGCACAGGGAGGTTGTGGATGCCTCCTCCCTGGATGAGGCCTTGAACAACCTGTTCTAGTGGAAAGTGTCTTTGCCAATACAAGGGGGTTGGAACTAGATGATCTTCAAGGTCTCTTCCAACCCAAACCATTCTATGAATCTGTGTGTGTTATACTCATTTGGATTACAAAGAATCAGAGATTCTCCCTTATAATTTGTCTATTTTAAAATAGTGTTACTGGGAAGTAATTTCTTGAGAATTGATTTAGTTCTGTGTAGCTGCAGGTACAAGCTAGTAATTTAGGCTCCTTTTAGAGTCAACAGAAAAAGAGAAACCTTTACTTGAAAAATACCTGCTCCTCTCCACTATCTTAGATTTATACAATAAAATTGTAGATACCCAAGTGAGATGAGATTAATACTGTCTGCTATGCTGCTGGCTAATGTGTCGGAATGGAATGGAATGGAATGGAACGGAATAAAATTAACCAGGTTGGAAGAGACCTCAGAGATCATAGAGTCCAACCTATCATCCAACACTATCTAATCAACTAAACCATAACACCAAGAACCTCATCCAGTCTCTTCCTAAACACCTCCAGTAATGGCGACTCCACCACCTCCCTGGGCAGCCCATTCCAATGGCTGATCACTCTTTCTATGAAGAACTTCTTCCTGACATTCAGCCTAAACCTCCCCTGGCACAGCTTCAGACTGTGTCCTTTTGTTGTGGTGTTGGTTACTAGCAGAAGAGACCAGCCCCCACCTGGCTACAACCTCCCTTCAGGTAGTTGTAGAGAGCAAGAAGGTCTGCCCTGAGCCTCCTCTTCTCCAGGCTAAGCAACCCCAGCTCCCTCAGCCTCCCCTCATAGGGCTTGTGTTCCAAACCCCTCCCCAGCTTTGTTGCCCTTCTCTGGACATGTTCCAGCAACTCAACATCTTTCCTAAACTGAGGGGCCCAGAACTGGACACAGTACTCAAGGTGTGGCCTGACCAGTGCTGAGTGCAGGGGCACAATACTTTCCTGGTTAGTAGGATGTGTTCAAGAGCCTTCATTACATACTGTGGGGTTGAAAAATCTAGGTTACGTTGACTATGGAGGAAGTCCTTTCTGTGGCTGATGAATGAATAAACTACATCGTTTTACTTTTAATATCCCATACATTGTATTCCCATACAATATAACCTCTGTGTAATTTCTGGTCTGAATGCTCTGTGTTTCAAAAACAAGACCTGGTGTGGCGTGGATTCTGAGGTAATTCGTTACTGCTTCCTCCTTCCCTTGAGATTCTCTATTAGCTAGTAAATGGTAGAAATCCTGGTACAAGCTCTGTCTATGCTGAAAAGGAAGCAGACACAGCATGCTAGGGTAGAAAGAGCAAATGATGTGAAACTGAAGGCCACAGAGCTACTGAAAAGAAGTAGTGACTAATACTGCTTGTCAGAACTGAATGCAGTGTTGACTTGGACATGATGCAGTCAGTGTCTCACAAACGGTATCGATTTGAACAGAATTTGTCTTTGCCATAATGTTTTCATAATTTTTTTTCTTGTGATAAAGTTTGTTTACTGTTTTCCTGATCAGCAACTCTGCTTACTTTTGTTTGTTTGTTTGTGTGTGTGTGTTTCCAGGTTAAGGAAAACACTAACAACGTTCACCAATATAATCCCTGACTGGCATCCACTTAAGGCTGTTTATGTTGGACCATGTAATAACTGTGGTGATAGATCTCAAAGAAGACAGGTGATTTTGGAAAAGTAAGTTTGAATATGTGAACTTGAAACATGTATCGTTCTGAGACTTCATCTATTTGAACATAAAGTTTTTAAGACCTTGGGTTTGCAGAGATACAATAGAGTACAATAGAATAAACCAGGTTGGAAGAGACCTTCAAGATCATCACATCCAACCTATCAACCAATCCAACCCACCTAAACAACTAAACCATGGCACCAAGCACCCCATCAAGTCTCCTCCTGAACACCTCCAGTGATGGTGACTCCACCACCTCCCTGGGCAGCCCATTCCAATGGGCAACCACTCTCTCTGTATAGAACTTCTTCCTAACATCCAGCCTAAACCTCCCCTGGCGCAGCCTGAGACTGTGTCCTCTTGTTCTGGTGCTGGCTGCCTGGGAGAAGAGACCAACCTCTGCCTGGCTACAACCTCCCTTCAGGTAGTTGTAGACAGCAATAAGGTCACCCCTCAGTCTCATCCTCTTCAGGCTAAGCAACCCCAGCTCCCTCAGCCTCTCCTCATAGGGCTTGTGTTCCAAACCCCTCACCAACTTTCTTGCCCTTCTCTGGACACGTTCCAGCAAGTCAACATCCTTCCTAAACTGAGGGGCCCAGAACTGGACACAGTACTTGAGGTGCGGCCTAACCAGTGCAGTGTAAAAGATGATAAACTTTAAACTCTGATGCTCACTTTTAAAGTTTTTTAGATCCTTCTTAAATGCTGAAATGGCAAACAGCATTTAATAAACATGAAACAGAGCAGCGTTTAACATGCTGACCAGCACACATGTTTCAATCCCATCATAACCACTTACTACCAAGTAGTAAGTACAGACAGCTGATATCCACTGTCAGCCTTTTCACAGCTCCTGCTGTTGGTTGATAACACTGTTGATCATCTGTTTACTAGGTTGACTTGGGAACAATGTCCTTTCCTACTGTGGTTATGGCAAATTGTTTCCTGTTTTTCACCTTTTCCCCACTTCCAAATTCCCTTACATGGTATTGGTTTTCTCCCTAATCTCTAACAAAATGGACTATGCAACTGGAATGTTCTTTTCCCTTGATGGCTGTGCAAGCTGTGAGGAGCCTTGTGTGGTAGTAGAACAGTAACTACAGAGCTAAACACACTTTGAGATGCCTTTGTTTTTCATTAGGAACTTTTGCCACTATTTTGTTGTAATAAATGGGTTCTTTGTCTCTCTTTTAGAGTACCCTCAATATTAATGTTACATTTTGTAGAGGGCTTGCCACATAACAACCTGAAGAAGTATTCATTTAAGTTTGAAGAAGACACCTACCAAATAACATCTATTGTTCAGTATCAGACAGATAAGAAGCACTTCATAACCTGGTCTTTGAATCCTGATGGTAAGAATCAAAAATTCTATTATAATGCTTCATGAGTCTAAATCAAACCCTTAAGGGTTACTGCCATAGTCTCCACAGCCCATATATGATAACAAGGGTTTCTTTGGTCTGCATCGTAAACTTCATATTCATATTGTGAATAATTATGGGAACTTTGTTGCTCAAGGTGAGAGCTTCAGATTGGTTTAACTGCTTTGTTCAGCAGTGTTCTGTCCTACACTGTAATCACTGCAAAAGTAATTTGAGTGGAGTTAATACAATAGAATACAATACAATAGAATAAACCAGGTTGGAAGAAACCTTCAAGATCATCGCATCCAACCTATCAACCAGTCCAACCCACCTAAACAACTGAACCATGGCACCAAGCACCCCATCAAGTCTCCTCCTGAACACCTCCAATGAAGGTGACTCCACCACCTCCCCAAGCAGCCCATTCCAATGGGCAATCACTCTCTCTGTATAGAACTTCTTCCTAACATCCAGCCTAAACCTCCCCTGGCGCAGCCTGAGACTGTGTCCTCTTGTTCTGGTGCTGGCTGCCTGGGAGAAGAGACCAACCTCTGCCTGGCTACAACCTCCCTTCAGGTAGTTGTAGAGAGCAATAAGGTCACCCCTGAGTCTCCTCCAGGCTAAGCAATCCCAGCTCCCTCAGTCTCTCCTCATAGAGCTTGTGTTCCAAACCCCTCACCAACTTCGTTGCCCTTCTCTGGACACATTCCAGCAAGTCAGCGTCCTTCCTAAACAGTTTCCTGCCATAACTTTTTATAAAAGTCAAAAAAGTACAGTTTGAGCATGGCAGTGGGACAAACAGTATTGGTTATTTTGAAGTGAGTTGTTAGTTCATTATTATCTGGAATTGAGAGAACCTGTGGAACTACCAACATTAATGAAATGTCTTTTCATTAACTGTACTGCACCTGAGAGGTGGGAGTTTAGAAAACATTACTAATGGTATGATGGTTGTGCCATTGACAGAACTCCATGATCAGTGAGGGTGAGAAGCTGGCATTTTAATCTTTATGCTTCTGCAGAGAGAATGGAGTGCAGTGTTATCGAGTGTTATGACATGGAAATTGTCTAAAACGTGCTGCCAGAGTTTAAGAAGAAATAGAAAGAGGATGCAGCTGGGATGTGCCTGGTTAGGAATATCCTAGAGTTCATATATGTCTATTTTTAAATTTTTAAAGCTGTAAAATATTTGCTCATGATTTGTGAGCAATGGGCAGATGATGAGGCAGATAATTAAAATGAGAAGTTTCACTTAACCCTCCATACCTCACATCCTGGCAACGTAAAGGTCTGCAGAGAAACTTCATTTGAGAACTGGTTATTCCCTCAGACCTTTGCAGGTATTTCCAGACAAGATGTCAGAATCATTAACTCAGACAAAACAAACAACCTAGCTTTGGTTTTTGTTACTCTGACCTGTAATAATATTGCTGCAAATTATGCCTATGTTTGGTCTTTTTACAGTGGAAATCTCTCATTTTTCTCTGATGTAATAAAGAATGGAGAAAAAACCCAAACCTTTGTTTTCTGCTAATCAGGGGAATGAGTTAATAAAAATATTGGGCAAGTCTCTGGGGGTAGTGATTTCAGTTGTGAAAGTCTCTGAGTCTCTATGCTGGTTGCTATTTATTTTTCAGGAACTTGGCTTGAATGTGATGATATAAAGGGGCCATATTGCAAGAGACATAAAAGATTTGAAGTTCCTCCTTCAGAGATTCATATTGTTATCTGGGAAAAGAAAACATCCCACATGCCAGAAGAACTGAATTCACAGTTCCAGCGTGAAAATACTGAAGATTTGCCTCTTAATGACGTACAGGTGAATTCCACAGCGTTGCACTGCGGTCCTGATAATGCCGTAGGCAACGTACCTGCAGCACCTTGCAAAGAGGACTCTGTAAGAACTCCACATAAGGAACAGCAGTGGGTACCTGAGGATGAAACTACTGTTCATCATGGTTTAGAAAATGAGGCACATGATGATGTTGTAACACTGATACTTGAAGAAATTAAAGTTGACTCAGAAGGTAAATCACTGCCGAATGGGCAGGTGGTGGGAAATAACCTTGCCAAAATGGGCGCACCGCAACAGCAGGAATCAGCTTTTTCACCCAACGCCCCATATACAAGAGAGCTCGCTGGAGCTAGTCTGGCTATGAACAATAGATGCGTGCCATATGAAAACTCCAGAATTTGCTTACCCCTAGAAGAGTTGAACCCAGCAAATATCGTCCCTCCTGTGCCCAAAATACAGAACTCTGACCCGCTGGACTCACCGCTTGCTCAAAGAGCAGATAGCAGAACTAACTTACCTAACACAGAACATGGATTAAATTCAGAATTACAGCTGAACAAGAAGTTGTCACCAGTCAAGGATCTTGTACAAAAATCACTTGACTTGAAAGATGCAAGCAAAATTGTAGTTAATTCTCAGGTTGCCAATTCTGCTGCCAATAAATCCTGTCAGCCTTCACACAAAGACCAAAAGAGAGGATTTGTAGGAAGCTGGGTAAAGAAACTACTGAGCAAGAATACTTCTTTTGTACCTTCAAGTGCCTCATCTCTCAAGAATCAGAGAAGCTGCAAATCTCCCTCCATACAAAAAATAAGTGACGTGCGGCTGCCTGTTAAGGGAGCAAGTAACTTTGGTGGCTTTCAAAGCAGAGGTACAACCAAAACAACAGAGACCCCAAAGGCAGTGGTTCCCCAGAGCAGTAACACTCATCCTTTAGCAAATTTCAAAGGACTTTCTCAAAGCACTTGTCTTCCAAGAGCAAGTCATACCACCTTTTCAGGTCTGACTTGGAATAAGTCAGGAAATACACTGGGTACCTCGGGTCAAGTGGCTCAGGCCCATTCACCTGGCCCCAACTCTGTGAAGGCAGAAGAGTCAGATAGCGACAAAACAAAAAACTCCGTCTGAAACTGTTAAAAAACTTAATGCCAAGAAGAAGAAGTTGGCTTCGCTGGACAGGCTAGCAGTGGAACAGATGAAACATGAGAAAGCTCCGAGTGGTGATGTAAGCACCCCTTCACAGACTGAATCTCACGACAGTGAGTTGTTACAGAGCTTTCTGAGGGAACTGCAGTATCAGATGGATGTCGCGGACAGTGAATCAGGGTGCACTAGCCATAGTAACAGTGATGAAATCCTGGCAGAATTACTGTCCCCTACTTCAACTGTTGCTTCCTCAGAGGCTCCAAAAAGTGAAGATGAATGTATGTATATGGAAATGGTGGACAGCAGTGTTCCGGTGGCGGTGCCTAATGAGCAGACCAGTGTGCCACAAGCAGCAATGACAAGCGAGGACCACAATTACTACAGTCCTGTCAAGGACAGTCCTTTGGAACTTCTGACAGTAAGCAAACCCAGTGTGAAAAAACTTGCTTTTGAAAGCCCTATCAGGGAAGATCTCTTTGAAGACTTGTTCTCCATTTCAGCACCAAGCTCAATGGCAGGTGACATAGATTTACCTCATTTTGATGAAACTCTGTTTGAAACTTGGTAGCCCTCCAGTGTCTTGTTTTTAAGTAATTTTCAATATTATGTATATTTTGAAGCAAAGCACTATTAAATTATATTTTCTAGTTTAATTGCACATTGGTTGTACTTGAACAATTTACATTTAAGGTATTTTTTGGATATGTTATTGTAGCAAACGAAGGGGTTTAGTGCATTTTATTTTTCTGTGAAGCAGTTTTTTTAGCTGCCACATGATGATTTTTAATTAAAAGCTTCTGTTGGTCTTAATTTTTGCTGCTTTTAACGTGGAGAACTCAACCCATGTTCTACTGAGTTTGAGAAATAATGAATTTCACTGGTTTATTTAGGTAGTAGTGATTTCACAGGACCAGCCAACTCATGGAGTTACTTTGTCCAACATTAGAGAAAAAAAGAAGTGCTTTCTGTAATCAGAGAAGTGTATCCTTTGATACAAAGATCATCGGCAGTACTGGAGGCTGTCATTCTGTTGGGAACTCCACAGTGTTCAGAGTTACTGTTCTATAAGCTCACCCTGGTGCATACAACCCTGGGATGCAAGGAAGGATGGATACATGGTAGAAATGTTCCTGTTTATAAGCTACAACATGTGCTGAGTCTTCATCCTGGGTAACTGTGCTGGTTTTGCACCAGACGGAATTTGGGATTTACCCCAGAGGAGTAAATAACACTGGCACAGAATTTTGGAAGTGAAATGAAAGTAGTATTTGCAAAAGTAGACTAAATACAAAAGGTAATAAATATATACATATTTATATATCTATAGATACAGATATATAACCCAGCAATGGCCCAGACCCCCCCAGATCAAGCCCGAAGGCTGCATTGCATAGCTGAAATTTCTCTCCCTGTCCCCGCTGCACTAGGCCTTACCTCCCACACAGCAAACCCAAACAATGTTAAGTGAGGAGAGAAAGCAAGAGCAAAGCACAGAGGAGCATAAGGGAGAGAGAGAAAGAACAAGCTGTAACTTCAGCTTATATAGAGATTTGCAGGGGGATGGGATAAAGATATTTTGTAATGTCTTGTGCAGCCTCCTGGGGATTGTTCAGCCCCCTGGTACTCTGGAATACTTTGGAAAACTTTTTTATAATAGGACATTAGTCCTAAACCTATAACAGTAACTGAAAATACAATTTGTCAGAATATTCTCCTGAGCCTGGTTGTTTCTCAAGTCCTCATCCTTACTCTTCCAATAGGTGCAACATAACTGTTCTTACAAAGCATGGCTACAGATTTAAATGGTCTTGGATTGCTGCAACCAGATTGAAAAAGTTTGGGAACAACTGTCAGCAGCGCTGAACTTGCCCTGCCCAGGTGTTTCTGTTGCAGTTAGGTACATGCTTAGCAGACTGGCACTTCAGGCAATAAATGGTTTCATTCTTGAAATACAAGTCTTTGGAAAGAGCTGGACTTCCTTGTTTGTTTTAAATGCTGCAATAGAAAACAGGTGAATGGTTTCTGAATGTGAAGTGCTAGTGTACTGCTGATGGAACTGTTTTGCCTGTTTGTGAATTCCTTTATTAAAACACAAAATGCTGACAAAACTTAAGAGTTTTATTTATCAATGAATATCACAGGTGCCTCCGTAGGACTTGAGTAGTTTTCCAACCAATGGCTTCTACATGTGCACACCAGTAAAAAGTCATGTGTCTCCCACCCTGACTGCTTGTTGTAGAGGTTTCCCCAAGCAGTGGGGAGCTGCCTTCAAGTGTAGATACTGTCTGTGACCGACTGGATTGCAGCTACCTGCATCTGTGGAGTGGGAACTCCACCACTGTCTTCAAATGTGACACACACTTGGAGATGAGTGAGGAAGGGAGCCTGGGGTTGGCATGACTCAGAATGCAAAGGGCAACATCAGGAAGAGACCCCTCTAGAAGATGGGAAAATCCTGGTGGAAAGGATCATAGTAAGGTTAAAAGCAGAGAAGGGTATAGGGGCACATCTGCTGGGCGCATATGCCTAGACAGGAGCAAGAATCTCTGGTCAAGCAGCACCTCTGCAAACTGATGTTATAGGTCCTTATTCTGTGGCTGTGTGGGGTACACCGTGGGGTGCACATATGTGTAGAAGCTCCAAGAACAAATATATAGTGCTTGAGATTCAAGTGTGAAACTAAATCTGATGGTGCTGCAAGTTCTTTGCTTACTTTTTTCCTGAAATCATTAACTAAAGGTGGCCCTGTGCAGCTCTGTTTCCATAGGTCTTTTGGTGGAAGTGTAAGATGGAATGTAAAATTCATTACCAAAGATACCTTTTGGAGTTTGGCAGTTACTGGACTTTGTTTGGAACTAGTTTTGAGATGCAGGGCTTTACATGCCATAAGGGGAATACAAAGTGGTGTATTAGTTTTCTGTCAGGAATACGTTAGGTGGACATATAGCAAATCTGATTAGTGAGCAGAAGTTAGTCACTGTGTTTTGGAGGTTTTCTCAGTGTTCCAGGGTGAATTTCCAGAAGTCTAATGTCTGTGAGCACCTGAAGAGATTATATTTTACCTGTTTCTTCATCTTTCGTATCACATCATCTCGGCAGTTGGCGTCTTCCTGATTTGAGAAAGGCACAATCGTGGCACTTGCAGATTTGCAGCTTTTAGTTCAGAGTCAGCTCTGCAGTGGAGGTAGCACTCTGGCTCAGATCTTGCTACTTCATGATATATTCAAACAGTTTTTGTCGAAGAGCATGGGGAAAAAAGAGCCGCCTTCTCCCATCCTGCCTGGAATAAATCAGCCCATCTGCAGAGGAGCTGCCCGGATGGATTTTTAGCTGTATACCTGCTAGAGCACTGTTCTAGAAATTCATTGTGGCATTCATTACAAATCTGATTTTGATGTGGTTTGGGGTTTTTTTCATGGCCAGCTATTGCAATCTATTCGTCTTCCAGGACTGGTTTTTGCTTTAAATAATTTTTTTCCTTCCTGACAATGTATTGATGAGTGAGCGTGTCTTGTCTGTGCTCCTTTGCAGAGGTAAATGGCTGCTGTTTTCTCCATGTGAGCCCCTTTGTGCTCAGAGCAAAGCATGTTACCTTTTGAGCAGATTATACAGCTCTAAGTGTTTGCTGTGCTTTAAAGTCCACCAGGATTCAGTCTCAGAGTGGAAGAGCTTACAGCCTAAGTATAGATCTAAGACACTGTGCAGGCAGGGCAGAGAGAGAATAAGGGTAACAGGGTTACAGTGCTGATGAAGTTCACAGCATGCTTAGTTTTGCAACACTGTGCACAGTGTAGTTGTTTACAGGGGAGATGCTGAAGCTGTGCAGTGCACTAGAACACGGTGGAGCCATGGGAGCTCATGAAGGACAGTGGATAATGGGAAAGAAGTCTGAAGCGGCAGGCCTGACCTACATTTTGGGGGCCAGGTGCCTCCAACTTACATTTTCTAGAGAGAGACTAAGGAAACACCCCAGAGATGTTTCTCCCTGGACATGGGCCTGTATTACTCTTTTATGTAGGTGACTATCTAATGGGGCTTCTATAATGTCTAAGAGAGAGTTTGGGCTAGCTATAATCATGTCCAACTTAGAGACAGGGCAAGTAGGCAGCATGTTCAAATAACCTGTGAGTTAGAAGGGCTGGCAATATGCTGGGAAACCCACTGCAGAAGTACCTGGTGAGGAAGCATCTCCCCTTTCCTCTTTAGAAAATGAGCTTTCATCAAAAATGAACATTCCCAAGTGTTGTAGTCAATGGCTCAATGTCAGAATTGAAACCACTGATGAGTGGCCATTCTCAGATGTTAATATTGGGTACTGGTACCAGTGCTGTTTGACATCTTTGCAGCATGGGCAGTGGAATTGAGTGCACCATCAGTGAGCTGGCAGGTGATACCAAGCTGGGTAGTGTAGTCAGTACTGTGGAGGGAAAGGGATGCCATCCAGAGGGGCCTTGACAGGCTAGAGAAGTGGGCCTTTCACAGGCTATGTGATGAGCAGATGAAGAGCAGCCCTGCAGAAATGGACTTGGGGACGTTGGTGGACGAAAACCCGAATATGAGTTAGCAACGTGTCCTAACATCCCAGAAAGCCAGCCCTATCCTGGAGTACACCAAAAGCAGTCTGGCCAGCACTTCAGGGGAGGTGATTTTAATCCTCTACTCCATTCATGAGACTCCACATGCAGTATTGTGTCCAATTTTGGGGCCCCCAGCATAAGAAAGACATGGACCTGCTTCAGTGGATTCAGAGGTGGGGCAGGCAGGGCACAAAAATGATCAGGGGTCTGGAACACCTCCCATATGAAAACTGGCTGAGAGTTGAGGTTGCTCCTGCAAAACCTTGAAGCAGCCTTTCCGTACTTAAAGGAGGCTTATAGGAAAGATGAGGAACTCTATCAGGAAGTGTAGTGATAGGACAAAGGGTAATGGCTTTAACTGAAATAAGGTAGATGTACATTAGATATGAGGAAGTTCTTCACCATGAGGTTAGCTAGACACTGGAATGGGTTGCCTACAGTAGTTGTGGGTGCTCCTTCCCTGGAAGTGTTCAAGGTCAGCTTGGATGAGTCTTTGAGCAACCTGATGTGTCAGAAAGCATCACTACCCATGGCAGTGAGAGATTGGATGATCTTTAAGGTCCTTTGGTGGGTTGCCACAGGTCCTTTCCAACCCAACCCATTCTAGGATTACTAATTTTGGTCCTGGTGACTGGTCCTCTTGCAGAACCCTTCAGTGTAATTGCCAGAGATGAGAACTGAAGAGTAGGAGAGCACCAAATTATTTTGTATTCCTCCTAGATGATGTGCTGAGGCACATGGAGGACAGGATGCAAGCCAGCCAGCATAGCTTTACTAGGAGCAAATCCTGCCTGACCAAACTAGCGGCTTTCTACAATTAAGTGACTATGTCAGTGGACAAGGGATGACCTATGGATGTGATCTATCTGGGCTTCTGCAAGGCCTTTGACATGGTCCCCCACAGCATGCTGCTTGTCAAATTGGAGAGATGTGGATTTGATGGGTGGACTTTTCAGTGGATAAGGAATTGGCTGGATGGTCACATCCAGAGGGTGGTGCTCAATGGCTTGAACTCCAGATGGAGAGCAGTGGCGAGTGCTGTCCCTCAGGAGTCCATACTGGGACCTGTGCTGTTTAATATTTTATCTATTATACTGACAGTGGGATTGAGTGAACCACCAGCAAGTTTGCAGATGACATCAAGCTGAGTTGTGCTGTCCATACACCAGAGGGACAGGATATCATCCAGAGGGACCTGGACAAGCTGGAGAGGTGGGCCCAGGTCCGCCTCATGAGATTCAGTAAGAGCAAGTGCAAGGCTCTGCACTTGGGCCAGAGCAATCCTCACTGTCAATATAGACTGAGGGAGGAGATGATAGAAAGTACCCCTGAGGAAAAGGACTTAGGGGTGCTGATGGATGAGAGGCTGCACGTGAGCAGGCAGTGTGCACTTGCAGCCCAGAAGGCAAATCACATCCTGAGCTGCATCAAAATATGTGTTAGCAGCAGATCCAGAGAGGTGATGCTGCCACTTTACTCTGGTGAGACCTCACCTGGAGTACTGTATACAGGTCTGGAGGAAGGACATGGACCTAATGGAGCAGGTCTAGAGGAGGGCCACGAAATGATCAAGGGATTGAAGCACCTCTGCTACAAAGACAGGCTGAGGGAGCTGGGGCTGTTCAGCCTGGAGAAGAGGAGGCTCCAGGAAGACCTAATAGCAGCCTTCCAGTACCTGGAGGGAGCTTACAAGAAGGATGGAGAGAGACTGTTTACAAAGGCCTGCAGTGACAGGATGAGGGGCAATGCCTTCAGACTAGAGAAGAGTAGATTTAGATTGGATGTTAGGAACACGTTCTTTACCATGAGGGTGGTAGAGCACTGGAACAGGTTGCCCAGGGAGGTGGTTGGGGTCCCATCACTGGAGATATTCAAGGTGAAGCTCAACAGGGCTCTGGGCAACCTGATCTAGTTGAGGATGCCCCTGCTTGCTGCAGAGGGGTTTGGACTACACGACCTTTGTAGGTCCCTTCCAACCCAGACGATTCTGTGATTCTGTGTGATTCTTTTAGTGGGCTATGTGTTCAGCCTCCTTAGATTAGAGAAAGGATGGGCCAGAATTTTCTGTGTGAAGTATGTATTCAGGCTTTTCATCAGTTTTACGTTTCTTCCATACCGCAACTCTACTTTTTGGGTGGGCTATTTTACTTTTCTGTATACATATTTTCACTAGCTTGCTTTTTCTATTGGGTCTATCAGAGCAAGAGATGTAAGTAATGGAGAAAGAAGAGTTTTTTAAATTAGAATTGTAAACAATTTCTGTATTTCTTCCCCCCCCCCCCCACTTCCCTCTGCCTTTAAAATGCCTCTAAATGCTTTGTGCAGCAGCACCATGAACGTTACCATTAACTGGCATTATCTCTGGCCAAAACTTCAGCAGTTCTTGGGCTGACCAAACATCCATACCTATGGCCCTTCACAGAATCACAAAATCACGGAATCAGGGGCAAACAGTGAAAAATTGGCGGTGGAATCAGGCTATTTTTGAAGCTTTTCTCTGAAGATGTCCCTTCTCTTTGCAAGAGAGTTGGAGCAGAAGGGGCTAGGTCACTTCCAACCCAAACCATTCTATGACTCTATAATGTTCAGACTACTTCAGCCGAGACTCACTTAAGTGTCTTTCAGGTCATCTTTCCACGCAGCGGGAAATAGTCTGTCTGTAGAGCTGAAGCTTGTTGAAGGGAATGAAATGAACCATTCCTGCAAGCGAAGCCCCGAGCCCTGCCTGGCAGCAACTCCGCGCGCCCAGTCACGGCGCGGGCCGCCTACCTCGCCTCCCGGACCCGCGCGCGTTTGTGCCTCACCACAGCGGGTGTCCTCAGGACGCGCGGTTGCCTGCGGCCCGGGACAGCGTCACGAGTACAGACAGGTTTTAAAGGAGAAAGGGTAAAAACTGGCGCGGTCCGCGGTGACACAGAAAGGGGGAGAAAAGAAAAAAACTGGTGTTTCCGCCCGGTTTCGAACCGGGGACCTTTCGCGTGTTAGGCGAACGTGATAACCACTACACTACGGAAACTCCCGTTGTGTTGCGTTGCTTCCGCAGTCCCTCTTGACGGGGCAGAGGGAGCGCGGGGGAACAGAATTCTGTGGTGACCCTGCAATAGAAACTGCCCACAGGGCAAGTTTTTTATTGAAGAGCAGACCCGTGCAGCTGAAAGAAGATCTCACGCAGTTCCTAGGAGCATAAAGGCAGCGCAGACTGGAAGCGGCCCTCATGAAACGCGACACACAGGGATGAGAAAAAAAATACCCGTGCGTCATAAAATGCAGCGCCTCGTCCCTGGGTGGGCTCGAACCACCAACCTTTCGGTTAACAGCCGAACGCGCTAACCGATTGCGCCACAGAGACGCGCTGGCCGTTGTTTCTACCCAGCAGCTGCTGATTCCGGCATCGGGCTCGGATTGGGGCGGTGGCTGCGCGGCCTCGCAGGGAGCAGGGCTCTGCCTGCGCACCCCCGGAGGTCCTGTCACCTCAAAGTGCCCCGGGAGAGTTTCACGCTGCATTCCTGCTGCTGCTCCTTCAGCACTTCGCGGGTGGGTGTGGTGGGAGAGGAGGACTGGGGGTTTTAATCACCACCTCTGGTGTCTATTTCCGTTTGAAGAATATTCCTTTTTCCACCCCCTGTTGTTTCTGTGGCATTTCCCACAGGAGCAAGGGAGAGGGGAACTGTAAAGACAAAAATAAAGTTCTGTCTACTGACAGCTAAGGGTGGGAACCTGACAGCTGCTCTCTGTGACCGGCCACTGAGAGCTCTGTGAGTGTATGCCAAGGACCGGGAAGACAAAAAATGAGCATTGACCTATTCCTTAGCACATAACCAAAGTATCCAACATCTTTTCTTTCTGTACTTAAACACTAAAGGACGAGCTGTGACCAGAAACTTGACCAGAAAAACAGACAAAAAATCATCCCACAACATTGAAAGATCTTTGGTAATTATCTGCAAGGGCTAATGGAAAGAAACACTGACAGAAACGAGTCAGGGCAAAAGAAGTATCTTGAAAGGAGAGCAGAGGGAAGACTTGGGAACATGCTCCCCAGGCAGCCTTGCTTCAGTTCTGCAAAGTCTATAAAATGAATTATAAACAATCACTTTGCTGCCGCCCAAAAGGTAATGAGGTGATAACAACAGCTAATGTGAGTTGTGAAAACCAAATGGTGTTGAAGGAGTATAATTTGCCTTTGGGAATCCCATGTCCCAGAGACAGAAGAGAAAGGCTGGAGTGATGAAGATGCACCCTTGGTGGCTGAGGATCAGGTCAAGGAATACTTAAGAAACTTGCACATACGTAAGTCAGTTGGCCCTGATAGGATGTATCCACAATTGCTGAGAGAGCTGGCAGATGTTATTGCAAGGTCAGTCTCAATCATCTTTGATTAATCATGGCAACTGGGAGAAGTGCCCAAGGACTGGAGGAAAGTATTTGCCACCCCCATCCCCAAGAAGGGCAAGAGGGGGGACCTAGGGAGCTACAGACCAGTCACCTTCACCTTGATCCCTAAGATAGTGATAAATCAGCTAATCCTGGAAACTGTCATTAGGCACATCAAGGGCATAGACATCATCAAAAATAGTCATCATGGCTTCACCAAGGGAAAGTTGCACTTGACCAACTTAGTAAAATTCCATGATGAAGTTACTGGGCTGGTAGTTGAGGGGAGGTCATAGATGTTGTCTACCTCTACATCAGTAAGGCTTTTGACACTGTCTCCTGTAAGATCCTCAAAGAGAAGTGGCTGACATATGGGTTGAATAAGCAGATACTGAGGTGAATTAAAACTGGCTGGACAGTTGCACCCAGAGGGTGGTGATCAGTGGCATGCTCTATCTGGAGGCCAGTGACCTGTGGTGCACCACAGGGATCAGTGCTGCTCAATATCTTTGTTAATGATCTAAATGATGGTGCAGAGCATACCACCCCCCAGGAGGAGCTTGATGGGCTGGAGAAATGGGCCAACAGGTACCTCACGAAATTTAACAAGGAGAAGTGCAAAGTCCTGCAGCTGGGGCCGACCAGCCATATGTACCAGCACATACCGGGCACATCCACCTCGAAATCTGCTTAACAGAAAGAAATCTGGGGATCTTGGTGGACAGCAGGTTGAATATGAGCCAGCAACAGGTCTTTGTGGCAAAGAAAGCGAATGTTATCCTAGGCTATATTAGACAAAGCATTGCCAGCTGGTCAAGAGGGATGATCCTTTCCCTCTACATGGCACTGGTCAGGCCACACTTGGAGTGCTGTGCCCACTTCTGGGCTCCCCAGCACAAGAGAGAGATGGACATACTGGAGACAGTCCTGCAAAGGGCTGTGAAGATGATGAAGAGACTGGAGCATCCTTCCTGTGAGGAAAGGCTGAGACCTGGGATTGTTCAGCCTGGAGAAGAGACAGCTGAGGGGAATCTCATCAATGTACATCAATTCCTGAAGGTAGGGTACAAAAGAGGTTCGAGCCAAGCTCTTCTCATTTGTGGCTAGTGACAGGACCAGAGGCAATAGGTGCAAACCGAAATACAGAAGGTTCTCTCTGAACATCCAGAAACACTTTTGCACTGTGTGACTGAGCAGTGACACAGATTGCCCAGAAAGGTTGTAGAGTCTCCTTCCTTGAAGGTATTCAAAAGTTGCCTGGACATAGTCCTGGACAGCCTGCTCTAGGTGGCCCTGCTTGAGCAGAGGGCTTGAACCGGGTCACTTCCAGATATTCTTTTCAACCTCAGCCCTTCTGTGATTGTGTGAATTTCCTCTGTGACAGGGTGGCTGCTTGCTGGGGCTGTTGGCAGGCCATCATGCTGACACCACATGGTATTACAATGGCTACTGAGAAGCTGCTTCTTGAGCTCAAGGGAGGGAAAGATTACAGTGATGAAATCTCTGCAAGGTAGCATTGCCATTCGGTGGGCATCACTCACACCCTGCTAATCAATAGCTTCCAGGGAAATCTGGGGGCTTTGCTGTCCTGAGCTGTCAATTCTCCAGTCTCCCCATGACAGAGAGAATGTCAGATCTGCAGATGTGCCCAGGTGGGAAGAGAGCTTCCATCATCCTAGTAGAGGGGATCAGATTCAAACTCCTCTTGCTACATTACAGCAATGTACCAGGCTCAACACACTGATATTTATTAAATATAAACCTAAGCAACCATGCTGGAGAAGATGAGCCCTGTAGCACAAAATCCATTAGATGGTCTCACTGGTTAGGCAGGAGTGCTGGAGAAATGGACCCAAGGGTAAAGCGCAGCCACAGGAATGTCAGCAGTGCAGCACTTGCACAAAAAAGGCAGATTATACTTGGGAAGCAGTGGGTGAAACACAGACACTGAGGAAGAGGCTTCACTGGAGAGCCGGGAGAGACTACAGGCTCTGTCTTCACACACTGTGTTTTGAGCTGATTTTGTACAGATGGAGTATGGAGACATTTAGGAAAAGGAAGAAGTCTGGGAAATGTAGAGAATGGGAGATTTTGGAGACAGCACTCTGACTGCTCCCACGGTGTCGTTCATTTGGCTGTGCAAAATAAAGACAGCGTTAAAACAACAAAACTGCTTCATTGCCCTTTTCTTTGTGTTGCTCTTCACATTCCCAGCTCTGTTGATGCTATCCTCTGGGGTTTTGTCAGGCTTCAGAAAGGATGCGATGCTGAAGGGAGCGACGTGCTGGCAGGTACTGCTGCACACCTATGGATATGATCTGTGTATCTGGGGGTTCTGCAGTGCTCAAAGTTTGCAAAGTGTGGTGCTAATATTAGCCAAGCAGTCCAAGGGGCTTGCATCCTGTTGCAGCTATGATAAAGCATGATGGCTTTGTGACACCTGACATTTATATATAAGAACTCCCCAGAAGCAGACGTTATTTTATTAGAAGACAGCCTTTCACTGGAGTCCTTGCAGCCAAG
This sequence comes from Picus viridis, assembly GCA_033816785.1. NCBI lineage: Eukaryota > Metazoa > Chordata > Aves > Piciformes > Picidae > Picus > Picus viridis. Next base: position 18,726,690 of record CM066566.1, read on the forward strand.
CGCTGAGCAGAGAGCATGAGAGGAGAGATGATCATCCCAAAAGATATTTATAGATCTGTGTTCCCAGTCCTTTCCTCTTTGGTATGAAAGCAATTCTACGAAAGGATTATTTTGACTGGCTGTTCAAGATTTCCAGAGAAGGAGATTAATGTGCAGGAAGCCTCTCAGCGCAACTAAAAAGGCTTGCTGGTTGCACATTTTCATGAGCTGCATGGCTGACTGTGTCAAGGTTATCTTCCTCTGACAGGGAAATGTGGATGTCAAATAGCAGTGCAGCAAGCAGAAGGGCTGGGGTCTGACAGCAGCTGCTGAAGTGCAGAATTAACTGTGCCTGGAGAGCACTGAATACAACCAGGGGCTACAGTGGATACAGTGGATGTTCCCCAAGGTCTCCATCCCTCCTCCTCCTTTTTGGTTTGTTTTTGCCTACTTGAGAAAATCCTCTATTTCAAATGGCCAAGTGGGACAAGATGGAAATGTCTTGCACTCATCTTTCTCCTGGGTGGACAGGGTTCTCCAGTGCTGCCAGCTTTGCCTGCCACAGACAGTGATCCTGTATGTCTCCCACAAAAGAAGGGGAGGCAAGAGCTGCCTAGATGTTTAGGTCTCAGAGAGAGGCAAACATTTAATGTGTAGATGTGGCAGAAGCTGTTTGCAGAATAATTTTGACCATGCTTTACCCTCTCTCGCCAAGGCAATTCTCCAAATTGCAGAAAAATTGCCAGACCCTCCTTCCATCGTACAGTTATTTCACCAGGAGCAAGGGGTTAAAAAAGATAATATTTTCCCCTGCAAGAGTCTTCTGCTCTGTCCAACTATGTTTACAACAGTATTACTCTGCCACAGTAAAGGGACAAGACTTCTGTGTCGCTCCTACCCTCCTGATTTCATCTGCTTTTTCTTAAGCAGAGCTGCCAGGGTGATGTTGCACTTTAAAAACCCACACCAAACCATCACAAACCTACAGTTCTTATTTTAAGGCAGCCATACCAGATTCTCACTGGCAAAGATCTTTTCTCCACTCAGAAATCATCTTAGCAAGCCCTGGAGCTGATGTCATGGTGAGGTTTTTTTTCCAGGGCGGAGGGTGAAGCCCTGTTTTCCTCCATGCATACATGAGGGATGACTTTGGAGAGAGGCTCAGCAAGAGGTAATGGGTTGGGTTGCCAGTGAAGCACTGATGCCACTGGCGGGTTCTGTGGTGCCAAGCAGTGCCAGGGGACAGACGGGTATCATAACAGGTAGAGCAAAGCATCAAAGCAGGCATTGAGAGATAGGAAAGCAACGAGGCAGAAGACAGAGTGAGACAAAGGAAAAAGTGAAGGCATCAGCAGTCCAGCTCTTACATGGCATGCACATAGGAGTATTTGGGGGGATTTTTTAGCAGCTTCAGACCTTAGCAGCCTGATTCCTACTCCCTTTAACAGGAGACTTCAGCCAAACTGAAGCCACTTTTGGGAAGTCTTTGAAAGCTGGCAAGTATACATGCATTCTTGTGGCAAGTTGGAGGAAATCTCAGTGCAGGCTCATATGCTTTAACTGCCTCTTGTAAAAGCAAGCCTCAAGCTGCCTGGTGGGTTTACACCAGTGTAAAAGAGGCAGAATAAAAATAAGGATCAATGACTGCTGTGGGAGGACAGCTGGAAGTTGTCCTCCTGTGGATGCCCTGAGAACCTGTGCTGTCTCTTTTGGCCCCTCCCATCAGCAGCTCCATCCTGCCTGCCCATGTCCATGCACAGGTCCTTCCTTCACTGTCATGGCACTGTTCTCCACTTGGAAAATGCTCATTTTCTAAACTTAATTCCATAACTGCTTTTAGGTGATGGGTTTTCCTCTTCAGGAGATTAATAGAAGCTTAGCATTAAACACCATCACTAAATACCACCTATGACCCTGTAGACCAGGGAAAAAGAGAATTTCAGTCCTATTATAAACATTTGGCCTAACAAAAACTCAAATCCCAACTGAGATACTATTTAAGGTCTTACTGCTTGCACAGTTGTGTCTATATGAATGTATCCTGGAAAAACAGCCATCCTCTTAGGTCACAACTCACAATGTTAATCATCTACCTCTCAACCGTCATGTTTCTATATATTTGCTTGTACCCAAAGTAGCTAAGTGGTACAGACAATAATAATTTGCATGCTAGGGAGACTGGATAAAAGCAGTGTTGTAGGTAAATATGTCCCCATTGAACAAGATGGGGTTTGCATCTTGGAACCTACTGAGAAGTCCTAATAGGCTCTGTCTCATCCAGAGAGAGGTAAAAAGTTAACTGGCCGTGGTTTGGTTGCTGGGGCAGCACTCAGACCTTCTGGATAGCATGTGGTGGAGTACAGACAGGTGGGGCAAAAGTCCAGGGGTCAGTCTTGTGAAAATGTTCCTTTTGATAGCATTTAATTGCTGCTAAAGTTAAGGATTATTCATAAAGGTTTTCACTGTTATCATATGGGCAAAAGGGAGTAGAGCAGTTACAGTCAACAAGTGATGTGCACTTTGCATGAGGATGCTTTCCAGTGATCTGACACAAGCTGTGGGACTTGCTGCAGCCATCCAACACCACAGCCTGTGCTTCTCTGCCGCCTCTGCCACAGGGCTGGAGTCAAGATGTGGACACTATAGCATTTATGTTCAGCCACTTGGGGCTTCAACTACTAAAACTGGGGTACAACTGTGAAATCTGAGCCTGTAAAATGCTGAATGCTGGTAGCTGTCTCTGTTTTCCAGGGAGTTATTTGTAGGGGGAAAAAGCAAGATCCATCATTGGTAGTGAAAGGCATATTTCTGACCCACCATGTGAAGCTCACAGCTTTTATGTACTGCCCCTTCAAATGTGCCAGATGGAGCTTTTGCTTCTTACTTGGAAAGGGAGGGTCTCTTCATTGGTGAGGCTGATTGATGGAGATGCAACCAAGGAGGGTACATGCCTGAGAGCAGTAGTGTTATTGAGACTCACCAATGTTATTTCTCCTCCCACCTACTTTTGACGTAGTCAAGCACTTGCACAGGACAGGATAGCCTGCCTGGTCACTTCCAGCCATTCTGCTGTTCCATACAGCTGGGCATATGGTCAGATACACTTTAGATAACAATGTTACTGTTTTCTTTCTGTGCAGGGAGGGCAATAGGTACCTTTCCACATTGCATATCCTCTTCAATCACAGACATAAAATCCCTTGTTTCTCTAGGCTTCGTCTGTGTGTGGTGAGCGACTGAATGAGTGAGTGAACCAGCCAGCCAGCCTGTGGCTGTGTTGTTTTGACAAGCACCCAAGCAGAGGGTGCTGCCACTCTCCTGTGGAGCCATAGGAAGTGTTTCATGATTCGAGATAAAAAAGACCTTCATTTCCTCCTTCTGTACTTGCAGGGTTGAACTGCTGCCGAGACTGCACCATCCACCCTGACAGCCTGCTTGCAGAATGGACCAGGAAACCCTGGGAAGCATTGTCCTGCTTGCCATCGTCACCTTGATAAGTGTTGTCCAGAATGGTAAGACAAAAGTATTTCTTTAAGGTCTAAAAGGGAGCTGAGAACAGTGCAGGGTGATGTATGAATATCTGATCTTTGAATAAATCTCTGGTTATAAATGCATGTGTGCTTAGGCATGACTTTGGCTTTAGAAGTGATCTTCTTGCACTGCCTTGGCAGTTGCATGGTCCCACTCTGATATTCTAGAGTGAGGGTGCTATGCATATATCAGCTAATGAAAGGACTAATATTCTGGGGTACCCTGTGACAATACTCATTTAGATTTGATGGCTTAGACCTCCTTTCCTGACTAAAGTCCCTAAAGTGGGTAGTCAGGGCTGCTCTCCAGCCAGAGCTTTGCTGCCATGGACAAGGGCTGGAGTCCCGGCAAGCTGCAGTGGCTCAGACATTTGTATGGAGCTAGGCAAAGGGGGCAAAACCACACGGACTCATTGGAGGAGTCTGGCTTTCTGGAGTTTGGTTTATTTGTGGGCAGGCACCTCCACTGCTTCCCTGCATCTCCAGGTCCTACTAATCTCAGTTAACTGCTGTCCCAAGAATGCTGCATATTTCCTGCAATGGAGAAGTTTCCTTTTGTTTAGCTGCTATTCAGACTGTTATAGTCTCTACTATTCTTCACATTTTCAGAAGTAAACCAAGTTTCTCCCTTGCACAAATCTGATTTAAACTGTATCATTACCTCACACAAGTACTTAATAATTCTAGCAGTAAACTCTGTCCAGAATACAGGGAAGGCAATGAGTTCTGCCCCAGGTGTGCTGAGATCAGCCAGGTTCAAGGAGGGACAACAGTGGGATAGGGGGCTTACACAAATGGTAGAAATCTTCTGTGAAGCTGCCTTGGTACAAATGGGAACTTCCCACTGAGCACAACCCCTGTGTTCAGTCCTAGGAAATGGGCTATTCTTGGACTGCTGCAGAGAGGGGAAGTGGTGGGAGCCTCAGCATAAGCCTGGCTGCTAGAGAGCAACATTGAAAAGGTTTGCAGACTGTTTTAATTTATACATAGACACTAAATGCCACATAGTTTAACCCAGTGCTGGTTTATGGTAAAGGCATAGCATGTGGCATCACCAGAATATGGCACGTTTTGATCAGAGCACATTCCACAGTTAAAAAAATGCCAAACATTAATTTCTTGCTATCAAACCAAGTTATTTTATATACAGGGGTTTTTCCTCTCACTTTGAAGCTCAGGCATTTGCCTTCCAGCCTGACACACTCCTGGAAATCTGTCTGTGAGATTATTGACCCAGCTGCTGCAAACAGGCAGTGCAGTGGGCTTGGCAGAGGACTTAGCATGCCAAGCACGAGTAGCACACTGCCCTAAACCATGATTTCAGACCTTGCATCATCTGATTTCCTCTCCCCAGGCTTTCTGGCTAGAAAGACTGAACTAATATGCAGTCCTGTAACAAATGCAGCTATTAAGGCAGTGGAAATGCTTGCCAAGGACTATCAGTTGTACTGAACTCCTGCTATGGCTCTAGTTCAGAAAAGCACTTGGGCTTCTGCTTGACTGTGGCTAAGTATGTGAAATCAGCACCATGTAAATTGGGGGTTGTATGCTTTTCTGCATCTGGTGCAGAATTGCAAAACAGTTTGGGTGAGTGCTGTTGTTCCTGAAACTGGAAGTGGGCTGGGGTGCTGCCCCAGCCTGACACCCATTTGCTGTCACCTAGTTCACGGAGGTGTTCTTGTGTAACCTAATCTAGGCATACCTGTGTTATCAGGAGGGCTGGACTAGGTGATCTCTGGTGGTCCCTTCTAACCCCTACCATTCTATGATTCTGTCATTCTCTGTTGGGAATCCCCACATCCTACAGAATGATTTGTGTGGACGGATGGCACTGAGTCGCATATGTAGCTTTAAGTTTTGTTCTTGCGTCAGACAGAGACTGCAATTCAGCAGCTTTCAGGGCAAATCAGTGGTCATCACTGAGCAGATCAGGGCAGAGGGAGCAGGGTGAGGTCTACACAAAGAAGGAATACGTGCATATTTGCCAGGACTTGCTAGGTCAAAGCGTGAGTGCAGGGTTTCTGTTAGCATGAACTTGTGAGAGGAAAGAGTCCAGCGGAGGGCTACAAGGATGATTAGGGGACTGGGGCACATGCCTTATGAGGAAAGGCTGAGAGACCTGGGGCTTTTTAGTCTGGAACACAGAAGACTTAGAGGGGATTTAATAAATGTTTATAAATATCTGAGGGTTGGGTGTCAGGAGGGAGGGGACAGGCTCTGCTCACTTGCTCCCTGTGATAGGAGAAGGAGCAATGGATGTAAGCTGCAGCACAGGAGGTTCCACCTTAACACAAGGAGGAACTTCTTTACTGTAAGGGTCACAGACCGCTGGAACGGGCTCCCCAGAGAGGTTGTGGAGTCTTCTTCTCTGGAGACTTTCAAGGCCTGTCTGGATGTGTTCCTTTGTAACCTGAGCTAGATTGTATGGTCCTGCTCTGGCAGGTGGGGTGGACTCAATGTGTCTCTTTGGGTCCCTTCCAACCCCTGACATCCTGTGATCCTGTGAACAACCAGGCTTGGACTGAACTCTTGCCTATTAACTTGTCCAGAGTGGAGACCACAATGGTTCAGGCTCAGAACAGCCTGTGTAGCCCTGGAGCTTCAGGGCATCACCTGCAGTTCAGCTGAATTAAATCCCTCAGCTCCAGCCCTGCTCCACTCACTCATCTCATGACAACTTTTGAAACCATGCTTTTGCCTTGAGGTTCAGAATAAAGAGCAGGAAATATATCAATGGCCTTGCAAGCTGTTTCGCACTGTAGTCTCCTGCAGTGGAAGCACCCGCAGCAGCAGAGAGGGAGTACTTACTCTCGGCTACTTCTGAAGCTGTGGTGTCTTCTTGTGATTTCACATACATGCAAAAAGGAAGGGAGAAGTTTCTACACATGTCAGTGAGCCCATCTAGTCTGGGACCTGCGGGAAGTGGTTTCCTATCACTGCATCTTTGTACTGGACAAAAAAACCCTGCCTTCAGCTGGGTCCTCTTAGACTCTGTAGGTAGCTTAGTAGCCCCATATCAAAGACTGTGGGTGGTGGGTGGATGGAAATGCTAACTGCTCTTGGTTGCTGTGCCACTGGGCAGTACCTGCTCTGAGTTCTCCAGGGCCAGGTCCTCCAAGAGCTGTCCACCGCAGTGTGTTGGTGGCAGTGGGAAGGTCTGCAGCCTGGCTCAGAGCAGGGACACTGGCTTAAAGCAGCACAGGTTTTTCTGGAGAAGGGCTGTATGTACCCAGGGAATCACTTGAAAATGGAAGGCAAAAAACTCAGTAACTTTTAAATGAAGGCAGTGGAAGCACAAAAGTCATACAGCACCAGTGGGGGGGGGGGGAATAGAGAGACATAACACTTCAGATTCCAGGGATGATTCGTCATTGGAATGGGCTGCCCGGGGGAGGTGGTTGAGTCGCCGTCCCTGGAGGCGTTCAAGAGGGGACTGGATGTGGCACTTGGTGCCATGGTCTAGTCGTGAGGTTTGTGGTTACAGGTTGGACTCGATGATCTTCGAGGTCTCTTCCAACCTTGGTAATACTGTGATACTGTGATACTGTGAAATCCTTCTGCTTATCATGTTCTGTTACTATAATAATATCTTTTCATATATGTGTGGCTAATATTCTAAACCAGATGGGATGCATGATAATACAGAGCTTGCAGCTTGTAGTCTGTCAGGGCTCTCTCTGGTGTATTTAGATACACGATTGATGGTCTCTGGTTTGGTGTCATCAGATAATGTGTTCGTTAAGTGCATGATACATTATCTTGAAGTGCTGCATTTTTGCAACAGCTAACACCCTGATGTATTACTGTTGCATAAAAGGAGAATATACACAATATAGACATATAGGGATCAGACATCATGACCAAGTTGTCAATGGGCCTTTCTGGAAAATTAACCAAGCCTGCAGAATGTCCCTAGTTTGGCAAATGAGTATCACTAAAAGAGAAGAGACTCTGTTGTCTCTCTGCTCTGTTAAAATCTGGGTTTGGCAGCTCTGACTAGAAAGCTTCTTTCCCACTGGGAGCTCAAAGGATGGAATCTGCGCTGTACTTCGGCAGCAGGCAGAGGTGCAAGCTGGCAGAAGTGCAGTGTGGGGATGAAGCAGGGCTCAGAGAAGAGAGCCTGCTGCCAGTCACATACAAACACGTGGGGAAGTCTGAGGTCAGATCACATTGCACCCTTGAAGCCTGGAAGGTTTTAGTTCCACCTCAGTGAGTGAACATGCACACTGGCCACATCCTGCACTGCCAGCACCCCGTGTCCTCTTCTGCCATCCAGCCTGGATGCTCGTGAGAACAGAGATGAGCCCACAAAGCTCAGCTCCTGCAGTATCTCCAAACGACCTCTCAGATGAAACACACTGTGTTTTTTTAACAGCTTTTTTTGCTAGCAAACTGGAGCATGAAAGCAAACACTGCAACGGCAAGGGGCTCCAGCGCCTGGGATCCTCTGCTTTCGACCGTGTCTACACTGCCAAGTGAGTAAGCAAGCCCTGACATGCTGGTGAGGACAGGGTGGGGTTAATGCCTCTTTTTTTTTTTTTTTAGGGTTTAATTCAAATTCTTTTGTGGTGCAGACTTTGCTCTGCAGACCCATTGCTGTGTGCATTGCAGTGACACTTAAACCCATGGTCCTCCAGTACGTTTGTTGAAACACTGGATGCTGTATTTATATTGGACTTGCTGCCCTCAGGCATTTTACGTCCTTTCATTGCCAGCCCATGCATCCAGCAGTAGCTAATACCAGAAGTGTGATACAAGCACAGCTGGTGTCCCAGGGGCACTGTGGCTCAAAAGAAAAGAACTGGTGCAGAGATGCTGACCTGGGGGCAGAGGCACAGGAGTTCATATGAGCTCTGCCACCAACTTGCTCCTCAGCACATGGCTCTTCAATTCTCTGCCACCTTTTGTCTTTGACATCCCTTCAGGGAGAGAGGAGGGGAAAATTAATTCCAACCCAGAAGATAAAAGAACATAAAATATTTTTTATTATCCATGAAGTGCTGTTTACAACTGGATGGGACATCCAAGTGCTGCCCTTCACAGATGTGCAACCACTGCCAAGGGCAGAGTGCTTCCCCTCAGACAGCACTCCTGGCCCAAGGAGGCAGACACTCCTATTTGCTGGGGGATTTATTTTCATTGGTTTCAGGCAGCTTTCGATGCCACTAATTTGTTTGATATGACTTAATTGCAAGGATATTCCTTCCCAATAAAAGCACACAGCATCTATTATACACATGCCTTGATCAAACAGGTTAGAGGAGGAAAGTGGCTTTCACAGGTGCCAGGCATCTGTGCAGGGCGGTTTGTTTCCTCATCAGGCAGGACAAAAGCATCCTTTATCTGGGTGAGGACACAGAGAAACAGACCTGCAGGCCAGGCAGCTGCCGTGTTCAGGCATGGACACAGCAGTCACCCCCCCAGCAGCAGCCTGCTGCAAGTAGGTTCAGGGTGTCCTGCTGTTCTGAGGTAAGTGCCCACCTGCAATGGCATTAGTGCAGCCCAAATTCACTCCCCACTGTCCTTTGCTGGTGAGACAGGTTGATTGTGTTTCCGTTTCCCCACATTCTGATCTCTGTCATATAATGGTTGTGTAGGACCATTTTTGTGTTAAGCTGGTTGTAAGATGAAGTAATTCTGCAAAACTATCACAAATAAAGTGTATATATTTTGAATGCTCATGTCACTATGTTCATGCCCAGCAGTTCATCCCTGTGAAAAAATGAACCCAAGCAAACAACACGAAAAAAAATGCTCAAAAAACTTGAGGAATGTTGTGAGAATGACACCACCATTGCAGGTTTTCTGATCAATGGTGTGTCATTATGACCACCATGTACTCACAGCTGTATCTATACCTGTGTTGTCTCATCTTGCTCACAGATTACAGTTTCTTGGAAGCAAAAACCACTGCCTTTTTTTGCAGTGGTGCAGTGTCTTAACAATCAATGTGTCACTCATCCATGAGGAAAGCTATAATATCTATCAAGGAATAACAGCTGAATTCCATATGTATACATTTATCATTGAAGAGTCCAGCAAAAGCCCTTCCCTACATATAGGAAACACACTGGAATTCAGTAGTAATGCTTCTAGGGTTCACAGTCTTTTGGAGGAATGAATTCATGATGAGTGAAAGAACCTAGCTTGTGAGGGGTTTGGAGCACAAGCCCTATGAGCAGAGGCTGAGGGAGCTGGGGTTGCTTAGCCTGGAGAAGAGGAGGCTCAGGGGAGACCTTATTGCTGTCTACAACTACCCAAAGGGAGGTTGTAGCCAGGTGGGGGTTGGTCTCTTCTCCCAGGCAACCAGCACCACAACAAGAGGACACAATCTCAAGCTGTGCCACAGGAGGTTTAGGCTGAATGTTAGGAAGAAGTTCTTCACAGAAGGAGTGATTGGCCATTGGAATGGGCTGCCCAGGGAGGTGGTGGAGTCACCATCACTGGAGGTGTTTAGGAAGACACTGGATGGGGCGGTTGGTGCCATGGCTTAGTTGATTAGATAGTGTTGGATGATAGGTTGGACTCAATGATCTCTGAGGTCTTTTCCAACCTGGTTAATTCTATTCTATTCTATTTCCTACTATTTATATAACCAAGATAATAATTTTATATATGTTATATATATTATATAACAAGGCCAGGTTGGATGTAGCCTTGAGCAGCTGAGTCTAGTTGAGAGGCATCCCTGCCCTTGGGTGGGGAGATTGGAGTAGGTGATCTCTGAGGTCCCTTCCAACCTAAGCCATTCTGTGATTCTGTGATTTCCTTTCTAGCCAGAACTGCGGGCACGCGTACCCTACGTTTCTTGCTGTGCTTTGGTGTGCTGGCCTTCTCTGCAGCCAAGGTAACACTCATTTATTTTTTTCCCTTCAGCCTTGCTCTCATTTCAGCAAGGGATGGCAAGTGCTTCAGAAGTTACAGTTCCAGGGATTAAATCCTCCTGCTGGGGAGCAGCCTGCCTCAGTAGGCTGTCCTGCCGCTGCACATGGTGTCCAATTAGCAGCACACTCCTGGCATGGTTTATACCAGCATATGTCTTTGCAGACATGATTCAGGACAGCTCAGGCCAGGGACATTTCCCATACAGACAGGCATTACAGACAAGACCCCTCTGTTTTGGATGGAGGGTTTAATGCCTGGATTCTGGATGCCACATTTTTCACCCTTGGGACTGGAAATGGATATTCAATTAAATTGGTAAGGCTGCTGTCCCTTCCCAGCACTGAAGGCAGCCCAGAAGTATTTATCTGTATTTCTAAATATGATCACCTTCAATGCAATTGGAGTGGTCCAAAAGTTAGGATGAGTACTTTCCTGGAGTCTGTGGCAATTCTTTCTGCAAGAGAGGAATTTGTTGACCGGAAGTAGGACTTTTGCCTGCAGGTATGGAGAAAGCTAAAATTAGGGAGAAAAGAGGAAAAGCCACTGTTTAATGTGCTCAGAAATGAGTACTGGACTATAGTAAAGTCCTCCATCTATACCTGGAGAAGACAATCTATTTGCTACCTTTTCTTTTTGGTGGAGACAGTGCCTGAGCTTGCAGCCTCCTGCCTGAGCTGGACATGATCCATGTGAGGTTTCTGACAGGGACAGGTGTGTGCTCTGCAGTGGACACAGCCGTGGGCAGGAGTACACCCACAAAGGCTTCAGAAAAGCCAGAGTGAGGGCAAGGCTATGTTTTGTTTCCCACACAAATGTCTCTGTCCTGGTTCCAGCACTCATTCCATTATCCAAGACTGCAGGTTCTGATTTCCTGGTCTGGCCTAGGCAGCAGGTGGGGACAATACATACAGTGAGACATGGGTTGGTTTTTGTAATGCTTTGGTTTACTCTTTACCCAGCTCCTGCTGCTTTTGCTGGCCTGATGTACTTGTTTGTGAGGCAGAAGTACTTTGTGGGCTACCTTGGGGAAAGGACTCAGAGGTAAGGACTTGCAGAGCCTCTTTACAAAACCCAGGATGCAGCAGCAGTGCATCTGGATGCTGCCACTTCCACAGCCACAGCCACTGGCTTATGGCACTGCCTGTGATGACTGTTTACATGGGGTAGCAGAGGAAAGCCACCCTCTTCTGGGTGCACAAGAGAAGCTGTGGCATATGTAGGAGGTGCAGTGCAAACAGAGTCAGAGGATCTGCAGGAACAGAGTTGCTGCTTCAGCAGCTCCTGGTCATAGCATCTGCAAACCCACACATTTGAGTGTCTGTGCTGCTATTTGCACAAGGTTGTGCTTTTATATTAATAAAGCTCATTACACACGTGGAACAGTTTGTGATGGCTAGGAAGACATACAAGTCTCTCTGAATAGCCACTTTCGCAAGCAGCAACCTATGTTGGGCATGGAAGGCCAAATCCAAACCCAGATGGATCCTGAAAATGACATTTAATAGCTTGCAATTGCCCTGCAATGCAAGACAGAGCAGAAGTTTGCCCCTCCATCGCAGCCCTTGAGCTGGTCTCAACAGCAGAGGTCAAAGCCTGAGGACTTCTCGTGTGGGCTGGCACACATTAATGAACTGCTTCCCCTGCTTTCTGTCTCCTCAGCACTCCTGGATACTTGTTTGGAAAGCGCATCATTTTATTCCTGTTCCTCATGTCCCTGGCTGGAATTCTCAACTACTATCTCATCTTCTTTTTTGGAAGTGACTTTGAAATACACATAAAAACGATAACCAGTGCAATCTCTCCACTGCTGCTCATCCCCTAGCTTCCCACATCACCCAGGGGCTCAGTGTGCTTAAGATAGCGATACCAAGAAGCAGCTGTAATTCGGCTAAGAAATGAACCTTCAACCCTTTTGCACTGCTGTAAATGTCATCCTTGATGGGCTTTGTAGTTTGATGTAACCTTGCTTCTTCCTTCAGAAGGACTTGTTGTGAGCACTGTGCACACCCAAGGAATGGTAACAACTTTTAGTTAATTAGGTTTCCCCCGCCCCCTAAAAAGCAGTTTGCAAGCGGATTGAATGACTGCAAGGGACACTGTGTGCTTGTTTCATGACTGCATTGTACTTAGCTTTTGTCTCAAATCCAGGAGCCTCTCAATGTTGTTCCTGACCAATGGCTCCCATAGTTGTCCTCCCACAGGGGTATTGTCTTTCACAGCATCTCGCATGCCCCTGCCCACGCAAAGATATGGACCAGCTTCATCACCTACCCTTTCTCTCCCACTTGTTGATGACTGTGCTGCCACTTCAGCAGGAGGGCAGCAAACTGGCCCATGCCTGGTCTTCCTTGATAAATATTCATGTGCTTAAGGCTCCCAACACCGATCTCTTTTTTATGCTTCAGCCTTTTTTGTTCTCACAGAGCTGTGGAAAGGGGTCTGGCTTAGATGTGGAGCTGGTGTATTGATGGTGGGGTTGTTTTTGTTTGGCTTGGCTTTGTTTAATAAAATGATTTAAAAGGATGAAATCTGTTTGCTTCCACCTTCTTTGCCTGTAGCATGATCCCAATGCTCCGTGGCCCAGCAGCTGGCTGGTGAGCAGAGCAAGGGAAGCAGCACCAGGCTTTTTGTGTGAGCTGCTAATTGCCCTGGGCATGGCCTCACAAGGACATGAGTTTTACAACTCTCTCCATTAGAAAGTTCAATTTTCTGCCTCTGTCACTAACAATGTGCCTCTACAAGTCCATACTGAGGAGTGGTTTGATTAGAGAAGTGTACTGAGGTAGGTAAACAGATGAGAGCAATCTTTTTAAACACTGCTACCATAAGGATGCTTAAGCTGTTAAGCCTGTCTGATTACCACATGCAGGATGGATAACACTGTATTTTATGACTCCTTTGGGAGGGACAGAGACTCTGTGCTATGTGAGAAGAGGATTTGCAGAGCTGTTCACAAAAGCAGGCACAGAAAGGTGCCTGTCTTTGTAATGTACCGAGGCTGGTGGGTTTTGTTGCTGCCCAGTGGGCCAGAGGCACTTGTGCCTGGCTGCTCTCCTCTGCACCTGACCATTTGCACTGCCAAAAAACCCCGCATAAGTAATAAACCTAATTTATTGCATGATGATTAGACAATAAATGTTCCTACTGGTTAAACAGGTAATAAAAATTACCTAACCTTCTAACACATAGCTGCTGAGACACCTTATTCCTAGATACAGCACTTACATTTCTTCCCTCCTTTCCTTCTCAAAAGACCATAATACATACTTCAAACCCTGCTTCATACCATGCTTCTCTGCCACCCTCTCTCTCCATAGCTCATTGGCAGCTGCTGGTCCTTGGTAGTGACCCACCACCCCTCTGCCCCTAGAGATCAGCCCTCCAAAGGACGGCAGCATCTCAGGAGGAGAGAGGTAACCCCTGTGGCCTGGAGTCACAGAGCTCTTCTGCGCTTCTGGTATCAGCAAAGGCTCACACTCCTACCCTCATTACCTGTTTCTGAGGAGGAGATACTTCACCAGTACCACATTTGCTGCCCTCCAGCTAGTCTGGTCTCCATGAGGTCTGAAACTTATTTATGGAGACCATAAGTTGTGGAAGGTGGTTCTTCCAAACCTATGTGTCCACCTTGCAGCACTCCCCAACTGTATGAGTCTCCCCTGGTGCCTTTTGTCCCCTACAGCAAGCAGCAGCTCACTTGACCAACTTCAGATATCGCCTGCTAGCATGAGAAGAGGTGCTCTACAAGCTCTACAAGTGCAGAAGATTGAAATCTCTATTTTGGATCAGATAATAGACTCCAGCAGTCTCAGGACTCTCTGTTGACTCAGTGGTTGATTTCCACACAGCTCTATTTAGGTAAGATCAGGTCATCTTCTGGGGGAACCAAGGTTCATCTTTTGCTGTAATCATTTGTTTTTCAAGAATATTTCCTATTTACTTCCTCAAAGCCTTTCTGATAATGACAGAGATTAAAATGTAGGCAAAAAATCTATTTTCCATCTATCTATAAATGGAAATGGTGATAGTACCAGACAAATAGGTGGTGCATAAATTGATCACTATGTAAATTCTTTGAATGTCACTCTGTTTTCCATGTTACAGGCAAGTCTTGTGGTTGTGTTTGCCTTTCTGTGAGAGAGTGGCAACATCAGTGCTGTTCGGGCTTTCCCTGCAGTGTTAGACAACTGCAGTTTTTGGTTTTGAAAGTAAAACCACCCTGATCTGGGTGGTACAATTGCCAGCACTTTGCACACCATCTACTCAGAAAGCCACAAACACAGGTTCACACAGGATCACAGGATGTTTGGGGTTGGAAGGGGACTCCTGCCAGAGCAGGACCATAGAATCTAGCACAGGTCACACAGGAATGCATCCAGATGGGTCTTGAAAGTCTCCCCCTCTGTGGAGCCTGTTCCAGTTCTCTGTGACCCTGTGACCGGTTTAGGCTGTGCCTTTAAGAAAGAGACACTTTGTGAACACTCTAGCCAAATGTTTTGATATTAGAATGAAAACAATGATATGCTAATTCAATTTCATTGGTGGGACCCGGTTGTAGTTTTTTTGTTTAGTCTTTCAGTCGGGGGAGGCAGTCAGTAGTCGTCTTCTTCTTCCCCCTGTGCTGTGAGCTGGCTCGTTTCTCTCTACGATTCTTGCTAACCAGATAAGAGAAAACTAACTTTTGCATCCGCTTTGAGCTTTAACAAGTTTTCACCCTTTTAATTACCTTCCTTTCTCTTTCTCTCTAACCCTTTTGGGAAAAAGGGGAGGTAGGGAGGGAGAAGGGGGGGGGACAGGCCGAACCCCCCTGGCCGCAGGGGGGTTGGGGAAAGGTTTCCTGTTGCTGTATATTTCTGTATATATTGTAAATATTGTATATTTTTTGTACATATTCATTGCATTCCATATCTGCTTGTAAAATACAGCTTTCATCTGCTTCTCCAGCTGAGTTAGCTGTGGAATTCTTTTGTGTGTGGGGGGGAACCTTCCTACTCCACCACAGACCCTCACAGTGAAGTTCCTCCTCATGTTGAGGTGCAACCTCCTGTGCTGTAGTTTATATCCATTACCCCTTGTCCTGTCACAGGGTGCAACAGAGAAGAGCCTGTCCCCTCCCTCTTGACACCCAGCCCTCAGATATTTATAAACATTTATTAAATCCCCTCTCAGTAAGCCCCAGGCTCTCCTCATAGGGCAGGTGCTCCAGTCCCTCAGTCATCCTGGTAGCCCCCCCATTGGACTCTCTTGAGTAGATGCTTCTCCCTCTTGAACTGGGGAGTCCAGAACTGGATGCAATATTCCATGTGTGGCCTCACCAGGGCAGAATAGAAGGGGAGGAGAACCTTCCTCGGTCTGCCGGACACCCTCCTCCTAATGCACCCCAGGATCCCATTTGCGTTCTTGGCCACAAGGGTCCTTCTATGCAGTTGGACTACATGACCTTTAGAGACTCCTTTGACTCCAAACCCTTCTATGGTTCTATGTGAAAATACATAGGCTACTGTAGTAGATGTATGGACATGCACTGGGATCACATACACAAGAACCTTCTAGGACCTACTTAGTGGCACTCCTGCATTAGACATGGGGACATGGCTGGTGGCAGTCACCTCTGATGGCAACCCATTTGGGACTAGCATGCAAGCTTCAGGAACCAGCACCAGCATTTGGTGTAGCCAAATGGCATGACAAGTCCTTGCCTGGAGCAGGGCTGCATGTGAACAGCTCTTGCTTTCCCATCCCACCGATTGTGCCAATGCTGCATCATGTTGCCAGGCTGTGGGCTTTGCTCACCACCGGTGCCCTGGCTCCTTGTGACGGCGTGCCACCGCCATGCCTTGGGGCTGTTCCTGCTCTGAAATCTCAGGTATACAAATAAAGGTACTGCCTGTGTGTCTGTACACACAGACACAGAATGTTTGCTAACTATAGCTTTATATATATGTGTGTGTGTATGTGAATATGTATTGTAGGTGCTGAGTCATGTGAATGCAAGGGAAGGCAGGGAAGCAGGTTGCTCAGGCACCAGCCTGCTTGCAGCTTGCAGCCTGTATACATCAGAGACTGCGGCGACTGCTGGAAGCCAGGCTATCACAGGATGCCTTTGATCTGCTGACAAAGGCCTAGAGTGCTTACAATATTCCTGCCACAGCAGCTGCTTCTGCTTCAGTACAGCACTACAACCCTCTAGTGGAAACTCAGCCCTATCGGCACGCTGGTGTTGCTGACCACAGGGTGAGCCATTCTTTTGAGGTTTGAAGCCTGATGGTGATGCAACAACAGCCACACTTCTGAACAGAGGTATTGTTGCTATTGAATTCTATTTTTTATAATAGAATTTTTTATATAATTTTTTATATAATGGGCCTGTAGGAGCCCCAGTCCTAAAGCAGAACCCCCACCCTACTCCTCACAGAGGAAGCAGTCTTGGTTAGCACAGGTTAACATCCAAGTGGGATAAGAAATCTGAGCACACTACCCACAAGGGTTTTCTGCAGTATTACCAGATTCCTAGAACTTGCAAAATCAGACTGTGTATTATCAGCTTGGACTGAGTCACAGCAACACAGCTTTCCAAACAAGTCTCTGGGGACCAAGAGAGCAAGTTCTGCTGTCAAAGGCTGTTCTCTCTCATCTGCTTTGAGATAACTTTCTTATATCAGAGTGGTGGTTTAACATTCACAGAAACCTTTCAAATGCCCTGTTGGGGTGGAATGCTGCAAAGCATTGAACACTGGCCCAAATCAGTGCTGTGCCTTTTGCAAACCACAGTGGGAGCATGATTAAGTCATACGGGGAATGCTTTGAAATAGTCCAGCCTTTATAAGTGAAAGGGCAGTACAGGGTGAGAATAGTGGTAAAACCATTCCCTGAGTGATTTCAAATTGGTCTCATGCATCAGCCAGAGTGAGAAGGGTAAGCATTCCCTTGGAAAAGCCCTTTGGTGAGCTGCAGAGCTCAGCAGAGCCTTTCAGCATCCTTGCAGAGGACGTGAGAACTCTCAGGAGGGTGAAGGACCCTGGAGGCTGTGACATACCTTCAAGGCACCTGGACAATATATACAAGCTTCACTGCCCCTTTGGGTGATGAAGACTGCTGTCCCCATGCTGTTGGGGAGGGTGCAGGACACCTCAGCTGTGGTTCCTCTCAAGGCAGTTCAGTCCCTTGGGGGATTAGGATGGAGAAGCATCCTCTACACCTCTTACTAGCTGCAGCAGAGGAAGAGCTGCTTTTAGCAGTGCTGCCATGAATGCCACAAAAACACATCCTGTGGAGCAGAACAGCTCAGGCTGGTGCTTGACCTCTGCCTGCTGCTGTATGTGCCATGATGGGGAGGGAAGGCATCAGCACTGCCAGAGCATCTCACTGCTCCCAGCTGGCATGTAGAGACACGAATGCTGGCAGAAGTGAGATTCCTGGTTCTAAAGGACAAGCAGCCTCTACAGCAAGCTGGTTTCCCCTTTAGAGCAGAAATAAATAACTCTTCAGTTTCAGCTGCGAAGATCTTATCAGCGCGAGATGATTTCATCAGACAGATGAGCTCCAGGGGCATTGTGCTGGCTCCTTACTGAGCTGCTCAGATGCCATTCACTGCACACTTCTTGCTTGTGCACAGGGGAGGAGACCAGACACCAATGGGCCAGCCATGATGTGGGGCACAGAGAGTGACCAGGGTGTGGTTTTCACTTAAAAAAATAAAGGTGTGATGGCATTGCTAGGGAACTCAGGGTTACAGCAGTGTTGTTCCTACCATGTGTGAACTTGCAGAGACTGCTTGCATGCTGTGACCTCTTGCATGGCCAGGGGACACTTTGGGAGGCTCAGGAGAAGGGCTGCCACCTGCTGCACTGCTATTTGACACCGCTTGTTGAAGCATATGCTTCATTTATTGTTCCTGTGTTTTCCTAAGAGAGTACCACTGTGACTGCCTTCATCTCCAAAATACTGTTTTCTGTGCTTTTGGCACAGCACTTCAGATGGGCACCCAGCAAGAGCCCCCTCAGTGCTCTGGGATTATGCAGAGCAGCTCGATGTCTCCCCGCCAGCTGCTTCACGCTTTTTGTTTGTGCTCCAGCAAAAGAATTCCTTTCAAAAGGCAGCACCAGCCTTCCCACTGCCCTCAGCAGACAGGAGGGGGCAACCATATCCCCATCAGCGGCTGTGAAGCCACAGTCCTTGTATTTTCACACCTCCTTGGGGAGCACAGACCCTTGCTGTTGTACAGATGCGGGTGGACAGATTTACTTCTTTTTCTTAGACTGGGCAGCTTCAGCCATAAACCAAAGCAGACAGTCATTTGTCAGAGTTTAAGTTCCAGTGCAGTCCTGAGATATGTTTAACAATACTGTGGTTTCTTGGAAGGTATCTCACTCTATTTGCTTTCAGCAGAGGCAGTGCTGAAGAGCACAAAATAGTAATTTGCGTGGCACAGCCCCACTGCTTAGCCCAGCTCTGACCTCATTCCTGAAATCCTATGTGCCTCCAGTCCCTGCTCCCAGCAGGCTTCCCAAGTATCCTCTTGAGTGCCAGCCCCACTTGTCACTCTTTCACCCCCTCCATGTTTGTTATCCCCACATCCCTCTGGCCAGTCAGTGTGCCTGCTGGCAGAACTGCCTGGTGAGTCAGTGCAGGGAGCTGATCTGCCTGAAAACAAAGCTGTTTCTTCCCCTTTATTGGCTTGTTTTTAACCCATTTCAGCTCTCTGATCCCCACTATTGGAAGTGGGCCCCCCAACAGATATACCCACAGAGCTCATGGGGTGTAAATGCTGTGCTCATGTATTAGTCTCAGGACTCTTCCTGCATGGGAGAGCTTCCTTCCCCTGATTCACACCGAGTTACTGCAGTCACCCCGACACCAGCCCCACCCTCATGCTGTCTGTAGGATCGGCAGGGCATCCCATGCAGTGCAGAAAACATGGCTGTACCTGCACCCTGCCAAGCCTGCAGCTTCTGTTGCAGGTACCTCACAGCACAGACCCTGTCCTTGATGTACTAGTGACACAGCTCACAAATGCAGGAGACTCTGTCCAGGCATGTTACAGGGACCAAAAACTCCGCCTGTTGCTCACCCCACCCACTGTTGTTGACTCCTGGGCCGCTGTACTTCAGAAAAGTAATTTCATTCAGAGGCTTAAGTTTGTAATCCTGGGTTATTTTCTGATTGAAGTAGGAGGATGTAACCCCTCTGACAAGGCTTCACTGGCAGTAGCACAGACTTGGCTCAGGTTTAAAGAGGTTGCTGATAAAGCACGAGCTGCAGCTCCCTGGCAGAAGTCAGCTGCACTTTTCTGATTCACACACAAGCCACGCTGTCTTTGAAACAGCCTTTTTAAAAAAAGGGAGACATGAAAAGCAGAAAGGTAGGTAAACAGTGATACAGCCCCTACCCTTTCACAGCCCAGGCTCCCCAGTGAGGTGTTCTGGGCCAGCAGGCCCTTTGCTTCCATGTGGTGCCAGCAGGTCTCCATCCCACTGGAGCCACTGCTTCCTTGTGGGACTGCACACACATCCCTGAGCCTGGTGTTTCTCAGATGCTGCAAGCCCAGAGCTCAAGGCTTACCACATTTGTATCTCACCACTACCTAGCTCCAGTATTTCACTATAAAGCATGTTTGCAAGAAGCTACCCTGGCCTCTGAGGTGATGAGTGTCCTGCATCCCCTCTTGCTCTGCAGTAGGCTACTCACATGGGCTGGATTACTTCTCTCTTACCTTCCCTCTGCACACCCAGATTCCCTGTCACACTTTCTGGCTTTGCCCCTACACGGTGTGCTCTGAGCAGCAGCCATCCAGCAGCATGTTCAGCATCCTAATCTGAAACATCAGGACCCTATCAGAGCTGTGTTCTGGCACTCGTCAGACACAGAGCTCCTGGTGGGATACAGAGACACTCATACGTGCAGCCATGGGCAGTCCAGACCTGCTGACAGCTGTGACATGCAGGACTAACCTCTGACACTGACAATTGGGGTGAGGGGGTCTGGTCAGGTATCCCATGTGCTGCCACCATGCAAATAATGAGTGGCAAGTGAAGGTCAAGAGGTGAGGTTGCACATCACATGGCAAGGCTGCAGTTTCATACAGCACTGAGCACATTTGCTAGCTTGCAGGAACGGAAGGAGGAGGCTCATAACTCCCTGTGCTTTTCCTAACCCTCACTTTTCCAGCTGTGGTCCTAGTGTCTCATTTCTACCTTTGCTTCAGCTTCAGCCCCCAGCAGATCTTTCCTTGAGCCACTCCATTCCCTTGGATGGCAGAAATCCATCTGATTCTATGGGTTGCAGCAGGATGCAGAAAGAGTATCTAAGAGGCCAGAGCTGTTGCAGGTTCTGCCCCTGTACTCAGCACTGCTTAGGCCACATCTTGAGTACTATGTCCAGTTGTGGGTCCCTCAGTTTAAGAAAGATGTTGAGATGCTGGAACGTGTCCAGAGAAGGGCAAAAAAACTGGTGAGAGGTCTGGAGCACAAGCCCTATGAGGAGAGGCTGAGGGAGCTGGGGTTGTTTAGCCTGGAGAAGAGGAGGCTCAGGGAGACCTTATCACCATCTACAACTACCTGAAGGGAGGTTGTAGCCAGGTGGGGGTTGGTCTCCCAGGCAACCAGTGACAGAACAAGAGGACACAGTCTCAAGCTGCACCAGGGGAGGTTTAGGCTGGATGTTAGGAAGAAATTCTTCACAGAAAGAGTGATTGGCCATTGGAATGGGCTGCCCAGGGAGGTGCTGGCGTTGATGTCCCTGGAGGTGTTTAAGAGGAGACTGGATGAGGCACTTAGTGCCATGGTCTAGATGATTAGTTAGGGTTGGGTGACCGATTGGACTTGATCTTGGAGGTCTCTTCCATCCCTTTTGATTCTGTGCGATTCTGTGTGGGAAGCAAAGATTCCAGACACTGCCTGCGTCTGTGTGTTGTGTTTGGCTAGGTGTAGTTAAGGTTGCACTTGGATGATGCCTGGGTAATTGTCTCAAGCATTGGGCTTGAGATCAATGATATCATCCTGTGCAGATTCAAGTACTGCTTTTGAATGCAGCCAGGAATCCTAGGAGGCCTGGGGAGTGTCGCTGTGCTTGCCCTGTGCTTACTCCTGCTCACACGGATCTGCTGCCAGCCACCATCCGAGACAGGATCACGTCGACAAGAATTTTCAGTTTGACTCAGTGCAGCTGATCTCATGTTTTAATAAATCTCTGCTCCCAGCTAATTTTGCAAAGCATGCCATGGTTTTCCACCAAGGCAAGGAGAACAGAGCAGTGAAACATGCTGCAACTCAACTAAGTGATATCCTGCCAAATCTGCTCTGCTCCTTTGTCAAACGATTCCGTAAATGACGACAGGATGGTACAAATGGGTTTATTAGTGTAGCATGAAAAATTCAGCACTGTAAATGGAAGAAAGAGAAATCCTCAGGCCCTGAACAATGTAGCTGGGCAAGGCTTGTTCTCTCACTCCACCAGCAGATGACCTTCAGCTACACACAAACCTCAAGCCTGGATGAAGGGGGCCTACAAGAAGGCTGGGGAGGGACTTCTTAGGATCTCAGGTAGTGATAGGACTAGGGGGAATGGAATGAAGCTGGAGGTGGGGAGATTCAGGCTAGATGTGAGGAGGAAGTTCTTCACCGTGAGAGTGGTGAAGCCCTGGAATGGGTTATCCAGGGAGGTGGTTGGGGCCCCGTCCCTGGAGGTGTTTAAGACCAGGCTGGATGAGGCTCTGGCCAGCCCGATCTAGTGTGGTGTGTCCCTGCCCATGGCAGGGGGGTTGGAACTAGATGATCCTTGTGGTCCCTTCCAACCCTGACTGATACTATGATAGTATGGTACCAACATGCACCGCAGCTTGTAGTGGAGTAGTAACCTCCTCCCAATATTTCCCAGGGTAGGAGACCTCTCTGCTGGCCTGGGGCACTGCACAGACCTTGTGTAGGAGCTCCTCACAGATGCAGCCTCAAAGGCAGTAACAGCACTGAATGTGTGAACAGTCTCTTTGTGCTTTGCCTGAAGAGACAGACCCTTGGGCCATGGCAACACCAAGCAACACTCCACTGACTGAGCATCCCATTGGCATCCAAAACATATCTGGGGAAGCTCACACAAGCAAAACTTGCCCTGATCTCCTGAACTGCTATCACATGAGAGCAACATGGGCCAAAACCTCTGGGATACAGCTTGCCATGTCCTAAATCACTTTGCTGGCTGTGGGTAGAGGCTGTCATTACCCAGTGACAGTCCTTTCATCACTCCATCCTCCACACCATGGAAAGGTGGATGGCAAACACCACCATTCCCATCCTGAGTTCCCTCACTGCTGGTGTAACCTTTTTGCTGGACCTAGACCCTGTGAGACATAGTGCTACCCCTCCAAATCTTTGTTATCAATCTGAAATTTAACAGTGTAGCCAGTAGCAGGGGCTCTGCTCTGAGTCTGCTGTGTTTCAGGAGGGTTAGAGTGAGTGGGAAGACAAGTTGTGTCTGAACTGCCACTTGCACACGCCGACCCATGCTGCTGGACCCACTGCATCTTACACAAGACACTGAGATGTTGGGGGTAGCAGGCTGGAGCCCTCATTTATGGAAGAATTGGCATCCTGAAACTGATGTACTACTTTCATCCAGACTTTTTTCATACAAGTATGGCAGGAGCAGCCCTGAAGGAAAGGATGCAGAAGATCTGAAAGACAGGATGCATGCATCCTGCAGTACCATCCAAAGCATCTGAAGCCTGAACTATTGCACCCACTGTCCTCAACCTCCCTCACCAAAAATGCCATTGAATGCAGACTCAGGACAGACTAGGATCAGATGTGTGCCTCCAGAGAAGCCATCACAAATACAGTGCCAGCAGCTGTGAAAATGTGGCTCGGGGCAACATTTGGCAGGATCCTTAATGTTCTTCTCCCTCCTTTCTGGGCTGAGGAAACAGAGAAGGTGATGCAGCAATCATTTCTTCAGCATAGCCTGTGTTGCAGCTTTTCATCTGGTAGTGGAGGTGTGGCAAACCTCAGAAGGCTACACATCCTGGGGAGCATCTATATGTGGACAGCTTCCAAATCACTCTGGGATGGACCTTGGCAAGTGCCAACTGGACAAGGTTTCATGAAGGTTTCATTCCCAGTATGGCAGTGTTCTTTACTGATGTTTTCTGGGTTTTCCTAACTCTGGTGGCAAATGATAATTGGCTTTTTCCTGTGCTTGACTACTGTAATAAGTTTCATGCTAACAAGAAACCTGAAAATCTGTTACTGGTCCAGTTTCTTGATCTCTCATTATAAACCACAGGAGAAATCTGTGGGAAGTATGCTTAAGATATGCCTACCAATAGTGCACAATTATGGTATAGCCCTGTGGAAACAGTATGAGGGTACATAACTTGGTCTTTATATTCACCATCTGTGTGGCTAAAGCTGAACTAATGATATATAGCCAAAGTTCTTGCACTGTTATCCTGCTCATTATGACAGAAATCCTTATTGGTTTCATTGTTATAGAGTTTACTACTTCACCCCTGGCAAATGTGCAGTGACACTGAGATTTTGGATACAGGAGCCTTCCAGGATTTGATAAGCCTTGGATGGAAGGTGCAGAGAGCATTGAAAGAGAGCCAGTGCCAGCTTCTAGCAAAGAACCCCTCTGTACAGTGAATGGGAGAGAAGCAGAGCTGTGTTCCCTGCTCCTGAAGACCTGTCATAGTTGGGACAGGATAAGCTGAGCCTGGCTAACTTACACGCTCCTCTTCTGCCTCAGCACATACTATATCACTTGGGCTGACACTCTTCCAACAGGTCCTAGGATTTAGTGCAGTTTGTATTTGATCAGGCAAATCCCCAAGGAACCATTTGAACAGCAGAGGATATGAGTACAGAATATGAAAGGACCACCTGGGTCATTAAACCTAGTCCCCTGTTGTCCCTGGCAACCATATAATAGACATTTAATCCAGAAAGGCCCAGTTCCCTCCGTTCCTTCTCCCTTGTGTGGCCAGAGCCTGTAACATGATATTAAAGCCATTGCTGAAAGCACATTTCTTGCTGCAAAAAAAGCAGAGCTCCCAGAAAATGAAAGCCTCTGGTGTCTTTGGTCATAATATATCAGCAGGAATAGCACAGTCCCTAGCAATAGCATTTCACCCAGAGCCAGACTTGGCACTTCCCCAACCACTTTCTCAGCCATTTTAGAGATTTATAACTAATAATTGCATAGCTGGATAAATAATTAGACTCTGAAGTTTTGTCTCAGCTTTTTTTTTCCCCCTTTCTTCCTTACAGATAAATGCCTTATTCACAAGCTATATTAAAACACCTGTCAGCAATGTGCATTTCATAGCAGTGACTCGCTTATTTCCTGCCTGGGTACATTGATTTAATTTCCATAATCTATACTCTTTTATTTATGCAATTATTTGACCCATCTTTCACCTGAAATTCATCTGTTCTATGTGTACACGTGAACATCACTGTATTGGAGATGATCCATGTACACGAACACAGATGCACAAAGGGTTACAGAGAGCAGGTCAGCACAAGACAGAGACCCATCACAAAATAGTGGAGCATCCTAAATTGCATCTGATTGACCTAAAGGAATGATGAGACAGAGCAGAGCTGAGGCAGACCGCTTTGTCTCACTGAAGGAGCACTCTGAAGGAAGAGCAGCGACTCCCGACAATGAATTTGAACCCTGCAGAGGAATTATTGTTTAATGTCTAGAAGCACCTTCAGAAGGTCCTTTTGGAAGGGGAAGATTAAGAAGGTATAGAGAGCACCTCTCCTATGAGGACAGACTGAGGGAGTTGGGGCTGTTCAGTCTGGAGAAGAGAAGGCTCCGAGGAGACCTTATTTGTGGCCTTCCAGTATCTTAAGGGGTCTACAAGAAAGCTGGGGAAGGACTTTTTGGGGTGTCAGGGTGTGACAGGACTCGGGGGAATGGAAAAAAAATTAGAAATGGGTAGATTCAGATTGGATGTTAGGAAGTTCTTCCCCATGAGGGTGGTGAGACACTGGAACAGGTTGCCCAGGGAGGTGGTGGAGGCCCCATCCCTGGAGGTTTTTAAGGCCAGGCTGGATGTGGCTCTGAGCAGCCTGATCTAGTGTGAGGTGTCCCTGCCCGTGGCGGGGGGGTTGGAACTAGATGATCCTTGAGGTCCCTTCCAACCCTTTGATTCTATTACAGTACTGAGCTCTCGTGGGATCTGGTGTTGGCATGTATATATTAAGCATCCAAGAAAGTGAGGATAAAGGAAACAGAAAGAGGGGAATTAGTAATATAGTTGCCTCTTGGAATTGTACACTGCTCCCATTTCATTCTTCATGTGCCAAAAAATTGCACAACTACTTAGAGTCAAGGACAGGAAAATAGACATCAGATTAGATTTATAAAAGGACAGGCACCCTCAGCACTGGAAATCGATGAGCACATTGTCTTTTGGCAACTAGACACAGATTTATGGCAGAGAGGACATGGGAGGCTAATGGGGATGCTGCTCTCCTTCCCCCCCCAGCTGCTGCTGCCTCATGTGGCACGTGCTGTGCATCATGTCATCAGGGCTCTGCTACCACTCATCGCTGTTGCAGACGTATCTGGCCCCATTTTGATTTCTCTGCCATCAGTCTCTCATGCAGCTTCATCCCCTCACCCTGTCCTCACTCTTCTCCTGAGTTAGATGAAATCTCTTTTCCAATGTAGGGAGCACAGTTTACAGCCCACAGAAATTAGTATCTCCTTAGGGAATGTGCTGGAATGGAGAAACCAAGGTAAAAGTTGTCCAGGAACAGACTGACTCTTGTGTAAACAGAAATGTACACTCAGAAGACACAGAAGATCCAAAAGCCTGTGCTTTATTCTCCTCCTGTTTTATACCAGCTGGGTGCTCATGTGAGCTAAAGCCGACAGAGCTGCAGCAAGTGGGGCAGGGAAGACCTGTTACCAGTACTGAGTATAAACAGCCCTGAATAGCAGTACAGCAAAGACTGGATATAGCCAGCACAGACCTGAGTCCACTTGACCTCATTAGTGAAAACTGGACTCAATTCTGTGTCAATCAACTTGATTTCATGGTTGTGTTGGGACACAAGAGCAAGCAAAAACACTAACTTCAGGCCCATTGTCTCATACCTAAGTTCTGGCCCCAGGCAAGGGTGACAGATTATGTGCAAGAGACATTTCTTACTGATAGTAATTTCTCTTTGTTCATCTGAAGACCTTTGGCATAACACCAGCAAGTACCAATAATAAAGCAAGTAGATAAATGTAGCTTTTTCTGTGTATCTGCTAAGGATGCTCATATCATCCTGGCCAGTATCAGGAAGAGTATGGCCAGCAGGAGCAGGGAAGTCATTCTGCCCCTGTACTCAGCACTGCTTAGGCCACCGCTTGAGTACTGTGTCCAGTTCTGGGCTCCTCAGTTTAAGAAAGATGTTGAGATGCTGGAACGTGTCCAGAGAAGGGCAAAAAAGCTGATGAGGGGTCTGGAGCAAAAGCCCTATGAGGAGAGGCTGAGGGAGCTGGGGTTGTTTATCCTGGAGAAGAGGAGGCTCAGAGGAGACCTTATTGCTCTCTACAGCTACCTGAAGGGAAGCTGTAGCCAGGTGGGGGTTGGTCTCCCAGGCAACCAGTGACAGAACATGAGGACACAGTCTCAAGCTGCACCAGGGGAGGTTTAGGCTGGATGTTAGGAAGAAATTCTTCACAGAAAGAGTGATTGGCCGTTGGAATGGGCTGCCCAGGGAGGTGCTGGCGTTGATGTCCCTGGTGGTGTTTAAGAGAAGACTGGATGAGGCACTTAGTGCCATGGTCTAGATGATTAGTTAGGGTTGGGTGACCGATTGGACTTGATGATCTCGAAGGTCTTTTCCACATGGTTAATTCTGTATATTCTGCATCACACAGCTGTAAACCTCAAACTCTAATGGGTTGAGTAAAAACTAAAAACAATTTGTAAGAACTCATTACTGTTTCCTCATACTGCATTATTGTTTTCTTCATCAGGTCCAAGCCTTGCAACAAAGGCCATAGGAACACTACTACAAATGCACAGAGCATGCTTCTGCTGGAATTCTATCCAAAGGGAAGGGACTGTGGAGCCAGTGAGCCAGCCTTGGCCACATGCCTTCTCCTTCCCATCATCCCAGCTACACACTGTGCTTTATCTCCAGGCCTCAGGAGACCTCCTTAGTCTGGGCTCACATGGGCACAGCTGCTTCCTGAGTGTGTTTTGCTCATGCCTCATGCAGGCATTGATCTGGGCAGAACCCCAAGGACTCCGTAAAATTGAACATTTGGATTTTGCTGACTGGCAGGAGGTTCTTTTTCCCCTTACTCTCAGTGAGGGGTGTTGAGGAGCAGCCACTCCTCTGCAGCCACAGCTGGGCAGCCCAGTGGTGATGGTAGGTGATTGGTTGCTGGAAAGGGGCCAGGAGTTTCAGGAAATTATTCATTAACCATGCTATTCACCAGAAGTGTCTTTGGTAACTGCCAAATGCTTTCCCGGCCCTAGAAGGATTGTTGTTTTGGTTTAGTGGTGTTTCTTGTTTTGGTTTGGGGTTTTTTGTTTGGTTGTTTTCATTTTCAATTTCTTTGGCCTGATGGGTTTTATTTTCACTATTACCTTGTGAAACACCCCAGAGAACCTCAGCTTTAAGCAGGTGAACCTGTCCTCTGCCTCACAAACTAGGCAGCCACCCCTACCATCTGGCAGCCATCCCCAGTGTCCAGAAGCCGCAGCATGACTGCTCCACTGCTGCACAGCCCTTAGTGAAGCTACCTGGGTAGCATCCCTGAAAGAGCACCCAAAAGCTTCAGCCACTGCCTTGTGTTCATCTGTCCTGTTAGAAGAACAGAGACCAGCTGGTCAAAATAAAGAGCAAGAGGGAACTGCACAGACAGTGGAAGCAGGGTCAGGTAACCTGGAAGGAGTATAGGAACACCACCTGGTTGTGTAGTGATGAGGACAGGAAAGCCAAGGCACTCCTAGAGCTGAACCTGGCAAAGGATGTAAAAAATGAAAAAAGGGCTTCTATGGGTACATCAACCAGTGAAGAAAGGTTAAAGAAAGTGTACCCACTCTGAGGGGTGAGAATGGAGAGCTGGTGTCAACACACAAAGAGAATGCTGGGATACTCAATAACTTTTTTTGCCTTCACTGGCAATTTTGCTTGGTTTCCCTCCCAAGCTGACAGACCCCTAGGTGTGGACCAGTGGGGTAAAGTCCCTCCCACTGTAAGGGAAGATCAAGTTCATGACTACCTGAGGAACCTGAACAGATAGAAGCTTATGGGACCTGATGAGATGCATCCCAGAGCTCTGAAGGAATTGGCTGATGTAGTTAACAAAGTCATTCTTCATGGTATTTGAAAAGCCCTGGCAATCAGCTGAAGTCCCTGGAGACTGCTAGAAAAGAAACATTATGCCCATTGTAAAATGAGGACCAACCCATCAGCCTCATCTCTCTGCCTGGGAAGATCATGGAACAGATCCTCCTAGAAGCTATACTAAAGCACATGGAGAACAGGGAGGGGATTCAAGACAGCCAGCATGGCTTCACCAAGGGCAAGTCCTGCCTGAACCACCCAGTGGATTTCTACAATGGTATAACTACATCAGTGGACAA
The DNA here is from genome assembly GCA_033816785.1 of Picus viridis. Lineage (NCBI taxonomy): Eukaryota > Metazoa > Chordata > Aves > Piciformes > Picidae > Picus > Picus viridis. Next base: position 18,755,685 of record CM066566.1, read on the forward strand.
GGGGAGACCAACAGAAGCCATCTATCTGGTCTTCTGTAAAGCCTTTGACACAGTCCCCCACAGCATCCTTCCCTCCAAACTGGAGAGATGGATTTGGTGGGTAGACTGTTCAGTGGATAAGGAATTGGTTGGATGATGGCATAGAAAGAGTAGTGGTCAATGGCTTGATGTCCAGATGGAGATGAATGACAAGTGGTGTCATTCAAGGGTCTGTACTGGGACCAGTGCTGTTCAGTATCTTCATCAGTGACACAGGCAGTGAGACTGAGTGCACCCTCAGCAAGTTTGCAACTGATACCAAGCTGAGTGGTGTGGTCGATAAGACTGAAGGACAGGATGCCATCCAGAGGGACCTGGACAGGCTGGAGAGGCAGGCTGAGGAGAATCTCATGGGGTTCAATAAGGCAAAACTCAAGGTCCTGCACCTCAGTTGGGGCAATCCTCAGTATCAATACAGGATGGCGGGTAATGAAATTGAGAGCAGCCCTGCAGAAAAGGACTTGGAGGCGCTGGTGGATGAGAAGCAGAACATGAGCCAACAATGTGCACTTGCAGCCCACAAAGCAAATTCTTTCTGGGCTGCATCAAAAGATACATGGCAAGCAGGTCCAGAGATGTGATTCTGCCACTCTGCTCTGCTCTGGTGAGACCTCACCTGGAGTACTTTGTCCAGCTCTGGGACACCTGACACAAGAAGGACCTGCTGGAGCAGGTCCAGAGGAGGGCAACAAAGATGATCAGAGGGCTGGAGCACCTCTCTTATGAAGGAACACTGAAAGAATTGGGGCTGTTCAGTCTGGAGAAGAGAAGGCTCCAGGGAGATCTTGTAACTGAATTTCAATATCTGAAGGGGACCTACAGGAAGGCTGGAGAAGGACTGTTTAAAAGGGCTTGTAGTGATAGGATGAGGGGTTTTAAACTGGAGCAGGGTAGGTTTAGGTTAAACATGAAGAGGAAGTTCTTTGTGATGAGAGTGGGAAAATACTGGAACAGGTTGCCCAGGGATGTGGTTGAAGCCCTGTCCCTGGAGACATTCAAGATCAGATTTGATGTGGCCCTGGGCAGCCTGATCTAGTTGGAGGTGTCCCTGGTCACTGCAGAGGGGTTGGACAAGATGATCTTTGAGGGTTCCTTCCAACCCCATGCAGTCTGTGGATCTGGGAATGTCTCAATGGCAACAATTTTGAGATAAGCCTTGTAGGTATACATCTACTTGGTTTATTGCAAGACACATCCCCAGCCTGTAATTCTTGTGCAAAAAAAAGGCAAAATAAGAATTAAGAGCTGTGATTTACAAGGATGAGTAAGGTGATGTCTAACCTAGCCAGCTAATTCCCCTTTAAATCTCTGCTGAAAGCCACAGGCAGGCCTCCAGCATGTGAGTCTTTCTTTAGTATTCCTTACAATTTGAACAAAAGTTCAGCTGGAGTTCTAAACTGCTGGGGGACACTGGCTCTTCTCCATTTGGTTTCCACCAGCTCTGCAAGGATCACACAAAACCTGAAATTCACTTCCTAATATTTCAGAATATGCTGCAGCCATTGGAAGTGAGTGGGAGAGACTAGTGCATTAACCTACCAGCAAGGTCACACTGCAGAGGAAACTTGACCCCCTGGCTGTGTGGCTGGTGCAGTGTGAGGAGCAGCAATTGACAGACAATCTATGAGGAAAAATTCTTCATCCACCCAAATTAGTGGGAAGCACATAGACCAGTTTGGGAACTTCACTTTCCATTCAACCTCTATGGAAAGAAACTTGGAAATTGCCACTCCCCCTCCCCTAATCTCTAGGTCAGACCCAGGCTTTGGCTACCCTAGAGGAGACATGTTTTTCAGCTAGACATTTTGGTGCTTCTGCCCATGCATGTTCCCAATGAAAGGGCCCAGAAACATCCCAAATTATGTATTGTGGCTTTTCAACATACTTGCCATCTTTCTGAACCTTGCATGAAATGTTGGAGGTAAGCTAGCAGGCTATTGCATATAGCTGCAAGTAGAGCCTGAGAGAGCATAGAGAGGAAAAGAGGCACCTTGCTGTGTCCACTGGTGTGCAGATTGGGTTATTGAATGGAACTGTGAAAACCTAAGACCCTAATAATAAATAATTTTGGACAGAGTAGACTAAAAGTTCCATTTTACTTACTGTGGAAACTCCTCACTCTGGAAAGGTTTGGTGCACGTGGATTTGTTTAGTAGACCTATAGAGAAAGCTGAAGGGTGAACATTTATTGTCTCTCAGGACAGCTCAGTCTACAGGATTTACTTCTAATGGTCAGTCTGTAGCTGTGACTTTCAGCCAGAGAACAGGGCAGACCTTCAGGCAGTGAATGTGAATTCTGAGCTAGTCTGGACTTGGGAGGAAGAGAGGCAGAAAGCTGGATAGTTACAGCCTTTGAACAGACCTAGGGAACAGACATTTTATAGGCTGGTCCCAAATTTCACAGATTTGGGTGGTTGCTACATATTTCTGTTCCACTGAAAGCCCTGATGAAACAGCCAGAAATTTCTCACAGCATCAGGGCAGCTTTCAGCAGTTCCTATGGGTGCTTCCTCCCTCAGCTGTGCTGTGTTTGTGTGAAAACACACAGATGGTCCTGGAAACTTATGTAGCTTTCAACTAATCTGGGGAAAAGGAGGGAAGGGGTTACCCCTGATCCTTATCAATTTGTGTGTTTGGTCTATGGTGCTGTCCCAGGAATGGTAGTTAATAAACATTCAGCTGTGGAGTGACCATGAACAGTTAGCAGCACAAGCTGCTGAAGCTGGCACTGCTGCAAAGAGGAATATTTATAGACACACAGCTTGAAAAGTTAAAACTTTGGCCAGTAGTTCAGCAAAGGACTTAAACTAATATGCAGAGCAGCAAGTATGTAATATAGTAACGCAGACAAACCATCTCGGCCCCCTCCTCTGATTTCTAAAACACCATCATGTGACACTTGCCATTCAGTACAAAATATCCTTTTTCAGTAGACCTGAATCTTAGTTGGCATCAACAAGGATTCTTCCAGCTCCCCACGAGGTTTCAACCAACAGATGGCAGTAACCTTACTCCTAATGGCACTATTGCTGTGATTTTTGTTCTCATCAGGGGGCATGGTTGGCAGGTGCCCTGGGATGATTTAGTTGAGCCTATGGTCAGAAGGGCACCAGAGATGTCTCTGTAACAGAAGGAGTGGCTGTGAAACATAGTCTCCACTGGCTGCACTCTCCATTGCTTCCCTGGGGACAGGACGGCTTAAATAAAACTACAGGTGCCCTGCGTCCCGCTGGAAAGATCAAGCACCACAGCCCCACCAGCTGCATGGCAGCTGACATTCTGCATCTCTGGCTTTTCTTACATGAACAGTGTGTGGTTTATGTAACCCAGGGATTTATGCACTGCCTCCACCCTGCTTGTGAACAGCACTTGGCACAAAGTGTGTGTAGGTGGTACTCTTGGTCGAGTGCTGCAGGCTCTTCTCACTTCTCCTGGCTCTTTGCCACTTGCCCTGTAAAGGCATTTGGCCATTCACAGGCAGCCACAGACTTTTGCCTCTGACAAGCCATTTGAAACTCAGTCTCCTTACATAAAAGCTTTCCTTCTCATGCAGCACTTACATTTTACACCCACTTTTTATTTTCCATGTACTTTTAAGTTGTCCACGCACAACGCTAGTGTAACATTCATTTTGTGTGTGGATATCCCACAGGTTCCCCAGGTATCTTGCACAAATTTTGCTATCTGCAACACATAGCTCCAGCACTTGCCAGAAGATTTCCTTGGCTGCCATAGCATTGAAGAATGGAATTAGTTGGATTTGAGAAGCAGAAGGGAGTTGGGTGCTGCAGGGCTGGCCCTGCCTTGTTGAATTCCCTTTCTTCTTCCCAGTGCCACCATGATGGGCATCTGCATCTGCTGGGCATTGCTCATGGCTTAGCAGGTGCTGCACATCTCGTGGTGTAAGAGCAATCATGGGCATGAATAGGAGGAGAAGATAGGAGATGTGGGAGAGCAAAGGCAGGAACAGATGTCAAGTTAGCTTGAAGTTACCTCCCCACTCATTGGTGCACTCCCAAAAGGAAGCAAGGCCTCAAGCAAATGAGTGTCAGTTCCAGCGAGCAGAGGAAGGGAAAAAGAGCAGGTTTGCTTGTTTCCTTAATGCGAGGGTGATGTACAAGAAAATCCTCTACAAAATAAGGACAGTGGCTTGCTGGTGGGCACACAACCAGGCAGTGCTGAACACAGCTCTTCTTGGAGCTTGACAAAGAGAGATGCATTTTCTCTAGATGTCACATCTGTTTGCTTCTCTTTTTCTGTTGTGAGACACCTCAGGCAAAGGTTCAAATAAAATCGTGGGGTGGGGAGGTGTATGCTTCTCATTCTCAAGCATGAACAGCCTGATTTTATTCAGATTTTCCAACCCCCTTCTTTTCTGGAGAACTTCAGCACTTAAGATGAAAGATCTGGGAAAACAGCAATAAATGACTGAAAGCAAAATAGAATAGAGGTATGTAAATTAATACGATGCCATCCCTTAAGTACTTGATACTCTAGCAAAATGAAAACAAACAAACCAACCCTGTAATTTCTTCAGGCAGCTGGAAGAAGTGGAAGAAGCTACATATTCACAGACCCTAGCACCCAGGAAGCCTTCAACCACCTCAGTTTCTACTGAACAGGCAAGACATCAGGGCACAAGCAGGAGGTCTTTGGAGTACACTGACAATAGCCTCCTGACACAGGTGACTGAAGAGATGGCAAGGGGAGATGATCAGGGATGTTAAGGCTGGGGTAGCCTTGGCTGCAACAGCCATGAAATGGTTGCAAAAAAGAGCGACACAACTGCAGACTTCAGAAGAGCAGACTTTAACCTCTTCAGATTGCTGCTTGGAAGGATCCCATGGAAAGAAGAGGGGTCTAGAGGAGCTGGCTGATTTTCAAGGATTGCCTCCTGCCAGCTCAAATATGTTCTGTGCTCAGATGCAGGATATCAACCAAAGGTATCGTTCTTGGGATGAGAGGGATCTCATCGAGTTCAACAAAGAGGAGGGCCAAGCTTTAGCCCTTGGGACGAATAACCATATGCACCAGTACACCATAGTGATAAACCCACTGGAAAGAGATTTGCAGGCAAGGACTTGGGGGTCTTGGGAAATATCAAGCTGACCACAAACCAGCAAGGTACTGTTGTGGTAAAGATGGCCAGCCACCACCAAGGCTGCATTAGGAAAAGTGTTGTCAACAAGTTGAGGGAGGTGATCCTTCTTGTCTGCTCAGCCCTGGTGAGACACATCTGGGGTTCTGCGTTCAGGTCTCAGATCCTCAGGACAACAGAGATATGGATGTACTGGAGAGAGTCCCTTGAAGGACCATGAAGATACTTAATGGATTGGAGAATCTGATGCATGAGGAAAGGCTGAGGGAGCTGAGACTGTTCAGTCCAGAGAAGGGAAGGCTCATAGGGAGCTTATTAGTGTATATAAATACCTGATTTTGAGAGACAGTAAAGAAATCAGAGCCAGAGTTTTCCTACTGGTGCCCAGTGGAAGGTCAGGAGGCTACCAGCACAAATGGAAACAGTGGAAATTCCATTTAAGCATGAGAATTTTAATGATTTTTTTTTTACTCTACAAGTGATCAAATACTGGAACAGATTGCTCAGAGAGATTGTGGAGTATCCATTTCTGGAGATACTCAAAACCCAGCAGGATATGTTCCTGACTGTGCTTGAGCAGGGGTTTGGACTGGACAATCTCCAGGTGCCTTCCAACCACAACCACTTGGAACTGTTGTGTTCTTTAAATAACCTTCTTTTCCAGATAAGTCAAATGCATATTTTTTTTTTCCTGCAGTGAGAGCTGAGGCCAAGAAATGACACAGAAAGATGAATCAGTGGATTCTTGTGATTTTAGAAAAATACCAAAATTTAGTGATTTGCTTGTTCCCTAAAGCAATTGTGTGGTTAAACCTCGCTGGTAACTTTGTTTCTTGGAAACTCAAAGCCTGCTGAATTCCAGTCCCTGTAAAATCAGCCTGGCCAATAGCCCAGACACCAGACCAATAACCTTCCCGCTCCATCACCATTTGGGCTAAACAAAATACGTTAGGCATCTTAATGAGGTATGTGCAGTCATCTTGGAAGGCACATAGAAAATGACCTAATCCACAATTAGCTCACTGAGTCTGGATTCTGTGGGGGTTTACTTACGCTCCTGATTATGCTGCATACATAATGCAGCATAGGAGGCTGGCAAGAATACCCAAGCACACACACACGACTGCACTGTCCTTGTCTCTCTGGTCTTACTGCCTGTCTGTGTTTTGTCCCTCTGGTGCCCCCACAGCAGGAGCTCTCCGGAGCTCTGCTTGCGCATATCCCAAGCACAATGAGGCCCTCTTGACTTTGTTGCACATAAATACATCAAAGTGTTACTCTCCAACTTATTTATGCAGTCCCCAGGGGAGGGTTAGTGGTACTTGCCTCAGAAGAAGATGGATAAGTGAAAGCTTACCTTAGCAGCCCAAGGGTCAGGTATTGCCATGATCTCTGCACTGGGAGGAGCATAATGCTCAGAACCCATTGCAAAAGTCTCTCTACATGTGGAAGGAGGGGAGATAGGGACATGTACCGCTGTTATGTTCACAGAGAGAAAAGAGGTGAGAGCAGAGGTCACAGTACTCACAGCAAAATGGGTACACGTGTGCAGCCCTAGAAGATGTTTTATTTGATTTTGCTCTTTTGAGCAAAACCCAAGAAAAGTAAATCAAAATAAACATCCCAGCTTCCACAGGTTCACTGAAAACCAGCCCAGCTGTAATAACAACAAATCATGCACAGTGCATAGCTCATTTTTCCTGCTGCAGGTTAACCAGAGAAGGTCACAGTAATCATGTTTAATAAAAGAAGGTTTCCCTTATTTTCTGGCACTGGCTCTGAGCAATTGGCCTCTAAGAGCTGCTTTCAAAATCACTCCCCAGTTATTGTGCCTCTTTTCTGCTCAATGTTCCTTGAGGCACTTTCAGATAAGTAGATTATTTCTGCCTTTTTTTTTCCTTTTTATGTTTGTTTTTTTTTTTAAGGAAACAGTTATATTAATTTCACTCAGATTTCAACCAACACTCGTGATAAGTCTCTGCAGATAGTATATTAGCATGGCAATTTTGAATACACAGTAATTGAAACAGACTACATTCAAATAAAGTCTCAAGAGGGCAGCTTCAAATGCTGGTTTAATTCTCCTGCTTTTTAAAAAGTATGTGCATGGTATGAAAATAAGTTGCCAGGACTCTCCCTACACTAATTAACTAGTTCACTTCTTTCTCCTAATGGTACCTTGTATTTTTTAATTTGACAACTACCCCTGGGCATTTGGGTTTACTATCAGCAGATCTTTAATCATAGAATCACCTGGAAGGGACCTCTAAAGGTCATCTGGTCCAACCCTCCTGCAGTCAGCAGGGCCATCCTCAACTAGATCAAGTCCAGAAAAGGGCAATGAGGCTGGTGAGAGGCCTCGAGCACAAGCCCTACGAGGAGAGGCTGAGGGAGCTGGGCTTGCTTAGCCTGAAGAAGAGGAGGCTCAGGGGAGGCCTCATTGCTCTCTACAACTACCTGAAGGGAGGTTGTAGCCAGGAGGGGGTTGGTCTCTTCTCTCTAGCAACCAGCACCAGAACAAGAGGATACAGTCTCAAGTTGTGCCAGGGGAGGTTTAGGCTTGAGGTGAAGAGAAAGTTCTTCACAGAGAGAGTTGCTAGCCGTTGGAATGGGCTGTCCAGGGAGGTGGTGGAGTCACCATCCCTGGAGGTGCTCAAGAGGGGATTGGACGTGGCACTTGGTGCCATGGTTTAGTAGGCTTGAGGTCTTGGGTGACAGGTTGGACTTGGTGATCTTTGAGGTCTCTTCCAACCTTATTGATTCTATGATTCTAAGTCACTCAGAGCCGTGTTGAGCCTCATCTTGAATATCTCCAGGGATGGGGCTCAACTACCTCTCTGGACAACCTGTTTCAGTGCTCAACCACCCTCATTGTAAAGAACTTTTTCCTAACACCCAACCTAAATCTACTCTTCTGTAATTTCAAACCATTGCCCCTCATCCTATCCCTGATGGCCTTCATAAACAGTCCATCTCCATCCTTCTTGCAGGCCCCGTTCAGGTACTGGAAGGTGGCAATTAGGTCTCACTGGGGCCTTCTCCAAATTGAGCAAACTCAGATCCCTCAGATTGTCTTTGTAGCAGAGGTGCTCCAACTCCCTGGTCATTTTCATGGCCCTGCTCTGGGCCTGCTTCATCAGATCCATATCCTTCCTATAATGAGGGCTCCAGACCTGGATGCAGTACTCGAGGTGAGGTGTCACCAGAGCAAAGTGGCACAATCACCTCTCTGGATCTGCACACCTTTTCACACCGAATCACAGAAACTTTCAGGATGGAAAAGACCCTCAGGATCACCAAGTCCAACCCATAACCCTATACAAGGTTCACCACTAAACCATATCCCCAAGCACCACATCCAAAACACCTTTAAACACATCCAGGACTGGCGACTCAGCCACCTCCCTGGGCAGCACATTCCAATGCCTGACCACTCTTGCTGCGAAAAACTTCTTCCTAATGTCCAGCCTAAACCTACCCAGTTGTAGCTTGAGGCCATTCCCTCTTTTTCTATCACTAATCACCTGTGAGACAAGACCAGCACCAGCCTCTCCACAATGTCCTTTCAGGTAGTTGTAGACAGCAATGAGGTCTCCCCTCATACTCCTCTTCTCCCAACTAACCAGCTCCAGCTCCCTCAGTCATTCCTCATAAGATTTATTCTCCAGGCCCTTCCCCAGCTTCATTGCCCTCCTCTGCACTGGCTCCAACACCTCCACCTCTCTCCTGTATTGAGGTGCTCAAAACTGTGCACAATATTCAAGGTGTGGCCTCACCAGAGCTGAGTACAAGGGGACAATCACCTCCCTACTCCTGCTGGACACAGCACTTCTCATACAAGACAGGATGCCATTGGCTTCCTTGGCCACCTCGGCACACTGCTTGCTCAAAGCAGCAGCCCAGGATGTGATTTGCCTTCTGGGCTGCAAGTGCACACTGTCAGCTCACGTCCAGCTTCTTGACCATCAGCACCCCCAAGTCCTTTTCTTCAGGGCTGCTTTCTATCACCTCATTCCCCAGTCTGTATTGATAGTGAGAATTGTTCTGGCCCAGGTGCAGGACCCTGCACTTGCTCTTGTTGAACCCCATCTCTAGCTTGTCCAGGTCCCTCTGGATGACATCCTGTCCCTCTGGTGTATGGACAGCACAACTCAGCTTGATGTCATCTGCAAACTTGCTGATGGTTCACTCAATCCCACTGTCAGTATCACTGATAAAATATTAAACAGCACAGGTCCCAGTATGAACCCCTGAGGGACAGCACTCGTCACTGCTCTCCATCTGGACTTCAAGCCATTGAGCACCACCCTCTGGATGTGACCATCCAGCCAATTCCCTATCCACTGAACAATCCACACACCAAATCCATATCTCTCCATGAAGACTCTGTAATCCTCATCGTAAGCAGTCCATGTGGTGAAGATGATCCATAATTATACCTTGCCCATCACCTAGTACAAAGCCACTTCTTGATACCTTCTGAGCTACATTACCTGTGACTACATCCATCACACCCCAGGACAATCACTCTGAACATGCAACACAGCCTAGCCACAGTCTGTCCTGCAGCTCCACTGGCAGGATGGTCCTGCCAGGCCCCTTCTCAGGATGGCAGCATGCTTTGCAGACACCTTTATTTCTTGTCTGGAAATCCCACCCTTGGGGCCTTCTTCACTAGGACTGCTACTCTGCCAGGGCCAGCAAGTGCCAGCAGGCCTGCAGTGTCTTGTTAATGCTGACAGAGAGTGACTCAGGCAGGCACAGCTGTCACTTCCGCCTACCCAAGGAGTGGAGAGCTGTGGTAACGGAAAGTGAGCCTGCAGCTTGTCCTAAAAGCAGTGTTCAGGGTGGTCATGAGTGTGACATGCCACCACCGTGGGTTCCTTGGTAGACTAGTCACACATGAATCTCAGCTTGGGGCAGCCTGGTTATCACTGGTTTGAAATGTTGGACACAGAGACAGGGTCTGGAAAAGTAAGTGAACTAGGCAGGCATTTCCCAAGCCTCTGACCCAGATGCTCTGCGAAGACTAGCTCAGGCTCTTCAGTAGCTGAAGAGCAGAAGGTTAGAGTCTTACACCTTTCTGTTACCCTAGACCCACCTACCAGCTTGTGTCCTGCAAACAGCCAGGGTCTCCTGTCACTGCCCTGTCCTCCCTGGCACTTCTACAATGTGAAGAAACCCACAGACTGGGGTGACTTCTGCTTCCCTTCCCTCAGCCTCATATGCCTGACAAGTAATAGGAAAAAACAACAAATTATCTTTCAAGTGAACTGGATGCAGTTGAGCTGTGAGACTTGAGTGATCCCTTGGAGCATGATGTGAAAAGAAGACAACAACCCATGATGTGCCTGTGCCTTCATTTCCCAACCTAAGACTGTCTAGATCACATGGACAGCCTTCTTGCTTGGAAGGTTTTAGTGGAAACCACAATCCAGCATCCTCAGTCTGCAGAAATCAGCTTTCATCTACTGCTGATCTGCATTTCTCACCCCTTCTGCCCTTACCCCAGCAGCTTGTTTCCACCCCAGCCTGCTCAGCTGTGGAGCTCATTGTTTCTGACCCCAAGGCCATTCCCTTTCTGTTTATACTCTAATCACTCACCTCTGCTTGTACACCAAGCTCCCACTCCAGCTCCTGTGGTTCACATACTCTAGCTAGTAAACAAACATGATCTGCATCAGGAATTTTAATAGAAATTAACCCTCAGAAGAGAATGGAGGATGCTTCAGACTCTTCAGGCCACAAGGAACTCTGGAGAAGTTAAATATTCCAGGAATTAGTTAAATGCTTGTACGTTGTGCTTATCTCTAACATTAGGTTCAGCAGCCAAGACTGATCACAAAGCTGTATTCTTATAGTGGGAAGCCCCAGAGCAAGGTGGGAAACTGGAAAATAGCCTGGCTACAGCACAAGGCAAGTGCTGAGGGTTATAGTAGCCTATAAGCAGGAAGGTAGGGTAGGGAAAAGGCAGCAGGAGAGACAGCCCTTACTAAAGTCAGTTAGAAACTGTTCCAAATAAGGAAGTATAGTTTACAAGAAAAGGCCAAGAATGCCATCATGGATTAGCTGGAGAAGGACAGTTATGGTTACTTAGAGAGCTGGTGGATAATGCTTGCTGCTAAGAAGACAAAGGTACCAAACTCATCTCAGCAGAAAGCATGAGGGGAGCTGAGGGACTGCCATGATCAGACAGGCACAACAGCATTGACAGCTGTGTTGTGGGGATGCTGGCAGCCCTGGTAACACATTCAGACAATGCTGGGCAGAATACTAAACTGATGAGTAACAGGCTGCAAAGACCTGGTAAAGCCCATGTATCTAAAGGCCATGAATAGGGTACATCACAGACTGAGAACAGACCCTCACTTTATAGGGTCATTTCTGACTGGTCTGAGATGGGGATCCATGAAAACAAGCCAACAGATGTCATTGCAATGCCTTCAATCTCAACTGGAAGAGCAGCAACATGACAAAAGAGTTGTTTTAAGTATGCATCCCTTTGAAATCTCAGCACCCTCTGCAAGATTCTAGGCAGAGAAGATAGACTCCAAATTGCTTAAGGTTTCTGAGAAAGAATTTAAATATTCATACAGACAATAACACCAGAGTTTGGAAGGGAATAGGATATACAGCTAATAAATTTTTGATACTACAGAGCACTATTATTCTACCCCAAGCCACAACAGGACAATACTAATCACTGTCTCCTACAACTCTAATTTCATAGTGATAGTCTGGAGCAAAAAGTCTAACCATGATCAGGTATATATGATCCAAGATATGCTCAGAGATTTTTTTCCTAACAGACAGAGATTTTGGAAGGAGTGAGGGAACTTTCAGAATAGCTGGGCAGAGAAAATAATTTTCACAGAATCACCAAGGTTGGAAGAGACCTCAAAGATCATCAAGTCCAACCTGTCACCACAGACCTCATGACTAAACCATGGCACCAAGTGCCAAGTCTAGTCCCCTCTTGAACACCTCCAGGGATGGTGACTCCACCACCTCCCTGGACAGCCCATTCCAATGATGAATGACTTTCTCAGTGAAGAACTTTCTCCTCACCTCAAGCCTAAACTTCCCTGGCACAGCTTGAGACTGTGTCCTCTTGTTCTGGTGCTGGTTGTTAGAGAGAAGAGGCCAACCCCTTCCTGGCTACAACCACCCTTCAGTTAGTTGTAGAGAGCAATAAGGTCTCCCCTGAGCCTCCTCTTCTCCAGGCTAAACAACCCCAGCTCCCTCAGCCTCACCTCATAGGGCTTGTGCTCAAGGCCTCTCCCCAGCCTTGTTGCCTTTCTCTGGACACATACAAGTGTCTCAATGTCCTTCCTAAACTGAGGGGCCCAGAACTGGACACAGGACTCGAGGTGTGGCCTAACCAAAGCAGAGTACAGGGGCACAATGTCTTCCCTGCTCCTGCTGGCCACACTATTCCTAATGCAGGCCAGGATGCTGTTGGCCTTCTTGGCTGTCTGGGCACACTGCTGGCTCATGTTTAGGTGGCTGTCAATCAGCACCCCCAGGTCCCTTTCTGTTTGGGAGCTCTCCAGCCACTCTGACCCCAGCCTGTAGCTCTGCATGGGGTTGTTGTGGCCAAAGTGCAGCACACAACACTTGGATTTGTTGAATGCCATCCTGTTGGACTCTGCCCATTTGTCCAGTCGGTCGAGGTCCCTCTGTGGAACCCTTCTGCCCTCTAACAGATCAACATCTGCTCCCTTCTTGGTGTCATCTGCAAATTTGCTGATGACTGACTCAATCCTCTCATCCAGGTCATCAATGAAGATATTAAAGAGGATGGGGCCCAGCACTGATCCCTGGGGGACGCCACTAGTGCCTCGCTGCCAGCTGGATGTGGCACCATTCACCACCACTCTCTGGGCTCAGCCCTCCAGCCAGTTTCTAACCGATTCATCTATTTTTACTTATTGTTTTTGTATAAGCACAATGAGGTTTAAAGGACAGAAGTTTTGCTGATTCCAAAAGGGTGAGTTTTGAAGAAACGAGTAGAGTTAATGCTTTTAAATAAAACTGAAGGGCTTGGCTGTGAAAAAGGCTGGAAGTGTCTTTACTGTAAAGGCATAAAAACTATATACATGAATTATTCCAAGTGTGTGTTTTAACCAAACTGGGAAGGTCTCCACAGTCAACTGGATAAATGATTGTAATTTTCAAAAATATGGAGAGCAAATAATGAGCCTACTGAGAGTAAAAGGAAGACATGAGCAACAAAGCAGGCCATTTCTTTTTGCTTAAGAAGCACTGGAAAGGAGTAAGCATTGTCAAGTACCAAGCTGAGTTAGAATCTGAACAAGAAAATAAGAAAAATAGTGCAAAAGGCTCTTGGAGCAAAGGAGTACAGGGCAAAGATTAGCCTGTACTTGTATAGCCCCTGCTACATAACATCCTTTTATAGGCCTGTGCAGAGAAATTATCTGGCATATAGTGCACAGTCCATATATATCAATTTCAGGGAGCATCTGAAGTGGAATAAGTACTGAGTGTAAATGTGAAAGAGAGACTTACCCAGACTTCTCCTGGGCCTGGTACAGTAGCTCTTACTGACATCATTGGCAAACGTGTCCCTACACTGATTAATACCACAGGGTCCATCAGGACAAATCTGATCCTGATTAAGAGCAAATACCCAATTTCCCTTCTATTAGATTAGCCTGAGTGCATCAGGATATTTATTCTGACTTTATGCTCCACCCTATCTTCTGACATGTTGTGGAAGGACAAGGAGTGCCTGGTGTGCCATTACAAGGGTGAATGTGCACTGCTTCTGCACCTTATGTCATATGGCTGCAGCAGTTTGGACTTGTCACTGGGCCACCTAAACCCAGATTTTCATCTCTTACAGCTGCACTGCTGCTCAGGCCATGAGGATGATCAGAGGGCTGGAGCTCCACTCCTATGAGGACAGACTGAGAGAGTTGGGAGAGGAGAAGGCTCCGAAGAGACCTTATTGTGGACTTCCAGTATCTTAAGAGGACCTACAAGAAAGCTGGGGAGGGACTTTTAAGGATGTTAGGTAATGATAGGACTAGAGGGAATGGAGCAAAAATAGAAGTGGGTAGATTCAGATTGGATGTTAGGAAGAAGTTCTTCCCCATGAGGGTGGTGAGACACTGGAACAGTTGCCCAGGGAGGTGGTAGAAGCCCCACTCCTGGAAGTTTTTTAAGACTAGGCTGGATGTGCCTCTGAGCATCCTGACCTAGTGTGAATTGTTCCTGCCCATGGCATGGGTGTTGGAACTGGATGATCTTTGAGGTCCCTTCCAGCCTTGACAATTCTATGATTTAATTAACAGGGGGCAGTGGGGCAGAAGAGAGTGGCTGCATTTTTCTCTTGCTCTCAAAAACCCAGAATGGTGTTTGATGGGAAGGATGTTCCTCCTTCTCAGGAGTCTGATTAAAGTTTAACAGTTGTGATCTGGGAGACATGGCAGGCTCTTTCTGCCCTGAATTGTGCTGAACTCTCTCTGCACTCACATTGTTACTTTATAGTGCTACTGGAAGTGATACTGGTGGGGAAAATAATGAAAGGGGGGCTCAGCTTTACCTCAGCAGTAGATCAGAAAGTCAGGTGGGTGGCACAGCAGAAAGGCAAGCTTGGGAGTAAGTTTGTCGTGCATTTTGAGGCTAATTTGGTTTAGTCTCCTTGGTTTCCATTGCAATGCCTTCCACGCTTATTTAAAAATACACTTATGCAGACTGAGCAGTGACTGAAGTGGAGAGGGGCAGTCTGATAAGCCATATGGGGCATGGCAATAGGATCATTCCCAGGCTTTCATCTTTTCAGAAGTGCTCCTGAAGCTGCAGTTTTATTGCTGACTGTCAGGACATGACTCCAGAAGTGCCAATGCTTCTGAGCTGACCATGCTGCAGCTTCCTCATGATTGGTGCCTCCAGCTGCATGGGCAGCTGGGGACTTGCTGACGAACTACCTTGGCTCTTGGCTCTGTCTCAGGTACAACTTTGTTGTCCTCAGTTAAAAAATGTACTTATAAAATTAATAATAAACCCAAACTTTTCAAGTAGTTTTAGCTTAATTTTATCCTTAAAACTTAAGACACTTTAGAATCTTAGAATGGTAGGGGTTGGAAATGACTTCTGGATATCATCAAGGCCAACCTACCCACCAAAGCAGGATCACCTAGGGCAGGACACACAGCAACACATCCCAATGGGTCTTGAAAGTCTCTAGAGAAGGAGATACCATCTTTCTTGATGGCATGACAAAGAAAAGGACCAAACAATACAAACTTGACGCTGACTAGAGGCTCATTTTTCTTTTCAGCAGGTAGGTTCCTGTGAAGGTCTCTCCCAAGAGTGGTTTAGACCCTGCTTGGAGGTTGTGAGCGCAGAGTGTTCCTGGCTGTGCAGTTTGTAGGATCTTCTCGGTCATTTGTGTGTTGTCACCCATGCTTTCCACTTACCAATGCTGTGACAACATAAAGACCATCTTTTGTGCTGTGAAAGGCAGCCCTCTCCTTCTTCAGCTCATAAAGTACCTTGCGTACAAAACTACTACACAATGAAGCCCTCCGGTCTCGTGTAGTATCACTGGTTCCTTAAAATCCAGCTAGCTTTAGAACTAAAACCTTCCATCATTTTACATTAGAAAGAAAAAGCTTAACAAAAGAAGTGGAAGCATATTTTTTGCTGCATGAACAGTCCATGGACATTGTTTGGTGCTCAAAACACTCTTTCTGAAACGTTTAATGTGAATCCTTGGTGATATTGTTTTGCTTCTGTCACATATGCTCCATCCATAAGATTTGAGTCATTCTTGAAGAAAACAGGAGGGTCTCCATGGTGACAAACTCCTGTGGCCTTAAAAAAATGTGACATTTTGTCTATAGCCTAATGTTGTAATTTTGTCTTTCTTTTCCCCAAACTGATTTTACTTTGGTAAATGAATAAAACCAAGGGGTTTCGAGTTCAGTATAGACAAATTCTTCTTGAATGTGCAAAGAAACTGTTCTCTCTCATGTACGCCTGCAAAAAGTTACCAGCATGCTGCTGTACACTTATGTCCTGAAGGGTCAACCCCCAAACGCGCCCTAGCCCGGACAATGCACTAAGCACCTGTGAATGTGCAAACCTGGACACTTCCTGGGGTCCACATAAACATAGTATCATAGTATCAGTCAGGGTTGGAAGGGACCACAAGGATCACCTAGTTCCAACCCCCTGCCATAGGAAGGGACACCCTGCACTAGATCAGGCTGGCCAGAGCCTCATCCAGCCTGGTCTTAAACACCTCCAGGGATGGGGTCTCAACCACCTCCCTGGATAACCCCATTCCAGGGCTTCACCACTCTCCTGGTGAAGAACTTCCTCCTCACATCTAGCCTGAATCTTCCTACCTCCAGCTTCATTCCATTCCCCCTAGTCCCATCACTACCTGATGTCCTGGGAAGTCCCTCTCCAGCAGCACACACACACTGTGTGTGCCCCTGGCCATGTTTGGATATGCTCCATCCCATAGGTCCAGTTATCAGGGTTGTGTGTTACCAAAAGGTATTAATTGTCTTGGGACAGTATTTAAACCAGCCAAAAAGTCAGGCAACTTGCCTTGTTCTCATCCAGACAGCAACAAGAGCCATATCCTGCCCAAGTGGCAGATGAAGAACCTGATCTAGCAGACAAACAGCTTTGCCCAGGCCTTGCACCTGGACCAAGGCAGAAAGGGGAAAAGTTCCAAGGGAACTGAATCCCAGAAGAGGCTGCAGCCCAGCAATGGAGCACAAAAGAGAGAGGCCCCCTAGCCCTCTCTGAGCCAAGGACTGCTTGAATTATAACCATAGCAACTGGGAAGATACCAGACAGAGGAGCAACTCATGAGTACCTGGCCAATCTACCACAGAATCCCATTTGTGGAAACCACAGATCACAGCACCTGTATTTCCAATTTGAATTGCTGCATTGGAAAGGTTAGACCTGTGCTTAAATCATTTAACTGTCTTTATGTGTGCAGTGTAAAACCCACAACTGAATAATTGACCCTGTGAATACATTTTGTAAATAAGGTACAGCAGTGTTTGAAGCTGCCACTGCCCAGGATACTAAGTAGCAAAATATATAAACATAGACATTTTTGTTACCAGTGAAAACTCCAGGAGGGATACATTAACACAAACTACTGCAGATTCATCCACATGAGAGCTGCCAGAGCTGGAGAATGTTGTTTCCTTAGCCTTCCCTTATGGAAAATTAACACAGAAACATCTCTCTCATAGATCCTACCATGACAGAGACTGTAGCATTCTATGTGTTTATATCCCCTAATGACTGATGTCTGTAAGGCTGCTCTGAGCAAGTGGAGCATGGAGAAGGCTCCTGAAAGGGGCAAAGGCTTCAAGGCTTTGCCTCCCTCTACAAGCCAGGAGAACCCAGATGCAGCTCTTGCACTAGGGACCCACTGTGCAAAAGTCTTTACAAGCCACCAGAGGAAATGGGCCAGTTCTCCCAATGACTTCACATCCCTAGTAATGAAATTTGAGCCTTTTCCTCCAGTTACTGGAAACTGTAGAAGACAGAAAAACATTCAGCTCAGGGGGCTGGGGGTCTGGGGAGGGAGGAAATGCAGCCTCTTGTACTTTGTACCAGCTTAGAACAAGTCAGTCTCAAAAATACCATGGGGTGCAACTGTAATTTTTGCACAGACTCAACTCACATTATATACTCAAACTAATTGTAGCAGTTGCCCTGTTGGTACATCATACAATCCATGAGGTTAAAACTAATGGCTGGCAAAGAAAGGCCAATCATGTTGCGCTCTTCTAGTACTCTGTACTCACACTGATCCTGTTAAAAACACACCAGCCGCCCTAGGACAGGAGCCAGCTGAGCTTATACACTTTCTTCTTGCTCCCAACATGTTAAATTCATTTATAATATGGCTTCTTGTAAATATTGCAGGTCATGATTTTCTCAGTAAATTGCTCTTCATGCAAAGTCTTTTGTCAGTACCTGTAATGATGATAGGGTTGCACAGCCAGTTCCCTAACAAAGCGGTCTTGGCTTCCCCTAGTCTTACTCAGGTTCTATAGCAGAATATTTGTATTAATTCATTAGGATAGCTCCTGATTTATACTGGCTGAAAGGGAAAAAATAAAATAAATAAATAAAAGGGCTGGTGAATTGTAGGATAGGGTTTTTAAACTCTGATATCTAGGGGGAAAAAGAGTGTGGAACAAATGAACAACTTGTAAGTGCGAAGATGAGTAACAGATAAAACACATTTGTCAAGGATAATCTGTCAAATTAACCCACATCTCTTCTGGGTGATAGGGTCTTGTGAGTAAGGGAAAAGAAACAGAAGCTACCCACCTAGCAGAATTTCCTCTTGTATTCATTGGCAGAACAGGCAAACGTGGACTAAATGAAACTGTGACTACATGGTGCAAAATTATTAGGTCAGGTACCAGACTGAAATTATCAAAGATCAACTCATAAAATGAGAGGATATATTGACTGGAGTACATCTGCCACCTGTCCTGAACTTAAGTCCATCACATGCTTTCACAAGCAACCCAGCAGCACCACGCACTCACTCAGCAGACCTATATGGTACAAAGGGCAGATTGCAGTTGTTGGATGTCTCTTTGGTGTGGAATTGGTACCACTGATCCTGCTATGGTGCTGGGGGGATGAGCTAAACCTGCCCTTGCCTAACTACAGCTGCTCATCTCTTTGTTAATGGCTCTTTCCCAGCGCTTCTGATCTCAGCAGTGAGTGCTGGTAGCCAGTTCTTCTTTGCTGTTAGTAGGGGTGATAAGAATTCAGCAAATGTTAGCACCAAAGCTGTCACTGACTTCAAAGGGGGTGGTGGCACACTGCTCTTGTCACCACTGGAGACCCTGGGCTCAGTTCAGTGGTCTAAATGTAGGCTTAGTAGGGCAGGTGACGTGTGGAGTTGGCAGATGTTTCACAGCACTCAGATCTTTCTCCAGGAGCAGCTGGAGATGGAAAAGGCCTTCATAGATGGAAAAGGCCTTCAAGTTCAACTTGGGCACAAAGTTTCTTCACTGGGTTAATTTCATGTTTTCACTGTTAGTGAGGGTGTGGTAGTTTTAGGCTATGCCTTTAAAATTTTTCACAGATCTTGAAGAGAAAGCAATAGAATGTAAATAAATCCCTGCTGAGTGTAAAAGGGAAAATAATGACAGTTCTAAACAATCCCATTGGAGAGTTTTCTACTATAAGAATTAGTTTGGTAAATAATTTGTTTTCTTCTTGCCTCTTTGCTCTGGGAGATACTAACTTTGTGCTGCTGCTGGCTTCTCTTGACCCTGGCTGCATTGTTTTGGCTAAGTTCTGATGTCTCTCTGCTTCTTTCTCCTGTCCCTTTTTGTGGCCAGGGAGTAAAGGGGAGGCAGGGGGAAGAAGCTATTAGCAAGAAGAAGCTATTAGCAGCACCATGTGTTGTTTATTAATGGTAAATATCGTAAATACTGTACATTTTGTACACATTCATTGCATTTCATTGTAGATTGTAGTTTTGCTTGTAAATACAGCTTTCATCTGCTTCCAACTGAGTTGGTCTGGCAAATTTAAGGTGTGGGGGAGGGGCAATTTTCAACCCACAACAGAGGGATGCAAAATATTGACTCTTTTTAACTGTTTTCTCCCCATTATCATGAAGCATTTCTCCAGACACAGAAAGACACACAAAACTCACCCCAGACACATGGAAAATCAGTGCCAAATTGAGAAGACCACATGATTCTCAGCATGGTCCACCCACTAAGTCTTGCTGACCATGACAAATTTGAATTGCAAATAAAACATTTTGCTGATCTAATAGAAGTCTGTATTAAATTTCCTTCCACCAAAACTCAGAAGCGATAAAGAAAAAAAAACATGGAGGAAAAGAAGAGGTTTTAACCTACTCCATGTGCATTTGAAGTAGCATTGCCGTCTTGCACTTCTCAGGGACCCCAGCTCTGAACAATTTTCATATGTTTGGGAGCACATCATGCTAAATGGCAAAGCCTTGGTGTCTCCTTTTGCTCTTTTGTTCCATGATGCTGGATCAGATTGTGCAAATGTTTGACCCCTAAGTGGAACAGAATTGGCCAAGATGAAAGTGGTCCTGGTGCCATGCTTAAAGCATCCGCGTTCATCAAGGTCACAATAGGGCAAAAGTTGTCCCCAAGTCAAGAAGGGTGTTGAACTGTTGGAGCAGGTTTGGAGGGGGCCACAAAGATGCTCAGAGGGCTGGAGCACCTCTCCTATGGGGACAGGCTGTGAGAGTTGGGTCTGTTCAGCCTGAAGAAGAGGAGGCTCTGGAGAAACCTTATAGCAGCCTTCCACTACCTGAAGGGGACCTAAAAGAAACCTGGGCAGGGACTTTTTACAAGGGTTTGAAGGATAGGATGAAGGGGAATGGCTTTAAGATGAAAGAGGGTCTGTTTAGACTGGTTGTTAGGAAGAAATTCTTTACAGTGAAAGTGAGGAGACACTGGAACAGGTTGCCCAGGGAAGCTGTGGATGCCCCCTCCTTGGAGGTGTTTAAGGTCATTTTGGACAGGGCCTGGTCTAGTGAAAGGTGTCCCAGCCCATGGTGGGCAGCTTTGAACTAGATAATCTTTAAGGTCCCTTCCAACCAAAACCATTCAATGATTCTATGAAAAGTACAAAAATGGAAGCTTCCAGCCAAACAAAATGTATTACAGAATATTGAGGAACTGTGAGTCATGAAATGTATGATCCGACATCATTCAGCTTTCTCATTTCCAGATTGCCCACTTTCATGTCATTTACTGAGGGTTAACAAAAAATCCATTCTTTCTCACACTGTACTCCTCAGAGAATTTCTCAATCATGTGATTTTTTCCCTATTCTGCTTTCAGAAGTGTCACTGGAAAAATGTCTATTGTCTCCAAATGCCTGTTAATTGTGCTCAGTTTACTATGAAATTATTGTTTCTTCTTCTCATGGCTTACCCTTCAAAACAAACCGAGACTGGCTCATCCATCTGAGCTCACGCTTTCTTGCACATTAACAACAGTGCAGAAGAGAGCTAAATTATGCCTGCAGTTATTGCAGGCAGTCATGGTCTTCCAGCTAATCTCAGAGTAATGTCACCAGCAGCCTATTATCTTCAGCAGTAGAGATTAGGCTGATTTAAGCAGCTATTTCCCACAATGTTCCTCCTCCACAGTTTAGTGAATTTTCAGGGCTGCTCTGCACTATTAGCAACCTTAAAATGCAAACTGAACTTAGTGCCCCATTGCAGAGCACATTTTCTTGGCTACACTTGCCTAGTACATGTGCATGCAAAAAGTGGGGTGTTGAGGGCAAAGCAAGCAGACAAAATTAATCTGCAATTAACTTTGGTGGTACAGAACTATTCACTTTTAAGTTGGCAAGTAGAATCTATAACTGAACAGATCAAAACTGACCATGAACAAGACTCCTACTGTCAGAACGATTGGGTCCTGGAACAATTTTCTTCTAGGAATATGAAGTGTTAAAGTGTGAGTAGCTCAAATATAACCCCAGTCCTTCAGGAAGGCTGAAAGAGTTCAGTACTCCAGCCTGCCTGACAATGGACAGCCTTTGCAGAGGACTCCAAATTTGAAGGATGCCTATGCATGCATGAAGGCTGCAGGCTTCCCATCTCATCACCACCTGCCTGCACCTCCCAGCCCCTGGCTTCAGGGCTCCTGGAACAGCATTAGAGCTATCGCAGGGAAGCATACGCTATTCATTGGTAAATACTCCCCCTTTTTTGATTAAACTGCAGTTCCATCTGGGCTGGTAATTTGCTCTATTGTAATATAAATTCCAATTACATTAAAAAGGAAAACTAAAGTAAGTACAAACTGATGTGAAAACAAAAGAAATCTGATCAGCTGACCCTAAAACCTCTGATACATTTTTTAACATTTCAGCATGCACACAAAAGGCATGAATGTATCTCTAAAATACTCCAACTGCTGTGTAACAGAAATATGTTAAAAAATTATCATCACAGGATCACAGGATGTTAGGGGTTGAAAGGGACCTCTGGAGATCTTTGAGCCCAACCTCCTGCCAGAACAGGACCACATATATCATGAAAGATGTAACTGGATATTTAAGCATTTGCAGACTAATTTGCCCCCAGAGCACTCAGTTTCTCCTATAATTTTCTTTGCTTGTAATTTCATCTGAATTCCAACTCACTGTGAGACCCACCAGCTTTATGGTATTAACTACAGTCATACACAGGGGATTTGTGAGTTTGCCAAATACTCTTCTGAATCTGGTTACAATGTATTTTGTGCCAAAACATGTCCAGTTCATGCCCAATTAATCTATCAGACATATTAAATTGAAGTACCTGAGCATGAATGGTTGGATGCTTCAAGAAGAGCATTGGCACTACTGTATCTGCGTAAATAGAGCCATAACTTATTTTTCCTGGAGTTAAAAGTCTTAATTTGTTCTTGTTACACATGGAAAAACTCAAACATATTCTGAGTTTAAAACATCACCCTTGCTAGAGCTATCACAGATCAAAACTGCACTTGCTTGCATGGTATATGAGAAACCCCTGAAACCAGGGAGGTTTTGTGGAAGGGAAGCAAAAAAACCCTGAAAGGCTTCAAGACTGCAGAAGTTTGCAATCTGTGAAACCCATGTCTCTTTAAGATGCTTTCTGTGAAAGCTCAGAAAGCTCCTTCTCAAATTAATTTTGCATACTTCTAGAGGCCACTAATGGCTGTGAATGCTGTTGTTTTCTCTGGCAACTGCAAATAGAGGATCATGAACAAAGTCTTACTGGAGCCGGCTGCAGGCCCTGTGGTCTAGCTGAGCAATTAAAATACCTAGATAGTGCACTCAGTGCAGTGTGTACAATTACCACATCTCCTTACCAGCTCATAATCTCGAGACTTTCCAACAACAGAACTTCTGTTCTGGCTTTTGAACACAACCGAATAGCAGCAATTCATTAAAAGACTTGTTAAGTTGCTTAGAATAGCTTCAGTGTTGTGGTATTGCTTTCACACTGAGAAATCAATGAATCCTTTCCAAATAGCCATAAACACACTGGAAATATTCTTCAATAATTTAAATACCTGCTCAACCTTGCCGAAGTCAACAGCATTAAACAGGTGTTGTTGTGTGACAGAGCTCAGCAAAGGACTCAGCTGCGGGGGAAGTTTGGGAAGAATGACCGAGGTCTGAGTAGGGCTCCGAAGCAAAGCAGCACACGGCGGCCTTCAGTAGAAAACAAACTGGTTTTTCAAATCACTTGAAATTTTACCAGTAGAGGGAAACAGAGCACCTTGGCTGCAGCCTGCTCAGAGATGCAGGGCTCCCAGCCAGCACGGATTTAGGAAAAGCAGGTCCTGCCTCACCAACCTGATCTCCTTCTATGATCCACCGCCTGGTGGATGTGGGGAGGCCTGTGGATGTGGTCTGCGGGGACTTCAGCAAGGCCTTTGACACCGTCCCCCACAGCAAACTCCTGGCCAAGCTGGCAGCCCATGGCTTGGACAGCAGCACTCTGTGCTGGGTTAGGAACTGGCTGGAGGCTGAGCCCAGAGAGTGGTGGTGAATGGTGCCACATCCAGCTGGCAGCCTGTCACTAGTGGTGTCCCCCAGGGATCTGCGCTAGGCCCCATCCTGTTCAATACCTGATTGATGATCTGGATGAGGGGATTGAGTCCATCATCAGTACGTTTGCAGATGACACCAAGGGGGGGGGGCAGGTGTTGATCTGTTAGAGGGTAGAAGGGCTCTCCAGAGAGACCTTGACAGGCTGGACAGATGGGCAGAGTGCAAGGACATGAGATTTAACACATCCAAGTGCCGGGTTCTGCACATTGGCCACAACAACCCCGGGCAGTGCTACAGGCTGGGGTCAGAGTGGCTGGAGAGTGGCCAGGCAGAGAGGGACCTGGGGGTACTGGTTGATGGGAGGCTGAACATGAGCCTGCAGTGTGCCCAGGTGGCCAAGAAGGCCAATGGCATCCTGGCCTGCATCAGGAACAGTGTGGCCAGCAGGAGCAGGGAGGTCATTCTGCCCCTGTACACTGCACTGGTTAGGCCACACCTTGAGTCCTGTGTCCAGTTCTGGGCCCCTCAGTTCAGGAAAGATGTTGAGATGCTGGAACGTGTCCAGAGAAGGATTACAGAGCTGGTGAGGAGTTTGGAGCAAAAGCCCTACGAGGAGAAGCTGAAGGAGCTGGGGTTGCTTAGTCTGGAGAATAGGAGACTGAGGGGTGACCTTATTGCTCTCTACAACTACCTGAAGGGAGGTTGTAGCCAGGTAGGGGTTGGTCTCTTCTCCCAGACAAGCTGTGACAGACCAAGAGGACACAGTCTCAAGCTGCACCAGGGGAAGTTTAGGCTGGATGTTAGGAAGAGGTTCTTCATAGTTATTGGCCATAGTTATTCTTCAAGTTATTGGCCATTGGAATGTGCTGCTCAGGGAGGTGATGGGATGGACATCCCTGGAGGTGTTTAAGAAAAGCCTGGATGAGGCACTTAGTGCCATGGTCTAGCTAATTAGTGCTGAGTGATTGGTTGGACTTCATCTTGGAGGTCTCTTCCAACCTGTTTGACTCTCTGATTCTGTGTGGGAAGAAAAGGTTTGCATTGTAGTTTGTAAGTCATTAATAGCATCTTCCATTTAATCTTCTGATAATATTCTGGTTTTTTATCCAATCCAAACCTGTGTGGATTCTTAATTACTTTGAGACTAATTTTTAAAGCCTGTCTTCCTCCACTCCTTAAACTCCTTTTAACTGAAGACAAATAAGTGTCAAGAGGGCAGGTAATGCCAGCAGAGCCACACTAGTTTGGGGTTTTTTGAGCACTGCATCTTTAAAAAATTCAGATAGACTCCAGAGCAATGCTGGCCTGCTATTGGAATACAGCTATACATCTTATGTGCCTGTTAAGGTCAGGAAGTAAAAAGGCAATAGTTTCTAAAAGAAAATGCAGACAGGAGCACTGAATTATTCCTCTCCTATTTTATTTATGGCTATTTATTCTCGGCAGAAGAGATGCTGAACCAACTTGCTCAAAACACTGCTGGTCAGAGCCAGTTCTGGTATGCAGCATACAGCAGAACACCTTTTTTTTCCATAAGCCTTTCTCTAACATGAGTAGCTTGCAGTTTCCACTAGGTTAATAACCCCAGAACAGCTACATAAAGCACCCCTTTCTTGATGCTTTTCCTGAAGATCACCTCTTTCTGAAGCAAACACACTCTTTTCTGTCAGTCATAGATGGAGTCGTAAAAGCAGATTTTGCCAAGGTACCAAATAATTAAATAGCCTCTATGATTTTGCTATTTGAGTCCTGTATGATGTCTAATGGGGTCGAGCCCCATTCACAAAACACGTGCCAGCCACAACAGGGGAAAGAAATTGCGTGGCTGATCTGCAGGTCTTGCAGTGATTGAGCAGAAGGTGACAAAGCATGGAAATTCAGGTGCAACTTTCCTAGCTGGCATCTGAAGTGTTTCAGAGGCAATGTCATCTTTTCTTCACGGGCAAAGGCTTACTTGATACACTCAGCAGTTGCTGCCCCCAGCTGCTTGGAGTTCTGCACTATGCAAAATAGAGGAGTTTTAAAGAAAAAAAAATAAATCCCTACATTCTTTTTAAGAAAAAGGGGGAAACATCAGGTCTTGAGAGCCTTGCCTTGCCTTGCCTTGCCTTGCCTTGCCTTGCCTTGCCTTGCCTTGCCTTGCCTTGCCTTGCCTTGCCTTGCCTTGCCTTGCCTTGCCTTGCCTTGCCTTGCCTTGCCTTGCCTTGCCTTCCCTTCCCTTCCCTTCCCTTCCCTTCCCTTCCCTTCCTTCCCTTCCCTTCCCTTCCTTCCCTTCCCTTCCCTTCCCTTCCCTTCCCCCTTCCCTTCCCTTCCCTTCCCTTCCCTTCCCTTCCCTTCCCTCTGTTTTTTTCTCACAGGAAACCTTCATCCAAGAAAGAGGTCTTGACAAGGGGAGAACTGAGTATGTTAATCATTTTATTCAGGAAATTCAATCACGACAGTTTGTCCATCAGAGGGACCACTGTTCGACATTTCTGTTATCTTGCTGTGCTTTCATTCCATCTTCCTTCACATTCAATGCCAAAGCCCCTAACCTCTCATCCATATTGCCCTAACCACAGATGCTGTTAGGAAGAGACTTATTTAGAGTTCGTTAGGGAGCTTCTATCAATGGAAAGGAGGTGGAGTTTTTATGTCTGTCTTTTTTTTCCTCCTTGTATTTAAAAACAAAGAGCTCAGTTGCTGTAAACTGTCCCAGTAAGAGCATGTTTTGTTGATTATTTGGGCTGCAGTAATGTGTTCCTCTCTAATGCTGTTGCCACTTGCCAGTAGTTGTTGTGAATGCTGACTGCTCGACCCCAAGTCATTTTACACACTTTTTGACAGCTATTTTCCCCATGTTCTTAAGATTTAAGAAAGAAAGAGTAGCTCAGATTTGGATATCCAAGTTAAACATAAAAATAGGCATGGTATGCCACCAAACTGATTTATGTTTGAAGTAGCTGTTCAGTGGAGAATGTAGTACCTTTCAGAAATAAGCTTCAGCCTATAAGTACCTTGCAATGGCCTAGTGAGCACCATCTTTGCATCTGCATCTTTGTAAATGTTGTCATACACTTCTTGAGTGCTTTCGGCTTGTCAATTATTCAGATGGAAACATTAGGCTGCATGTGATCACACTGAAGAGCTGTGAAACGCTCAGTGGCACACAGGGACTGAAGGAAAGTGTGTAGAAGAGGCTTTGTAAGCAGCCTTCTCTAGTCTTCAAAATTCCAAATCTGCTGGCACTTCTGATGTCCACAGGAGAAGAAATTGCTTTGAAGATGTTTACTTTAAAGAAAGCACTCCTCTCACATTGCCATGCTATTACTTTCACTAAAGGATGGAAGCAACAGACAAATAGAGTTCATAGCAGATGCTTTGGGGGTTTTATTCTATTAGGTTAACTTAGAATCTTAGAACACTAGAATCAATAAGGTTGGAAAAGACCTCAAAGATCATCAGGTCCAACCTGTCACCCAAGACCTCATGAATACTAAGCCATGGCACCAACTTAATGACACTATGTTTTAATAATGAATCGGCTTTGATCTCTTACTTTGATATTAGTTTGAGGCGATTCCATGTGTACTTCTGTGTACATGCAGGCACTTACATTAGTAACTGAGATGACACTTCAGTGCCAAGGTCAGAGTTACACAGTTTTTAACAGGCCAATAAAAAAATTATCAGAATCTTGCACCTCTTGCCTTTGAATTTAATCCATCTATTGTGAAGTGGTAAGCGATAGGAAGTGAAGCTGTTCTGAAGATTTTTGTAGTTCATTTGTGGAGAACTTTTTTAACCACAGGCAGTCAACACACTTGCAAACTCAGGCTGTTATTCACCAAGGCATGAAAAGTCTCTGAATTCAGATTATATTACAAGATGAAGAATTAATAGAAATAAGCACCTACGTAGAGAGACATACATATTAGTAGAAACCCCCATGCAGTTAGCACTGCTTCTCCATGTACACTAGACACGTGGATAAGTAGCCACAGAGCATCCTTTTAACATATTTTCTCTCTTAAAGCTGTGAATTGAACACACAAAGTCGTCGTGTCCTGCCCCCACGCTGTTAATTTCCACGGAAGCAAGCTATAAGTTTGCAGTCTGTCTTCCCTGGCATTGATCTGTGGGTTATGGCTTTCATTCTGTTTCGCTGCAGGGGTCAGGACTAGAAGAAGAGCTTTGTACTCCTTTTTACCATATTCCCTGGCCCAGGATTATAAGTGCTCAGCCCCACAGCAGGGTTTAAATGCCATGCAGGGCACAGAGATGGCCATAGCGTGGGTGGTGCTGCCCTGTACCCTGCACCCCACGCATCTCCACCTTTCTGCATGATGCTAAGAGAGAAGGGAGGTGCTGGGAGGCACATGGTCAGAGCTGCAGAAAAATCCTGTCCTTGACACTTGTCTCAACTTGCCAGAGCTGAGGATCCAGCAAGCAGCAACTGCGGCCTTGAATTGCCAGAGACTGGCAGCTGAGGTCTTAATGTTGCACAGGGACTTGTCAGGACAACATGTCCCATAAGAATAAACAGAGACTTTGCACGTTCACCTCTCAGACTGTGCCCGTTTTTGCACATACCTGCAACAAACGACATTTTTTGATTGGTTTTGTTAGACCAGCAGTTACTTTGGAGCTGCTTTCCTTGCAATTAGTCTCTCCCTGGAGCATCAGTTGCGACATGGAAGTTTGTTACTGGTTTCTAAAAAAAACTACTGAAAAGCCAGGGGAGCAGATTTTAAAGGAAGGACTAAAGACTTGGCAAGGATAAGTAGTGGCAAGTATTTTACAGAGCTTAAATTTGCCCTTGTGACCCACTCCTCATCTCTGGTACTAGTTTCTTGTAGAAGGCTTTTCCAATTTGAGAGATTCAGAAAAATTACTAAGTATTAGAATAACTCAGGCTAGCAGCAGTAAAATAAGGGAATAGTGCTTCACTGATAATAATTAGAAGTACCTGGAGCATTGTGTTCTCATCCACACCCTCATCCATGGGTAATGTGCTGCAAAGTGCCCCCAGTGCCTTTGTGCTCAGCAAAACATGGCCAGAATCAATCGAGCTGTGGCAATCTCAATACTCTAAACTGTAACTTGTGTCACCCAGGTGCTGTGTTCTTATAACTATGATGGTGTTGTGGTTTAAAGCAGGACAGGTTGCCCTTTTACCTCTTCCAAAAGGAGCAAAAGAAAACCACTATCACACAGGACTGGAGAGCTGGAAAGTTTAAATGGAAAGGTAGTTCATATACTACAATGCTACAGTGGTATAGTGCAAAGCATAGCAAAGCATAGAAAACACAAAGAAATCCATAGTCTGGGCTTAACACAGCAGCTGTGCAGCCATCCAGTGAGACCTGGACAGCCTGGAGAGCTGGGTGCAGGCAAACTTCATGAAGTTCAGTAAGGACAAGTGCAGGGTTCTGCATCTGGGAAGAAATAACAACATGCACCAGTACAAGTCAGGGGCTGCCCTGATGGAAAGCAGCCCCATGGAGAAAGACCTTGGAGTGCTGGGGGACAGCAAATTCTCCATGGGACAACAATGTGCCCTTGTGGCCAAGAGAGCCAGTGTTATCCTGGGGTGCATTAAGAAAAGTGTGCCCAGCAGGTCTAGGGAAGTTCTTCTGCTCAGCTCTGCTCTGCCCAGGTGAGACCACACCTGGAATACTGTGTCCAGTTTTGGGCTCTCCAGTTCAAGTGAGACAGAAATCTGCTGGAGAGAATCTAATGGAGAGCCACGAGGATGATGAGGGGACTTGAGCATCTCCCCTGTGAAGAGAGACTGAGAGCCCTGGGGCTGTTTAGTTTGGAGAAGAGAAGACTGAGAGGGGATCTCATCAGTGTGTATAAATAGCTGAGGGGTGGGTGTCAAGTGGAGGGGGCCAGGCTCTTTTTGGTGGCACACAGTAACAAGACAAGAAACAATGGGTTCCATCTTGTACATAGAAGATTTCGCCTCAACATGGGGAGAAACTTCTTCACAGGGAGGGTGACAGAGCACTGGAACAGGCTGCCCAGAGAGGTTGTGGAGTCTCCTTCTCTGGAGACATACAAAACCCACCTGGATGCATCCTGTGTGGACTCCCCTAAGTGATCCTGCTTTGGCAGGGCCGTTGGACTCGGTGATCTCTTGAGGTCCCTTCCAACTTCTAATGTACTGTGGTACTGTGAACCCCAGGTCTCCATGTTCCTCTCCCTACCCTCCACACCACTCCATTTGTGACACAGCACAAAATTCAGCTAGGCAACTCCAGCCCCAGTTAGGCATCACCAAGCCTACTTGGCAGCATTGCCAAGGCTGACCAGGTCTTGCTCCCTGGACAGGAAGATACAAACCTACTCATCCTTCCCAGGAGAAAGGTAGGCAAAAAGGGAAGAAAATTGATTTTGCAGGCAGTTTTATAGGGAGGCAGGCCTTTTGGGGATGAAATACAAAGATTACACTTTCCTATACACCTCCTGGACCTCTCTAACTTCTGGAGGTCTGTAACTGTGGTTTTCTTAAAAGCACTATCCTCAAACTGCCACAGATGGTCACCAGAGATGATGGGTTACAGCGGTGCCAATGAGTATATTTACATGAAGTGCTGCCTTCTTCCATACCACGGTCATTAGTTTGTGCAGGGCCAGAAATGGAGTGGACTTCAGCTTCTTGGAATAGAATGGAATGGAATGGAATGGAATGGAATGGAATGGAATGGAATAGAATAGAATAGAATAGAATAGAATAGAATAGAATAGAATAGAATAGAATAGAATAGAATAGAATAGAATAGAATAGAATAGAATAGACCAAGTTGGAAGAGTCCTTTGAGATCATCGAGTCCAACCTATCATCCAACACTATTGAATCAACTAAACCATGCAACCAAGCACCCTATCAAGTCTCCTCCTAAATACTTCCAATGATGGTGACTCCACCACCTCCCTGGGCAGCCCATTCCAGTGGCCAATCACTCTTTCTGTGAAGAACCTCTTCCTAACATCCAGCCTAAGCCTCCCTTGGTGCAGCTTGAGACTGTGTCCTCTTGTTCTGTTACAGGTTGCCTGGGAGAAGAGACCAACCCCACCTGTCTACAACCTCCCTTCAGGTAGTTGTAGAGAGCAAGAAGGTCTCTTCTGAGCCTCCTCTTCTCCAGGCTAAGCAACCTCAGCTCCCTCAGCCTCTCCTCACAGAGCTGTGCTCCAAACCCCTCACCAGCTTTGTAACCCTTCTCTGGACACGTTCCAGCATCTCAACATCTTTCCTGAACTGAGGGGCCCAGAACTGGACACAAGACTCAAGGTGCGGCCTAACCAGTGCTGAGTACAGGGACAGAATGACCTCCCTGCTCCTGCTGGCCACACTATTCTTGATGCAGGCCAGGATGCCATTGGCCTTCTTGGCCACCTGGGCACACTGCAGGCTCATGTTCAGCCTCCCATCAACCAGCACCCCCAGGTCCCTCTCTGCCTGGTCGCTCTCCAGCCACTCTGACCCCAGCCTGTAGCGCTGCCTGGGGTTGCTGTGGCCTATGTGTAGAACCCATCACTGGGATGTGTTAAATCTCATACTGTTGGACTCTGCCCATCTGTCCAGCCTGTCAATGCATCACTGAGCAGGATCACTGGGAGAGCAGGTCCAGTTATGAACAGGCATGATTGCTAACGGAATCTTTTACAGTGGAGATATTTATTTTTTATTTAATCAAATTTTGACCTTTTAATGAAGAGTTCAAAAGTAGAGAAGAGAAACCACAAGGAAGAAATCAGCTTCACAAGAGGAGGTCTTTGCTCTTGTTCTTTCTCCTTTGTAGGTCAGATGGAAGCTCAAGTAATGGCAGTTTAACAAAGTACTATGCCAAACTAATATGCCATTACTGCATTTCCACCTTCATAGCCTATCCTACAAGTATTCAAATATCTCACTCCAAGTGGTCCATGCAAAGTTACCTTGTCCAGCAATTGAGAAGAGCTCAGAGTGCATAAACAGGAGAAACTCAGCTCTGTAGTCCCACAAGTGGAGTTGAGCTACAACAGTTGAGTACAGGTGACTTCATGGGAGCTGGGTATTGAAGATCCCTTTTGAGTCCTTGAAGACCTATTTGGTCTGGCCAGCTCCATTTGGAGGGTGCTCAGCTGGTCGGCAGGGGTACTTACTTTGGGAAGAGCTGAATCCTTCCTTGGTTTGACTGCCTGCATTGACAGGGACATGACTCAGGTCTACTGTTTTACTTACCTTCCCAAACAAAGGTCTGGGATATCCCAGGGCTTCTCAGGTGGCATAAGGAACCTGTAGCTGGGCACAGAATAAACCC
The DNA here is from genome assembly GCA_033816785.1 of Picus viridis. Lineage (NCBI taxonomy): Eukaryota > Metazoa > Chordata > Aves > Piciformes > Picidae > Picus > Picus viridis. The sequence continues at coordinate 18,787,677 of CM066566.1, forward strand.
TGCAAGTAGTGGAGTGGTGCACCATGGCTGTATGGGCTTGGCTGTAGGAGCACATTAGACACTCAGCTCATATTGTACATCCACAAAAACAGGATGGCCAAAACTGGAGTTGATCTTGGTTCTTTCCAACTGTTTCTGTGGTTTGACTAACTTATCAAACCACAGTGGCTGGATTGTGTGGCCAAATTGTCCTTAGCTGCTGCCAGGAGAGATTTTCCCTGTTCTCATTTTAAATGTATCTTTCCCATGCAGAGCAGGGCACTTGTCCTTACTCTCTTGCATTGTTCTTATCTTGTAAGCTCTTTGTATCACCTAAGGCAGTGGGGTAAACCAGACTATTAAAGATAAAATACAAACACCTGGTACCACTTGGTTGTGGTTGCAGCAGTCTCTGGTAAACGGTTTCTGCATGGATGTGACAAATTCCAGCCTGATGTAAAAAATTGCTCAGGACTCAAGAATTTCTGGCCTGCTTGTAGCTTTATGCATGCATTTCATGCTAACAGCTCAATGTGGCAGCCATGTACAGCCTTTCCACACCTCATCCCCTGCTGCTGGTGTGTGAGGAGAAATAATTCTCACACTGTGACTGCAAGAGATAACAAAAACATCTCAGTAATGTATGAGCCTGACACCCCTCACCGTTTCAAGCTCAGCTATGCTGACAAGCTGTGACATTGTGCTGCAGGATGGTCTCACAGGTGACCTGAAACACCATCTGCTGTATGGACCACTGCTCCAGCACACAATTTCAGAAGGATGCTCAGAGGCACGATTTACAGCAGACAGGGTTTGTTAGCATTCTGCCAGTTGTAATATCTGCTCAAGTGTGTATCAGTGATGGTTTGTGTTTCTCTGCATGCTGGAGCCTGGAAGAAACAAGCTGGCTTCCTATTTTAGAGATCTAAACCACATGCATATTGTCCTCAGTTACACAGTGTGTTTGATTACTAACATTTTGGAAATTGCAGACTCCTGTGGCAGACCCAGTTCTTTTCTACAATCTCACAGCATGAGCATCATTGTCACTTGAAAAGCACTGTGGTTTATACCACAGTTTTCTTCTTCTTCCCTTAAATTAATTTTCATCTTTTTTTCACAGATGCAGCTAGAGCACGTGCTGGAGTACTAACAAGGGCATCGTTCTGTTGCTTTCAGTGTTAAGCATGCTCCTGTTAACAGTAGCTGCAGTGATAGGCAGGATCTCTGACTCTGGAGCAGGTTCCTACTGAGCTAGTGACTCCGTAAACTCAGAAAGTGATGAGCTACACCATGGGAGTTTACAGCTAAAGCATATGTAATAGGTACATCTGACGTACATGAGTACCAACAAGTCTATGTAATGCACTATAGCAGGAAATACAAAATGACCTTATCTTACTGAATATTTAGAATAGAATAGAATAGAATAGAATAGAATAGAATAGAATAGAACAGAACAGAACAGAACAGAACAGAACAGAAGAATAGACTAGACTAGACTAGACTAGACTAGAATAGAATAGACCAGGTCAGAAGAGACCTTCAAGATCATCATGTCCAACCTATCATCCAACACGACCTAATCAACTAAACCATTCAACCAAGCACCCTATCAAGTCTCCTCCTGAACACCTCCAGTGATGGCGACTCCACCAGCTCCCCAGGCAGCCCAGGCAGCCAAGAAGGCCAATGGCATCCTGGCCTGCATCAGGAACAGTGTGGCCAGCAGGAGCAGGGAGGTCATTCTGCCCCTGTACACTGCACTGGTTAGGCCTCACTTCAAGTACTGTGTCCAGTTCTGGGCCCCTCAGTTTAGGAAGGATGTTGACTTGCTGGAACGTGTCCAGAGAAGGGCAACAAAGTTGGTGAGGGGTTTGGAACACAAGCCCTATGAGGAGAGGCTGAGGGAGCTGGGCTTGCTTAGCCTGGAGAAGAGGAGACTCAGGGGTGACCTTATTGCTCTCTACAACTACCTGAAGGGAGGTTGTAGCCAGGCAGAGGTTAGTCTCTTCTCCCAGGCAGCCAGCACTAGAACAAGAGGACACAGTCTCAAGCTGCACCGGGGGAGGTTTAAGCTGGATGTTAGGAAGAAGTTCTATACAGAGAGAGTGATTGCCCATTAGAATGGGCTGCCCGTGGAGGTGGTGGAGTCACCTTCATTGGAGGTGTTCAGGAGGACACTTGAGGGGGTGTTTGGTGCCACGGGTTCGTTGTTTAGGTGGGTTGGATTGGTTGATAGGTTGGACACGATGATCTTGAAGGTCTCTTTCAACCTGGTGTATTGTATTGCATTGTATTGTATTGTATTGTATTCTAATGGGCAATCACTCTCTCTGTGTAAAACTTATATGGCAGACAGTGTCCTTGGCACATGAGTAACCTAATGGCTTTGGTCAAGGTTTTTTAAGTGATGCAAGGTTGCAGTGGGAAGGTAATACTCACTTGTAAAGCTGGGCAAACAGATGGGAGCTCTTTGGACATGTTGACCTTTTCTGTGCCTATGCTGTGTAACCAGAGCTGCTAACAAGTGGAAAGAAGAGAATGGAAGTAGCTCTATGTGTGGTGGTAATAGGGAGCATTCCTCCCATGGGAAGGGCAGCAAAGAGGAGACAGATGAAGAGAACTGGAATCTGAGTAGTAGTTGCAGGATAATATTGATTACTAGCCAGTTTGGAGTCTCCCAGTTCAAAAGAGCTATGGAACAACTGGGGAAGGTCCATCAGAGGGCTAATGCTGGGACCCCAGAGCACACAAGCCAGAAGAAGAGCTTGAAGGACCTGCACTAGTTTACTCTGGAGAAAGGAAGGCTAAGTGCTGTTTTAACAGCTGCCTAATAATGTCTACAGCTGCCTCAAAGTCTACAAAACCTTGGAGTCAAACTCTTCCTAGTAGAGCCACACAACAGCAGGGACAACAGCCATGAGATGTGGCCTGGGAGTATTAAGAAGGACATAAAAGGTTTATCAGAAGAGTGAAGTTTTTACTGGCATGGTTACCCAGAGATGGAGGCACTGCTGAGGTGAAAAAGTAATGAAGTAATTTGGTACAATCAGCAAGGCTTCACCAAGAGCAAATCATGCATGATAAACCCAATGGCTGCTTGTGACAAGGTCACATCAACAGGCAAGGGGAGAGTAGCTGACATAATTTACCTGGACCTGAGCAAAGCCTTCAACACTGTCCTGCACCTGCACCACATCCTGGTCTCCAGGCTGGTACAGTATGGATTTGATGGATGGACCATTCAGTGGTTGAAGAACTGGCTTCATGGCCACACCCAAAGGGTGGCTGTCAGTAGGTCCGTGTCCAAGTGGAGGCCAGTGACAAGTGGAGTCCCTCAGGGATCAGTACTGGGACCAGACTTGTTCAACATCTTTGTGGGTGACATGGACAGTGGCATCGAGTGCACCCTCAGCAGGTTTGCTGATGACACCAAGCTCTGTAGTGCAGCAGACATGCTGGAGGGTAGGGATGACATCCAGAGGGACCTTAACAGGCTGGAGAGGTGGGTCCATGACAACCTCATGAGGTTCATCAAGACCAAATGCAAGGTTCTGCATCTGTGTTGGGGCAATCCCAAGCACTGATACAGGCTGGGCAGTGACTGACTTGAGAGCAGCCCTCAAGAAAAGGACTTGGAGGTGCTGGTATATGAGAAGCTCATTATGACCTGCCTGTGTGCACTTGCAGTCCAGAAAGCCAATCACATCCTGGGCTACATCAAGAGAAGTGTGGTCAGAAGATCAAGGGAGGTGATTATCCCCTTCTACACCACTCTCATGAGACCCTACCTGAAGAAGTATATCCAATTATGGAGCTCCTATTACAAGAAAGGTATGGATTTCCTGTGACCTTATTGTGGCCTTCCAGTATCTGAAGGGGGCCTACAAGAAAACTGGTGAAGGAATTTTGAGGATGTTGGGTAATGATAGAACTAGGGGGAAGGGATCCAAACTACAGGAGGATAGATTTAGATTAGACCTTAGGAAGAAATTCATCACCATAAGGCTGGTGAGACACTGGAGCAGGTTGCCCAAAGAGGTGGGAGAAGGCCCAACCATGGAAGTATTAAGGCCAGGCTGGATGTGTCTCTGGGCATCCTGATCTAGTGGAAAGTGTCCCTGCCCATGGCAGGGTGGGTTGGAATTAGATGATGCTTGAGTTCCTTTCCAACCCTGGCAATTCTGTGATATCCCCATCTCTGGAGAGTTTCAAGATTTTTCTAGACGATGCAGGGCTTCCCTGATCTAATTTAGTAATCATCCTACTTTGAGAAGGAGATTGGACCAGAGACCTCACAATATCACAGTACCACAGTACATTAGAGGTTGGAAGGGACCTCAAGAGATCATTGAGCCCAATGCCGCTGCCAAAGCAGGATCACTTAGGGGAGTCCACACAGGAATGCATCCAGGTGGGTTTTGAAAGTCTCCAGAGATGGAGACTCCACAACCTCTCTGGGCAGCCTGTTCCAGTGCTCTGTCACCCTCACTGTGAAGAAGTTTCTCCCCATGTTGAGGTGAAATCTTCTATGTACAAGATAGAACCTGTTGTTTTTTGTCTTGTTACTGTGTGCCACCAAAAAGAGCCTGGCCCCCTCCACTTGACACCCACCCCTCAGCTATTTATACACACTGATGAGATCCCCTCTCAGTCTTCTCTTCTCCAAACTAAACAGCCCCAGGGCTCTCAGTCTCTCTTCACAGGGGAGATGCTCAAGTCCCCTAATCATCCTCGTGACCCTCCATTAGATTCTCTCCAGCAGATTTCTGTCTCACTTGAACTGGGGAGCCCAAAACTGGACACAGTATTCCAGGTGTGGTCTCACCTGGGCAGAGCAGAGCTGAGCAGAAGAACTTCCCTAGACCTGCTGGGCACACTTTTCTTGATGCACCCCAGGATAACACTGGCTCTCTTGGCCACAAGGGCACATTGTTGTCCCATGGAGAATTTGCTGTCCCCCAGCACTCCAAGGTCTTTCTCCATGGGGCTCTGCTTTCCATCAGGGCAGCCCCTGACCTGTACTGGTGCCTGTTGTTATTCCTCCCCAGATGCAGAACCCTGCACTTGTCCTTACTGAACTTCACGAGATTTGCCTGCACTCAGCTCTCCAGGCTGTCCAGGTCACGTTGGATGGCTGCACAGCCTGACGGAGTGTCAGCCAATCCCCCCAGTTTTGTATCATCAGCAAACTTGCTGAGGGTACTCTCAATCCCCTCATCAAGGTCATTGCTAAAGATATTGAACAAAACTGGACCCAGTACTGATCCCTGAGGAACACCACTGGCCATAGACCTCCAAGCTGACTCTGTGCCACTGATGGCAACCCTCTGAACTCTGTTGTCAAGCCAGTTTGCAGTCCACCTGACTGAGCAGCTGAGACCTCCAGAGGTCTCTTCCAGACAACATGTTCCTAAGTGCAGCTGTGCTTTGCTTGCATCCAGATCCTCAACATAACTTTGCTGGCAAAATATGATCAGTGTACAGCAGCACCTGCTGCTCCTGTAGGGTGTGATTTGCCTCATCATCCCCTTCACAAAAGTTTAGGGTTTTGCTCTTTTCTCTCAGATTATCTCCCTATTGCTAACTAAATTAAAGTTAACAAGTAAACCACCTTCAGCACCCACTACCCATCACACTTTCCTGCAGGTGGTTTTGGCAGGGTATTGACCAAGCTCCATGGGCCACTGGTCACAGCACACCTTGCACCTTGCACCTTGAGTGCCTCGGTCTGCAAGCTGCATCTCCTGCCAACAGTTTCAAGGAAGCAGCCCAGGTGGATGACTCTCTCCTCACTGAACGGCTGATGAGCGAGGCATGGAAAGGGCAGCAAAAGTGTAACTCCCTCAGGATCGTGGTGAGCATGTCAGAGAGTCCAAGTGCTCTGCAAAGAGCCTCTGAAAAGGAAAGGTCAAATGACCAGTGTGCATCCCTCAGCTTCTAAATGTCTTTGCTGAGGACAGGATTTGACAAAAAGGAGCCAGGCAGTCAGACACAGAGCTGCCACTGGTAGTTTGGGAGAACTTAATCACTCAGCAATGTGAGAAAAAAGAATCTTGTTTATGGCATTCTGAGCAAGATGGGTAGCTGTTCTGGTGGAAGGTAGAGTATGAGCCAGCCAAAAGCATATCCAATTGACTGTGCAAGTCAAACTTCCAATAGTCCTTGTTACTGTCTCTACAAGAGGCAGCTCTGATCTGGTAGAGAAACAAAATCTTTCATCTTAATGTCATGAGCTGCCCAAACCAAAGTTTACTGCTCAGGAAGGCCATTTTCAGGTACTTGCCTGAGTCAGCCAGGCCACAAGCTGACAGTGAACCCTACCAAATGTGGAGCTGAGGTAAAACTCTCTTCTTCCTTACTGAACTCAGCCACCAAGCAATGGAGGAGAAAATACAAGAATGTGTGGGAAGGAGGTAAGACTGAGGCAGAGAAGTTGAGATGCTGGAGCTTCTAGAACTGCCTGAAGAAAAGAAAAGCTAATGACATGCAAAACCCCTGGCAGCAGCTGTCGATAGACAAGTGTGGGATTATCAATCGACTGGAGGAAATTTCTGTTCATGAATATTGGTTGATTTGTCTCCTGAGTGGAGATGGGCCTCTGAGAGCACATAGTAGCATGAACTGCTTCTCAGGCAATGGCAATGCTGAGGCTGTGTGCAGGACCTGAACGTGCATGATGTGAACAGCAGATTGTCACAAGCCCGATTGCTCTGCATAAGGAAACGCCGTCTCTTTCATCAGCCAAATGTTTACTCACTTTCAGGAAAGCAGGATGGGGAGAGAAAGAGACTAGCGCAGATATTGGTATTCAAGAACAGAATTAGAATTTTAATCTGTCTGCTACTCAGGAGGCAAAATTCTCAATATAAATGCTAAGAATTGCACACTCTTATTATGATGGATGCATGAATATGCATTGCACTGCTGATGTGGGGAGTCTGTCTGGTCATTCTTTGGTGTTGCCACAGTCTGGGAAGGCAAGAAGAGTGCTAAGGAAGCCTGCCAGGGATTCTATCTGAGGATATCACTAAGAGAATGAGCCAAGACTGGGATGGCTATAACGTGGGGTTAGAATAAAGTCAACTCTGGCTGAGATGTCCCAATGCAAGAGAGATTCCTCACCCTCTCCCTGCTCTGGGAAACTTGAATCTTTCTCTTCCTGTGCCATGTGGAGTTGGGGACAAAAAATGGAAGCCACCCAGAAATCCTTCCCTAAGAGGAGCAGGGGATGGAGCTGCTGGGGCTGGGCTTTGTGGTCACTTGTAGATGTCTGTACAACCCTGCTGGGACTGCCTCTGGCAGTGGGTACAGGTGAGCAGATTTACATTACTTCCAGTATTTCCCCTGTTACCTTCTGCTCTCCTCAAGTCCCTTCCCATTGTTTTCCTGTGCTTAAATACGTCTGCTGTGGCAGATTCATTTGCTGCTCTCACTCTACTACACCTCTCGTAGGATCTATTCAGTGTCCAGTTCAGCAATGAAATCTTGGCTCCAGGCTGTTTGCGGTGTCAACGTTATGTCACATGGCTCTGAACAGGTCCCTGGATGATGTCATCAGGAGTATGTATACTGAACTATGTACTGAGAATGGGTATTGAAGCAAAGTGCTGCTCAGTTCCATTGCTTACCTTCTCAGGATCTTGTTAATTACTGCTGCTCAAGGAGAATCATTTATGCAGTAAATTATTAATGAATTCAGCTCTGTGCAAATGTGAGACTGTTGCCTGTCATTCAGATGAATGAATAACATTATGTGGAGCACTTGCAACAAACACCTCATCTCCCTGATCTGAAGAAAAAGGGGGAGATAGGGAGAAGCATTTTCTTTGGATGACTGCAAATGTACAAATGTATTTCACTTTTCCATAATCAGGTTTGATTTTACTAGGAACTATATACAAATTAAGGAGTATAATGAGTTCCCAGCAGCTATCAGGAGCAGAAACTTAGCCTGCAGTGGGGAGATACCAGTGGATTAAAAATAAGCTGCTCCCTTCAAAGGTAGTGTTGAATCCTCATTGTCTTTGGTAGACACAGGAAAGAATTTTACTTAGGGAATATATAAATGGGATCTGGTTTCCACAGAGGCATTACATTTATTTAAGAAAATTATCTGAGAGGAGAAGCAGAGAAGTGTCTGCTCCTTAATTCAGATCTGCCCCTTCTAGAAGCCTGAGCTCCAGGCACACCAGCAATTCACTGTGCATCATTCCTGTGAGTGTGACTAGCAGCACTGTGGGTGACTTTTTTTCTCTAATGTCTGCTTTCTTTTGTTACTTTGCAACAGGTAACTCCTGAAAAATTTCAGAGTCTGAATTCTATATTTCAGGTCTGGATTTACCAGCAAAATGGTCATCACTACATGAGCATGGGAACAAATGGTCAGAGTGGCCCAAGTGTGAAGTTTCCAGCAACTGAGGCCATAAGGATGGAGACAAATGATTGAGAGAGACACAGCTTCTCATCCAAAGTGGTTGCCTTAACCAGCATGAGATTCAGGTGGAGGGAGGAAACTCTCTTCAGCACAGAGTGGTTGTCCAGCCTGTGGGTGCTGGCAGCATGAGCTTTGCCAGTGAAAAATTTACTGTCACTGGAGGAGTAAGCATCTTAAGAAGAGGAAAAGAATAGGGAGCTGTGCTTGTATTGTATTGTATCGTATTGTATTGTATTGTATTGCAATCAGCTGCTTTTGGGATCTTGAAAAAGCAAAGTAGCCTAGAGTATCAGATGGGAAAGATCTTTTCTGCTGGAGGAGGAAATCTGGTGCCCACTTAGAAAGACAGATGCAGATTGGGCAACCTACAAAAAGGGGTCTGTGACACAATGAAAGAGGCTCATATTCAAAAATATTTGTAATCAGGCAGCTAAACAAATCCTTTCTCCTGATGCTGTTCATGAGATGAGAGGCTGGAGTTGTGCTAGGATCTGCTTGCATGGCTAGTGTTGGTGGGACATAAGGGTGATTGAGGTTCCTTCTTGTGCTCCTAGAAGTGCTGTAGCTCAGGATGCTGATCCAGGATGGGAATTTTGGCAGTAATGAAGAAAATAAGTTTTTTAGATTGGCAAATTATTTGCCATGGAGTCAAGGTTTGAGCTGCGGAAGAAGGAGAGGTCTGTAGGTGAAACACCCTGCTGTCAGTGCAAAACTTGTTGGCTTGCTGTGGTCAAGTCCTAGGAATAGTGCTGTGACCTTCCAAATATTAAATACACAGTCCTAGTTTCTAAATGACCTGATGTGATCACACCTTCTGAAATTGTCCCACTGAGTCATAGCCCAGATTGTCCTGCTGGCCAAGGGGGACCACAAAGAAAGGAAAAAACAAGGGCAGTGTGAGAAGGTCACAGGGATCAGGCAGAAGTCAGGGCTGTGGGATACAAAGCTCACTGGCCTTCTCCACTTTTGTTGTGGGAAGTGCTCTCTTGGTTGGACTCTGCAACAGACTGGAACTCGGAAAGAAGAGAGATCAATGAGAGCCTGAATAAGGAAAAATTGGAATAGAGGGATCAGGGAAAGGAGCAAACCTAAGCAGCTGGGGAAGAGAAAGTGTAAGAGGCCAGGGAAGATATGCAGAAAGAAGAAAAGATGCCCAAATCAGACAGCAAGCTTCACAAAAGGCAGGAAAGAGGAATAGCATGAACAGGTCACAGTACATGAAACACAACCTTTAAAAGCATGGAAAGTAAGACTATGTTTTCTTAAAGCATATCTCTGCTCTGTGGGCATAATCCTGCAGACAAGAAATCCATCAGCAGCCTCTGTGCCATTTTAGCCACTGAATTTCCCAGAATATCAGAAATTAAACAATACAGAATATGAAAAAGATGTATTTTAAACATACAATTTCTCTCTGTGTCCAGAGTAGTTATTTGTGTATGGAAAGAGGGAGAGAGAGTTGTGTGGTGGTTTGAGCCTTAACTGGGATTTCAGAGCTCAGATGGGGGTAAGACTGAGAATCCCTCCCCCACTCCTCCATCTTCTCTTTCCCTTTCAAGAGAAAAAGAGAAGGGGAAAGAACAGGGAGAGATAAGGGAAGAAAGAAAAGGAAAGAAAGGGGGATAAGGAAAAAAAAAGAAAATGGAGGAGGTAAACCTACCAAGAAATAATTTGGAGTCAGTTTGGAAGTAGAGAGGTAAAATTTTCTTTAAACAATATGTATGTATGTATATATGTATATATATATATAACAATAACAGAAAGGGTTCACAAGGGTGAGGATCAAGGATGGGTAGGGAGAATATACAAAACCAACAGTCCTTTGAAGAAGTGTGGGTGCAACAGGGAGAAGGACCAGGCCCAACCACGTGGCAGAGAACCAGGAAGCCAGCAGCGACATTCTTAGTCCTTTTGTCCCAGCGAGGCAGAAGCAAAAGAGAACAAATGGCTGCACTGTCCTCCTTTTTATAGGCTTGCTGGACAGGGAGGGGGAGTGGAACAGACTAAATCAGTTTCCCAGGGGGAAAACCCCTCTGGGGAGAGCAAGGCTCTCACAACCCCTACCGCCCCCTGCTTTCAGGATGGGCATAACCAGTCACAAGTTATTTGCCTTTAGTAAAAACTGTAGGATTTTGGGATAATACTGCAAACAGAACTGAACAGTATCCAGGCCATGACTATTTTTACACTGTCATAATAGATCTGACATTTTTATGTAAAATAATCTCATAACTGGATAAGTCTGACCCATATTTGGAAAAGAGTTGTTCCTGAAATTCTATTGCTTGTCAAGAAACCAGTATGGAAACCACGGCTACACAGCCCTGTTATTTCCAGCTGAGTAACAATCTGCCATGAAAATAAAGCATGCTAATTCAGTTACTCTTCACATAACATGTTTGTCTCAAAGTCATACCACACACGCTTTTCAGAGTCCCAGGCAAGCTGAAACACTTTGCATGAGAAAATTCTATATTGCAACAGGCAGAATTCAGTGGGTGAGTGTGTGTGGGGGGGGACAGCTTCAGGGTCTTTTAATGTATTTTCCTTCTCACCCACAGAACAAATCTTTCAACAACAGCAACAAAAAAAAAAAGTGTAAGAACTGCAGCCTCAGAAGTTCACCAACGGGATGTAAGTCCTGGTTTATGGTGTATTAAAGACAGGAAGTATTAAATGAAGTTAACATTTTCACATGAAATTTTTTCTGTAAAATGCACTTCTTCTTCTTGTTGTTTGTTTCTTTGTTTTTGTTCTATTTTAGACAGCAGTTTGCTTGGTACAGAATTCAAGCTTCATCCTTGGGTTTTGTACAAACTGAGCAAGAAGGTAGGAATATGGTCTTAATACTGCTCACGCTGACCCTGATCACCGATCCCCTGTTTACACAGCAGTACACATGTGCTGGACACCTTCTCAAAAGTCACCCAAGCCTTGCCACCCCCACTCCCAAATGCAGCCATATGTTGTGAAGACATCAGGCGAGCATTAGCCCCACCAGCAAAGGTGTTGTGGAATAACTGATTTGTCAGTGCTAAAAGTGATGAGCAAGGGGTTCGTCCTAGGTGGGATTTGATGACTCTTCATTCTCCTATATATTTAATGTGACTCAGTCTACACCGAACTTAGTCTGGTCAGGGTCCTGTAATATTTGCCTTCAAACTCTGCAAGGTGTTTCAGGTCCTTGCAGGCATCAGAGGAAAGCCATGCACAGGGACCAGACCTTATCTTCTCAGGAAGTGTGGGGATGGGAATGTCCTAGCTTGTTTTTTAGAAGTAACAAGTAGGAGGCTCAATGGGTGTCGAATTTCACTGTCATGACACAGTACCAGAAGCTTCTCCTGGGAAGAGCGTGAGTGGTTCCCACTTGCACTGTTGGATCACTCTGGCCTTGACAGCAGCTAGAGTCTCGTGTGATGTTTCTCCACAATGTCCCATTAGATGTACAAAACTGTATCATTAAACAGGTCACTCTGTCTCTCTTCATTACAATCTTGATTTTATTACTCTACCCACTATCCCCTATAAGCTTGGGTGTTTATTCATCTTGAAGTCAGACAACAATGGTAGTACATGGGTATCAAGGTACTCACCTCGATGGTGAGTGAACGTGAAGTGAAGCTAATGCCCATTGAGGACTTGCCTCTAAAATATCTAACAATAAAAAATATTCAGGACTAATGGGAGATGATATGGATTGACCATGCCATACAGTCATCAGCTTATCCACTGACCCCAATTCTTCCTCATACCTAGTGTGGTGGGTTGCAATTACCCCCAAAATAAAATCACCAGACCAGCTCAGTTGGAAGGCAAACGAAGCTGTATTTACAAGCAGACTACAATCTAGAAACATGGAATGCAATGAATATGTACAAAATATACAACATTTACATGTATTTACTATTCACAAACAGCACAAGAACCCCCCTGGACAAAACCAGGGGTTTATCAACAGCTTCCCCCTTCCTGCTCCCTTCCCCCACCCTATACAAGGAAAAGGAGAGAGAGAAAAGAGCAGAGAGTAGCTTGTTGGTACTCAGCCACAACACAGAAACACAGCCAAGGTAAACAACCCAGCAGAAGCAACCAGCTAGTATCTGCTAGAGTGAAGAAGCTGAAAAGGAAGCAAGTTCATACAACTAACTTTATGTTAGTTATCAGACCAATGGGATTATGTAGATCTTATCATTATTTTTCTTTGGCATCCAACGGTAATTTATTTACATTCTACCACTTTCCACTCAATCTGTGGAAAATTTCCTAGGCGTTAGCCTAAAACTACCACACCTAGCTATTCCCTACTTTACACTGGGCATGGGGGAAATGTATTACATCTCCCAGAGAAAGGTATTTTGCCTTCTGCTGAAAGATTTTGGGATCATTTGCCTGAAGAAAATACTAAGTGAACAGATTGAAATCTGCTCCCTTCCAAATTGCAAAAAGCAGAGTTGGACCCAATGTGACAAAATGTCCCTGTTAACTACTGTGTAGCATACCAAACAGGCTGCTGCTGCAATAAAATATTTATAACTAATCATTTTGTTAAATGAAACATGTTCTTTAGGGCACCTTTTATAATTAACAAACCATGTTCCAGTTAATTTTGCACATGATGTTTCACAGTTTATCACCAGGATACATGAGAAGTACCTACAACTGCCATATTAAGCTGTAGTATTGCAAACAAATGTGATTTTTCTCCTGGGAAGCTTAATATTATTTGTTTGTAAACATGTGTAAGGGTAGGACCTTTGCCAAACATAAGGATGGGTTAATGGGATGATGAAGCAATAAACCTTGCAATGTACATGGTATCCTGTCTTGTATTAGAAGTGCTGTGTCCAGCAGGAGTAGGGAGGTGATAGTCCCCTTGTACTCAGCTCTGGTGAGGCCACACCTTGAGTATTGCGTCCAGTTTGGGGCACCTCAATACAGGAGAGAGGTGGAGGTGTTGGAGCCAGTGCAGAGGAGGGAAACAAAAGGGGTTGGAAAATGAATCTTATGAGGAATGACTGAGGGAGCTGGGGCTGGTTAGTTTGGAGAAGAAGAGTATGAGGGGAGACCTCATTGCTGTCTACAACTACCTGAAAGGACATCGTGGAGAGGCTGGTGCTGGTCTCGTCTCACAGGTGATTAGTGATAGAACTAGAGGGAATGGCCTCAAGCTACAACTGGGTAGGTTTAGGCTGGACATTAGGAAGAAGTTTTTCGCAGCAAGAGTGGTCAGGCATTGGAATGTGCTGCCCAGGGAGGTGGCTGAGTCGCCAGTCCTGGATGTGTTTAAAGGTGTTTTGGATGTGGTGCTTGGGGATATGGTTTAGTGGTGAACCTTGTAGAGTAGGGTTATGGGTTGGACTTGGTGATCCTGAGGGTCTTTTCCAACCTGAATGTTTCTGTGATTCTGATTCTGTGATTCTGTGATTGCAGAGCTACAGTAATAGAGTAATGAGGATGTTTTAGTAGAGACTTTAATGAAGCTGGATTTTACTGCCAGATAATGTTTAAAGATAGGGTCAAGCTGTACTTAATGATGCATTAGATGACCGAAATGCTGCCATTAGCATTGAGATAACATCTTATGATCTGAATTAGGAATTCTAACAGGATTATGGCTGTGTGAACATATCCAGCCTTTACCATTAAGTTGTCTAATTTGCACATTAGAGAGTAAAAGAATGCATTTGAGAGATTTATGTTGAAGTGAAAACTCCTACACCTGCCATTCATATTGTTGTCAACAAGACAGAAGTTGTGGATAGAAGGAACTCTTAGAGATCTGTTCTAATCTAAGCAGAGAGCAGAGATGTTGCATTCTTAATTCACTGACTTGACAGAAACACAGAGTGCTAAGCCACCTCCTGTTTGTTTCTGCTACGGAAGCATAGAACAGGCCACTACCACTATTTCCCTTGGGTGTCTGGTGGGGCAAACCTAGTTAGGATGGGATTATTCAGTGGGATTCATCTTGCTGGCAAAAGCAAGAGTGTGCTTAAAACAACTAAATGTCAACATTTTCATATCACAAATCTGATCTGAGGAGACAGCTCCAAATGCTTTTTGAATCATAGAATGGTTTGAGTTGGAAGGGGCCTCCAAAGGTCACCTAGTCCAACCCTCTCTGCATTATACAGGGGCATCCTCAACTAGATCAGGTTGCCTTGGGTCCTGTCAAGCCTCACTGTGCTGGTTTGTGCTTCATTCAGAGTCCAAAAGCCCAAATGGCAACAGATTTAGATTCCCTCCCCCTCTCCCTTTCCCGGTAAGGTAAATTAGGCAGGAGGAAGGAGAGGTAAAAATCATGAAAGAAAATGATCTGGAAATGGTTAAGAAGTAAAGAAAGTAATTTTTTAAATATATATATATATATATATATATTATATATATATATATAAAATATTTTTAACATAAAAAATAAATATATTTATATATAAATACATATACATATATTTAAAAAAGGGTTACAAAGGATAAGGATAAATAGAAAAATATACAAAGCCAGGCCCAGCTGGCATTGGATTCCCTGGATACAAGTGGATGCAGTCCTTTAGAATAGTGGGTGCAGCTTGGAAAGCAGGCCCCACAGCACGGTCGATGCAGGAAGCAGGGGTGGTAGGAGCCCTTGTGTTGAGCAGTCGATGCGCAGGGCAAAAGAGAGAGAGAGAGAGAGCTCTGAGCTGTCTCTCCTTAAATATGCTTGCTGTACAGAAAGAGGGGGTTGAATAGGCCACTTTTGGCCCAGGGGGACCTCTCTTCTCTGCCCACCTGGATCAGGTTTTATTTTGTCCACCTGGCAGCTGGGTTCTTTTCAGCCCACATCAAGGATGGGTGTAACCCCGCACACTCACCTTGAGTATGTCCTAGGGTGGGGCCTCAACTACCTCTCTGGGCAACCTGTTCCAGTGCTCTACCACCCTCATGGTAAAGAACATGCTCCTAACATCCAGTCTAAATCTGCTCTTCTCTAGTTTGAAGCCATTGCCCTGTGTCCTAACACTACAGGTCTTTGTAAACAGCCTCTCTCCTTCTTGTAGACCCCCTTCAGGTACTGGAATGCTTCTATTAGGTCACCCTGGAGCCTCTTCTTCTCCAGGCTGAACAGTGTCAGTTAGAATAGAACAGAATAGAATTAACCAGGTTGGAAGAGACCTCTGAGGTCATTGAGTCCAATCTACTATCCAACACCACAACTAAACCACGGCATCAAGCACCCCATCAAATCTCCTCCTAAACACCTCCAGTGATGGTGATTCCACCACCTCCCTGAGCAGCCCATTCCAATGGCAAATCACTCTTTCTATGAAGAATTTCTTCCTAACATCCAGCTTAAACCTCCCCTGGTGCAGCTTGAGGCTGTGTCCTCTTGTTTTGGTGCTGGGTGCCTGGGAGTAGAGACCAACCCCTACCTGGCTACAATCTCCCTTTAGGTAGTTGTAGACAGCAATAATGTCTCTCCCGAGCCTCCTCTTCTCCAGGCTAAACAACCCCAGCTCCCTCAGCCTCTCCTCATAGTGCTTGTGCCCCAAACCCCTCCTCAGTTTTGTTGTCCTCTTCTGGACACGGTCTGGCAACTCAACATCTTTCCTAAACTGAGGGGCCCAGCACTGGACACATCTCCTTGAGGAGGGCTGTTAATTTCTTGTCTCAAGAAGTTGTCATCTAGGCACTCCAGGAGCCTTCTGGATTGCCTGCAGCCAGCTGTGCTACTTTTCCAACAGATATTGGGGTGATTAAAATCCCCTCAAAGGATAAGAGCCTGTGATCATGATGACTCTTCAAGATGGAGTAAGACTTCATCAATAGGCTCTGCTTGATGGGGCAGCCTGTAGTAGACTCCTAACACAAGGCACCCTTTGTTGTCCTGATCCCTAATACCTACCCATAAGCTCTTGACCTGCTTGTGGCTATTCTTTAGCAACAACTCTTCACATTCTATCCAATTCTTTGCACAGAGGGCAACACCTCCACCCCTTCTTCCTCTCTTGTCCCTTCTGAACAGCTTGTAGCAGTCAGTAGCCACACTCCTGTCATAGGATTCATACCATCAAAATTCCATAACTGCCACTTTGTCATAGCTTTCCTGTAGCATGGTAGAAGTGTCTTCTGAAGAAGAACTGCCTCTTACATCTCTGCCTGGCAGAGCAAGCAGGGTGTATGGTGGTGAGGCTGGAGCAAGGAAGTGCAAGAATTATACAATACAATACAATACACCAGGTTGGAAGAGACCTTCAAGATCATCACATCCAACCCATCAACCAATCCAACCTATCATCCAACAACTAAACCATGCAGCCAAGCATCCCATCAAGTCTTCTCCTGAACACCTCCAATGAAGGTGACTCCACCACCTCCACAGGCAGCCAATTCCAATGGGCAATCACTCTCTCTGTATAGAACTTCCTCCTAACATCCAGACTAAACCTGCCCTGGCGCAGCCTGATACTGTGTCCTCTTGTTCTGGTGCTGGCTCCCTGGGAGAAGAGGCCAACCTCTACCTGGCTACAACCTCCCTTCAGGTAGTTGTAGAGAGCAATAAGGTCACCCCTCAGTCTCCTCTTCTCCAGGCTAAGCAAGCCCAGCTCCCTCAGCCTCTCCTCATAGGGCTTGTGTTCCAAACCCCTCACCAGCTTTGTTGCGCTTCTCTGGACATGCTCCAGCAAGACAATATCCTTCCTAAACTGAGGGGCCCAGAACTGGACACAGGACTCAAGGTGTGGCCTAACCAGTGCAGTGTACGGGGGCAGAATGACCTCCCTGCTCCTGCTGGCCACACTGTTCCTGATGCAGGCCAGGATGCCATTGGCCTTCTTGGCTGCCTGGGCACACTGCAGGCTCATGTTCAGCCTACTCTCAACCAGTACCCCCAGGTCCCTCTCTGCCTGGCCACTCTCCAGCCACTCTGACCCCAGCCTGTAGCACTGCCTGGGGTTGTTGTGGCCAATGTGCAGAACCCGGCACTTGGATGTGTTCAATCTCATGCCATTGGACTCTGCCCATCTGTCCAGCCTGTCGAGGTCCCTCTGCAAAGCCTCTCTGCCCTCCAGCAGATCAACTCCTGCCCCCAGCTTGGTGTTGTCTGCAAATTTACTGATGATGGACTCAATGCCCTCATCCAGATCATCAATAAAGATGTTGAAGAGCATGGGGCCCAGCACTGATCCTTGGGGCACACCACTAGTGACAGGCCGCCAGCTGGATGTGGCACCATTCACCATTGCTCTCTGGGCTCGGCCCTCCAGCCAGTTCCTAACCCAACGCAGTGTGATCCTGTCCAAGCCATGGGCTGCCAGCTTGGCCAGGAGTTTGCTGTGGGGGACTGTGTCAAAGGCCTTGCTGAGGTCCAGGTAGACCACATCCATAGGCCTCCCCACATCCACCAGGCGGGTCACCTGATCATAGAAGGAGATCAGGTTGGTCAGGCAGGACCTGCCCCTCCTAAATCCATGCTGGCTAGGCCTGAGCCCCTGGCCATCCTGTAAGTGCTGTGTGATTGCACTCGAGATGACCCGTTCCATAATCTTGCCTGGCACTGAGGTCAGGCTGACAGGCCTATAAGGGCGGAAGCCTGGTCTGGTACACCTGATCAATCCTCTCTCCATCAGCTCTTACTAGCACAAAGCACAGAGCTCCCTGAGGAGGGATGGAGTAGGAAATTCCCCTCTGGTGTATACAGATGGCATTCATCTTTCCTGATCCATTGCATGCTGGCCTGGCCCATCCCTGCAGACCCTGCAGCAAAGGGACAAGGCACCTTGAACTGGGGAGGCACCACTGCCATGTGGTCAAGTCAAGAAAGTTTTGGGAGCTCCATGTGCCCACTGCTGGGGATATGTCAGAGTCTTGGGATCCAGCACTGCAGAATTAGGCCCTCCCATGAATTAAATACTAATGTGGCATTTTCTGTCTCACTCTGAATGCAAAAGGCTAGGTCTGGCTCTGCTGCTTCTTTGGAAACTGGCAGTCCTCACATATTCATTACTTCTATTGGTGTCCTGGGATCAATTTTTGCAAATTGTTGAGCAGATTTGCAAAGTCAAGGCCTTCAATGTTCGGTGGCTTAATCGCTGGTCTTGTGGTAACCAACACCTATAACATGAATTGGCCCTCTGCAAAACACTGCCCTGCTATGTTTGTGCCAGATCCCCACATCCTTATTTCAGATCAGGAATTGAGGGGGGAAATGAGTCTGAGCACACAATTTTCTTGCAAAACATTTATGGACCTTTCTTTGTTTATTTTTTTAAGGTTGTGTCAATATTTGGCTCATGTCACAGAATCACACAGAATCACAGAATCACCAAGGTTGGAAGAGACCTTAAAGATCATCAAGTCCAAGCTGTCACCGCAGACCTCATGACTAAAGCATGGCACCACGTGCCACATCCAATCCCCTCTTGAACACCTCCAGGGACGGTGACTCCACCACCTCCTTGGGCAGCACATTCCAGTGGCTAACAACTCTCTCAGTGAAGAACTTGCTCCTCACCTCGAGCCTAAACTTCCCCTGGCACAGCTTGAGACTGTGTCCTCTTGTTCTGCAAAGGAAAGCATTTATGTTTCAAATGTAATGTAAAGCCTGGTGAGAAATGAAGGTCTTTAATGATGCTCTGTTTGAATGCTGAAAAAAAAGATTATTGTGGATTTTTACTGCATTTAGCTTTCTTCTTTTTTGTCCTACATTATCTTGTTCTGTCTGCAGAAAAAGTGATGTTCCCTAGGCAGCCTAGCTTGGGTTAGGAATTCCCATCCTAGTTGCTCCATTTTCATGTTGCTGCGCCAGTTTGCTTGAGTTTGCCCTAGAAGTGGAGGCAGAACAGTCAAGGAGACATGTAACCAGATGAAAAATTCCCAGTTTCTTTTTGCCTGCTGAAGCCAGCAGATGGGGCTTATTGCCTTTACATGCTTCTCAGAGAAGCCCTACCTTAACCACTATTGTATTCATGGTGTTTGCCAGGCAACAGCTGTAAGGCTCACAGCTACTTGTCCCTTTTCAGAGACATGAAGGATTGGGCTCTGAAAGCAAAACACATCCCACAGTGTTGAGAGCTTCAGGATTTCAAACCCCTACGAGTTTGATTGTTTTCATGAACTGTTTTCTCAAAATGCTGCTTTGCTGCCATCGTAATAATTTGGCTTTTTCTTCAAAATTGGAAGATGGGAGGAGGAAGACAGCAAGCTGTACCATCTTCTTGGGCAGGTTTCAAAACAGAGCTTGCAGAAGCAGTCCATAAGAGACTGTTTATGCCTCTGGTACAGGCTTGCTGAGGCCCAGGGGAGCCTGTGAGAGGAGGGGTGATTTTGCAAGGAATACTGAGTAGTGTGGGCTTCCAGAAAGGGAAGCTGCAAAACCACTTAAGCCCAGAGGAAAAAGTTGATAAGCTCTCAGAAACACAAATTCCCAAGCTGTTCCTAGCACTGGTAAAGAAGTGCCACCCAACCTCACTCTTGAGGGGAGAAAGCTGCCAGGTTCCCGTGCATGCTTTGGGAGACTGAGCACCTGTGGCAAAACGTATTGTGATCCCTCTCAAGGGCCTTCCTCACGCTCCGTGTTGGATGCTGACATTCTCCCTAGATCTACACCCTCCAGAAAGATTACCAGCAGCTGAAAATCTGACAAGCATCCACCTCACAGGTGCTGTTGTCTCTCCCAGTGTGACTTACATCTGTTGGAAAGTGCGTGGAGTCTGGGTTACACAGGTTAAAATTTGAGTAAATGAGAAAGAGCTGCTCTGTCATTTGGCAAGCAGCAGTGTGCTGAGGAGAAAAGGCTCAGCTACACATTTACACCATTCACCCCCCATGCAAAGAGCTTACCTTGTTCTTATTTATTTACTTAACGTAAATAAAGGCTTCCTTTCTACAGGCACAAGACCAGAATAGAAACCTGCCCAGCAGACTGCACCTTCCTGAGAACACATCTATTAAATATTATTCTCTTTCTCTCATGCTGTGTAGCTGAAGTATTATGACTCCATTAAAGAAGTGATTTCTGCTTCCAGTCATGAGTCAACAGCTTTAGCAAAAGGTAAGAATTTTGCTTATCTTTAAACCCAGCAGGAATTCCTTTCCAGATAATACGTGCCTGACTGGCTCTTCCTGCTTCCAGCCCCACCACAGTGTCAGTGCTCTCTGCTTTTTTAGTGTAGCCTGAGGTTTAAACTTTTCCCCTGATAATGGCAGAAGCAGTATTCTCTTTTAGGGTTCTCTTTTTTGCTTGACTGGGTTTTTTTGGGTGGCCTGCTGTACAAGCACAGGTAGGTTTTCTGCATATGAGGGTAATTTTTAAACCCATCAAAGCTGGTTTAGAAAAGGCAGCAGCCACGCAGCTGGGCCAGACTAATTTCCTGGCTACTCTTACCAGCTTTGGGAGCTAACCCAGGGGAGTGAGAGCTGCAAGGAACACGCGCTGCTTGGTGCTCTGCTCCTGCAGTCTAGACTTGCATTCTCAGGTTTTCTCCAGATGATGGCTTCCTTCATTATGCATGTTTGCACTGGAAATTTGGTGAAAGCTCAGAAATACCAATGCTTTCCTGAGAGTGACAATTAATTCTTGTTGTCCCACAGGAAATACTGCAGGATAAAAACCTCTGATGATTAATATCTCCATGATTTGATTCTATGGGGGGTGGTGTGAATCAAAGATTTTCTAAATGCTATAGGAGAAGAATGTACCTAGGATTGGCAGAGGAACCAGGGGAATCTGCCTCTGAGGAGTCTGGTCCACTTTGAACACTCAGTAGAGAATTAATATATTTCAAATACTTGGAACTGATATCTGTGGCATTAACACTTTGCATTAATCAAGACAATACGATAGAAGCAGAGATATGGAATAATTATCCAGTTTTCAGCTGTGTTCAGGACAGCTGAACACCTACACTTCCTGTATCAGGAAGAGTACTGCCAGCAGGTGTAAGAGAAGTGATCCTGCCTCTGTAATCAGCACCAGTGAGGCTCCACTTCGAATACTGTGTGCAGTTTTGGGCCCCTCACTACAAGAAATTGAGGTGGTGGAGCATGTCCAGAGAGGGGCAACAAAGCTGGTAAAGGGTCTAGAGAACAAGTCCTGCAAGGAGGAGCTGAGGGAACTGTGATTGTTTAGTCTGAAGAAGAGGAGGCTGAGGGGAGACCTCATTGCTCTCTATAACTACCTGAAAGGAGGTTGCAGTGATGCGAGTGTTGGTCTCTTCTCCCTAGTATCATGGGATAGAATGAGAGGAAATGTCCTGAAATTTGAAGAGAGTAGAATAGAATTAACCAGGTTGGAAGAGATATTTGAGATCATTGTGTCCAATCTACCATCCAACAATATCTAATCAACTAGACCATGGCACCAAGCACCCCATCAAGTCTCTTCCTAAATACCTCCAGTGATGGTGACTCCACCATCTCCCTGGGGTGGGAGGTGCCAGGGGAGGTTTAGACTGGATGTTAGGAAAAAAATTCTTTACAGAAAGAGTGGTCAGACATTGGAACAGGTTGCCCAGGTAGGTGGTGGAGTCACTGCCCCTGGAGGTGTTCAAGAAACGTAGGGACATGGCACTTTGGGATATGGTTTAATGGCCCTGATGGTCTTAGGCTGACAGTTGATCTTGATGATCTTAGAGATCTTTTTCAACAAAATCAATTCTATGATTCTATGCACTTTAACTTTCTATTGAAAACTTAAAAAGTGGGTATTGAAAAATGTAGTGGTTATCAAGTACTATCAAACTACTTAGAGTTTTGATTATGTCATGTGCAAGCTGACTAACTTCACCCTTAAATAACTAATCTACAAGAAAAAGGCTTGTGCATTCAGTTCACTTTCTGTCCTATTTCCAGGACTGTGGTGCAAGCACAGGCCTTGTTATGGAAGGTGAAAAGTGCTCAGCAACTCCGCAGCCCCATTTCATCAAAGCACAGGCAACTGCCAAGATCTGGGCTCCATGGGAGACATGCAAATCTGCTTCCTTGCTTTGATGGAGTGAAGACATAGGAAAGTCTCTAAAATCTGCTTTGCTCCCAAAGAAGTCAATTTCAGAGCTCCTATTGATTTCAATGGGAGAAAACTTCTTTTCAAGGGTAAGTGAATAAATGTCTTTCGCCAACACAGAGATCGGCACTAGTGTGGCTTTGAAATGTGAAATGCCAAGCACCTCTAGCACCGTGTTGTGTGCTATGCTGCCTTGCTGCAGTGTGCTTTATCACCTAGCCCAGACCTTCCCCCAACCAGGCTGCTTTCATCTGCACACGGATCGAGAGGAGTCATGTCTCCTCCAGGTCACCTTGGGTTTCCATAGTGACTATATGAATGCGATTGTCTTTATCAATCAGAGCCTCCTTTTCTCTCATAAGCAACTATAAAATCTCTTCTGGTTTCTATAGCAACCATCTTTAAACCCATATATTTGTTTTCTCTAGGCTTAGCTGAACTGTTGGATATAGTGCAAATTAGCTGCTGATGCAATGTTTCATATATTTTCCCCCTTAATCTATCCTTTACTGTCATCCAGAACAATAGTTATGATGTGGATATTGTCCTTTTGTTTCACTTAGAGATCCTCTTTACTGCCTCGCCACAAGAGCAATGCCTTTTAAAAGTCATCATTTTGATGAGGAGCATTGAAAACTGAAACCTCTGGAGTTCAGTCTTTCCCTTCCCAGTTCAGACTCCTGTGTCATTCTGCATCCAGGCAGTTAGAAGAACAAGCAGTGCTGTTCTGTTACCCTCCATCATTTCTTGTAATAACATGCAAGAATAGCACCTTCCTTCCAGTAACCTCAGTGCCAAGTACAGTCATTACTTAACAACAGCAGTGTGAGTTAGTCAAGTACTATCAGTGTAGTAGGACGAATGTGCACAAGGTTAATGGCCCATCTACACTGCAGACCTAATAAATGTCAAGAAGGTTCTTTCCTTTTTCAGCCTAAAAGTGATAACTGCAGACAAGGCTGATATCACAGTGTCTGTGGTTTCCCTTATCCAGACAGTAGGCAGATACAGTGATCTAAAAGAGCTGACACTGGCACAGCCACAGCTATACTCTTACTTCATGATCTATAAACACACATTGCTTTTCAGTCTCAAAGCTTGTTTTTCACGAGTAGATCACAAGGGGAGAATGTGCTTAACTCAAGATTATAAAGTTAGTAATAGAAAATCATTGTGCTTTGAAACTTTGTGGTAGCATTTTCTGGGATCCTCTTGGTAGCAGCAGATCACAACCATGCCAGGTCTACCTCTGTGCAACTTCCAGGCAGCGTGAAAAGGTAGATGGGGAAGAGAGGGCCACAGCTCTACCGGTGGTGCTAGTTTGTAGCTGTCCTGGACTTTCTTTACTCCTCTTCCTCTGTATTAGGAAAACAACTCAGTTTTGGAGCAAGATGAAATATTTATTTGCCTTTCTCTTAATTTTTAACTTTTTGTGGAAACCCTTGGTCCCTCTGAGGTTTTCATTTGCTCCCCATTGCCCAGAGCTGACAAGTGCCGGCATAAGGTGTGTTTGTGTGATGGGATGAGCAGCACATTCAGAGACACTGGCAAAGCTGCACTCAGTCCACATTGCTCCTTAAGAAAAGAGTTCCTAACAAACTGAAGAAGTTCAAGGAAAGGTAGAAAAATAGACAGGGGCCTAGGGTTGTGGTCATGTATTAGGGAAGAGCAAAAGAGCTCTCTGTCAGTTGATGGGAAACTCAGTAACTGTCATCAAGGAGATCTTATGGGTGTGGGGGGAGGAATAGATCAAGATGATAAAAAGCAGAGGAGTTAACTACTTCTAAAATTAAAAAAAAATGGGGTGGGGAGGGAAAATATAGTGACTCAGGATCATGATGCCAAATTAACAAAAGGTGGTTGGTACTGCAGAGGCTTGACACACTCCCCACCCCAAGCTATGCTTGAGGGAATTTTCTGTGCTTTTCCAGGGTGCATCATTGGTGCTACTCACATTGAACTATCGGCGAAGGAGGGAAGGGAGCACAGGGAAGCCTTGAGAAGAAGGAGAGGGCATCTGGTCATGGGAACTCCTCCAAGGAGAATGGGAGAGGACCAGTGTTCAGAGTACCAGTGTTCGGAGCCCACGGGGGATAAAAGTGTTCACATTAAGAAAGAAGCACAATCTGCTTGTGACAGGCTGAGGGGTCCCTGGCCTATGCAGGTAAGGCTCTGTGAGAGCCCTTGCTGCGGTGTGCTGCTGCAAAGCTAGGTGTAGAGGGCAAGCAGCTTCCATCAGCTGACAGTGTCCCAGCTGCTAGTGAGAGAAGTGAGTCACTGGTGTCTTCGCCAGCCATGAGCTTAGCACCACAGTTTTATTGCATTGCTTTGGGTACATCCAGATACCTCAGAGTGCACCACTGCAGCTCATGGCTCTTAATACTGCAATTCCTTTGCTCATACAAACCCCAGAGAAAAACCACTTCTATCAATAATATCTTTGTGAAACACAGACTCCTTTCGATGGGAGTTTGGCTGGAGATGTTGCTCATCCCTAAACTTTCAATCCCACGATGATTCTGCCCAGACAATTGCCCTCCAGATGAGCAAGGGGTTCTGGCTCTGTGCAAGCTCCTACTGTGTTGCTGTACACTTCCAAGGCCTTTGCAAACCTGCTGTGTACTGTTCAGAGCAGAGTCCAGCTTTGCAGAGGAGGTGGCAGCAGGCAAAGATGGGGCACAAGAAAGCCACAGAGCAATATTAACCAGAAGAGAAAGCTGTTTTCTTTAGGCAAATGCCTGTAATCCCTCTGGCTTCCATTCAGTGAAGGGTTGCTGTTGCTAGCTAAACTTCCCTGAGAAAATTCACACAACTTTGCTCTCCAAAACACAAGTGTTAATAGATTTGGGCCCATTACATTTGACTTGGCATAATAAGAAACTCACAGATGGCAACTATTTAACAAGAAGCCATTCTTGTCTAAATTTCAGCCAATGCACAGGCATACTCTGAATCCATACAGCACCAATCTTTCACATGTCTGAAGAAGATGCTGAAGTATTTATGTCCACTGTTGAGGTCTGTAGAAGCTGCTGATAAAATACTCTCGTTCTTTCTACACAGATTGACAGAAATTGTCTGATTTCTGTATGTGTAGCCCACATAGAATCTGTGCAAAATGAACACATGCCCTTTGCTGGCATCAGAAGTACATTATAAATCTGAAGTCAAACACTCAGGAGCTGGGAAATGCCAGAGGTGAAGTTATCCCTATGGTTGTACTTCAGGTTCTCTCAGTAAAACACTGCAAAGAAGCAAAATACCTCTTCTTTGACTTCCCACACCTCCCCCAGGCAGGCTGAGCCTTGTCTTTTCCCTCTTCTTTTTTTCTTTTTTCTCTTTTCTCTTTCTCTTTTCTCTTTTCTCTTTTCTCTTTTTTCTTTTCTCTTTTCTCTTTTCTCTTTTCTCTTTTCTCTTTTCTTTTTCTCTTTTCCCTTTTCTCTTTTCTCTTTTCTCTCTTTTTCTCTTTTATCTATGCTCTTTTCTTTTTTATCTTTCTTTTCTCCTTTTTTTCCTCTTTTTTTTTCTCTCTTCTCTCTTTTTTCTTTTTCTCTTTCTGTCATTTTTTTCCCTCCCCCTTCCTTCTCTTTTCTGTATGGATTTGCAGTGTTGAGGACCAGAGCCACTGATTTTTGCTTTGCCCGTGGACAAGAAGTGAGCTCTCTGCTTGCCTCCATGTGCCCAGCACACAACCCCTTTGTGACACTGCAGATACACTTTCTCTTCTCTCCCTAAAACTGAGGACAGGGGTGCTTCAGAAGAAGGGGTCAGCATAGCTGCTTTGCATTGGAACTTTCTTCCTGAAGCCTGTAGATGTGTGTGTGTGAAGCCTGTGAGAGAACAGCTCAGTAAGGACCACAGGAGTGTCGTTATGGGGACACGTAAGCAGCATGTTGTTTGCAAGGACTAGCAGCCTCATCCTCCTTATTCCAGTTTTCAGAGCCAGTTAAGCTCTGCATCTTTCCTTCCCATGTGTGGCTGATGCAGAGCAGTTCCACATTTTCCTTCCTTTCCTGGGGCTTGCACAGCATTCTTGGCAGTTCCTCCCTCCCTCTCTCCTCTCTCCTTTCCTCCTTTCATCTCTCCCTCGCTCGGGAGTGCAAGGGCATGGGCTGTGCACGTTTAACACCCCACTCCCTACACAGTATGCAGCTGAACATCCCAGTCACCTTCTCAGCAACTGCTCCCAGGAACATGACTTTGTTAATTATGCTGCTCACTCACCTGCTCCCACTCCCATTGTACTGCATGGAACCAGAGCCTGTGGTGGGATTTCCCTTGGGTGAATACCTCAAGTGGCAATAAGATCCAGAAGCTGTGGTGAATACTGCCCCAGTAGTTTCCACTAGATTAACCTTAGAGGGCAGGTAGACCAGTAGCAGGATTTGGCACACTGCCCACTGGGCTCTCATGTCCTTCAGAGTGGCCTGTCTCTCATTCTGAGACCACTTGACTTCCACCCTTCCTCTGAGCATTTCCCACAGAAGCAGAAGTAGCTTCTGTAGGAGGGCCTGTAGGTAATGGGATATTACATTAAAATAGGGCTGGCAAACTGCTTGTCTCCATCCCTCATTTGGAAAGGGTAGGATGTGTGCTGAGGATAGTCATGGTGCAGGTCCTGCAAACAAGGTCATAGTTGTCCTCTCCTGTGAATTTCACCAGTGTGCAGAATAATGCAGCCTGGGACTGGGCATCTCTGTGCCCTGCCAGCTGCGGCTGTCTAAATGCAGCCTCTAGACACTCAGATCCAAGTTCTTTCAAGGAGACATTAAGCACTAAGGCCACCCAAACTCATCCTTTGTCCTTATTGCACTACTGGTGAGATACCTGAGATCTCAGTAAGCTAAGGACATGCTGTTCAACAGAAAAGAAACCTGAGGCAAGAAGATGAGGAGTGGGAATTTGAATGTAAAGTTTGAGCTACTTTTCAGAGTCCTTTCTCTTTTGTGTGTTTTCCTTTAAAGAGAAGCAGATGACACCAAGCTTTGGTGGCTGTGTTGATCTGCTAGAGGGTAGTGAGGCTTTGCAGCAGGACCTGGACAGTTTAGACCAATGGGCCAAGGCTAATTGCACAAAGTTTAACAAGGCCAACTCCATGGTAAGATACAGACTTGGGGATGTGTGGTTGACTCAGAGAGGGACCTGGGGGTTCTGATTGACAGTCAACTGAACATGAGTCAGCAGTGCGCCCAGGTGGACAAGAAAGCCAATGCTGTCCTGGCTTGTATTAGAAACACTGTGGCCAGCAGGAGCAGGGAGGTGATCGTCCCCCTGTACTCAGCACTGGTGAGGCCACACCTCAAGTATTGTGTTCAGTTCTAAGCCACTCACTACAGGAGGGATATTGAGGTTCTGGAGTGTGTTCAGAGAATGGCAACAAGGTTTGTGAAGGGCCTGGAGCACATGGCATACAAGGAGCATCTGAGGGAGCTGGGGGTGTTCAGTCTAAAGCAGGCTGAGGGGAGACCTCACTGCTCTCTACAACTACCTGAAGGGAGGTTGGAATGAGGAGGGGGCAGCCTCATCTTGGTGGCAAGCAACAGGACTAGAGGAAATGGTTTCAAGCTGCACCAGGTGAGGTTCAGGCTGGATGCTAGGACATAATACTTCACAGGGAGGGTTATCAAACATTGGAATGGTCAGCCCAGGGCAGTGGCGGAGTCACCATCCCAGGAAGTGTTTAAGCAGCGTGTGGACCTGGCACATAGGGACATGGTTTAGTGCTGACCCTTCAGTGCTGGATCGAAGATTGGACTGGACTGATGAGGTCTCTTCCAACTGGATGTTTTCCATGATTTTGTGATTCAGTGATAACTGAAGTGTGGGGGTTTGAAATGGCAGTTATGTGAATTCCCCACTGCTCATGGAGAGGCAGCAATCACCTGTTTGACTTTTGAGAGCAGTGGAAGAAGCTGCATTTCTTCTTATATTGGTTACACCTGTGGTGTCTACAGCAAAAGGTTTGATTCCAGTGCTAGGCTGTCTACAGGAAGCAGAGATGGATGCCTGAAGATAGGAAGTTACAGCAGGTACTATCTGCTTTGTCTGAAGAGGGGTAAGTAGTTTGCAAATTTCTGGGAGACTGGAAAACATTTAAAGGACAGAAATGAGAATGGATTGGGCATTTTTTTCCCCTACAAAAGGAAAGTGTAATGAGATCTGTGACTGCAGATGAGGAAGTGAACCAGAGCAAAGTAAGGTCTTCCCTGACATTGCATAAGCCTTGTCCCAGGGCCAGATGCATGGGTGGGAGTTTATGCTGCAAGTGAGGGTGCTTTTCTGTGGGAAGTTCCTCCCCTGAGACACTCCTGAGCAATTAGTCAGATTCATATGCCTCCAAAAGAAATGTGTGCTGCAGCTTCTGGAAAGAAAAGAGTAAAAATAAACACAAGCAGAGAGCAAACAGATGGAGCTGCCCAGCCCAACCAAGCAGGCTGTCCATGGCTGGGTCTGCACACCTGCAGAACATGTGCAAGGCAGATGATGCTCTGAAAGCATCAATTATTTGTGCTGTTAGTCTTCAACACCATAGACACTACCAGTGCTATGTGTAATACAGAACCAGACCCAAGCCAGAGGCTGTTGTGCTAGGCATAGGACCAAGTACATCCAGGAAAGGTTCTATAGTTTCCAAGAGGAATAGTAATTCTAGAGTAGAAAAGCATTACTATTCCTTCCTTTTGAAGAGCAGTGGGTAAATGTGCTCATACTTTAATACTTGAATTAACCATATGTAAATACTACATTTCCTTCTAATTTTGGAAAAGTATCATGATAAAGCAAAGACATCCTAAGCTGTGTCCTGAATGTTCTTTTAGGTACACCGTGGCCCTCAGGTGGGGCACAAGAATAGATGTGTGCTTTGCAAATAGAAAAACTGCATCTAAAAGAGGCAGTCTGTTAGCATAAAATCATAGGAAACTTCTGAAAGAACATCCAAAGTGGAGTGTTTAGATCTTGGTAAAAAATCAGATGGCAAAAATCTCTTTGCCATTGCTAGAACCTGCTGTTTGGGCTTGAAAACAAAACTGTGCCAAAGAGACACAAATTCTTGGTGACCTGTTCACAGAGGAAGTGGTGTGACACTACCTACCCACCCTCTCTGTCGCCCTGGAAAAACACCCAGTCACCTGACTCGGGGCTGACTTTGGGGGCTGGGAGCAATTGCCTTGAGTGCTGATGGTTAAGCAGCCCAGATGACAGCCAGCTATGTCTGTGCGTCTTTGCATGTCCTCTGAACAAAATCTTGGACCATTTCTTGGGGGAAAAAAAAGGCAAGCAGACAAATCTGTGTAAACCTGTGTGTGCCAGTAATCACAGAAGTGTCCAGATGCCTTTGGTTGGGTAGCCAAATAGTTGTGGCAATGGTCAAAGTTGGATTTAAAATGACAAGAAGACGTATGTCTATTACTGCTCCTCACCCAAAGCATCTGCTTTTTCTTACAATGTCCAGAACTCCCTTCTGAACACTTGGGAGGCACCAGCAGCCATCTTGCCACAAAAGAGGTTTTCATCATCATCATCATCAAGTGATCATGAAGTTCAACAAGAACAAGTGCAAAACCCTGCTTCTGGGGAGGAATAACATCAGGCACCAATATATGCTAGGGGTCATCCTGATGAAAAGCAGCTCCATGGAGAAAGACCTTGGTGTAGTAGTGGACAGCAAGTTTTTCATGAGACAGTAATGTGCCCTTGTGGCCAAGAGGGCCACCAGCATCCTGGGATGCATTAAGTGTCCAGGAGGTCTAGGGAGGTTTTCCTCCCCCTCTACTCTGCCCTGGTGAGACCACACCTGGAATAGCACAACAGACAAATACTTGGTCTTGTTTTTATTCAGTCCAATGAGATTTTCCTTTTAAGCTATGAATTCAATCTCGCTACGGTGTAGTCCTCAGCCACTGGTTTTCCTAGGAGAAGTCAGAGACAGAAGTAATCTGAACGTGGGGAGGGCTAGGCTGCATGGTTGTGAACTGAGAAGGGAAGCAAAAAAGCAGGTGCCTTCAAACTTCCATCAGGGTCAGGTTTATGTGTATGATCTGACCAAGTCAAAGAACCTGCTGAATGAAAAGAGAGGATAAACACTTTTTCTGTTGTGTTGGGTTTTTTTCTGCTCCCATCTGTCACCATGGCCAGAGAGCAGGTATCCTGTGTGTTGGTGACTGTCCACCAACTCTCCTCACCTCAGCTAGCTCCTGAGGTGACTCTATAGCTTGGGATACACTCTGGTTGCGAATTTCATGTAGTGCTTCTCATCAGCTGCAGGGATGGAGAAGGCAAGTGCAGCCTGGGGAAATTGCAGTGACAATGACTACACCCAAGCCTTCCAAAATCTTTGCAAAAGAAACACCAGAAAAATATTTAAGGTAGATCGAAGTGGCTGGCTTTGACTTGTATGTGGCTACTTACCTTACATACTATAAGCATAACTTGATACATATTCTAAAGTAAAGCAAAACTGGTTTTGTTGTGAAAATGCTCAAACAGCCCCTTTCAAAGATTTGCTGGGCTTCTTTACTAAGATGTTGCCCCAACATGAAGCTTCAGTAAAAGCCATCATTCAGCAGTAGACTCAAGTTTTCCAGTGCAAATGTTTCCATCTTTCTTTAGCTAGCTGTCCTGCAAGCCATCAGTGGGGATCCCTGCTACGAGTAGCACCTTGTGAGGCTGTGAAGGGGTGGCCCAAATAAATGTATATCAATACATTAAAACTGCATCAGAAAAAGGCAAATGTAGAGGCAAATGTAGAGGGTTTACTATTTCAACACAGCAACCAGGGGACACTTGGCTGTGTCAGCAGGACATGTTTTGTTCGTTTAACATCATTTGTTACGGAGGAGTCATTCTGAATTGTGTAATCTAAGTACTTCTTAAATCCTTTTGCATTTAAGCAGAACAAGTGCCTATGGGTCAGGGTGAAAGGAAGGGTAGGGGCATTACAGTGGGGGTCTGCTACTGACCATCTCACCAGGAAGACTAAGTGGATGAAGCCCTTCATAGACAGGAGTCATTGCTTGTACACAAGCCCCAGTCCTCATGGGCAACTCTAATCACCCCGATATCAGTTGGAGAGACAACATTGCAGGGCATAAGCAATCCAGGCGATTCAGTGGGTTGAGAGTAGTTCTGAAGAAAGAGACTTGGGTGTTCTGACTGATGAGAAGCTCACCATGAGCCAGCAGTGCACTCATGGAGGCCAGAAGGCAAATCATATCCCGGGCTGCATCAAGAGGAGTGTGGCCAGCAGGTCAAGAGAGGTGACTGCTCCCGTTTGCTCTGCTTTTGTGAGACCCCACCTCGATTACTATATCCAGTTCTGGTGTCTCCATCATAGGACACAGCTGTTGGAGTGAGTCCAGAGGAGGGCTACAAAGGTGATCCAAGGGCTGGAACACCTCTGCTATGAGGACAGGCAGGGGTTGTTCAGCCTAGAGAAGACTCCGGGAAGACCTTATAGCTGCCTTTCAATGTCTGAAGGGATCCTACAGGATGGCTGGAGAGGGACTTTTCACGAGGGGGGTCTAGCAACAGGACAAGAGGTAATGTTTTAAACTGAAGGAGAGCAGGGTTAGACTGGATCTTAGGAAGAAGTTCTTCAGTAGAAGGGTGCTGGGACTCTAGAATAGGTTGCCCAGGGAGGTTGTGGATGCCTCTTCCCTGCAGATATTCAAGGCCAGGTTAGATGAGGCCTTGAGCAGCTGAGTCTAGTTGAGAGGCATCCTCGCCCATGGTGGGGAGGTTGGGGTAGATGACCTCTAAGATCCCTTCCAACCTAAGCCACTCTATGTACAAATATTTTTCTTCCTTTTGCTTTTGGTGTTTCTAGAGATTCACATGGCTGGACTGGGGTTTGGAGCATCTGTTCTCATTTCCAGTGGGTCTCAAGGCACTGGGATGTCACTCGTGTCTCAGCACATGGCACAGCTATGTGCTGTATGGATTTTCTCAGAAATGATTTGTGCTACATTCTGTTTTGGGGGGTGGGTTATTTAGTTTTGTTGTTTTTAAACCAAACAATGTTTAATGTGTTCTTGGAAAATTGTGAATTGGGTGTTTCTCTTTCTGCTGTCATAACTAATATTCCCTCTCCCTCTGCTTTTAGTCCATCAGCATGCAGATTAGCATTTTTTTTCAGCAAATCCCTTAAATTGGTGATGGCACAACACTCCTCTCCTGTGGAGTAAAATCTGAAGGACCTCTGGCCCTGATGTGATGTGGTGATCCATCCTGCAGGAGAGCTCTGATTTTGACTGACAGCAGGACTTGCTCTAATATTTTTAACTGTTTTGGGGCTGTTGTTTTTTTCATTGAGGGTGGGTTTTTTATTGATCTCTCTCTCTTCTTTTGATGTTAAATTTTTGAGGGAAAGTAATCATTTGCTTAGAAGACAAATACCCAGAACACATTTGAGGTGAATAATGAGAAAGCCAGAATGTTACAGACCACCAATACCTAAACACCTTGTGTGCTTGATTGTCTTAGAGTGAGACAGATTGCTCTTTTGCCTCTTCCAAAAGGGGAAAAAGAAAAATGTTCACACAAAGGATTGGATAGGATTGGAAAGTTTAAATGGAAATGCTATTCACAACTACATATAACAGTAGAATCAAATCAAATCGAATCGAATCGAATCGAATCGAATCGAATAGAATAGAATAGAATAGAATAGAATAGAATAGAATAGAATAGAATAGAATAGACCAGGTTGGAAGAGATCTTCAAGATCATCGTGTCCAATCTATCACCCAACACCACCTAATCAACTAAACCATGGCACCAAGCACCCCATCAAGTCTCCTCCTGAACACCTCTGACGATGGCGACTCCACCACCTCCCGGGGCAGCCCATTCCAATGGGCAATCTCTCTCTGTACAAAGCATATAAAATACACAGAATCCATAGTCTGGGTTTAACACAGGAGCTCATTAAGCCTAAGTTTCACACCAGCCTCCCTTTAAACCAAACCAACAAACCCAAGCCTTCATTCTCCCCACCACCTTGCCTCTCCACCCCTCATACCACACCAACGGGACACAGCTAAAATTCATCTTGGCAGCTCCAGGTCCCAATTAGGTCACTACAGACTTAAATTGCAGCATTGCCAAGGCTGACACCAGACCTCCCCTGCAAGAGGTAACAGCCTGTGTGTCCACTTGGGAGGAGGGAGGGAAAGAAAATGGGCAGAACAAGCAGAAATGCTTGGGTTTATAGGGATGCAGGACTTATGGGAATGAAATACACTTTTCTGGTCCACCTCCTGGACCTCCCTAGCCTCTGGAGGTCTGCTCTTTATGCTTCTTAAAGGCACCTAGCCTCAAAACCATCACAATGATGCTCAGTGGAAGAGGGTTTAGGATCTCTGCTCCTCACTCTAATTTCATCCTCTCCCATGTCCACCATTAATGAGAAGTGGTTTTGCCATCACCATTTGATTTTCTACTTTTTTTTTCTACTGCCAGAGGCTGCTTGGCCTCACACCTGTGAGCTTGCCTGCCGACATGTGCACACCATGCAAAGCTGAGCTTGGCACTGTTTGTGCAGCTACAGACAAACTGTGAGTGAAAGGAAGGAACAAAAGCATGTTCTCTCTGACAAGCTACTGCAGATATGCATCCTCTCTGTGGGTGTGTTTCAGGCCCCTGCATGCCACAGTGTATGTCCATTGAAACAGTTCGTGCTGTATTAGCACATCCTGTAAATTACTGGTTAATCACACAACCAGCCCGGGTGTCTGTTTCAGTCTGCAGCACAATGACAGCTCAACTCAGCTGTCATGCCACAAGAGCAGCTTCTCTGTGCACCAGTGGTAATGAGTGTGTAGATGCTGACAGTACCAAGGATTATGCCCTTAGGAATCCAGAGTGGGAGACACCACAACGTACGTGATATGGATAAATTATTTGAGGGGTTGTGTGCATGCCTGTGCATCTGAGCAAACATGATAAGAGAAAACGAGGATATAAATGAGCAGACTCTTGTCTAGATAAAACAAACACACACAAAAAACCCCAACACCCCCCCCCAACAACAAAACAAGACAAAAAACACCCCCCATAAAACAACAAACAAATCAAAATCCCTTCTCCTCCCCCACTCGCTTTTCTCCTCTTGTACATTGCCATAAATCTCTCCTTGGTACTGCAGTGGTTTGCTTTCAGCACAGCTAAGTTTCCCCCTGCGTAGCATTTGAAGCAGAACAATTTAATGGCCCATTGGCTAAATGCTGACAAACCTACTTTGAATTCAGTAGGAGGTAAGGACTGAGCAAAATCTTAGCAAGGATTTCAGCATAGCAGTCTGTGACGCTCACATCCTTGCAGTGCAGTGGGAGCTGTTTATCCACAGGCCTTTCTCATGCTCTGCGTGAAAACTATTTGAACACGTTACTGCTCTGAAACAGCATTACCAAGGCACTCACTTAGTATTCATTTGCAAGACTCTGTGCTGGGCCCTGCACAAAGTGAGGCCTCTTTACAATGTTGTTCAGTGCCACATTTTTCTCTACTGCCCTGTATCTGTTTATTACTGCAAATTGTATGGGATATTGCAAATTAATTCTTTATTTTGCTGTAGATGCAGAATACAGAATTAACCAGGTTGGAAGAGACCTTCGAGATCATCAAGTCCAACCTATCACCCAACACCATCTAATCAACTAAGCCATAGAACTAAGTGCCTCATCCAGGCTCTTTTTAAACACTTCCAGTGACGGTGACTCCACCACTTCCCTGGGCAGTCCATTCCATTCCAATCCAATCTGAATCTACCCATTTCTATTTTTTTTCCCATTCCCCCTAGTCCTGTCATTACCTGACACCCTAAAAAGTCCCTCCCCAGCTATTTTGTAGGCCCCTTTCAGATACTGGAAGGCCACAATTAGGTTTCCTCAGAGCTTTCTCTTCTCCAGACTGATCACAGTATCACAGTATCACTAAGGTTGGAAGAGACCTCGAAGATCATCGAGTCCAACCTGTCACCACAGACCCCATGACTAGACCATGGCACCAAGTGCCACGTCCAATCCCCTCTTGAACACCTCCAGGGACAGTGACTCCACCACCTCCCTGGGCAGCCCATTCCAATGGTGAATCACTCTCTTGGTGAAGAACTTTCTCCTCACCTCCAGCCTAAACTTCCCCTGGTGCAGCTTGAGACTGTGTCCCCTTGTTCTGGTGCTGGCTGCTAGAGAGAAGAGGCCAACCCCTTCCCGGTTACAACCACCCTTCAGGTAGTTGTAGAGAGCAATGAGGTCGCCCCTGAGCCTCCTCTTGTCCAGGCTAAACAACCCCAGCTCACTCAGCCTCTCCTCGTAGGGCTTGTGCTCAAGGCCTCTCCCCAGCCTTGTTGCCCTTCTCTGGACACGTTCAAGTGTCAGCTGAAAACTATCTGAATTAACATCCACTGAAATCAATACCAGTTTTGGGGATCAGTCAAGCTCAATGGAACAAATAGCATGTGAATTGAAAGATTACATAATCATGTATAGGTTTGGGGAATATTTTCCAAAGAGATGTACTGTAATTTAATCACAGGGAGATACAAAATACAGAAGTACATGCATAGAACACAAACATTATCTGTACCCGTGCAGCAGCTACTGTAGTAATCAGGTGCTCAGCTGTAACAGAGAAGTTAAAACCTCCACTTCAATTTAATAACTCACTTGACACTCCAGTATCCTTGTCTACAGAATTAAGAGAATCAACAGCTCTAATCCACATGACTAAGGATCCAAGAGCCAGGAGCCCAGATAGATGATAGCAATGCTTCCAAAACCCCTCTTTCCTTTACATCTTATTTAAAACAATGACACTTTCTTCTGTTTGAGCTTTCTGTTACATGTATGTTGTGATCCTACTTTCCACCCCTCCTTTCCTCAGAGGTCAACTAAAGACTACCAGCTTTATAACAGCCTTGACCTTTCAGATGAGTCCTCCTTGTGCACCTCTTCACGCAGTTAATTTCCCCCTCCTGTGCTCCAGGACCTGGGAACTTTGGCCAGCCATCCTTAGAAGGTTTCCACTCATGCCTCCTGGAAACACATCTGTTTCCTGTGAAATACTGATGACCTGCAAAGCCTGCTCATACACGTAATGCTCAAAGGAAGATCTTCTGTCTTCTAAGTCCTTCACTCAGACTAGCAATTCAAAGCTTGAGGGAAGCTTGTGCCTGAGATTTGTCTACAGGCAACAGCTCTTTTCTGGGCAATGGGCAAGGTCTCCAGTGCCTGCACTTGGCCTCCTCCAGTGAAACAAGCAATGGAAACAAGATAGTGCTCTTAGTGTGTGCCTTTTTATTTGCTGCAAGAGACTAAGGAGCAAAAGGACAAATTTCAGCATCAGATGTATTAGGCAACCATCTGATAAATGAAAAATTCATTACCTATGCAGCACTGGTATTTGGTATTCCAGAG
The DNA here is from genome assembly GCA_033816785.1 of Picus viridis. Classification (NCBI taxonomy): domain Eukaryota; kingdom Metazoa; phylum Chordata; class Aves; order Piciformes; family Picidae; genus Picus; species Picus viridis. The sequence continues at coordinate 18,824,485 of CM066566.1, forward strand.
AGATTATTTTATATTGGCTCCAGCGTTTTCATCACATACACACATGAAGAAAGTGAAATCTATTGCAAAAAGCTGGAGACGTGATAAATAATTAAAGGAGCATTTTCTGAGAGGCAAGGTGTCTGACCAAGTGTTAAGATGCACCATTTGACATTTAATAGTAGTCCACCTCTACACAAATAGTCCACAAAAACATTCCAAATCAAAACATTGCAATCATCAGTAAGTTTGCAGGTGACACCAAGCTTGGGGGGGCAGGTGTTGATCTGTTAGAGGGTAAGAGAGCTCTGCAGAGGGACCTCGACAGGCTGGACAGATGGGCAGAGTCCAAGGGCATGAGATTGAACACATCCAAGTGCTGGGTTCTACACATTGGCTACAACAACCCCATGCAGTGCTACAGGCTGGGGTCAGAGTGGCTGAAGAGTGGCCAGGCAGAAAGGGACCTGGGAGTACTGGTTAAAGTAGGCTGAACAGGAGCCAGCAGTATGCCCAGGTGGCCAAGAAGGCCAATGGCACCCTGGCCTGCATCAGGAACAGTGTGGCCAGCAGGAGCAGGGAGGTCATTGTGCCCCTGTACTCAGCACTGGTCAGGCCACACCTTGAGTCCTGTGTCTAGTTCTGGGCCCCTCAGTTTAGGAAAGATGTTGAGTTGCTGGAACATGTCCAGAGAAGGGCAACAAAGCTGGTGAGGGGTTTGAGCACAAGCCCTATGAGGAGAGGCTGAGCGAGCTGGGGTTGCTTAGCCTGGAGAAGAGGAGGCTCAGAGGAGACCTTCTTGCTGTCTACAACTACCTGAAGGGAGGTTGTAGCCAGGTGGGGGTTGGTCTCTTCTCCCAGGCATCCAGCACCAGAACAAGAGGACACAGTCTCAAGCTGCACCAGGGGAGGTTTAGGCTGGATGTCAGGAGGAGGTTCTTCATAGAAAAAGTTATTGGCCATTGGAATAGGCTGCCCAGGGAGGTGGTGGAATCACCATCACTGGAAGTGTTTAGGAAGAGACTGGATGGGGTGCTTGGTGCCATGGTTTAGTTGATTAGATAGTGTTGGATGATAGGTTGGACTTGATCTCAAAGGCCTCTTCCAACCTGGCTAATTCTATTCTATTCTTTATGAGAGGATATATATTAAACAAAAGGAAATGTGAGGTATTATTTATCTTGTCCTTATCCCTCTGCAGTTCTAAGCTCTTAGGGGCTTAAAATGCTTACAAGCTTTACTTAAAAACCTGGTTTCTCAGCCTGGGCATCACTTCACAATTCTTAGCTCCACTAAATCTTTTGAAAGAGTGGCAAAGGAAAATACATAAAGTATATGAGATTTGCTAGAAATGTAACTTTGAAGACTATCTGAGAGGAGGTTGTAGAGAGGAGGTGGGAGTCAGTCTGTTCAACCAAATAACAAGTGATAGAACAAGAGGAAATGGCCTCAGGTTGCAAAAGAAAACTTTAGGAAGAATTTCTTCACTGAAAGGTTTATCAGGCATTGGGATGGCTTGCCCATGGTGGTTGTAGAGCCCCCTCCCTGGAAGTATTTAAGAGTAATTTAGATACAGTGCTTAGAGATATGTTTTAGTCAAGGACTTGTCAGTGTTAGGTTAATAATTGTACTCAATGATCTTAAAGGTCTTTCCCAATCTGGGCAATTCTGTGATAAGAGGAAGAAAATTATTTGAGCATGGCAGAGCACTGGAAGAGGCTGCAGAGTCTCCAGCTCTGGAAGCAGTGAACACCCACCTGGGCATATTCCTGTGTGATTTACACTAAGTGATCCTGCTCTAGCAGCCACGTGTGTCCAGCACTAGGATGTGAGGGGCTGCTCCTTGGGTGTCCCAGCATTGGTGCCAGGGCTTGGGAGCAAATGCAGCTCGGATTCACAGATTGCATCAGCTTGGAAGGGTTCCTCAAAGGTCATTTTGTCCAAACCCCCAGCAGTCACAGCAGGGACAGCTCCAACTAGCTCAGGCTGCCACATCAAGTCAGATCTTGAATGTCTCCAGGAATCAGGCTTCAACCACATCTTTGAGCAACCTGTTCCAGTGTTTTACCACTCTTGAGGTAAAGAAATTCGTGTTCAACCTAAATCTACCTTGCTCCAGGTTAAAACCATTGCCCCTCATCCTATCACTACAAGCCCTTCTAAACAGTCCTTCCACAGCCTTCCTGTAGGTCTCCTCCAGATACTGAAGTGTAGCTGTAAAGTCTCCTCAGAGTTTTTCTTCTCCACACTGTACAGCCCCAACCACTTAGGTGTTTCTTTGTAAGGAGAGCTGCTGCAGCCCTCTGATCATCTTTACAACCTTCCTCTGGAACCACTTCAGCAGGTTTATGTCCTTGTGTTGGGGGCCCCACAGTCAGAGTCCTCCAGGTGAGGTCTCACCAGAGCAGAGCAGAATGGCAGAATCACCTGTGTTCTGCTGGACACAGTACTATTGATGCAGCCTGGGATCTACAAGTCATACTTGTGCCTGGTGATGACCAAGGCATGGCTGAAAGGGAGGAAGTCCCTTTCCTCATCACACTGCCCTGGGTCACCCCACACACTGGTGGAACAGTGGCTCAGGTGATGCTGGGACAGGTGAGCACTGCTGCACAGGCTCAGGATTATCCCTGCAGAGCAGACAGCACCAGTGGCTGCTGCCCGTGGGACCCTGCTGTTCTGTCCTTGAGCCACAGACAGAGCATACCAGGATCCATAGCAACAATTCAGCTGGCCCATCTGTCCAAACCAAGGAGAAGCCTCACATGCAACTGGAGAGGCTAGGGACAGGGGCAGCTGGCCTGAGAGAGGCTGCCCAGGAGGTCCTGGTGCCAGGCAGTGCTGCTGGGCAAGAGCTTGGCTTTCCCCAAGGCCACTCAGTGTTGGCACAATGCCATCGATACAGACCCTAGTGACAGCACCAGGGCAACAAAGAATGCAATTGTGACATAGATGGTCACAGGGGACAGGGCACTGGAGGACTCTCCCCATTATAGCCATGTCTGTCTTGTACTGGCCTCACCAGTGTTGAGCAGAGAAGGGTCATCTCCCTCCAGCTGCTGGCAATGCTTTGCCCAGTACAGCCCAGGGTAGCACTTCCTGCCTTTGGGCAAGGGCACCTTGCTAGCTCTTGGTCACCTTGGTGTCCACCAGGACCCCCAGGGTCTTTCCTGCCATGCTGGTTTCCAGCAGCCTTACCAAGCTGCTTTTTGTCACAAGTATGCATAGATAGGGACTCAATGATCTCTGGAGATCCCTTTCAACCCCTAACATTCTGTGGGAAGTCCCAGACTGCTTTGTGCTTATACCAATACCATCTGCAGTTACTTTCACCCTCTTTCTGCAGGTTTGCTGGTGCCACTGCCATGATGGTGAGAAAAGCGTGTTTCCTCCAGCCACAGCAGTGGTTCAAGTGGAAAGGCTCTCTTATAATGGCACATAGCAGAAGAGTCCAGAGATGGAGTTTCCACAGAACACCATCTTTGTATTTTCACCTTAACTACTAACTTCCACACCAACTCTCTTCTTCACACAGCACCTGGGTAAAAGGTGGTAGTTTGAACTTTCCATTAGACCCCAGCCTTTAAAGCATTTTCAGGAAACTCCAAGAAGCAGAGACTACTAGAACAGCGCAGCTCAGGGGATTGTAGACACATACTGTCCACTTCCCAGTCTTCCTGGGATGCTCAAGACAGTTGCCAGAGGGAAGAAAGCCATCCTTCTGCTTGCTCAAGTCAGCCTTGTTGTCTGTTTGCCTCCAAATGTGCCAAGTCAGAAGCAGCTGTTGAAAGATGTGGTAGGGGAGGGAGGGAAAGGGATTTGACCTCATTGTATAATTCACAGGGATTTCTAGACAAGAAATAATTGCTTGTACTTGAAACTTTTCTAGGAACATTGAAAATGAAGTCCAAATAACTGCAGAACACAGCTTAGAAAATACCTCAAAAGTAAAAAAAATAGATTGAATGCTGATGTCAATTCTCCCTATTAGTAATACCTCCACAGCAAAACAGTTGTAAAGACAGAAACCCACCAACCACCACCACTAAAAAACCCAACATGCACACACTCCAGTTGGTGGAGAGAACATCCTTTGGAATAGGCTTTCAAGAAAAAGCCTTCCCTCAGTACTTTTTCAGGTGCCCAGCTTCCTAGTGTAAATTCACATCTAAAGCAGAAGATACAGCCTCTATTAGCATCCTCCCTTGCTCCAAGTACCTATAAATAAGCTTCAACAGACTAGAGAGATTTACTTGAAAGGAACTCTTCATTCTAAAGAACTTTACCAAGATCTAAGCAAAGCCCCCAGCCAGGCACAATGGGCCCAAAATCTCATCTTACTGTTTCAGCTCATTCTGTAGCAAAGGGCAGCAGAGCCTGGCCTAAGTATTAAACCAGGTTTTAAAATGTTCTGAACTGCAGATTGTCTCTAAACTACAGGGTTCTGTGTGCTACAAATTCTGTCCTATGCCTTAACACCTATGAAGTTTCCGAGCTCCCTCAGATGTGTACAACCTTTGGGGCAAAGAAAATAAAGCAGATGAGTTACTTTCAGCTTTTGTTAAGCCTTTTTCTGATTCTCACACAGAGAGCGCACAAAGCCTGTCACAAACCGTGACGATGGCAACTCTTACACCAGAGGTACTGAAAACAGCTAAACCAAACAAGTCAGGAGAAACCAGTAAAGTGAACTTTATTTTAAAGCTCATTAAAAAGCTTCACAGTAACACTAACAGAATTAGCATTTCCTTCATTGTATGTACCCCGCATGAAAAAAATGTATTGTTTAGCAAGAGATGAAACAGAAGCGTTTCTGCATGCCACTAACACATTTCACCATCTTATTACCTGCTAAGTGCTTTGAACTGCAACAATCAAAAACCTTAGAACAGAAGGATTTCTTCTGGCAAGTCCTTATGAACGGGATGGACACCAGCTTTTTACTGACATACCCAAAGAGATGTCCAGAGGAAAGAAAAACTACCTTGGCATCTACAAATGCCTACGAAGGTTTCGATTACAACCTTTTGAAGGAGCTGCATATTTCAGAGCAAGGGCTTCATCTTTAGTGATGCAAATGGTTAAATACTGCACAGAAGCTTAGTATGAACTCACAATTCCACAGGAATCTGAAAGTTACCAAGGCAATTTTCCTTTTAGGATAGTCATGACCAACACTGTTAACTGTTCTTCCTCCCATAACACAACATATCCCAGACAAATCTTGGAAAAACAAAAATATAAATAGTTCCCAAAACAATGCATTCCCATCCCCATACCACATACAACAGCAAAAATATCTTCTGTCATGGGATGAATCAATCAATTTGCTGCAAGTGCAGTGGTCTAGTCCAAGTCCATGTTAATGGTGTTTTGATCATTTGGATGACACTCGCCGTTTTGCTGAGGCATGTCAGGAGTTTTGTGGTCTTCCCCCATCTCTTCGGTTTTATAATCACTCCGTTCGTTCAATGGGTTTTCCTCCTTAGGAGAGTCAACTTTTGGTTTAGGTTGTGTCACAACAGGCTCACATACATTGTTTAACTCCTAAAAGAAAAGGAGGAGATGTGATCAGATTTTTATATATACATAAAGGACACACCAGCTTCACTAGTGTGAAGAGATCTGCGCCCAAAGAACTGCCTGAAACTTGCTTCTCTATTTGTTTCCCAAGTCCAAACTGTGCTTTGAAATAAGTTAACTAGTTTAGTTCTGGGAGTTCTGTGTGAAAAATTCTTCAACTTAGTATTCTGTATTTCACATGGTGGGGGTGGGTTCAGGACTATTTTGTGCCTACCAGTAACAGTGAAAAGCTACCTGAGTTTTTAAAAGTGACTAGAAGACATAAAATGTCAATAAGCTCCACCGCTTTCTGTAGCATCTCCTTCTGTCCATACTTTCTAACTGCCTCTTAAGAACACTGGAGCAGCAAGATGAATTTGAGGGAGAGGAAGGGGCACAGGTATCAGTCTAGCTTTAGCACTAGCCTCTCAAATTAGTTTATGGTACTTACCTGTAGCTTTGCTTTAATTTCGCTGGAATGCACAGCTGGATCCTGATCTAAGCTCTTCTTCGCCTGTGCACTCACAGCGTTATTCATCCACTCTACCACTTCGCTAACGCACTTCTCTACTTTCATCATTTCCATTTCATCAATATGGATGTATTTCTCATCCTGCCCAAATACAAACATACTAATTAATAATATCAAGTTTACTATCATCAAGTCATGCCAACAACTCATCCCAATTTACAGCCTACAATCTTTAGTGACTTTCAAAATAAACAGAAGTTGGTAACAAGTCAGATGTGTTAGAGCAAGAGACAGCCAATTCCAATGTCAAAAAGCCCTCCTTTGCCCAATTTCCAAACAAGAAATCTAGTTCACAGAGGTTGCAATTGGTTGCATGGTTTAGTTGATTAGGTGGGTTGGATTAGTTGATAGGTTGGACACAATCTTGAAGGTCTCTTCCAACCTGGTCTATTCTAAATAGAGGCTTTGCAAACAGGTAACAATGAAATGCAATATTCTTCACACAGCTGATAAAAGAAAGAAGAATCCTCTCCCTCCTGGAGAGTCTTACATGGGCCTAAGGTAGTTTAGACAGAAGGGGAAAGAATCAGAGTTGTTAAACTGTAGTTATTGGGAGAAGGGCCTACCCAGCAACCTATGATTTAAGAAATCTGAATATGAATTCAAGTCTTAAATGTACTATTTCCAATTATACCAGTCATTTCAAGATTGTAATACTACCGAATGACTTCACTTGATGACAGTTTTGTGGTCTGTAGCTGCGAGAACCTAATTGTTTCTGATGCAAATCTCAAACTGAATAAGCTCAAGAGTTGTGAGCTCCCCTATTAAAATTCATCAGTTTAAACCCAAGGAGTACATTTTCAAAAAGCAGGAATGCTTATCAAGAAAGCAATCTTCAAATACCAATAGGAAAAACACCCACCCAAATCCAGACACCCATATATAATAAAGCTGGATGGTTTAGTTTATTGTGAGCAGCTTTTACATTAATGCTTCTCACCACGGCACAATTCTTGTTTCCAAAATAAATGTAAGTGCAGACGTCCAAAAAAATATCAAGTCCAGTCTAAGCTTCACTCTTTGTGAGCATGGCCTTTCCCTTTCTGACCTGAAAACTTCCAGAATATCAATATATGACACAGATTTATTTTTAGTACTGGGAAACAGTCATGGTGTAAAATTTGTAACCTATTAATTAGAATAGGCTGCAGCTCATCTGAGAACAAGTCTGAAGCCTCTGCCTGCTGCTGAGCCTCACTGAAACACTACATGGTAAAAAGACCAAGCGCAGGGTCCTGCATGAGAGTCGAGGCAATCCCAGGCACAAATACAGGCTGGGCAGTGACTGGCTGGAGAGCAGCCCTGAGGAGAGAGACTTGGGGGTGCTGGTGGACGAGAAGCTCAACATGAGCTCTCAGTGTGCACTTGCAGCCCGGAAAGCCAGTCAGATCCTGGGCTGCATCAGGAGAAGTGTGGCCAGTAGGTCAAAGGAGGTGATTCTCCCCCTCTACTCAGCTCTGGTGAAACCCCACCTGCATCCAGTTCTGGAGCCCCTATTACAGGAGGGATGTGGACGTGCTGGAGCGTGTCCAGAGAAGGGCCACGAGGATGATCAGAGGGCTGGAGCACCTCTCCTGTGAAGGCAGACTGAAGGAGTTGGGGCTGTTCAGTCTGGAGAAGAGAAGGCTCCGAGGTGACCTCATTGTGGCCTTCCAGTATCTGAAGGGGGCCTACAGGAAGGCTGGGGAGGGACTTCTCAGGATCTCAGGTAGTGATAGGACTAGGGGGAATGGAATGAAGCTGGAGATGGGGAGATTCAGGCTGGATGTGAGGAGGAAGTTCTTCCCCATGAGAGTGGTGAAGCCCTGGAGTGGGTTGTCCAGGGAGGTGGTTGAGGCCCCATCCCTGGAAGTGTTTAAGACCAGGCTGGAGGAGGCTCTGGCCGGCCTGATCTAGTGCAGGGTGTCCCTGCCCATGGCAGGGGGGTTGGAACTAGATGATCCTTGTGGTCCCTTCCAACCCTGACTGATATTATGACACTACGATACGAAAAGTACTTTGAGGCTACTTACTTTATTCCTGAACTCCCCGGCTATCGCGGCATAATACTGGAGCCTGTGTCTCAATTCTTCCAGCAGCTTTGGTCGTTCTTCTGCTTCTTGATAGCGCATTTCAATTGGAGTGCCTAATTTCTAGAAGAGGCAATTACTATGCATGATGTGATTCATTCATGTTCATTAACATTGTTTGGTATTATGTTTTACAGATTTTGCATTTTGGGCATACTAACAGACCTACCTTTAAATCCTCCAATTTGTCTACATACACCTGCTTAGCTTCATCTTCACCTTCTTCATACAGCCACCCTTCTGTCTCTGTTAGGAGTGCAGAGAATCCCTGCAGATCCTAAAGTGTCAATAGAATTTAACATGTTAGACAGTAAAATATGCACCAATTGACTGTGCTTGTCTTGCTATAATAGGACACTGGTAAATAAACATAGTAATTCTTCACCTCCTACGTAAAAAGTACATTTCCACTGCAGTTTTGGCCTAATTAAGTCACTTAAACCACAGACCTACAACATAGGTAGCGTCTATTGCTTTTTGTCCTTGATTAGACTGGATGTTAGGAGGAAGTTCTATACAGAGAGGGTGATTCCCCATTGGAATGGGCTGCCCAGGGAGGTGGTGGAGTCACTGTCATTGGAGGCGTTTAGGAGGAGACTTGATGGGGTGCTTGGTGACATGATCTAGTTGTTTGGTGGGTTGGACACGATGATCTTGAAGGTCTCTTCCAACCTGGTGTATTGTATTAGGCCAATGCTTGGGGTGTGGCTTTATTGCATCTTTTGGTTATGGTTACAATAGCATGGAGTAAAGTTATTTTAAGGGATATTACTACTAGCTAATTCTGGTGCCAGTTGTCATTTAAATTATGTGTTTCAGCTGTAAGAAAGCTCAACCAAGGAATACAAAAGAGATATTTGGTATCAGTGTTCTCAGAGAAGCTCCTGAAGCCATAAGCTTACCTTTTCACAAACAAACTTTTCATATGGTCCTGACAACTTGTCCCTGAATTCATACACATATTCTTCTACAGCATTCTTTGCATCATTTCTTTCTTTCTCCAGTTTATCTTGCATAATCATCTTTCCCTGTATAACCACAGAAAATTGTAATGAAAATAAATTATGTTCAAACAACGTTCTACGAAGCACAAGTCCTGTAAAACACAGTAATCTCTCAGAGGCCTTTGTTCATGTAACTGTTGGAATTCTTACTGCTATACAGTGGACTCAGTGGACTTGAAGAAATGGGTTGCACTTCACAGATTAGTTCAAGCCTTTAGGATCTGATGGCATTCCATTTATCAGTGCTCTGATACTACTGCTATAAACCACACTTCAATCTTTCTGGTTAGTATTTGTCAGTTGTTAAGCCTGAATGGTGTATTAGCTCACTATAAATTGTTTGAATCCACACCCTAGGGTTACAGCAAGAGACCAGAGGCTGTCTCAAAAAGCAGGAAAACGGTTAGTAACTGCAATCAAGGAAGCAGTCTAAGCCACACTAACTCACCTCTGTTTCAATATACATATTGAGGAGATCTTTTCCTAACTGCCAAACCAAGTTAGCTTCAATAGGTAGTTCCACATTCTTCACTTTTATTTTGGGCTTTTTAGCTTCTGGAGGCTGATCACCCTTCTTCTCATTTGTCTGAGTTAGAGAGAAGAAAAATAAGATCATTTTCCTGACTTTCCTCTGATGATGCAACATTACGACTAAAGACACATTCACAGGAAAAACATGCAGAAGTTTCCCCGTGCTCTTTCAGAATCTTCCAAATAAACTTGTGAGGCTCTTTCCTTTCAGGGATTCCACCTCCTACCCTAGTCCACTTAGTCTATTCCATGGACATTAAGTACCAAGCCACAGAAAGGACACTTCTCAGGCACATGGTGTATTTGCAGGTTTTCCACAAGTGCCCATCTGTAGCTTAAGCACTTCACTAGCGATGCTGACAGTGCTAAGATTAATCCAAAACATTTTTCATCTTACATGGATGACAGAGCAAACTGCTAGCAGTATCATGCAGGCATGTGTTTTTTGCCTAGATTATTTCCTCTTATGCTTATGAATTCCTGATCCCCACTTCTCTCAGCAGGCTTATTAAGCTTGCCCTTTAATAGCTGTTAAACAAATTGAAATGTCTGCAACCCAAATTAACTGTACGAAGACAGGGAAGCTATAGAAAGACTTCTTGCAGGAATTCTTTTGCAAACTCTGCATGAAAATTACCACGAGATATATACATTATTTTTCACAAGAGAAAAGATAAAAATGGAAAAAGTTTCCAAGTACCAGGTTCCTTAGTTTTTCCTGGAATATGTTACCATTTTAAAAGCTACCATTATAGAGCATAATACTTTCAACAGAGTTAAAGGGTCACTCACTTTCTTGACATCTGGGATTTTGTTTTCTTCAGAGGGAGGTTCTGATGAAGGGGGAGACTGTGACGTTTGCTGACCATCAGTTTGTACCTGGGACTGTGTTCCAGCCTCACTGTTCTCTTGCTGGATATTTTTCTGAAAGGAAAGCCCAGGCACAAAGGATGTAGAAGGTATGTGCACTTGTATTTGAGGTAACTTATAGGGCACCTCACTTCTGACGCACATACTGTACCGAGTGCCCTACAGAGCATTCTGTGCACAGGCAGAAACACACATGCTTTAACTAACGGAGACACAGGCTAGGTCCAGCTTCAGAAGGATGTAGTGAAAATGCTACCAGTGCCATTGTAATACTCGTGTGTGTGTGTGTATGCGTGCTGCCACTTTTCCTTACAAGAAGTGGTTTTTGAGTCATAGCTTTTGTTTTTTTTTTTTCCCCCGCTCAGAAAACTATTAAAACATCAAGTATGCCATAACAATGCTGTGCTACTCCCCAGTGTTCCCCTCCCCTACAATGATGTAGAAAACAATCCAGCCTTCCCTTTCCAAAAAAGTTTCAAAAAAAGCTTTAGCAACATGAAGTCTTGAACACAAATCCTTTTAACAGATGGAATGTCCAATAATCCAAACTAAGTTTTGCTCTTTGGAACAGCCTGATAACTACAGCAGCAGTAAATAACCCCATCCTCAAGCAACCCACCTGCTGTTATTTGGCATTTTGCCCAATAATTGATTTTGAAGATACACAAGTTTTCTCCTATTATTATTATGACATTATATTTCCTGACAGTACAAGCATCTCAAAATTAACCTCACTTTACTTCTGTGGAAGAAGGTATTTTCCTTCCAGAGTACGCGACAGCAGAATACACTCACATCAGTGATGACATTCACCCACAAGAAAAGTCAACTTACATCACTTGAGATTTCAATAGGCCTCTGGTCCTGAGATTCAACTTCAGTCTCAACCACAACATCTTCACTCTCTTCACTTTTAACTGGTTCTACCATGGAGGCAGTGGACACACTGAAAATGCCATGAGTATTGACACGGACTTTCACTTTGACTTTAGATTTCTCTCCATCTTTCTGGGCAGCCACATTCTGGATAACATACCTACCTGAAAACAAAAGGATCAATATTCACACTGTGGAATTAAACAGGTAATATTACAGAGCCAGGAGAACACCTCCCTTTTTTACAGAGGACACATTTTCAAAGCAGTTGATGAAGCCTTTGTGCTCATCTCGTGGTCTTCCATGAATCAAATGAGTACTAGTAAAAAATAACACAAAGTATGCTACTTTTCAGCTAACTTTACCACAAAAAGATGAAAAAAAGAGAACATTTACATTCACCATCTTGGATAGGTTCTCTACCACTGGTAACAGAAAGTAGATAAAAGGAGTAAAAGCTCACTCATTATCTGTGAGGCTATAGCAAGGTGAAAAGAAAAATACAGACAAATACTAATGCCAATGGTAAGTGGTATGTCTTTTTAATATGAGTTACCACCTAACATAGGAAGTGTTTCTGGAAGTATTCTTATCAGCTTCTAACACCCATGTAAGGCTGCCATTACCTTTTAATTCAGGGCAGAATGTAAAGTATTGCACGAGTTACAAAATAATTAAGTGGGCATAGTGAAGGTAAGTCAGACAACTAGTTTAACAGTAAACAAAGAACAAGATCTCCTTGACTTTAAGAGCAGACATTTTTCCTGCATGCCACGTGTCTGTAGTGTATCACCAATACAGTGACCTGGAGACTGAGATGTCTGTACAGGCACAAAGTACACATTCACTGCTTTCATCACAGACTGAATATACACATGCTCACCCCCCCCCCCATTCCTTCATCAATCCATTTAAACCACAAGTATACAACCTTTTACCTGCTTACTTTATAGGCTAAAGAATGTAATCATCCTCACTTGTAAAACCAAGAATATTGCAGTTGTGATCTGTCCTCCTTTTTCGTAGCCTCATCAGAACTACTGACTCACCTGCTAGGATGACTTAACAATTCTGTTCTGCGCAGAGTTAATCAGCAAGTGAGTCAAAACCTGACTGATTTTTAGTTCTGTTCTTGCCAGTTTGCAGAACAGCAGCTAAATACCTCATTTGTTAAAGCCATATAAATTGAACACTTACAAACCTACTGCCAGTCTTTGTGGTAAGAGCTAACATGAAAGGAAGCCTGCATTTTCTGTGACTATGAAATATTACACTGGTTTCTAAGACCCTGTATCTGAACCTCTCAGCAAAACAACCATATCAGTTACTTTCTGTACTTTGAATCTAACTTTCCTGTTAGATTAATACGTTTTGATAACCCTGTAGCGCATTAGATATTAACTGAAATACCTAAAATCAGATGGAGATGCTTTGACCCTATATATATCTATACACACACTCTCACCTACTTAAAGCTTACAAAGCTTATATTTAATGCTACAATTCTGGTGATACTGTATTTTAAGTGCATTGTTAACCAACACAAGAGCTGTATGTCAAACACTTAATCAAGATATGCCATTTCTTCAACTCCTAAAAAACCAACAACTTAGCTTTCTAACAAAACAAATTAATTACTTGACAGCTAGTAATAGCTTTACCTTAACTTTACATGCAAACACACAACATTTAATTGCATTCTTTGAGATTAAGAGAAGTTATTTGTCTGTCTTCACCATCTTTTTCTAGCCTTTTTCTAACTAATCACACTGGAAACCCTTTGTGTCACTTTCAATGTTGTGATTAGTCAAAAAAGATGAAAGACCTACTTACACATGTTACCTAGACAATCCAAATCAATACTGTAGCTGCCATTATTTCAGGCTGCCTTGATTAAAACTTACTCAGCATTATGTCAAATGCAGGAAATACAGGAAAAACCTCAACTGTTCACTCAAAACATGTTTAAGTTTTATATTCACAGGGATTCTTTTCAACTATTCCTGGCTTGCTTCATTGATAAGCAGAAAATAAGATTTTAAAAGTTCTGAAGTCATCTTTTGCAGTGATAGCCCCAATCTAGTTGTGGGCATTGGGCTACAGTTTCCCCTTATTTCTTCATTGGACTGTGGCAACTTTAAGAAGCTAGGAAAATAATTCAAATTCAGTTACCTATGGAGAACTTAAATTGAGTTCTTCAGACACAAGCCCCAAATATATACGTCATATAAGCATATTGTAGCACAACAGAGTTCCAGAATTGATTTAAAAGTCAAAGAACATAAGATAACACCAATTCCAGGACAACTACTTACCGATTTTTGACTCGGGATATGGGACTCCATTAGGATCAGAATAAAAAGCTTCTAACTCAAATGGACCTTTCCTATAAAATGTAAGGACCTTGGAGAATGGTGCTGCATGATTTCTGCTGAAGACCTCATGGACCCTATAATTAAGAGAAAAACACCACTTTCAGCAGAGTATTTGAGCTGAAAGGCTTTGATCTAGGGTCAGAACTCTTCAGAGAAACATTGCCACGTTTTGCCATTTATTCTTTCAAACCACTTCAAAAATAGGTACTTCACTATTGTATGGGAAGGGAGGGAAAAAAAAAACACCATACTGTTTGGTACTGTCATGGGAAATTGTCCTGTTACACTAATTTTGAGTTTCAGAAGCAAGGAAGTTTAGATGTAGGTGGTAACTCGGTGACAGACTATCGGCAGATCTCGAAACCTTGTTTCCTGCAAAGATGTTATTCTGTGCTTGGAATAGCATAATTTAAATTATAATTTGCACCCTTCCTCAGTCAGTCACAAAAGGCTAATTATAGACCTGTTAATTCCTTACTCATTTAGTTCTGTGGCTCAGCTGAGAACCCTGACACCAGGTTATTACTCATTTCATGACAGGACAGAAACCAGTTTTATGTTATGTTCTTCCTGTGGGGACCTGGCAACTACCATGCCAGCCTGAGTTTAATTTCCAGCTGAGTTTTGCCTCTTAACTATGGGAGGATCTCATCTAAATGTAAGAAAATGAGGACTTTACCTACAATGTGAACCCACAAGTTGCCTTTGAAGCATAGACCGAACAATTAGTTTCTGCATCTTCACAGAAGACAGACAAAAAAAGAAGGCTAAATTACAAAGAATATGAGAAAGGTATGAGCAGGTCCAACTAGAACCCTAACATTTCCAAAAGCTAAATGCAGACCTCTTTACAACCTAGACAGCAACTGCATTTCCCACAGGCATAGTTCAGTCAGTAGCAAGGAGGTGAGTCTTGGAACGCTGCAATTGCAAGAGGTTTCTCTTATGAAACTGCAAGATTTAAATCCTTGCTTCTGTTTACAGCCAGAAAAATGGATCCATGCAGACTCATTATGTTTACACAGTGCATAATGTTCCTACTAAAACAAGAATCCAGATAGGTGTTAGAACACATTGAGTAAAAACAGGCCAGAAAGGAAAGTGGGATGAAGATCCAGCAGTTGTTCTAGTTTATTTTGTATTCCAAAAGCTGGCAACCAAATAAGGGCAATGCAAAACAAGATTGTGCTTGGTAGTTCATTCAGTTGCCTTTTTCAAGCATGTAAGGAAGTTCTGGTTAAAATTTGAATGCATGACCTTACAGTCCCCACTGTTAATCATCTCTGGTACACAGCATACAAGTTTTTTGCATCAGAATGCCAAGATCGTAACTTAAATACAACCAAGAATATTATCCTTGAAGCTGAAAGCTCCACAGAACTGTAGTTTGAGCTACCTACCCTTCAGTGTCCTCTGCTTCCGTGTTCCATAACAGAGATATTGGGAATGGTGTAGCATCTGTCACAGAGAACTCTCTCACTTTAAAAGCTGGAGAAAGAATTGCACACTATACCAAAAAACAGACATGCATTAAATTTGGTTTAACTGCTGTACTCCACCTTCTTTCAAGACAGCTAAGCTTCTTTAAACAAGCATAAGCAGTAAGAGAACTGTGTTTTTACTAAAAACAAAGATAGGCAAATTACTTGATTTCAATGGAATATGATAAGAAAACATAGGCCTCACACAGAAGTGTTTATGTTCTCTGGGTTAGCAGGACTTTTGGACTTAAGGTTTACCATAGCTTGCAAAAAAAAGGTAACAGTCTAAATGAGTACCAGTTCTGGGGTCCCCAGTTCAAGGACACAGAACTACTTCAGAGGGTACAAAGGGCTACAAAGATAACTAGGGAACTAGAATGTGTTTTATGAAGAAAGGCTGAGGGGCTTGGGGCTTTTTAGCCTGGAGAAGACTGAAGGGGGATCTTATCAATGCTTATAAACACTTAAAGGGTGGATTATCAGGAGGAGGGAGACAGTCTTTTTTTTCAGTGGTACCCAGTGACAGGACAAGAAGTAATGGGCACAAACTTGAACATAGGAAGTTACATGAGGAGGAACTTCTTTACATTGAGGGTGGTGGAACCCTGCAACATGCTACCCAAAGAGGTGGTATAGTCTCTGTTTCTGGAGTCATTTGAAGTCCGCCTGGATGCCATCTGTGCAACCTGCTCCAGGGTGAACCTGCTCTGGAGCAGGGAGCAGGGGTGTGTTGGACTAGATGATTGCCAGAGGACCCTTCTGACCCCTATTGTTCTATGATTCTGTAATTGTATTACAGAAGTGCTGTATTACTTAGTCATAAATGAAGTGTTTACCCTAACAGGTCCTCCTCCTTTCCTTGGGACAACTGACTGATACCAATGGAAATCAATTAGTGAGATGGGATGAAGAAACAAGTCAAAGAAGAAAGGGTGAAATAAGAATAAGTAAAAGGGAAGAGGAAGAAGGCAGAATGAACAGTTTGCTGTAAAATTTAGTTCATTAGTTGGAAACTAAAAATATGGAGGGAGATAGAAGTAAATCATGTTGATGGAAAGCTGGATACCCGAAAATCCAAGCTTGTGCTGTTTTGAGCTCTCCATAGATACTTCTTATACACTTAACGGATTAAAAATATCTCTTCCCTCAGCTTGACAAGGCCTTAAATTTCTCTCATTATAGATCCCTAGATTCTGTTCTTCTGAAGAGTGAACTGCCTACAGAATACACCCAGAATCAGCACTTTCAGTGAAGTACTTCACAGCAGAGGAGTATTCTGTACTTTTTAAACAGCATAGTCCCATAAAAAGATCCAACGAACATGTATGTTCCCTTGTATACATGGACCACTGCTAACATTTCTTAACTACCTGGCTAATACTTTTGAGAAGTACTCTCAAGATATGCAGCCTTCATCAAGTATTGCCAGTACTATACCTGCAGAGCACAGCCCCTAGCTATGGCTTCATCTGCATTCAGTGTCGTACTGACATCCTTGCCAAAGAATTTAGCAATCCTCTCTTTGACAGCAGGAATGCGGGTTGCTCCTCCCACAATCTCCACAGCAGTTATATCTTCAACTTTCAGTTGTGTTTGTTCCATCAGTGAAAGCAGAGGCATCTCTATCCTTTGCAGCAGGTCAGCACACAATTCTTCAAACTGTGACCTAAGGGAAGAAACAAAATTAACCAAAGAATGCCTGAGCCACCACTAAAGTTTCCTGTTATTCTTGTCTCCAAGCTGATGATGACCAAGTTTGTAAACTACACTGCAAAGAGACTTAAAGCTACACCCCTGTGACTAGGCTGAAGTGACAACTGTAGGTAAGACAGTATATGAACAGCTGCTTTCAGATTTTCCTATACTGCTATCAATACAGTTAAGTAAGATAAAGCTATTGTTTGGGCAGGCGCTATCTATCTGCCTCTCAGCAGAGGTTACAGATCACAATATAGAAGCCATTGATATTTCCTGAACTATGAAAAGTTTCTGCCTAAAGAATAGAGGGAAGTAATTGGCAGTAATTACAGTACTAACCATGGCTACACAGTTAAGTTATGCCTGTGAGTGTGGCAAGAGAGATGTTGACACACACTTCATTTACACTAAATTCCCCTTAAGCACCATTTCTGCCCTCCATTTCTCTGCCAGTGTCCACAATCCAGTAAGAACAGAATAAAAGGAACAAAGCTTCAATTGTTGCTAGGTTTAGAGCAGTATGGAATTTAAGTTACCTAAAATATACAGAAGGCCTAAATATGTAATCACCTCCCCAGATCTGTTTTGCATGCATGGCTTTAAGAAAGTGTCATCCTACAAAAACAGTTCAAACTTCCTATGCATGCATTATTACACTGAAACATTGCTCAGGTAGCTGAACACTGCATTTCACAGCCTTAGTCATTCTAGCATTACAAAAATGCCACAGCTATTCAGCACTTGCACTGAAGTTTTTCCAGCATGGAAAGAAACACTTGCTAAAGAAATATGGCCACCAAAGCAACCACCTGTCTTCTACAGACCTCACCTGTTCATTTTTCCAGATACATCAGTGTCATTCATGAAACACTCTATATTTAAGGGAATGTCTGTGCTATTTGAGCTCATTAGTTTCTTCAGCTTCTCACATTCCTGATACAGACGAAGGAGAGCTCGAACTTTGGTTTTTGGATCCAGTTTGTACTTCGATTTTATTTCTGCACAGAAGTAATCTACTAGCTTTCCATCAAAGTTTCTTCCGCCCAGGAAAGGGTCAAATGCTGTGCCCAGTACCTAGTTTGAAGAAAAACAAACAAACAAACAGCCAGAACACAAACAGTATTCAGTCTTACACTCAGGAAAAATACAATGGAACAGTAGTCTTCCAATATTAGCAAGCCTTTCCTTCAAAATAGGTTTGGGACAAGTTAGCTTATAGAATCATAGAATGGTCCAGGCAGGAAAGGACCTCCAAAGGTCATCTAGTCCAACCTCCCTGCAATCAGCAGGGACATCCCCAACTAGACCAGGCTGCCCAAGGCCTCATCAAGCCTTACCTTGAATATCTCCAGGGAAGGGGCCTCAACCACCTCCCTGGGCAACCTGTTCCAGTGTTCCACCACCTGCATAGTGAAGAACTTCGTCCTCATACCCAATCTAAATCCACACTTCTCTAGTTTGAAGCCATTGCCCTTGTCCTGTCACCACAGGCCCCTTCTAAACAGTCTCTCTCCATCCTTACTGTAGGCCCCCTTCAGGTACTGGAAGGCTGCTATGAGGTCTCCCAGGAACCTTCTCTCCAGGCTGAACCTTCTCTCCCAGCTCCCTCAGCCTGTCCAACACCCTGATCATTCTCATGGCCCTCCTCTGGACCTGCTCCATCAGATCCCTATCTGCCCTACATTGAAGGCCCCTGATCTGGATGTAGTACTCCAGGTAAGGTCTCCCCAGAGCAGAGTAAAGTGTCAGAATCACCTCTCTGGATCGGCTGCCAACACATCTCTTGATGCAGCCCAGGATATGATTGGCCTTCTGGGCTGCAAGTGCACACTGCCTGTGCATGTGCAGTTTTTCATCCATCAGCACACCCAAGTCTTTTTCCTCAGGGTTCCTTTCTACTGCCTCATCTCCCAGTCTGTATTAGTAGTGAGAATTGTTCCAGCCAAGGTTCAGAACCTTGCACTTGCTCTTGGTGAACATTATGAGATTGACCTGGGCCCACCTCTCCAGCTTGACCAGGTCCCTCTGGTGTATCGACAACACCACTCAGCTTGGTGTCATCTGCAAATCTGCTGATGGTGCATTCAATCTCACTGTCTACGTCATTGACAAAAATATTAAACAATACAGGTCCCAGTACAGACCCCTGAGGGATACCACTTGTCACTGCTCTCCATCTGGACTTCAAGCTGTTATCTTCCCATGCATCAGCCATGGAAGTTAAGACTAAGTAAAAAGGTGACAATTCCAAGCATTCACAATTCTCACAATGTTAATCTGCATACACTTTCATTTAAATAAAACAAGATAAATTATAGCAGTTGTATTGTGTATCTTACATTGCTGTATTGTGAGGAATTCATAGCCTCTACTTGCAACCATCCTTGTAAAATGAAGGACAGTGATAAAAAACCCCACATCTTCACCTTCTGACACATTGCCACTACCTATGCATTAAACTACTTCAGAATGGTAAAAAGAAGGCAGGGTTTACAACAGCCTATTTGATTCCAATGCCTCATCAACTCTTTTGTTTTCATTTAATCTTACTACCTTTAGCTTACTCTTGTTGAATGCACAGGCTGATACTTGAAATGCAGAATGTCCCATATCAACAAACACAACTATCCGTGGCTTCTCTTCAGGAGCTGGAAGGTCTTGTTTATAAATTCCATAATTCAGAGCCACTGCAAAACAAGTGTCAGATATTACCAGTGATACTTCTAGTGAGTGCCCAATTGCAGGACATCATTTCCCTATGAATATTAAGCTACAGAATCAAGAGCAGAAAAACAAATCCAGGCATACACTTATGCGGGTTCTTACCTACATGGAAGCTTGATTCCATTGAGGTAAGTTGCAGGATCTGAGAAACACAATATCCCTCCTCAGTCACATATATGTTCTCTAAGCATGCAAAACTAAGAGGCAACAACTTCAAGGGTTTTCTACTTTGATCTGTTTATTAACAACTCATTACTTTTTCCTTCACATAGCTCCCAAAACACAGATTACCCTTACAATAAAACCCAAACCCAGTTTTCTGTTTACGGGGAGTATCACCTGGGCATGAAGTCTTTGCCTCAGAATGACAAAAATTGTCAGCAGAGGCTGCAAAAGGGAAGAATCTCAGCCTATACAGAGTATCAGGCAAGGACAGTTTCCAAGTGCATCAAAAGTGTAAACCAGAAGCCAGTGAGACATGGAAACACAAGTTGTCAAAGGGCAGAACACACTTCTGCAGCAGCATTCACTCTGGGTAGATAGGAGTGTCAAAACTAGGCAAGAGGCTGATGCAATTACTGAAGAGAAATAAAACCCTGGACCTTGGCTACATGATTACACAGGAAAGGCTGAGATTTTGGCATGAGATAGAATTTGCACGTGATGACAAAAAACTCAAGATGAAGACACCAAGGTATCAAAGAAATTATCAGGTAAGAGAATTAGAGCATTACAGAAGGTGGAAATGAAGGCTAGGAATACAGGTTCTGAAAAGAAATGTTTTATTCACACCAACATTCTCTCACTTTAGGAGAAAGGGACACCAACTCCCTCTCCCCCATCTGGAACAAGGATAGCCAAGTTTCCTACTGCTCAGAAACCTGAGATTTATGGATTCTGGTATCTAATGAAGTTCCCCCTGCAGCTGGTGCACTTGTTCTCATTTGTGTTGATTCTTTGGGGTCTATAACAACCCAACAGCAGCACTCTTCAGTCTCCCACAATCAGTCTTTAAGAGGTGGTTAATTAAAAATAGAAATTCTATATGATTAAATGTATCTGCTCTATCCTTGAGATCTGTATTTGGCTGAAATTGTCCACTGGTCTGTCCATTCATGTAACATTTGTATTTCTGAGCAGAATGAACACATTACCCCTTTTCCCAAGTTAAAAATAAGCATGAACAGAACTTGGCAAATCACAGAAGAATTTGCCTTTTGTTAAAAAAGCCAAACCAAAACAAACAAAAAAAATCACCATTTCTCTCTTCTCCCCTACCACTCCTTCAGAAAATAAAACTAAACATTCAAAATTAATCCAGTTGGTATGTACCAAACATGCTCAAAAGAAGCATTCCCCCAAAGCAAACTCTTCCCTACTGATCTAACTTATGTGGGCAGTAGGAACAGACAAGTAATTGTCTTCTGGTACAGACCGCCTAAGCCCTTCCCCCAGAAAACAAGAGCTAGCTATTACGCCATTTAAAAGTATGAAACAAATGCTCTCAAACACAAACAGAAAATACAGGAAGACAGGGTTTAGAATGCTTGTTTTAAGGAAGACTGAATAAACACTAGGTTCTGTCCATGTGTTTTTGCAGTTATGAACAGATTAGCAAAGAGATTAATTGCCTTCTGTATATGTGTATGTTTTGAAACCGCAATTATACTGACAAAAGCTTTGAATATTATTAAGTATTGACAATCAAGAAACATGCTTCAGGAGCACCTAAATCCTATGCATCATATGGTTTCTTCCATGAAATCTGGACAGTAAACCAAATGGACAAGTAATTCAGGCACACATAGTGACTCCTAAGTAAGTACTTGGGGAGATAACTGTCACTGAAGCTTTGTGGCATGTGGCACTTCTACCCCTCCAGACAGGAGGCATTAAAATGAATGCTGGTACATCAAGAGAAGAGCAGTAATCTTTTAGAACACTTATGTCTTACACCTGATTTTTCAGGTTAGTCCTGTTTCTTAGAGTAACTACTTGCAGACTATCACAACTTTCCTTTGGAGAAACTGCTACTTCACCCTACTCACCTGCTGTCATGTCATTCATTAATCTAAGACAATTCAATCCAACAATCTGAGCTGCATCCAGAAGGGACCTCCTTTCAGCATCTGTGAAAAATGATGGAACCTGAAGGAAGCAGGTGAGAAAGAGAACTTAATTCCAGAAAATGAGACATTGCATGGTCTACTGGAAAGTATTTATTCAAAACTTGTATCTAATCCTCATTCTTGGGGAAGACACTTGCTCAGTACAAATCTTTTAACATGCAACTATCGTACTGTATGAAGACTTCACTCTGTTCAATCAAGCTGAGACAGAATTAAATGATCATCAGGGAGCTTACATGAGCACACACTCGCAAGAAACAAAGGAGTTATTTGTATACAGATGCCAAGACCTTTAATTACTAGTGCAAAATATAAAACTGGGTACTATTCGGACAGACATGGAATAATCTTATCAAAATTAGTAGATGTACTCCTGCCCAAGAAAGTAAAGAGGGGGGGAAAAACCCAACAACCAAACAGCAATATTATAGATGTGAAGATACAAAGGGATATTAAATAAACAGAATCTGTTTTGGCCAAAATTATTTGAGGCAAGTAGTTTGAAGAGATTATGAAGGAATGCTGTTGAAAATTGCTACAGATCTCTAGCACTGGTGCTAGACAGTGACCTCTGATGTCCTCAGAGACACAAAATACACCATTAGAAGACAGTAACTTCACAGGTATTGACTGGAAAACAAACTCTTCTAATAATAACAGAACTAAATATTCCTAGATGCAACACGAGACAGACTTGTTCAAAGAGTCATTGAGAACACAGAGGCAGATGTTATTTTAGACACAGGCTTTGCAATGGAATGATTGTTCTTTATCTGAGGTCACTTTCTCTGGAGTCATACATTGAAAAAAAAACACCAAAAACCAAACAAACCACTGAACAAAATGCCCCAAACACTCCATGAGATGAACATAAACAGGACAGAAACTAAGATCTTTCAGCTGGCAGAGGGCAAACTTTGATAAACAAAGGTGTCTTTAATGAGTAATTAGTATGTTTAGTCATGGAAACAAGCCGCAGCAGAAGGATATATACCTGCATCCCAGAAATGTTCTGGGTCTGAAAGTTCAGACATCTCCTGAAAAAGTTCATGAAGTGGGTCAGGGTCTGGAATATGGACATGGCCCTGGGATCTCTAAGTCAAAAAGCTCTAAAGCTAGTTAGGATTAATCCCTTTGTATGTTCTTTTTCACTCTACACAAATAGAAACAAAATGCCCTCAAAGAGCTGAAGTTAAAAGACAACGTTCCTGTGCACTACAATTACTTACAGAAATAACACAGTCTGTTACTGGCTTTTTCAGGTTACTCTCTGCAGTCTCCTTTAATTTAGTCAATAACATAGCTGAAATCTGCTCCACACTGAAGATATGCTCTTCATCCATGTACATAACCTGAACAGAAGAAACAGGTAAAATAAGTCAATTATTTCAGCTGGATGAAAAAATTACTTACATTTAATTTTTTTTATACACTACTGACTAATACACTATAAATCATGACAAGCTTAACTATGGCATTATAGAACTTCACAAATTTATTTCCCAGTTAACTGTTTACAGAAGCAATAATTCCATTTTCACCAACTTAAAACATCAAGAACTGCATCAGCTCTACAGATGGCTAGAAAGCAATTTAAAAGTGACACAAGCCTAAAATGTGACTAGAACTAGACAGTCACACAGCATTATACTAGAAAAAAAAAAGGTTAAAAAGCCATCAATTTTCAAACTGCTGCCAATAGCATAAACTCCACAATTACTTGCCAACAGGGGAAACCCTGACATTTTTCACACATTTGTTCAAATGCCTGAAGAATCTCTGAAAGGAAGAACTGCACAACAGTTCACTTATTCACTTGTTTTGCTGTGTAATAGAGTGAGAGGCAATGATGAAGCAAGGAAACATGTTACAATTGATTCTTGAAAACAGCACTTGCTTTTTATTCATATTGGGGCAACTAAGGGAAAAATTAAGTCAGTTTTAATAGAAAAGTTCTTCTTTAAACATCTCAGTCTTACTAAATGTTACTTGCTGAATCTATTTGTTAATCACAATAGAAAAAAAAATACTAATTTATGTTCCAAACAGTCTGAGAACAAAGAAAAAATACCAAGTAGCATTGTTCTCCCAATACTAGACTTTCTTATATAGACTCCTACACACGCTGTAATTAAAGGAAAACACCGATTTCTGTCTGAATTTATCCATTTACCTCAAGTCAAACAGAAAAAGCATCTCCTGTTTTGCTTGAATTGGGAGAATTCTTCTAATGTACAATCTTTTCTAATCTATTTATTACCTAGGCCTGATCTATATTGAAGAAAACCAGCAAACAGCCCTACACTAGGGTCTTCATCAGTAAAGCAGCACTGTCTGTTATGCCAACAAGGCTTCAATGTCAATATTTCTATGTACTTCTGCAAATGAACACAATGTTATCAACTGCACCTAAAAAAAGCTGTCACTGTATCAGCAAACTCCCTGAAAAAGTAAGTAACAATCAAACCCGGTCTAATCTGATTTTCAACATCTATTGGAAGTAATGTATATGGAGTGGTCCATCAACGACAAGCATGTCATTCATTCATTCTTTCATAGCAGTTATTCTAAAGAGAGTTCTTACAAAATTTGTAACCACATAATTAGACTACTGCAATACATTGCCCTTAAGAGTGACAAAAGGGTTAATACTTTGAAGTAAAACCATATAACCCTGTAATTATCTAAGCAGTTTTCCTGATGGGATGTTTGAGGTGGATGTGCAATTTGCCAGCAGGGAAGCTCACATTTCAGCAATTACTGGCAAATGAACCTTAATTTGACAGTTAACATCCACTATTGAAAGATGAAGCTGCCTATTCATATACAAAAGCTCTTCTTTAACTGAAAGGTCAAAGAAAACCTGTGGGGTAATTAAATGAAATGTGTATTTTCATGACTTGGAGCTGAGATGTAAACTTCTGAATGCAGCTATAACCACCACAAAGCTACACAGTAAATTTACCTTTACTCCAACTCCACCATTCTTCATAGGAACCAGATCATAGCTCAACTTTTCTTTTTCCTTCTGAACAAAAGGATCATTAAATGCACGGCCATGAAATCTCTTGAAGTTAGATACTGTGTTGTGGGCATGAGTAATTTGCTGTGAAGAAATACAAGACATTTAGAAATCCACTCTTAAATTGACCTGAAATGTTCAGTGCTGTTCTGTATGCCCCTAAGTATCCATCAAGTTTTAAGACAACTGCTCACTCACTTGTCGCACCTGTTTCTGTAACACCTGTAATTACTATCTGGTACTTTTTATCAGCTCATTAGTACAGAAGATTATACAAGTCAGAGACACATATACTTACAGACCATTATGTTAAGTATTCTAAGTATTATAAAAGTAACTCTAAAGCCACGAATTAATCAGGCAAGAGTAACAGCATCTACAGTGCCTTCTACTTTACACACCGAATTTAGACGAACAGTTAAAGATAAGGAGCTACCTTCACAAGTAGTAGTAATGCTTGTAAACTGGCACCGCAATCCTAGCCACTTCACCTCCAGCTGTCCACTTTAAACCACATGACATTAAGTGCAAACTACTGTTTTTGCAGTTACCAAGTTTCAAGCTGGTAAGTCTTCCCATATATTTCAATACATCCGCCCCCTCCCCACCCCCCAGCTACTTTTAAAAAGCATATAATTTCCCTGTTTATCTTCACCTAGCAGCCACTCAAATTCTTGCACCAGACCAAACAAGGATACAAGGCAGAGACAACAGCAAGACTATTTTTTGTAATGTCAGCCTAAAAATATATACTAAACAACAGGGTGAACTACCCACAGAACCACCTCACCTACAGAAGCAATCTTTAGCAGGAATGCAATGAAGAACAGAAATCAGACAACTAGGCTGGCCTAAAGGACACTGCAAGCATTTCAGGGTAGGATGAATCCTATTATATTGGAGAGACACGACAAAAGTGCATTGCTCTCTCCAGAATAGATCTGGGGAGGCACCAACAGGTTGCAAGGTAGTGACTCAAATGACGAGCATACTGAGGAAGATTTCTAGCACTCATTACCCTCAAAAGAAAGCATCAGTTTCTTATTGCATGCAAAATTTTCCATCGTGGAATTTAAGAATTTGAGCTACATCATGTACTGGACAAAAATGCAACTATGGCAGTTCTGCAACAGAAGAGCTCCCTCAGAAAGAAGCAGGATATAACCATCCTCTTAAAGGTTAACTTTCAGAATGTGCTGTGTGGTGTAAAATGCCACACCCAAATTCTGGGCTGGGAGTCATCCCTAGGGTATTCTAACTGCCAAACAGTGCTCAGCAATTATTAGCAAGAACACAGGTCAATATAGGCCAAAAATCATGCCAGGAACTATTCCAATGCAATAGAGTATTTAGGTTCCTGTATCCAGGATTGTTTCTCACCCTGGTTTCCTTTATTTGTATAGCCATAACATCAGAGGTACTTGAATATTATGTAATTCACAGCTGTATTGCTAAAGAATATGGATGTAAAAGTTATTACCATGGAGTGGACAGAAGCACAAACACTCTGGTAGCTTTTATAGCCTAATTTAGAATTAACCTCAGAGCCTTTTCTAAGAGAACAATCTTAAGATATTTTTAGATCAATTGTATGCCATTAGGTCTTCAGCATGTTTTAATATCTTCCTGCTTAGTCACAATTAAGAAAGATGAGAATTATGGTGTGTCAAATCACATACTGTTCTCATCTCCAGTGCTACGAGACTTAGCTAAAGGAGACACAAATTCTCAGAAAACTTGCTCCAGCAACAGCTCCTCAAGCATTAGAAAGATTATGAGCTCTTTCACACACAATCAGTTGAAGTCATCAGTCAAAAAATGTATTGATTTGGTTTGGGGTTCCCCCCACCACCTTGTTTTGTGGGTTATTTGGTGGTGGGGTTTTTTGTCCGGTTGTTGCTGGTGTGTTTTTGTAAGACCCTCATTCAAATAAAAGGGGTCATTTTACTTCTTGATTTAAGTACCTTCTGCACCCTAGGACACTGAAAATACAAGCCTCAACTGTTCAGTTAAGAAACTTCTACATTTACACATGAAACACAACGTACATCTCATGAAGCCAGACAAACTGGACCACTTAAAGCAAGTGAGTTGTTTTAAAACATTTCAGAGCACTTAAGTGCCACATTCCTAGGACATTCAAGGATCAAAGGTTCAATATAGTAACATCTGTCTGAAGGCAGCTGAAGTCACAGGTGTTCATCACTGCAAACACATGCTTTGACATGCAATTTGAGAGACAGAATCTACTTCACTTTTTGCTTATTTCAGATTTTCAGAAAGCATTTTCTGGAATAACCTAGTAACACTGAAACACTTGAGAGTACATAGATCACTTGCTGCTTTGAACAACTACTCACTTCTGCACACTGATGAATCATACTAGTTTCCAACTTGAAATAAAAGCCATGCTAAAATAGCATTTAAGGAAAAAACATGCATATGCATTTATTTTATTGCTCCAAACGTTAACCTGTAATTTAAAGTGTATGTGCACATGTATCCTGTGTGCATTGCCTTGACCATTCAAAATTAAGGACAGCCATTACAGAGGAAAAGAAAGTCTCCTTTGGTGCTCTCACCATGGAAACCTACTGCAGTCCCTTTACCACATGAGAGATCTGCACAGGCCAGCGGAGGCTGCACACTTGCTCTCCACCAGCAGCAGTTATGTAACATCCTAGATTATAATACCTAAGGATTTCTTTAACCACTACATTTAGTTATTCTAAGATTCTAGAATTAAGCTCTCCTTCGAGACTAAAAATACTACTTCAATGAAAAAAAAAAAAAGATATTTCAGAGCACCTCAATTAAAGAAAAAAAAAAAAAAAAAAAAAAAAAACCCAAAAACACCAAAATCAACAAACACCACAACCTCCCCCCTCCACAACAAACCAAAGCCTCAAAATTGAAGACTTTTGACTTTCAAAAATATATTTACACCCTTCAGTGAAACCAAAGGTACTGAAGTATCTGAACAGCTTTACGAATTTGAGCCAAGGTCTCCCTTGGCATCTAATTTTAAGAAACCAGACACAGTATTTACAAAGCTATTCCTTCAAGTACAAGAAAAAGCCTACATACAACCATCAGGAAAATAAACTTGACCTGAAAAAGCCAAAAAAGAAAGGCGGTCAACTGCAAAAAAACTACCATTAATGAAAGAGTGCTGTAGCATTCTAGCAAGAATATCCTGCATTTCTCCGGGGAAAGCACGGCACCATAGTGCAGCATTTCTAAAATAAAGGGCTTGACAAAGCAAATTAAGTTGTTTGCATTTAATTAGAGCAAGTCAACTCTTTTTACACCCACTGGTACTTTTCACAGCCTGCACTGGCGGATTTACTCTTACACATGAATGCTAAGAAATTACCTACCTGGTTTTTAGCCGCCACACCAATAGCTCTGTTTTTGGATCCAAACGAAACTACCGATCTGAAAACAACAACAAGCTAATTAATTCCGTCCTGACAATAAACGCCACTTAAGACTGCCGTGGGTACACTTTCTACAACTGCAAATGAAATACCGAAGTCCTTCTGCTGAAGTGACATTCTTTCAGCTCACGGTAAAACACTACAATAAGACGCTTATCCATCTTAAAGCCGTGGCTCGAATCCAGACTTTCCCCAATGATTTATCCAAACAGTTAAACACAACGATCACAATTAAGAGGTCACATCCGGATATCCTACCCATCCGCGTTTAGCTGCTCACAACTTTGCACCTAACTCCTGCTTTCAGCCTGAGGCTTTCTGTATCTGACCTCAGACTACACCAGAACTGCTCTGGAACAGCTCTGAGCCTGCCGCACCGCAGAGCGTGGGCGCGCCTTCTCCCCGTGTCCCATTTAAACCAGGCCGTCCGAAGAGGGACTCGCTTTGTAATTGCTGGCTTTTCACACCCGCCTCACCATAAGCCAAGAGGCCTCCCTCCCCACCGCGGGCTGATCCCAATTGCCAAGACAGTGCCCACAAGACACGTTCCTACCTGTCTCGGGGGGGCGGACACGGCAGCTCGCAGCGGACCTCTGTCCCGGCCCTGGGTCTCCCCGCCGTGGCACACCTGCCCCCGCGCCTCAGCAGCCTCCCCGGGGCCCATGAGAAGGCGGCGAGTATCAGGGCTCGCATTTAGGGGACATTTCTCCATACCCCACCCACCTGAAAGTTTCCAGCGCCGGCACTCCCCGCCCACGAGGGACCCCACCGCCCCCCACTCCACCGCGCTCCTCACTCACGGCGTGCACCGGTCGCTGAACTCGTTGGCGACAGTCTCGATGCCGCCAGCCCGTGCCACAGCAATGTAGCAGCTCTGGAAGCCCAGGTCAAAACCAACCACGGCCATCGCCGCGCCGCTGGGAGAAGGCCCCTACTCTGCCCTATCCCGACTCAGCTCACTCGATCCCGGTGCTGCAGCCGCCGGCCCGGGTACCGCGCGCGCAGCGGCTGGGTGCGCAGGCGGGAGGGGAGGGGAGCAAAGCCCGAGCCGCCGCTTTAAATATGACAATGAGACGAAGTTTCCAGAAGCTGCGGCAACCACTCACCGGCTCCACGTGCGGCTTCCGCTTCCGCCTTCGGCGGCGTTCTCGAACAATTCCTGCCAATCAGCGGCGCCGACGCTCAGTGATGCGGCCCGTTCTCATGGCGACCGCGGACGCCGCCGACTCCGCGGGGGCGGAGGCGGGGCCGGGAGCCACTGGCGGTGTCAGAGCTGGTGGGGCAGGGGCGGGGCCGGGGCCGAGCAGGGACGGCGGTGGCGGCGGGAGGCGCGCGTGGGCGGTGCCCGGTGCCCGGTGCCCGCCTAGTAGTGGCTGTTAAATGGCTTCTCCGCGCGTCCTTACCAGTGTCTTTGCAGCGCGCTTCCCCTTGCCCTTCGGTTTAGCGCTCCTGAGAGGCGGTGGGATTTGCTCCCGGCCGGGAGCTGCCTGGGAGCGGTCACGGGGTTCGGCGGCACGGGCGTGCTGCGGAGTGGGGACTGCCCAGAGAGCTCTGTCATTGCTCTCTGACAAGACGAGCGGTTGGCAGGGAACGCACTGTGGGCGCTGAAGCCTTGTTGAGGTGCTGCGAATGACCCTGTGCGGCTGTGGCCAGCTGCTTTGCCCGCGGCGGGGCAGAACGTGCCTGGGTCTAGCCATGGCAGCCTGGGGGAAGCGACCCGGAAGCCGCAGGGCGGCGTGAGGATGCTGTTGGGACAGAGATGCGGTCTAGCAGTACTCGGGTCTCGGAGTGTGTTACTCAGCTGTGCTGGCTCAAGGAACTCAAGAGTTTGCGAAGGCCATGTGTGGGAGAATGGAAGATAAAACAGCTATTGTTCTTACTCCTCTAAAACACTCGGAAACCTGTGTAGAGTTGACTATCGCAGTTACAGGTGTCTCCCCACTGTGCTGTTTGGGGTGCTGCTAGGGCTATCAAAAAGTAATGGCGGAGCTTTAATATGTTAATGCTACTGATTACTTGCTCCCCTTAAAAGGACTTCTGTCTCTGCCCAGTGTCACAATCTAGTGTAATATAAACGCCCTGTTGCTTCCTAGCTGTTTGCTCAGGATCCCATTCCCTGCTATGCCCCTATACCCTTAAACTTGAATTCCGCGTGGACATAGGCAGTTATACAGATACTGGTTTTGGTTGTCAGTGGTGCATTGGGTAGATGCTGCCCATCTGCTCCTGGATGCTACAAAGGGTGGGGAGAGATGGTAGTATTCAAAATAAGGTGCCCCAGTGTGGAAGAAGCAAAATAGCCAGCATTTTCCCCTAGTGCCTTTCTAGATACTGTGCAGGAATCTATCTCTGCTAAAGCTTTGCTTCAGATTTGAGTAACATTCACAGCTGTGTTGGACCTTGACCTCTGCTCAGTATATATATCAGGAGGAATTGGTCTGCTAAAATAATGCTTGCCTGTTTCAAAGGAGCCATGTTGCTGAAAAATCCATTGAGACCATTGTGTGACTAGCTGAGGATGCAGCTTCTAACTTCATAATAAGCTGACAGGTTGGCCAAACACAAAGGTTTATGTGTATGTTGATGAGCTTTCCCATCCTTACTTGATAAGGTAAATATTCTTGATAATGCACTTCCAATTTAAATGAGGAGGTAGACTTCAAAGTATTTAAGTACTTAACATAACCTGCTTTTTGCCTTCATGAGCATCTGAAGTCCTTGCATCCTGAATAATACACCACAAGAGCTTGAAGGTGAAAATCTTCTCTTTATTAGCAGTTCATCTGTACATCAGCTATTACCCTATCTGACAAGGAGCTGGGTGCCTGGTATTTTCAGTGGCTGTTGAGAAAATCCTGTTATGGCAAATGATGAATACACAGCATACCCGCTAGTTTAAGTGTCACTGTAGATGATAAAAGTAGATACCAAATGTTCCTCTGTCTTTTTCTCCTTTGCTGTAAATTGTTTATCCCTGAATAGAAATAAGAAAAAAATGACTGTTTGCCCAGATTTGCAGCTGGTCTCTAAAAGGGAGAAAAATGTTATGCTCAGCAGTGAAGTTGGAAGTTGGTCTACTGGCACCACCTGTCTGATGGTGCCGTACAGTGTTGTGCAGTGCAGTGGTTGAGCTGTGGCTTCAGTGAACTGGGATCCCAAAACAGGAAGAAATTTGTTCTTACTTGGCCCTGGGCAAAAGTACATATTGATAGTGACTTGCTACCTGTAAGGTTAATTCCCTCTGTGGAACTCCAAGTGGTGTCAAGGGTTAGGGAGGAGTAGGAGAGGGATAAGAACTGCTGAGGGAGGTAAGAGTGGCAAGGTACTTGCTTGGGATGGTCCCTGAGGCTGGGCCTAGGGTGACCAAACCAGCATTGAGGGCTATTCTGACAGGGTAGCTGGTGGTGAATGTTGCAAGCATTCTGCAGGCTGGAAAACTTGTGGCTGTGGACCCAGCCCATGCCACTAGGAAGCGCTTCTTGGAGGAACAGTATTGACTGTAAAGATCTGAATAAGAACCACCTGTTTTTCATCACCAATGAGAGACAGCAAATGCAAGATCAGAGAGCCATGAAGAAATGATGGACATTGACTGGCTGGGGTTAACACACTGGGAGAGGTCTGACAGTGAGAAGACTTTGTATATCCAGCTAGACCAGTGCTCTGTATAGAGGCAGCAGAATTAGAATCATTAAAACTGTGATTTACCAGAGACTGTAAAGATTACTTTAAAAATAAACCATATTAAAAAAACCCAAACCCTTAGAACTTTTGGTTCTCTCTTCCAATAATGTGGAGACTCTGGGTGTCTCTCTGTACTTGAGATAGGAAGAGTTACATAAGAACGGTTAACTGTCTTGTATGGCTGGGACGGAAAACACTAACTTCAACTGCAGTTTACTTGTACTGGAAAGCTTGGGAGGTTAGGAACTGAGAATAACTGGTGTGCTGTCCTTTCCTTTGGCTGTCACTTCAGCCTTTACTGGATGGCTATGTGGATAGACATGCTGACCTGATGCAAAATTTCTCTTGATGATCTACTTGGTACCTGCTAAGTATTCTTAATGCTGCTGGGAAAAGAAGAGAAGGGTTCTGCTGTTATCTGTTTTCTCATTGTTCATTGGAATATTGGATTTGTACACTTGAATGGTCTGTTTCAATTTTTGTGTTTTTGCAGTGCACCAACGATTGCAGCTTGTTACCAGAATATGATTGACCCATGTTTTTCAAGTTTTTAAGGTTGCCTTGCACAGTTAGGATGAGTGTTGCTCAGTCTACCGAAGTATCCAGTCTGCTTAGGTGTTTAATGCAACGTAAATGAAGAGAAGCTTTGGTGACAAAGAAGCATCTGTTGTGGGTTTTCCTTTGTTCCTCAGCATGGACAGGGAGTTCAGCTATGTATGTGCTCTTATTGTCTGTGACAGTTAAGGGCTTCTTTCAACATGTCTACATTGTGACTTGGAGAACCAAGAGCAATGTGGCCTTTGTCACTGTGGCCAGTTCTTTAACATGGTAGCTGGTCAGTCTGTTAAAGAATTATTTTCATATTTGTTACTGGATGTTCTCTGTTGTAGCCTGTACCAGAGCATTAATATGAACTGAATTTGACATGGGTGTTATCAGTTAAACCAGCCCCAATGTTGGTAAACTGTCATGGGGTGTGGAGGCAGAATGACAATGTGTATACAGGGAATGTAACCATTATAAAACATAACCTATATGAACTAAAGAGGACTGGCATGTCCGTGTAGACTAAATGTCCCTGTGGGAGTCCAGGCATCACAACATAACACAGGAATCCAGTGAGTACTTGGGATTTCTGCTGTGTTGCCAGAGGCCCAAACAGAGATGTGCAGGAGCTTTGCTGCAATAGCAGGGGCAGCATTCTTTGAGCATTATCTTTGTATCTTATTTAAAATGGAAAAAAGGAGAACCCACCTCGTCATAGGGAGGCAACACCTAGACACTGAATTACAAGTAAATATGTCTTATAATTTCTCTGGCTACTGTATTTGTATTCTAACTTTCCATTTGTTGTTTGAGCTGCATTCCAGCCCGTGCTGTTGTTTTAATCTATTTGGAGGGTGCCTATGCTGGCTTTACTGCAGTGGGTATTCTGTAACTAACTAAGAGTAGTGACCTCATGGCAATATATGATGGACGTGTTAGTCAGTCTAAGCTTCCTCACCATTCCTTTCTTCATTTGAGAAGGCCTTGGATGCAAACCTAATGAGATTAGGATTGCTCTAGATTTGTTCTTGAATTTGTTCAGGCTAAGTTTTAAAGGGCAAAGAGCATATGAGATCATTGCTTGTACCAAAGAAAGATTGACATTCATATCAAGTAATGGCTCTCTGGAAATATGAATAATTCACTAGATATCACTAGCAGTCTCACCTTTGCTGTACAGTGTCATACTGCAGCTCTTTGTACACTGATTTTCATACCACTATGTTACCACTGCATATTATATCTTTTCATGTATATAAACATTTTGTAAATCAAGTGAAAAAGAGGATAGTAATAAGGAACATAACTTTAAATGACAAATGTTTATCCAATTTTATGAAGTAATAAGTAACTTGTTATGCTTGTAAAATACTTAAGTATTTTCATTTGGCCTGTTTTTTTTTTGTTCCTTCTGTATAGGAAGTGTTAATGATAATGTTTTACAGTATTATCTTTGTTAATACCTCAATCCACCTTCTACTGGAGAACGAGAGAATGGAGGGGATATGTCACCAATGTGGTAGTTTAAGCAGTCTGAAACATAGCAACCAGTGGACACTGCTTTCTACTGGTTTGATGTCTGAGCTGTGCTGTTCAGAGAATCCCTACTGTGGGGAATATCCACTTTAAACAAAATACACAGCCTCTTGGGTAAGGCAAATAAACTTCACTTAATAGATTTTTGCATGCTTCTTGATAAAAGCCTCAGCACTTGGCAAATCCTAATGTGACTATTCATCCCTCTGGCCATGTATCAGCATACTTAAACACACAGCATAGCATGGATCCAAATCCCAGAGTAACCAAGGGGGTGATGCTTTATCTTCCTAACACTGAATAAGACTCATAACCCAAAAGTAACTTTTTAATTGAAATTCAGTTATGTGCTTTTTTTCTGATTTTTTTTTTTTTTTTTATTTTCACACCTATTAATGATTTGTGTGTGTATAAAATGCACATTAAAATGGAGCCAGCTTTGCTTCTGAGGTTAACATGAATTCAAACATTGTGACTGTTTGCATTGATTGCTGGGAAACTACCATTACTGTCTGAGGTTGATCAAAGTGTTCTTTGGATTTAGAAAAAACAAAGCTAAGGCAGAAGCTAAATAATGGAAAGGTAGAGAAGGTACAGTGCCAAGGTTACTGTAAGCTGCTTAGTTCTGATCACTTAGATGTACAGGTTTTTTTCTTTCAGTTAACTGGATTTTCCTACTGGAAAATATGAAGATTTTAGGAAAAAAGAACACTTACACTTTATTTACTTGGTGTTTAACAAACTTAGTACAGCAAGGTAAGTGTACAGTATATGGTTTAAGATAGAACATTCTGGAGCTCAGGAATATTCAAATAATGCTAAACCTTAAGTGTTCATGAATCTCAAATACTTTAACTTGAGTGGCTGGGAGTATGACTAGGTGACCTTTAAGGGTCCCTTGCAACTGAAACCATTCTATGATTGTGTTTGTAATTCCCTCATTATGTTTTTTTCCTGTTGCTTTAACACAAGAAGCGTTTTTAATAAAATCAGACAGGACACTTAATGTAGGTGCACATCACTAATAGAAAGTAGTGAAGAGCTGCACATTTTTAAAGTAAATATGAAATTAGATTGTGTAGACTTTATGATGTCTAAGTAGAATTAATAAATGTGCTTGTAAGAGGAAAAAGATTGCGAAGCAAGGAAGCAGTCTGGATGTAAAATTAAAGCAGTGGGGTTTGACTGGTTTGTGTACAGAAGAGTCAAAGGAACAGAATGTCATTTTTAAGTAGAGATGCTGCCAAATCGTTATGTATAGTTTATATAACAATGCTAATCAGATGTGCACGGATTGTGCAGACTTTTTATGCTTTCCACATCAGTAGAATGTTCTAAAAATAACACTTGCATTATTAGTATGGCATGTACTTGTTATTAATTTCTGACAGTAATCCAAACCAGTTTTTCACTAGAAAATATCTGAAGCACTTCAAAGGTTGTTCAACTCTTGACTTATGTAAAAAAAACAAGAAAAAACAAAAACCAAACAAACCAACCCAAACAAGAAAAAATGCCTAAACACACACCCCCCCAAACCTAAGAAACCAATATAGTATCAGTATTTTCTGTACAAACACTCAGAAAGTAATTTCTCTTTGTCACTAACTTAATACTCACTGAGCAGTTAGGCCTGAGCACTCTGAAAAGACACCTAACTTACACTCTACAGGTTACAGTAGTCATGCTATGAGAGAGCATGTAATAAACCATCTTTTTAAAGTGCCTATGCATGGTACTGTGCCTATGCATATACAAATCCAACATTTCTATGTGTTGTTTGTTTGTTTTAAAGAAACATAGGTGTGGTATTTGTCTGCATTGTCACAAAGTCAAGAACTGCCAGAAATTGAGTACTATAAAAGCTTATAGCTATCTGTGGTGGTTTGGGCTGGGTGCCCTCTGCTACGTGGTGTGCTTCCTGTGTCCAGAAGTCCAGCCCAGTGGGTGGACACAGGAAACCAGGTATCTCCTACCATAATCCTTGCACCGCTATAAAATCTAGCACTGGGTCTAGCACTTCCTCTTTCTTCCCCTCGCCAGCACCTGGTAACTGGGGAGACATCTCCCGGCCTTGGCCTGGCTAGGCCCAAGGCCAGGGGGATGGGCAGTCTCAGGTCTGGCCAGCTGAGACTAGCTTAGTAGTGGGGGAGGGAAGAAGGAGCCCTGGGGGTCTTGGGTGCACCCTCAGGTGGGGATGGGATGTTTCTGGGTCTGCTTTGGGGTTTCTTTTGTCACTGCTTCTGGTTCTCTGTACACATTCACTGTTTTCTGTTTAAACTTCCCATCACTTTTGCAATCCGTTTGTCAGAGTCGTTATTTCTGCCCATGGTGGGGAGGGGGTCTGCCTCAACCCACTACACTATCCTTAGAAGAAATTTGCTGTTATTAGTATGTCACTGTCTTAAGCATGCTTCCACAGGAGCCTGTTAATAAAATGTATTTTGTGAACGTAAAACTTTGAGGTCTTCATATGAAAGCCACAGAAGTTGTTGGATAGATTATAAAGTACTGAAACTTAAAAATCAACAGGCTGAGCGATTAACAGGTCAACATGCTCCTTTCTTTTCACAGGTGATATATGCAAAATTATGGAAATTATTATTTTGAAGAAAAGGAATTGTCTGTGCTTGACTAGAAAATGTGTATTCTGTGTATTCTGGAAATTAAGGGCCAGCAAAGGGAACTTGTTTGTTCATTAGGTGACCATAAGAGTCACTTATGAATATGATGAAAATAAGGCAGTTGTATAAAAGACTAACCAGAGGGAAGAAAGAAGTAGTACTTGAAAGACTGTCAGAACATTTTACTAGAGGGATATTATAGAACAGAATCATAGATTTCTTTCAGTTGGAAAAAGACCTCTAAGATCAAATTCCAACCATTATCTAACTGTGCCAAGTGTGGTGCTAAACCATGTCCTGTGGCACTACTGCTATGCATCTTTTAAACACGTCCAGGGATGAGGACTCAACCACTTCCCTGGGGAGCTGATTCCAGTGTTGGATAACCCTTTCAGTGATTTTCTTCTGATATCAAATATAAACCTCCCCTGGTGCAATTTGAGGCCACTTCCTGTTGTCTTATCACTTACAACTATGGAAATCACAGTATCACAAAGGTTGGAAGAGACCTTGAAGATCATCGAGTCCAACCTGTCACCACAGACCCCACGACTAGACCATGGCACCAAGTGCCACGTCCAGTCCCCTCTTGAACACCTCCAGGGAAGGCGACTCCACCACCTCCCTGGGCAGCCCATTCCAATGGCGAATCACTCTCTCAGTGAAGAACTTTCTCCTCATCTCGAGCCTGAAATGAGACCAACACCCACCTCACTACAACCTCCTTTCAAATAGTTGTAGAGTAAGGTCTTCATGCAGCCTCTTTTTTGTCCAGACTAACAACTCCAGTCTCTTCAGCTGTTTCTCATGAGATCTGTTCTCCAGTTTCACTGACCTTCTCTGGATCCACTCCAGGACCTCAGAAGGTTCCAAAACTAACACAGTACTCAACTGTAGCCTTGCCAATGCTGAGGGCAGGGGAGCAATCACTTCCCTGGTCTTTCTAGTTTAATTGTTCCTGATACAGGCCAGGATGCTGTTGGCTGCCTTGGCCATCTGAGCACACTGCTGGCTTGTATTCAGCTGGCTGTCAACCAGCACCCCCAGGTTGTTCTCGACTGGGCAGATTTCCAGCCACTCTTCACCAAGACTGTGGTGTTTCATGGGGCTGTTGTGACCGCAGTGCAAGACTCAGCACTTGGTCTTGCTGGATCTCATACAGTTGGCCACAGCCCTTAGATCCATTCTGTCCAGGCCTTCCTATCTTCAAGCTGATCAACACTCCCTCCCAATTTAGTGTCATTTGCAAACCTACTGAAGGGGCACTCAATCTCCTGTAGATAAAGATATTGGAGAGAACTGGCCCCAAAGTGGAGCCCTGGGAAATGCCACTTGTGACCAGTCACCTACTAGATTTAACTCCATTGAGCAGCACTCTGTGTGCCCAGCTGTCCAGTCAGTTTTTCACCCAGGAAAGTGTCCATCCATCCAAGCCATGAGCAGCCAGTCTCTCTACAAGATGAATAGAAACCATAAAACAAGACTACTTTTTGTGATGTATAGTATAGAAAGCATGTTCTGCAAAGTGGTATAAATACTCCATTACCTAGATTTGTTTATAGACTTAGACTTAGTTATACAAGAAAGAGGTACATGCTTATCAGAACATTTTTTCTTCATTTTAGACAGAGTTATTTAACAGTCTTTTAGCAGTGACTGTCATTAATGATCTCCTGGTAAACTTTTCCAATGTGATAAGCTTCTTTTAATTCTTCATAGTTCCTGGGTGATTGCTTTTCTAAAAGTTATTGTCCATTGACCACAGGCAAGATTCAGGGCTCTGTGGATAAAAAATGGATTATTTTGCAAGAGATTTGATTTTAGAAGTGTCACAGTAAAGTCCATGTGTTGCTTGGCTCCAACTGGGTGGGCACAGAAAAGGAAAAGCTAAAATAATGAGGACCTCAGGAGAATGCTGGTAAATATGTTTTGACAGCTTGCCTCGATTTACCTGGGCTATGCTAGTATCCATTCTGTAGATAATTCAAGCTGAAGCAAAAGAAATATGAAATATTTGCCTGTTTTGAAATTTACCCCATCTGTTAATCTAATGTCTGAGCCAAGCCTTGGCATACAGATACGATTACTAATAAGCTTTACATACAGTTTGTTGGTTTGGGGTTTGGTTGGGATTTTTTCCCCCTTGCTTTCTGATAAGAAAACCAAGTTTATGTATAATTTCTGGACATTGGGTGGCACCATTGCCTCATGTAAGCCACCATAAAGATGCCTTCTAGTTTATTTTCCAATGTTGACTCAGCTCTCTTTTTTTCTTTTAGCATAACTATATAAGGCAAGTCACAAAGCAGAACTTGTACCCTTTTTTTAATATATAGTTTTTTTCTTTCTTCTTCTTTTTTATTTTTTTCAAAGCTTAATTTTAAGTAACCATCTATTCTGAATGTCTCCAGGAAAGGAATGGAGATTTTTCAGCCTCTCTGGGCAAACTTGTCTCAATGTCTAACCTGTGTGACTTTTTTTTGTTATATTCATTTAGATTTTCCTTTACTACAAGTTGTGAAAGCTTATTCTTTTTCTGTTTGCTTACTAAGGAGAATCTCTAGCTTTCCCTTTCTAGGTACTATCTCTCAACATTTAGGTTCCCTGTTAGTCTTTTTTTCTATCTATCTTGAACAATCTATTACTACAGATCTAACTGGTACACCACTCCTTAACCAACTTAGGGCTGTCCAGTGGATTTTCTGGCACGTGCTGGTGGGCCCAAACATATAGAGTAGTCCAGGTGATGCCTCCGAATAACCAGTAGAGGGTATTAATTGCTTCTTTTGTCCTCCTGACTCTGCTATTATTAATGAAGCCTGTTGTATAGTTTACCTTAAATTATCACCAAAGGGCACTGTTTTATCACACTTGGTTTGATCAGGCCTCTTCCAGCAAATCTGCTTCCTAGCCTGTTGGTGTTAGATGAGGTTATTCTGAGCCAGGTGCAGAATCTTCCTTTTGGTTTTGTTGAACAATATAAGGTTTCTATCAGCCCATTTTTAAAGCTTATTAGGGGTGTTTTTAACTCTGCCCTTTAGGGTTTTGTATGTTCCCCCATCATTTGGTGTCATCTGAAAACTTGCTGAAGGTGAGCCGCCAGGGACTGTTCAGGGCAGCAATAAAAGAAGACCAGCAGCTGCCTGTGTAATCAGGAGCTGTTGGTGTGAAGGCAACTGCTGTATTTTGTCACTCTGTACCAGGTAGCCCCATATATCAGGGCAGAATGTAACACTATGACACCACTGTTCAACAGGCTGGACAGATGGGCAGAATCCAATGGCGTGAGATTTAACACATCCAAGTGCCGGGTTCTGCACATTGGCCACAGCAACCCCATGCAGTGCTACAGGCTGGGGTCAGAGTGGCTGGAGAGCGGCCAGGCAGAGAGGGACCTGGGGGTACTGGTCGATGGTAGGCTGAACATGAGCCTGCAGTGTGCCCAGGCAGCCAAGAGGGCCAATGGCATCCCGGCCTGCATCAGGAACAGTGTGGCCAGCAGGAGCAGGGAGGTCATTCTGCCCCTGTACACTGCACTGGTTAGGCCACACCTCGAGTCCTGTGTCCAGTTCTGGGCCCCTCAGTTTAGGAAGGAAGTTGCCTTGCTGGAACGTGTCCAGAGAAGGGCAACGAAGTTGGTGAGGGTTTGGAACACAAGCCCTGTGAGGAGAGGCTGAGTGAGCTGGGATTGCTTAGCCTGGAGAGGAGACTCAGGGGTGACCTTATTGCTCTCTACAACTACCTGAAGGGAGGTTGTAGCCAGGCAGAGGTTGATCTCTTCTCCCAGGCAGCCAGCACCAGAACAAGAGGACACAGTCTCAGGCTGCGCCAGGGGAGGCTTAGGGTGGATGTTAGGAAGAAGTTCTATACAGAGAGAGGATTGCCCATTGGAATGGGCTACCCGGGGAGGTGGTGGAGTCACCTTCATTGGAGGTGTTCAGGAGGAGACTTGATGGGGTGCTTGGTGCCATGGTTTAGTTGTTTAGGTGGGTTGGATTGGTTGATGGGTTGGACGCAGTGATCTTGAAGGTCTCTTCCAACCTGGTTTATTCTGTTGTATTCTATTCTATTGTATTCACTGTCAGATGCTTTTCTGGGGTCTGTGAGGTTTGTTTTCCTATTCTACACCAGAAAATGCTCCTGGCTGATGATGGCCACGAGACAACGATTTACCAACATACGCTGGCTTTTTGATACCCTGCATGCTACGTAGCTACAAAGATTTATGGAGGCACAGATGACAAAATGAGAAAACTCCATGTAATCAAGCTAGCTAGAGTGAAATAAAATGCTGAGACCTAACAGCTAGGGGTATTTTTCCAACCATACTTGTTCAGGGGTGTGATTATTGTGCGCAGAGACCTACTTCAGCTAAAGAAACTAGCCCTCATGTTGCTGCTATTGCTTAGAGTGTTCTTAACTAAGAGTACCCCCCATGCACATCTTGAGATTGCTAGCATTAAAAGCTGTAAGACAGATACACCCCAAAATCTTTGGTGTCACCATCTTACAGGATGGATTCTTCCAGGGTTTAAAACCTAGTTGAGATGCTGTACACTGAACATCTCTGGATGTTACTATGACTACTTGTCTTTTCTACTCCCAGAGAATTTTTGCTTCTTTTTTTTTTTTTAACTCTTTTTAACTTTTAATTGGGATGTCATAACAACTTTTGACTTGGTTCCTGAGCTGTCACAGTTTACCGTGCAGCTATAATAAGGTAAAACAAAATACTTGGCAGCCAGCTGTGAGACATGGGACATCTGGAGGCAATAATCTTAACAACTAATGCAGGTTAGTCAGTGATTGAGTGATCACGTTATTTATAGCCCATCAAAACAGCAGAAAAGTTAAAGAT
The DNA here is from genome assembly GCA_033816785.1 of Picus viridis. Lineage (NCBI taxonomy): Eukaryota > Metazoa > Chordata > Aves > Piciformes > Picidae > Picus > Picus viridis. The sequence continues at coordinate 18,866,028 of CM066566.1, forward strand.
GAAGGATGTTATTTCCCCATCCATTCCAGTGTTCCTTGAGCAGTTCACTTGGTTTTTTTCCCTTCCCATTGTGATTTAATACAGTGGAGAAGGGTAGGTGATTCTTTAGACCAATATTTCTATTGTTGTAGGAATAGAAGCAGGGGAATGTAGTCAATATAGAGACTAAGCTCTTTAAAATATATGGAAGCATTCTCTTCCTATGTGGTTTTTAAATCCTTTGCTGTTCCTTTATACTTTGACTCTCAGCAGATAAGGTAATATTTTCATATATTGATAAAAGGACACTATCAGGCAGTTTAGGACTAATGTTTTGTGCTTTCAAGTAGCTGCAATTCAGCAGGAAAGGTGTAAAGAGCTCAGTTACACTTGGTAGAGGCAGTTCTATGTCAGATGGAAGCAGCAGGAGGCAAAACAGAAAAAAATACCAAGTCTGACAGTTCTTTTAGGCAAGCTGTTGGTTTGACCAAAGGAGTGGGCCATATGCCCATGCCTTATAATCCAGACTGAAAAGCTTCAGTCCTGTGCATCTATCTGCAGAGGTATCACCCTTGCTTCTCCTTGACTGTGTGCAGTACAAAGGTGAGAACATAAATCATCTTCCTCTCATCACTCAACAGTTGCAAGAAATCAAAATAATGCATTTCCCCACTAGCTTTAACCTGGCAGCTGTTTTGTCTGCAGATGCTGAGTCTGAAAAGAATTTATACTGTCATCTTTCAGGAATGTTGCACTAAAAATAATACATAACTAAATCCTCCTGTCAATATCATATTTGAGATTAAATAATTTCAGTCAGTTTTGAACCTCATCAGGTAAAGCTGGAGACAACACCAAGATTCTAAAAGGATAAAAAGAAAACTGTCATTTTAGATAGCTGAATGTTAAAAAGTATTACTACTAACTTAGGGATAATTCTTTTCCACAGGACTCTGCATTCCTTTTCTGTTATGATAGGTTAGTACAGTAATTTTCAGTTCAACTGGATAATGACATTGTTTTAACAGATTAAATAGTCTGTAGTAAGAACAAAGCTAAAGTTTAGGAGTGCAGAATGACTAAAGCCAACATGGTGACTTTACAGGGTGAATAATGAGCTGTAGAGAACATCTGAGGATGCTCTAATGTCTCATCAGTGAAATTTAACATCTGAACCAATATGGCAAGAAAGCAGAAGAATCAGATTCTGCAACTAAACTATGATCCTATGTGAAGGAGGGATAGCTATTGACTAAAGTGGAGGAAAAGGAGTAGGGTAGCTTAGAGGGGAGGGTGCAAGAAAATTTAGTTCTAGATTCATCTTCCAAAGGATTCAAGCTTGCATTCCTCCCACAGACCTGATGAATAACTGCTGCTGTGTGTTTAAAGCCACAAATTCAAGAAACATGACCTTGACAAAGCTGCAGCTTTAGGTTGTATTCATTATGACACCTGAATTATAAGCATAGGCATTTTAGGTTTCCTTTGTGCAGTGTCTTTGAGATTATGCATTTCAGAAGGTTAACCACACCTAAAATGTGGCAGTCCAGAGGCAAGAGATTTTCAGTGATGCCTATGAGTAAGATCTCATAAGAAATTTCAAGGTGTGGTCTATAAGGGAGTTTTGAAGCACTGACATCTACGTGGCTGTTTTAAGGCACTCTGGGGATCTGTGTCAAGTTCCACAGTTTGATAGATCTCTTTTTTCTCATCTGTGGCGTAGTCTGTAACAGTTCAAAGATCCAGTGTCCTCCTCACTCCCCTGAGTGCCTCTTGAACAATCCTGTCATGAGCTCCAGAAAATATGCTACATTAGGGATTTTCAGTGTTTCTGTGCCAGCTACCAGAGAGGAGGTATTAAGCAAACATTATTTGCCCCATAGGAGAGGAATTGGTTTTGATCCATCTTTACAGTCTTCTAAGCATCTTTGACTGATCATTTCATGCCCAGTTTTTTCCCAGGTCCCTTCTAAAGAGTCTGTAATCTAGTAACAGCAGCCTCCATCATAAGAATTTGCTTGGTAGAACTCTCTACTCAAGACTCTTTGCTACAGCCCCAGAGAAGTTCTCCATAAAGCTTTGACTGAATACTCTAAGACTTACTCCAAGATTTTAATTATGAGCCAGTGCTTCCCAGGAAGGAGAGAGCCTAAATTCAGACTACACTGTGAGCTACCACAGGACTGACTGGAATGCTGATCTCTTAGTGGTTTGGTTGTTGGGCTTACAGCATGTGTGAGCTCAGATACTGCAACTTTATCAGCTCTTCTGAAGAAGATGAGGCAAGTCCCAGGCCAAGTGTCACTGAGCAAGTTACTTGAGGCTTTCCCCAATACTGCAGATTTCTCCTGAAGACAGCTATTTAAAGTGGTCCAGATGGGACAAGGGAGTGTAGTTAAGAGCTCACTCCCATGCCCAAGCTTGCTGCCTAGCATTTGACAAATGCAGATGTACTCCCAAGGTGTTAGCTGTACATCATGATCCTAATGAACTATTGTTGAATTAGTGTCTTGAGTAGCTGAAAGCTGAGAAGTTCTGTTTCCAGATGCATGTTATGTTTTAAAAAGTAATTGTGTGATTCTGAACTAATTTGGATTGGTTTTGCTGATTTCTGCAGAATTAGTCATAGCTTAAATTTGTGCTGAGTAGGACAGAGAGATCAAAGTGCAGCAGTCTGAAGAAGAGCTAGAACAGAACTCAACTCATGTGATTAACAGGCCAGTCTCTGCTTTAAAGTCCTTTCCACCCTATCCATGGCAAGAAACCAACAATTGTCATTCCTAGATTAGTTAAACTAAGTGTGTGTGTGTATAATGTGTGTGTGTATATATGTATATAATGTGTGTATATATGTGTATATATATAGATATAAATATATATAAAACAAAGTCGTTCCAGGCAAGTTCTCTAACTCAGTAACTGCTATTGTGTCTGGTTCATAATGTCTCTCTTCTCCCAAATCATAGTCCTTCCATGACAGAGCCATGAGGGTGTCCTGTCGAAGGGCAGACCGCCTTCAGACCACGTGCCAGCCTGGCCTGTCTCACGTAGACATCATTGTCAACTGCCTCTGAACTTCTCCCACAGTTCCCTTTTTCCTGTCATGGCAATCTGAACATCTTGTTCTAAGCTAGAAAGGTTGGCTGTCCCTTGGTAAAGAGACCAGTGAATACATGTTAGTGCAAGTGGCACAGCAGTATGCCCTCATGGCCAAGAAAGCCAGTGGTATTGCACTGTAATGCATTAAGAAGTGTGGTGAGCAGGTTGAGGGAGGTTCTCCTCCCACATCTGGCCTGGTGAGGCCACTCCTAGTGTATTGTGTTCAGTTCTGGGCTCCCCAGTTTAAGAGTGATGGAGAACTACTGGAGAGAGTCCAACTGAAGGCCACAAACATGATTAAGGCCTGAAACGTCTCTCATAGAGGGGAGGCTCTTTAGCCTGGAAAAGAGGAGACCAAGAGGGGATCTTATAAATCTAAAGGGTGGAGGGAGGGGGCTTTTCTCAGTGGTGGACAAAAGGAAGTGGGTACAAGCTACAACACAGAAGATTTCACTTGAACATAAGGAGTAGCTTCTGTACTTGGAGGGTGATGGACCACTGTCTGGAGAGGCTGTGGAGTCTCCCTCTTTGGCAACATTTATACCCCACTTAGATATGTTTCTGTGCAACCTGATCTAGGCAAACCTGCATCAGTAGATGGGGTTGATTTTATGATCTCCAAAGGTCCCTTCCAACCCCTACCAATCTGTGATTCTGTAATTGCATTTAGTATCTAAAAAGGATAAAATAAATATTATGTACATGTGTCTGACAGGATTTCTTTGTATTCATAGCCTCCCTTGGTAGTTTGAGAAGTGAAACAGCAACTGAGAAGTGAAACTTATGAATGTATGATTTGTGTAATACTGTAAAAGGAAGGGAATGCTGGCTGGTGTTCTGCCTATGTCCCTTACCAGAAAGGTCATGATAGAATAGAATAGAATTAACCAGGTTGGAAGAGACTTTTGAGATCATCGAGGCCAACCTGTCATCCAACACTATCTAATCAACTAAACCATGGCAACAAGCACCCCATCCAGTCTCTTCTTAAACACCTCCAGTGATGGTGACTCCACCACCTCCCTGTGCAGCCCAATTCCAATGGCCAATCACTCCTTCTATGAAGAACTTCTTCCCAATATCCAGCCTAAACCTCCCCTGGTGCAGCTTGAGACTGTGTCCTCTTGTTCTGATGCTGGTTGCCTGGGAGAAGAGACCAACCCCCACCTGGCTACAACCTCCCTTCAGGCAGTTGTAGAGAGCAAGAAGGTCTCCCCTGAGCCTCCTCTTCTCCAGACTAAGCCATCCTGAGATGGAAATTGTCAGTGGGGTAGTTAGAATAACAAATACAACCTGAGCTTGTATGTTGAGTAGAATTTGAGAAAATCCAAGACTTAAAGGCCCAAATATGAGCCTTAAAATACATAACCAGTGGTTTTTGTTAACCGTTGGAGAACATTGGGGTTTATGGAACATAGAGTTCCATATTTCTAGGAAGGGTGCTGCAGTGAAATTTCTCTTATATTTGTGAGAAGCCAACATGTTGCTTAGCTCTCAGCAAAAGGTTGGGGTGGTTATCATTTGACTGACAATGTTTAAATTTGTTTGTGAGAGGAGAAAGATTAAGTTAATAACCCAACAACTCTTTTGTCTAAACTGAACAACCTAGAAACCTCATGGGAGGACTTTCCATGGAGTTAATAATTTAGCATTATGACTTAGTGACATTACTGGTTTTGGTGACATGGTGGATGATCATCCATGACTACAGAGAGCTGTGCTTACCTGGACTCTTTTTTATGTTGGCCATTTAGATGATAGAATCACTTCAGCTGGAAAACACCTTCATCGAGTCCAACCATTATCTATCAAGTTTGGTGCTAAACCACATCTGTGCATCTCGTAAACACCTCCAGGGATGAGGATACCATCACCATCCTGGGGAGCATATTCCAGTGTTTGATAACCCTTTCCATGAAGAAGTTTCTTCTAATATCCAATCTACACCTGTCCTGGTGCAACTTCAGGCCATTTTGTCTTGCCCTATCACTTTTTACTAGGGAGAAGAGACCACCGCTCACTTCAGCACAACCTCGTTTCAGGTAGTTGTAGAGCGAGAAGTTCTCCCCACAGCCTTTTTTTCCAGACTAAACTCCCTCAGCCACTCCTCATAAGATCTGCTCTCCAGAGCCTTCAACAGCTTCGCTGCCCTTCTCTGGCTCCAGCATCTCAATGCTTTTCTTCTAGTGAGGGCGCCAAAACTGAACATGCACGTATGTAAGGCTGTCGGCGCTCCAGATACTCGCGGGGAGTGGACAGTCCGTAAGGACGGCGTAAGAGGGCTGGGGGCCCGCAGAGCGGCTGTTGGGCGCCACCCCCAGGCCGCAGCGGCCGCGGGAAGCCGGAGTCTGCTGGCAGACGCGGAACGGCAGGGCGCCGCCTTTCCCCGTGCTGCCCGCCAGAGGGCGCCGCGGGCCCCGCGCCACCTCCTCCTCCCGGAGCTGGCGTCCGGTCTTGCCGGGCCCTGGCAGGGGGGAGGGAAGGGAAGGAGGAGAGGGGAGGAGAGGAGGGCGGGCTGGCAGCGGCACCGCCACCCAGCTGGAGGCCGCTCGGCCGTGCTTCTGCGGCAGAAGCGGGCAGGCGGGCGCACCGTGCCCGTGTCCTCCTTCCCCTGTCGTACGGTTCGGCGGCCGTTGCCAAGATGTCTCGGGATCCCAGTTGCAGCCGCTGGCTCCTTTTCGCTGCGTGCGCCTACCTTTTCTTCCTTCTCCCGCCGCTCCGCACCCCGGGTGAGTGGCCGGGAGCCGGGCCGGGCCGCCATGGCGAGGTGAAGGGAGGAGACCCGGGACGTTCGGCCCCTCCGCGGCTGTGATGAGAGGGAGGAGGGCACGGGACGGAGCTGGAGAGCTTGGGGTCGCTGGAGCCGACGCTGGCGCTTCCTCACCCCTCTGTCCCGCCCCGTGACAGGAAGCGTGCGGGGAGGTGCCCCTTCCCCGAAGTTTGTTACTGAGCTGGGCTGGAGCGCCGTCTGGCAGCGCGGGCTCCCTCAGCGGCCCCGGCTCTGAGGTGCCGCTGACGACCGGCACCGGCCCCGTTTCGCGCCCGCTGGGCTCCGCGGCGGTCCGTGGGGTTGAGGGGCCAGCCCTTACCCTCGGGCCACTGCGGGGCAGGGGAAGGCTCTGGCGGTGGAAACTGGTCATCACGGAGCTAGCTGCCTAGGTCAAGAAAATCATTAAACTAGCTAAAACCCACCAGGAAGCCACTTGTGCTCTTGTTCGAAATAGCGCCTTACTGACTCGGTGATGCCGAAGGAGATGGAAAGGTAAAGCCGCCTAATTAAAATGTCAGCATAGAGAAAAAGAAATAATACTGTATTTTAGAGGTGCTTTTAGTGCGTCTAGTCAGATGGGAGCAGTTGAAAAGCTACAGGCTCTTGGAGTTAGGAGCTGTTGCTCTGAGTGTGAGAGAAGAAAATAAATGTTCAGGTCTGTTTCTCATCGTTTTTGTACCTGAATGCTTCCATCTCTGTAGGATAAGCTTGTCAGTTTGTTCTGAAGCTTTGGATTTCATTGTCTTCCGTTACTATGGCTTGTGGATCAAAATCCTGCAAGGGAAACCTGGTACAAATAAATCCCGTTTTCAGCAAACTAGAGCTGTGATATCTTGATTTTTCTTTTGTAAAACACTTTTCACTATGCACTTTGGGTTTTGAAGGAGTCCTATCACTTTACTGCCCCTCCTCAGGCTGTATTTCATTCTTTCCACAGTGAGTACTTTTGCTCCAGTGCTTCAGCAAGGTACTGTAGCACTTCTAACCTCAGATAGATTGTAATCACAGAGAATAGCAGTTTCTCTCTTTTTTTTTCTTATTTATTGTACATATGTGCAGATAAAAGGCAGAAATGGAGAAACTTGAGTTCTTGCTTCTTGCAGTTGTCTTGTTTAGTAGGTCTTGATGAATGCTTGCATAGAATTTGTTCCTCTGAAGCTTACTGCGATGTCATGGCTTTCTTAGAGGTTTTTAAAATATCCTTTAAGAGTAAAGCCCTTTTTTTTTTTTCTTAAATACCCCATGCTTTTGAGATGTCCAGGATGGTAAGGTTGTAAATCAGCTTTGCTCTTGCACAGAAGAAATAATTTGGATTGCATTTCACAGAAGACAGCTTGTCTGTTGGTAGTTAAGTCATTTCATAAATTGCAGCTTGCAGGTGGCAGCTTGTAGAATGAGAAAATTTATTCAGATGATTTTGTTTGGACAATCAGAGGAAATAATGATGATGCTTTTTTTCTAATGTTTTTCTTTGCTTGCCTTTTATAAAGATATTGGTGTACACAGCACTCAGACATCTCAGTGGTTCACAGTGGTGGTTTCAGCTGCCCTGTTCCCATATGTGCAATTAGCTTCAAGAAATTTAGTGAAGAAATGAAATTAGTTGCTTTTGTGAAAAGCTTCAGCTACTGGAAATCTGCTTGCATCACTCCCTTCTTTTTCTCCTCCCCCTGCTCTCTCCCCATTTTGGGTTGATAAATCTGTAAGTCCTCATTCTTACCTGGCTAGACCAGGGGCCATGATGCCGATAGGGTAGCAACAATGAAGAAATATTATAAAAGCTTGCACAGAAATATATGAAAGTAATTTATTTTGCTTGCTGCTGCTCTAAGGCTGTCTCATTATGAAAGGTTCTGTCTCTTTGACTGACAGCATCAGTGCAGATTTTCTCTGGAATCATGTCAATCCATATAATCTTGTGTTCTTCGAAAACTTCTGAGGGGGAGGAAGCCCAGCCAACCCCCAAACAAAAATAGGCCTTTCATTACATTATAATTACAAGTACAAAGAAATGCCATTTAAAGTGTTTTATTTACTGTGTGCAACATAATCAGTAGCTTTCATTACTTGAAGTGATTATTTTTAGTCTGGGTTTTGTCATATGTAAGTCATGGAATCATAACTTCTTTGGTAGCTCATTTAAACTGACCCACGGCCAGGTGAGGTGATTGACATGACTCTGGGGTCTGTCAGCCTTGGATTGGACCATAAAAGAAGAATTTAACAGCGGCGTTGCCTTTCTGCCCCAAATGGATTTTGCCTGTGAAAGCAGAAGAATTAACTCATCAGTTTATAACACCCTTAGAACCTAAAGCACATACAATTATAAACATTTTGAAGTTGTTTATACTCAGAAGGGTAGTACTGAAGCAAAGATTACTTCTGTGTTTATATTGTGGTAGTATGTCATTATATATATTTATACAGTGTATTGTATTTTAATACTAGAGTATTTCCATCAGTTTTCCTGATAATTTGTTGGCATACATTTCCTGCAGTTCAGCTGCTGAACAATAAAAATAAATCACTGAGGTTTACTTTCTAGTGTTATAAGCAAGTCTGTTTACCCACCTAAATTTCAGTGAGAATAATGGAACACTTGAGAAAAATAAATAAGAATTGAAGCTGCTCATATTACACTCTCAGGTTAAATTTCCAGGTTTTGGATAGATCAAAAATGTTGTCTAGTTTTTTTCAGTGGATTTTGGTCCCGAGTAACAAAAATAAAGAGCTTCAAAGTATTTCTTAAGTGTCTTTCCTTTTTTTCCTATCTTTGCTAAATCTTGAGGATTTAGCAAAAGGAGGAGAGGACTGGCAAGTGATCGTGCCGCTTCTGTCTGCTTGTGCCAGTTACACAAATAGCTATGTGGCTTAACAAACTTAAAAGTACACAAAGCCTTAAATAATGAAGTGACAAACAGAAAATTCCATGTTGCACTTAAGACAGTCCCTTGCTGGTTTTGTCTGCTTTAAGTAGCTTTGTTTACAGGAAATCATGCAGTTAATTGCCCTAGCCTTTTTGCTTGCTGTGGTGCCTACACAGTTTGAATTTATATCAGCTAATCTCGCAACATAATTTCTCTGTGTTTTTCGTGGTAAGCTAGTGGTCCACCTGAGGTATACTTGGACTGCATAAAAAAATCTCAAAGGGGCTAGAGGAAATGCTGCATTTAGGAAAGGTACCTCTAGCTCCAAGGATCAATGTATGTCTTAGGTAGTTCTATACTGAAGGAAATGGGTTGGCAGTTTTCTGAATTAATAATGATATGGGAACGTGAAAAGTTGCTTTTGTGTTATGGTAGAATCGTCAAATGCTAGCAGTTCGAAGGGACGTCCAGAGATCGTTGAGTCCAGCTGCCACGCAAAGCAGACCACTTAAGGCAGGTCACACAGGAAGGCATTCGGGTGGGTTTTGAAGATCTCTAGAGAAGGAGACTCCATAGTCTCTCTGGGCAGTGCTCCATCACCCTCCCAGTAAAAACATTTTTTCTCATGTTGAGATGGAACTTCCTCTGATTTCCTGTGATGGAGATAGTAGCATCTGTGGTAGTTCTCAGACACAAGTAATCCTTCTTTGTGCATGTGTAATTTACACACAACAAAAATACATCCTTGTCACAGTTTACAGTTTCTACCTGCATTGTACAACTGATCTGGTCATGAGCTGCATTTGTAGTTAGAATTTTTCCACCTGTGGTCTGGTCCTGGACACACTTGTTTCAGAAACTTCTTGAGAGTGAATTGTGGGTGGATGAATTAATCTTAGAGATGTTCACTTGCACCTAGGCACCATATTTACTACCTACACTGTGGCCCCTTTGCTGATAAGTCTATGCCAGCTAGATTTGCCATGTTCTCATGCTGCCCTTTTCACAGTAAATCCTCAGAAGTGGCTGTTTATTTCCAGGCAGAGAAACCAGGTTACTGAGCCAGAACAGCCTTGGCTATATGTCAGTTAGATTTGAATTTACCCCACAAATGCATTGCAATTTACCTCTGAAGACTGCTTTGTTTGTATCAAGTTATGTGTGCATAATAGATTTGCTAATAAGGGGCTATAGGGGCCATGGCATATTTGTTGATAGAATAAATTCACACAGTCTGAGTGAAAGGCATTGGGTGAAGATTCTTGAGTCTTTTAAGATATGTTCAGGGGTCTGCTAGTATGTTTAGTCATTGGCTCTTCAGTAGTTTAAAAATAGTCTGAGCAGTTCTTGTTTTATCCTTAAAATGTATTAGCTGTGAAGTTTTCCTAGAATATTTAATGTAAAAGATACTGAGTCATTTCAATGCATTTATTTATTGGAAAATAAGAGGAAGCTGCATGTCTGAAATCGGTGGGAGTAAGAATAATGGTATAGAGACTTGAGTGTTCATCACAGATACTGGCTTGTTTCATAAATGATCTATGTGAATGTTGAGGGCAGTTAAAACAAAAGTAATTTTTACCCAAGCATGTTCAGTCTACCACTGCCCTCAACAATATGGAAGGATCAATAAAGGAGGTGGTCATTTTCAAGATTCACCACTTAGAAGCTCCTGTGGTCCATCCCCACATGCAGGAAGGCAACCAAAGGTCGCAGGAGGCCCACATACATGAACAAGATGCTCCTGGTAAAACAGACTTAAAAAGGAAGCACTCAGGAGATGGAAAGAGGCCAGGTCACCTCAAGAGATGCTGATGGAGACACTGAGAGTGCAGATATGCAGATAGGAAAGACCTGCCTACAATAATCTCAGCCCCCTGAATTTCAAGTCTGGCGCGGAGAAGAGTGACTCTTACTGGAAGAGGACCAGTTTAGGAAGTATTTAAACCAACTAGACAATCAGAAGTCAGTGGCCCTGATAGGAAGAACCCACAAGAGCTGATGGGGCTTAATGATGTCAGTGCCACTGTTGGTAATCTTGGAAGTGCCATGTTGACTGGGGGAGATTCCTGAAGACTAGAAAAGAGCAAATGTCACCCATGTCTTCAAGGAGAGCAAGGAAAAGATTCTGGGGAAGCTATAGGTTAGTGTCACCTCAGTCCCTGCAAAAATGGTGGAGCAGTCTTGAATGCCAAACAAGGAAGGACAAGACAAACATGAAGGACAAGAAGGTAACTGGGAAAAGTCATGCTTGACAGACCCAAAAGACTTCTGTGATGAGGTGACAGCCTTTGTGACTGTGGGGAAAGTAGTGGATGTTATGTCAAGTTTATCAAGGAGGTCAGTGCTGTCTCCTGTAATGTCATACACAAACTGACGGAGTATGGGCTAGATGTTTGGACAGTGAGGTGGATAGAAAACTGTCTGACTTGTTGAGTTCACAGGCTCTGATCAGTGTCATGGAGCACAGCAGGCATTGATAATGGCTCCAGTGGTGTTTAGCCTCTTTATTAATGACCTAGACAATGGGATAAACTGCATCCTCAGGAAGTTTGCAGAGGATACCAAATGGGCAGGAGAGGTTCATGCCCCAGCTGGTTGTGCTGCTGTTCAGAGGAACTTCAGAAGGCTGAAGAAATTGGCAAACAGGTAACTTGAGAAAACAAATTCAATAAAGGGAAATGCCAAATCCTGCCACTGGTGAGGAGTCACCTCATACAGCAGTGCATGCTAGGGGCACACTGAAAGCAGCTTTGTTAGAGAAGGTCCTGGTGAGCAACAAACTGACCATGAGCCAACAGTATGCTGATGTGGCAAAGATTGCCAGTAGACTCCAGTGTTGCATTAGGAAGAGTGTTTTCAGCAGGTCAGGGGAGGTGATCTTTTTTGCTTTGCTCAGCACTGGCGAGATGTGAGTGCTGTGCTGCGTACAGGTCTGGCCTCCCCAATAGAAAAGAGACATGGATGTATTGTGGGGAGTACAGCAGAGGACCATGAAAATTGTTACTTGATTGGAGCTGGAGCTGTTCAGCTTGGAGAAGTTGCTGTTCAGGGACTGTATTACCAACGTGTAAATACCTGATGAGGGGCAGTGAAGAAGACCAAGACAGACTCTGTGGTGCCTAACAGGATGTGAGGTAGCTGGCACAAACTGAAATACAGGAAATTCCATTTAGACATAAGTAGCATTGTGGGTTTTTTACTCATAAGAGAGATTGGATAATGGAAGAGGTCACCTGGAGAATTTGTTAAGTCTGTGTCCTAGGAAATACTCAAAAATTGACAAGGTCTTGAGCATCCTGCTCTGAGGGGAACTGAACTATATGATCTTCAGGGATCCTTTCCAACCTCAACAAATCCATAATTCTATAGTACTGAGATGAAGGAAATCGTTAAAATAATTGCCCAAAGAGATTTCTGTCCTCTCAGGGGCATAGTATGAAACAGGTCTTTTTTTTTTTCCCCCAGGTTATCTGTGCATTTCAAGGATCATGTGCATTAATATTTCATAAATCTTAGAAGCAGTGTGACAGGGGTTATTCAATGTTATGGTGAGAGAGGCAGCATCTCCTGTCGACGACGGCTGTTTCAGGTCTCATGTGCTGTTGCTGAGCTGCATATTAAAAACTGAGAGTCATGAAAATTTTACTTACATTCCATTGTGCAAATAAGCTGAATTTATGAAGTGATGTTTCTTGAGGGTAATTAATACATTTCCTGGAGTAAGGGTGTTTCATGTTGATCTTGTAATGGGGATTGTGTCAAGTAGATGTGGATCTGATTTGTATAGGGGAAGATATTCCTTATTTGGAGCTCTAAGTACTGTTATGTTGGAAGAGGAGGAAAATGATCAGAGCATGCTGTTGGCAAGGAATGTAACTGATAAATTGGAGTATTCTCACCATTTTGGAGCTAGAAGCACAGAAGGTTTACTTGAGGACAGTGCTGAGGGGACATACTCTTAGATATACACTAGGAAATGTCTTCTTCCTGGCTAAGTGCCATATTGAAGTGTGGCTATGGTCAACATGAGTCAACTGTTTCGGAATGATTTGGGGATATCTACATCTTAGTGGTGTGATTTGAGATTAAAATTACTCATGCCCTGAGATGTTATTGTGAAACTCCTAAATGATCAGAGGGCTGGAGCACCTCTCCTATGAGGACAGACTGAAGGAGTTGGGGCTGTTCAGTCTGGAGAAGAGAAGGCTCCGAGGTAACCTCATTGTGGCCTTCCAGTATCAGAGGGGGCCTACAAGAAGGCTGGGGAGGGACTTCTCAGGATCTCAGGTAGTGATAGGACTAGGGGGAATGGAATGAAGTTGGAGGTGGAGAGATTCAGGCTGGACATGAGGAGGAAGTTCCTCACGGTGAGAGTGGTGAAGCCCTGGAATGGGTTGTCCAGGGAGGTGGTTGAGGCCCCATCCCTGGAGGTGTTTAAGACCAGGCTGGATGAGGCTCTGGCCAGCCTGATCTAGTGTGGGGTGTCCCTGCCCATGGCAGGAGGGTTGGCACTAGATGATCCTTGTGGCCCCTTCCAATCCTGCCTGATACTATGATATGCTTGAAATTTAGTCTCCAGTTGAAAGAGCATGGGGATATAGGAAATCAGAGATGGAGTACAACAAACTTTGCACAGTCTTGTCTCCTTGCTTTCCTACATTCCAGGTTTCTAGTGTGTCAGAGGAATTGAAAGTTGTTAGCAATTCAGTTTGAAATCAATTTCAAGCAGTAAATAATTTAAATTTTTAGATTCAAGTACAGTGTCTTGTTGCAAATTTTGATGTTGATTTTAATTTTTTTTCTGCCCTAGTTTTAAAAAACCACATCTATTTGACCATGATGAGTACTACCTTGAGTTCCTTCAGCTTACTGGAATTTACTTTCATTTCCATCTTCTTAGTACCTTTACAAAAAAGGCTTCTTACAAAGAGGAGTGCATGCATAGGGTGATGTCAGTGTAAAAGGTTTGAGATAATGATAGGTCTGTGCAAATTAGATCTTTAGCATCTCTCTTCTTTTTCTGAATCACAGTATCACTAAGGTTGGAAGAGACCTCGAAGATCATCGAGTCCAACCTGTCACCACAGACCCCATGACTAGACCATGGCACCAAGTGCCACGTCCAATCCCCTCTTGAACACCTCCAGGGACGGTGACTCAACCACCTCCCTGGGCAGCCCATTCCAATGGCGAATGACTCTCTTGGTGAAGAACTTTCTCCTCACCTCGAGCCTAAACTTCCCCCTGGCGCAGCTTGAGACTGTGTCCCCTTGTTCTGGTGCTGGTTGCTAGAGAGAAGAGGCCAACCCCTTCCTGGCTACAACCACCCTTCAGGTAGTTGTAGAGAGCAATGAGGTCACCCCTGAGCCTCCTCTTCTCCAGGCTAAACAATCCCAGCTCCCTCAGCCTCTCCTCATAGGGTTTGTGCTCGAGGCCTCTCACCAGCTTTGTTGCCCTTCTCTGGGCAAGTTTGTTTGGGCCTTTTATACATTAACAACTTCAAGTGTTCAGAGATGGCATTCAGAGCGTGTGACAGCCATCTTCAAGTTTGATAAGGATTTCCATTAGCTGCTGCCCTGTTGTGCCAAGTGATGCTTTGTTAATACAAACTTTAACCCAAAGAGTGGAATGCAAGTCTTCCACATGACCATACATTATGCTGTTGTCCAGTGAATTTCTGGGCTTTTTTTTGAAACATGGGATTTACTTACCTTGAAGCCAAGAGAAATAAGCTTCACATCAAAGAGCAATCCTGTCCATGATATATGGGAATAGAATTGTCAGGCAGCAAATGCATTAGTTCTGTAAGAGCAGACTGTTGTATGTTGATAAAGATTATTAGTAATAGAGTATCATTTAATGTGAAAATCTGCCTAAATGTGGTGTGGGTTGTTTGCTGTTGATTTATTTTAGTTTTTGCTGTAGAACTTCGCCAGGTGTGAAAATTAGCTCCTATAATATGAAAAAACTGCTTTTTTTCTTGCAGCTTTTGCTCTAAGTGTAGTTCCTGAAGGTGCAGAAGATGAGACTGAACTACCAGTGCTGCAGGTAATAAATTTTAATTGTCAGAGCAGGAACATCTTAGAAACATCAGAAAATCATCCAGAAGAGAACTGAGCAGAAAGCTTGACATCTGTGACATGGATTATTTTGATCACTGACTTTCATGGTGCTACTAAATGTCATACGATATCTTTCTGTTCTGTGTGGCATATGAGAGACCTTTAATGGGATGTAAGTTATATGTAGCACTACTCTTGTAGTGTTACTGAGATCTTATCTGGCTCTATGGATTCATAAAATGACAAGAATAAACACAATCTTTTATTTCTTTCCTAACACTGACTTAGGTTGGCATTATTATTAAAAGAATTAAAGTCTTAGGGTCACGTTGTGGAACAAAATTGTGATTTGGAAAGTGATTTATTCTTTTCCAAGATCAGCTGAAGAGTACATTAGAAGCAGTTAAAAAAAATGGATGGTTTTGCTTAGCTCCCACAAATTGATAGTGTTATTGGTCTTGAGAACAGTTTCGAAGTACCTTACCTTGACTAGTTCAGAGACAGGTTTTCCTTTTTCCTTGGTTTTGTTAAATATATAATACACTGAGGGAGAAATGGCTGTTACTGTCTGCTAAATTAGTGTTACTACATAGTACTACCCAAGTCACTGCTCAAGTAACACTTACATATGATGTTTCAAATTAACAGAAATTGTTCAGAGCTAGCTTTGCTGTTAAACACCATAATGGCTTAAGTGTTAATATATGTATGTCCTTTAACAGACTTCTGGATTGGACGTGGCACTTGGTGCCATGGTTTAGTAGTCATGAGGTCTTGGGTGACAGGTTGGACTTAATGATCTTTGAGGTCTTTCCCAACCTTATTGATTCTATGATAATTTATTTACATCTATCTATCTATAACATATTTGTGTATGTATAAAAGACATTTAAGGAAGGTAATCAAACAAAAGTACTGGACTGAATCAAGAGTTAGAATCTGTAACTGCCATTTAGATCTAGTGATCTCATGTCAAATACAAAAGTACGGTCAGAGATAATGTGTTTCTAAATAACTTTGGAGTTTGATGATGATTGCTATGTCTACAATAATTTTCATAAATAAAGATCCCTGCACAATGCTGATCTGATGCAGTGTATCTGGGAGACTATGTAATGTCATTCTGTTTTCATTAGTCATAGGTTGCTGTTAGTCAAATTCCATTATTGTCTCAAATTCTATTATTGCCTCAATTCATCTGCTTAATGTTACCATTATTATTTGAGAGGCATCCCTGCCTGTGGCAGGGAGGTTGGAGTAAACGATCTTACTTTGTTTTTTTCTCCTTTCTCCTAGAAGTCCAAAAAAAGTGGAACAATTGGTGAAATAAGTGGAGGTAAGTACTGTGTAGTCTCTTTTTGTTTTCATTTTGGCTGCCTTTTTAGTATAAATATAACACAGTTATGCTTTGAGGAGTAACTGAACAGTGCTGAAGTACTCCCAGCATTGTTAGTTAATTGCTGAGTCTCAAAAACTTGGTCTTATCAAACAGAAGCGTCTTGATCTTTGTTATCTGCAATTGTAGCTAAGCATTTTTCTGAAAATGTGCACTTGCACTATGAAACTAATACATTGCTTTTTGTAGTACACTATGAAATCAAATTTCATGATACTTTGTAGTGGCTGTGGTAAAAATTCAACATGAAACTGAACTTTACCACTGTGCTAGACTCTCATGGTATTTTTAATATATTCTTGTTGTATCTATTGTTATAAATTACTTGGAACAGCTTGTAGTAACTTTGTAATATAAAAGTATTTAAGAAATATGTGAAACATTAATAGGACACTGACTGGTAAAATAATTTTTTTACTGGACACATCAGATAAATTATGAAAATAAAATCCTGCAGGCTACTGACTTTCCTGAAAACAAGTCTGGTGTCCTTCCAGCAAATGGTTTGCAGACCTGAGATAAGGACTTGCAATCTCTGCACTGTAACCTAGCACCTCCTCTGCTATACTACAGCAATTCAATTCAATTCTCAAAGTAGCTTGGACTGTTATGGTTCTTTTCTAAACCTTGTGCAACTGGGCCTGCTTATTCTACAGAGCCAGCCTCACCATGTCTATGTTGTAGCTGTTTCTGTGTAGTTGAGTTCATTCTGACGTCAAAGATCAACACTGGGAAAGCTTAGCAGGCTTTTAGTGGAGTTGCTAATAGAACTTAGAATGGTGCTGGGGTCTGGGGTTTGTTTGTTTGCTGGCTTTTTTTTTGGACTTGGTTGCAGGCTGTGTCCTTAAAACAGGTAACCACTTCTGTTGAAAATAATTCAGGCCTTTATCCCATTATCTCCTATTTTACCATTTAAAGGTCAGAACTTTTCTATAGAAGCTTTATTACTCTGTTTCCCTGCTTACCCTTCTTTATCTGGTGTCAAAGCCCATGCCCTCTTTGTGTCCTTTCATCTCTTCCTGTGGAATATCATAGCACAGCCAGGTGCTGGTTGCTGCTTTTATCACTCCCAGCAGACCTGCTGTGTCTTGTTTCATAAAGCACCCAGGGAGGTATTGGCAGTCCTTTTTTTTTTCCCTTTTCCTTTTTGCAGTGCTCAGTTTTCACCAGTTTTAATATAATCTTAGTACTTAGCAAAGTTACATTTAGGAATGTTACAGTGTATTTTATGCAGCAGATAGCAAAATGTAGAAACTTGCTGCCACAGGAGGCTGTAGAAGCAGACCATACCAACAGTTTCAAGTGGGGACAGGTCCATAAATGTATGGACTGTAGATAGCAGTGTATCTTCTGGCATTTCCTAATACAATAGTAGTCAATGCCGTTAGAGTATGAGAGGTACTGGAAAAAGTGGTCATGCAGCGTCTGTGAATAGTGATTCCTATTGCTGCTATTAAAGACAATACAATACAATAATACAATACAATACACCAGGTTGAAAGAGACCTTCAAGATCATCACGTCCAACCCATCAACCAATCCAACCCACCTAAACAACTAAACCATGCAACCAAGCACCCCATCAAGCCTCTTCCTGAACACCTCCAATGAAGGTGACTCCACCACCTCCACGAGCAGCCGATTCCAATGGGCAATCACTCTCTCCGTGTAGAACTTCTTCCTAACATCCAGCCTAAACCTGCCCTGGCGCAGCTTGAGACTGTGTCCTCTTGTTCTGGTGCTGGCTGCCTGGGAGAAGAGGCCAACCTCTGCCTGGCTACAACCTCCCTTCAGGTAGTTGTAGAGAGTAATAAGGTCACCCCTGAGTCTCCTCTTCTCCAGGCTAAGCAAGCCCAGCTCCCTCAGCCTTTCCTCGTAGGGCTTGTGTTCCAAACCGTGGTCTATAACAGTATACTAGACTAGATGGACCAGTGGTCTCATGTAATATGTCACTTCTTGTGTTCTTTTTTTCTTCTTAATGACGTTCCGTCTCTCCTTAAGAAAGAGTTTTAGGGTTTTTTTTAAAGCTTCTTTTAATTCATTTCTGTGGGTAAAATTGAGGAATAACTTGAAAGATAGAATGAAGCTCTTAAAATTTTTCATTCTTCATTTTCAATCTGTTACTTAAGAAAATTATTTCTCTTTTTATAAATAAACTGCACCTTTATACCAAGGAAGTAAAGTAACCATCTGTAGTTTTCATTTTGGAGGTCTTTCTAAGTGTCTTTAGTCAAGCCTTTGACAATGGAGGTCAACATCTTGATATCCCTAGTCACTGGGAAAACAAGTGTGATATCAGACTGAACTTAATGTTTCCAAGGTTGCTTTGTCTAGCCAGAATGTGATGTAGCTTTCTGGATTTGATGGTGTGCAAAGTGTTTCATGCATGAATATGTTATAGCCCAGACAAAAGCTCAGTGATGCAACTTTCCAGCCCTGCCATGGCAAAATGTCTGCCTTTCTGGTGGATGTATGGATACTCTATTGGTGGGTGTATTTGTCCCCAAATGCTAGGCTACATTGCTGACCAGCAGGTTTTTCAGTCTTTAGAATTTTTAAATAACTGTAGCAAATCATAATAATAATAATTCAACAAGTCCAAGTGCCGGGTGCTGCACTTTGGCCACAGCAACCCCATGCAGAGCTACAGGCTGGGGTCAGAGTGGCTGGAGAGCTGCCAAACAGAGAGGGACCTGGGGGTGCTGATCGACAGCCGCCTGAACATGAGCCAGCAGTGTGTCCAGGTGGCCAAGAAGGCCAACGGCATCCTGGCCTGCCTTAGGAATAGTGTGGCCAGCAGGAGCAGGGAGGTCATTGTGCCCCTGTACTCTGCTTTGGTTAGGCCGCACCTTGAGTACTGTGTCCAGTTCTGGGCCCCTCAGTTTAAGAAGGACATCGAGACACTTGAATGTGTCCAGAGAAGGGCAACAAGGCTGGTGAGAGGCCTTGAGCACAAGCCCTATGAGGAGAGGCTGAGTGAGCTGGGGTTGTTTAGCCTGGAGAAGAGGAGGCTCAGGGGTGACCTCATTGCTCTCTACAACTACCTGAAGGGTGGTTGTAGCCAGGAAGGGGTTGGCCTCTTCTCTCTAGCAACCAGCACCAGAACAAGGGGACACAGTCTCAAGCTGCGCCAGGGGAAGTTTAGGCTCGAGGTGAGGAGAAAGTTCTTCACCAAGAGAGTCATTCGCCATTGGAATGGGCTGCCCAGGGAGGTGGTTGAGTCACTGTCCCTGGAGGTGTTTAGGAAGAGACTGGATGGGGTGCTTGTTGCCATGGTTTAGTCGTGAGGTTTGTGGTTACAGGTTGGACTCGATGATCTTCGAGGTCTCTTCCAACCTTGGTAATACTGTGATACTGTGAAATCTCTTGAAGCAAGGCACTGGCAATTTCAGGCCTAGTGTACAATGATTTTGCCTTCTTTAGAAACTCAAGGAAACATTGAGTTTGGGAGCCTGAGTTCTCTAGATTCTTCTGCAGTTTCTGGAAAGAGAGAAGTATGTCCAGAGGGTGACTGACATACAAGGTATGCTGTGTCATTCCTTCACCACAAGAGTATCTACTGGGATGAGCAGTTTGAGGTTTTTCTTCCTTTTTATTTTTTCTTTCTTTTTTTAAACACGTTAAAGGAGAAAAGAAGAACAAAGTAGTCTTGAGACTTTTTTATTTTGATTTGATTCTTGCAAATGCAGTGATGTTATACTTCCTCTTAGCTGCAGATACTTGGATTATTCTCAAAAGATCAAAAGAATTCTTTGCAGTTATATCCTTTTAATATCCTGTCTGGCCTAGTTCTGCACTTTAGCTAGGCTCTCTAGGAATTAATGAGGGAAATTTGGGTGGAAAGGTGCAAATAACATGCAAGGTTTAAATAAATGTTTCCATTAGAGAGTAAATGTGTATGTGATTTTTTAATTTTTTTTAAGTAAGGCACATCCTCAGTTCTGAAGTAACATACTTCAGTAAAAAACTATGGAGGTGTGCAATTTGAGGAACAACTGGATGCATACAACTTGATACCATTCTAATTTCAAGAAGTACTGGAAATGTGGCACCTGTGGAATGGATTTTATTTTTTTAATATGTTACTCAGTTTGGTAAAATCTGGAAAACAAATATTTAAAGTGCTCAAACTGTGCTGAGAGGGAGAGAGTGTTTGAAGATAGGATGACTAAGTTACCAAGCTGCAGGGTGTAGATAAATCAGTCATTCCAATGCTTATGGCATATATGATAAATAAATAAGCATGTACACACAGATGAGATTGTGTGTCTGGCTGGCTAGCTATCTGTCTTGTCTAAGGAGATATATATATATTTATTGAGGAAAGCCTCAAGTTGTGCCAGAGGAGGTTTAGGTTGGACATTAGGAAAAATTTCTTCACTGAAAGGGTTGTCAAATACTGGAAAAGGCTGCCCAGGGAAGTGGTTACATCATCATCTCTGGAGGTATTTAAAAGACTTGTAGACATGGTGGTTAGATACAATGGTTTAGCAGTGGAATTTGTAGTATTAGTTAATGGTTGGACTCAATGATCATGAAGGTCCTTTCCAGCCTGAACAATTCTATGATTCAATATGTGTGCACTGCCTTTAATTCAGAAAGACCTCAATAACTATAAACCCACATTTGCAAATTATTGTTCTTAGCACGAGAAAACACTTGCCTCAAGTTTTAATCATGGAAGCTTTATAATAGGCTGCAATAATCTGCTCAAAATGTAAGAACGAAAAGACCCTAATCTGGAATTTCAGGTTGATTTTAGAGTTGGCATAAAACCAGGAAGGCCTACAAAATTTTTTAAAACTCAAACTGGAAGCTGTTTTTTCTTGCCTACTCTTTAGAGTCTCTGGGTTATGAGTTAAGGCACCAGTGCTTCTGCAGTTGAGTTTTTGTCTGAATAAATAATGAGAGATTTTGTTCTTTCTCCCTGGGGTCTCATTGTAAAAATACTCCATTTAGCCTTAAACACTCTTATGAAAGAAAAACTCAAAGAAAAGGGGAACTAGGTTTAAGCGCCATTGACAGAGCTGCGAAGATGTCAGTGGCATTCTCTTACCTGTCAGACACCAGTAGTTAAATTGCATCCTGGTTGTTTTAAAGTCATAACTGTAGTTCAGGTGAAAATCGTTTGGGCCATGTCATACATCCTGCAGGGCAGTATATAAATCATAATGGTATTCTGTCTGTTCTGTAGATGCCTGCTGTACATTTTGATGATGTGTTTAAGCATTCAGTGAGTCAGAGATGTGTTTTTAGATACCCACTGTTTCAGGAGACTTAGGTAATGCAGAAGCTCAGGAGTAGTTTTCACTCTTTCCCATTTCTAGAACAAGAGAAGAGAATGGGGAAAATACAGTTCAGAATATACCTACAGTCTGGAAATTAAGAGAGTGACTTGGAATGCCAAAGAACTACATTAAGACCCAAACTGCCTCAGAGATGAGAATTTGGGTTTCTTGCATCTGGTGAATGTAAATACAATACAATACAATACAATACAATACACCAGGTTGGAAGAGACCTTCAAGATCATCGCGTCCAACCCATCAACCAATCCAACCCACCCAACAACTAAACCATGCAGCCAAGCATCTCATCAAGTCTTCTCCTGAACACCTCCAATGAAGGTGACTCCACCACCTCCATGGGTAGCCGATTCCAATGGGCAATCACTCTCTCCGTGTAGAACTTCTTCCTAACATCCAGCCTAAACCTGCCCTGGCACAGCCTGAGACTGTGTCCTCTTGTTCTGGTGCTGGCTGCCTGGGAGAAGAGGCCAACCTCTGCCTGGCTACAACCTCCCTTCAGGTAGTTGTAGAGAGTAATAAGGTCACCCCTGAGTCTCCTCTTCTCCAGGCTAAGCAAGCCCAGCTCCCTCAGCCTTTCCTCGTAGGGCTTGTGTTCCAAACCCCTCACCAGCTTTGTTGCCCTCCTCTGGACACGCTCCAGCAAGACAACATCCTTCCTAAACTGAGGGGCCCAGAACTGGACACAGGACTCGAGGTGTGGCCTAACCAGTGCAGTGTACAGGGGCAGAATGACCTCCCTGCTCCTGCTGGCCACACTGTTCCTGATGCAGGCCAGGATGCCATTGGCCTTCTTGGCTGCCTGGGCACACTGCAGGCTCATGTTCAGCCTACTCTCAACCAGTACCCCCAGGTCCCTCTCTGCCTGGCCACTCTCCAGCCACTCTGACCCCAGCCTGTAGCACTGCCCGGGGTTGTTGTGGCCAATGTGCAGAACCCGGCACTTGGATGTGTTAAATCTCATGCCATTGGACTCTGCCCATCTGTCCAGCCTGTCGAGGTCCCTCTGCAAATCCTCTGAGTAGAAGAGAGAGCTAGCAGGCAACATCATCATCATCATATGTTCTTCTAGGAGCTTTTTTCCTAGTTTGGTGGGATGGGGAGGGTTGCCTGAAATGCTTGTTTTAAAATGTTCAGTTGACTCAGCAGGCCTTTTGTGGTAAATAAACTTTCCAAAAACAATAATTAAAAAGTCATACAGGTAGTTTATTTGTGCTGGTCATCAATTAGACTGCAATGCTCAATGGAAAATAGCATTATTTCCCTGTTGCCATCTTTTGAACTGATTTGGTCATAGTTCCTGAGGAGGAGTGTTCTGGGTAGGGTCATTGTATACTTGTTAAAACACGCGTTACTGTTAATTGCTTTTAAAAAGTTAATTAAGGTTCCATTCTGTTTAGCAGTGAGTAATGGCTGTGGTAAGACTCAGATAGTTTCAGCATTCCTGGGTTTCAATTTTTATTTTAAACTATGAACTTGCAGTATCTTTCCAATCAATGAGCCTTTGAGATTGTTGAAGAAATAAAAAAGAAAACAACAAGAGAAATAAAGTTATCTGCACATCAGTAACTGTTTTGGATATTAATCTCCCGGAACAGTCCATTCTTTGTTCTGCTTTGTTGACTGCTTCTCCACTGGAGAAACGATTTAGGTGTTTAAAATTATACTTATTTTCTGTTGACATTTTAATCCAGTGAGTATTTGTTCTTATGAACAATTTTTAAGTGCCTATCTATAGCAAACTATTTCCATTGAATTAATGCAGTAACACCAAAGCAAGTGGAAAATACTCCTGTTGCGGGATATTACAGTTGTTGTTAAATGTACCATAAATGAAATTGAGTGTAATCAGATTCTTGTATACCTGTAAATGTTCAGGTACTAAATCAGTAATTATATCAAGCAATGTAGTTTTTGCTTTTTATCTCTGGAGATATTTTCAGTGTTGTATATGCAGATTTAGTCCTTTGGAGGTAGATTTAGTCCTTTGATCTCACTATCCTCAATGGAGTGTCATTTTAATTTTTCACTGTTTAATTTTTGCACAGGAAATCTGGTAAATACTCTGCTAGACAGCAAATAACTGCTCTTCAGAAGCTTTTTTTATTGTGCATACTTGTTTTAAGCAGTTTATTTGGAACACTGGCAAAATGTGAAGGCAAAACTGGTATCTGTAGCAATACTCCACCAGGAACTTCACAAAATCTGACATTTTCAGAGTTTGTCTTAGTGAACAAGCTAAGAAGTAGGGGGAAAGTATATCAGGGGAAAAGTAGAGAAACATTTAACTGCAGCTTTGAGCTGTCATGGGTCTGAATTTACAAGTACCTGTTCAGGGGAACAAAAGCAATTGATCCTCAGATCTTGGTAGTGGTAACCTCGTAATCTCAGAGAAGGTGTTTGAAATTAACGCACTTATTTTTGTTGCCACTGATTTTTGTTGTTATCCTTCTTCATGTGCTGAGTTTTAGTCTTTCCTTGAGACTACTTCTCTCATTTGGACATTTATTGCCCTCTGTGTTCCATTGTTCTTTGCTTGTTCTACTCTATTTGCCAAGTTAGCATTTTTAACCTGGAGATCAAGGTCTTGATGTGATACTAGGATCTTTTAGGTTAACTGATCTTGATCTACTGTGCAAGAAATACACTACAAAAATAGATATTGCATGATTTAAGACTTGAATTTATACTGCATTGAAACTGCAGATAAAAATGTTGAAATACTCTGCTGCCTGACAAGAAGCTTCAAATGCTTTCTCTGAGGTGCTCAGTCCTTGGGATACTCATCTTCACAGATAATTGCTGCTACTAAAATCTGGCAGCTTTCAGGCAATGAACCTCCATCCTGGACTGTGTTCAGTTTGATATCTGTTATATCTCAAAAACTTGATTTCAGTGCAATGCCAGAAGGTATTCTCAGAAGGCTCTCATAAAGGTTTTATATCTTTATTCTATCAGCTTTCATATGTTGCTAATGATGGTGGTGTTAAAGGTTCTGCTTGTCTGAAGTCTGACTGCTATGCTTTTTTGCTGTTTGTGTAATTTTTTTGGGGTGCACTTTGTTCCTTCTGCACATTTTTTGACATTGTGTACAGCTTCCACAGGATTTAAATTTCTTTCTTTTTCATATTGTCTTTTCTTGGAGTGCTGCCATCTGTAGACATTAATTCAGCAGCCTTTTCTATGTTGCCTCCTGATTTAAGTAACTAGAATCTGTTATTTCTTATGCTTGATCTGGTTACCATCTCATGTGGTGGAGTTTAAAAACAGTTCTCAATCCCCGCCATCCTCACAAGTCCTCTTCTTATCTCCTTGAACACTGGACAACATCATTGCTAACTTCTTCTGTTCCTTATGCAGTAAGTGGTTGATCACTGACTTGGACCTCCTAAACGGTTCCGTTCTAAGTTTCCTCATCTGCACACTTTCCCTAGAGTGTCCATAAAATTCAGTCTTTTCTGGCAGAAGCTGCACTGTTACGCAGTTCTCCTCATCTTACACCTCGATTGCTACTTAGTTATGGTCTTGGGTGGGTTTTACAGCATAAGTTAAGCATTTTAAGAATTTTGGAAAGGACATCTGTCCTCTTCCAATCATCTTCTCATCATCTGCTGTGTTCTGCTTATGAATGGGGCCAAATCTGCCTGTTTTTCTTAGCTTTCAGAGTGTTTTAAAGTGTTGCTTTATCACCTATGTGTGTTTTTTAATAAGCATTTCCTTCTAGCCATAAATGTTTTCAGAGCTGCTTTGTTATTTTCTTCTAAAAATTGTCAGTCTCCTCTCCTTTTTGAAGTTCTTAACTATGGTGCCCTTAAACACTGTGAAGACACTCAGGAGATGTCAGTGCTGTCCTATTAGATAAGAGAGTAGTGGAGTTGCCATCACTGGAGGTGTTTAGGAAGAGACTTGATGGGGTGCTTGGTGCCATGGTTTAGTTGATTAGATGGTGTTGGATGATGATCTCGAAGGTCTCTTCCAACCTGATCTATTCTAGTCTGTTCTAGTCTAGTCTATCTGCATCTCTCTCCATCTGGATAGGGTTTTGAGCTCTTTATTGAGAGAGTTCATGGGTTGCCTAGTGAGGGGAGATGCTGGTCAATGACTAAGGCCTTGTAACTCTGGTAATAAGGAGTGCTGGTGTATTGGAGAAAAAGCAACTTCATGAACATGGCTGCTGCTAACTGCAAGTGTAAGTTTCTTTGTTGCTGCAACTCCCCTAATCATGTTGTGATTTTTATATGTTAATCCTAAAAAGGACTGTTTAGGATTTTTTGTATGTATTAGGTTATGCTTTTTTACTATTTGATGAAATGTTTGTATAGCTGAAGAAATAACTTTCTGTGTCCCCTCCCACACACCTGGCTGGTCAGTGACTTTGAGGCAAAACTGAAAAACCACCGCTTTTGTCTTTAAATCTTCTTATTTTCTGGTTCACAGAATTAAAGGAGATTGTGTTTATCATCCAGAGCCAAAGTAATTCTTTTCATTCCAAGAGAGCAGAAGATCTAAAAAGAGATATTTTAAAACAGGCTGCAGACCTTGGAAAGGTACGTTTAGATAATACAGATTGCACCTTGTTCTGTGTGCTCTTACTGCATTCTACTCAAAATGTCATTTCCTATTGTGCCTTTTTTCCAAATCCATTTTATTCCTTTTGTTAATTGCTTTCTCTGTGCTTACACCAACTGATACTGTTATAATACTTATTTACTGATTGTATGCTGTGGTTTACCACTAAATAATTTTAATTTGGACTGTATACCTCTGCTGTGCAGCAGCTGGTTTCGTTTAGATGCTATTTGATGCAAATATGATAACAAAAGGAAGGTTTTGAAGAATGGAGCATGGTAGTGGTGGCTTTTTTTAAAAAGAGGAAAAAAAGTAAGATACTTTGTAATGGAAGAAAACATAATAATTTCAGTAACAGAATGATTTTAGGTGAGTATATTATTTGAGCTGATGAGGGTGCTGTAATGTTGATTTTCGTCAGAATTCCATTGTACAATTGCAGAGATGTGGCGGTAGAGCAGAAATGTCTGAGGGCATGAAAATCCTAATGGGATTCCCTACTTCCTACAGCAATAATTTTCCACACTCCTCTCACCCACATCAATATTAATTTCCTCCCTGGTGCAGTACCCTCCCTAACTACTTGTTCTGCCACCTGCCTGCACACTGATCACTCTGCCTCTTACCTCCTGGTGGGTCATACTCACCTGGGAGCTTCATGTTGTGCAGCTCTGATTTTGACTTAACACTGTAATACAAAATTTCACTTGCATAGCTTTAGCCTAGAGAGATGAGATTTTTCAAGAGACTTGCATTGAATGTGTACATACCTGTATTTTCTTTATATTTAATAAAAACAAGAGGGACATATATCCCATGATGTGAAATAGTTTGCTGTGAGATTATTGGACCCATTTTTCCTTTCCATGTTCTTTGTTGTAAAGCAAAAAGAAAAAGTCGTGGTCTTGGAGTGCCTAAATCAGATTCCTAGATGTTTTAGACTTCATTTAGCCAAACTTACCAAACCCATTGTAATCAAATCCATTCTAAATGCAATTTTAAATCCTTTAATGAAATCGGTCATGTGAACAGCCTTTGTTCTGCTCTTTCAGAGTCCTCTTTGGGATTGAAGCAAGTGTTCAGATCAAGTGTGTGCAGAGAGGATTATGGCTTTAGTTGTGAAAAAAAAAAAAATAATGATTGAGTTCTATAACTGATGTTGCAGAATATGAATAATGAAATGATCAGTAAGTGGACATAGAAAGTAGTCACAGTAAGACAGGAACATAGGCATGTTTATGGGAGAGGGGTAAAATCTTTTGAAATCAAAGAGTTGTACCTCTGAGTACTTCTCTCTTGAGTAGATTTGTTTTATTTAATATGGCATATCTACATTGCTTTAAAATGGTTTAAGTCACTCATTCATGTGTACATTAATCTCTAGAAGTAATTTGTCTATTTATTTTCCTTCTGCGTGTACTTAAAACATTTATTTCATGTGAAAATAATCTGTAATTCTGGTCACCAGTAGATGTCATGATTGTGTTCATGCTTTAATGCATATTCCATAGCAATTTGTTGACTGTTAACCAAAACTGTTCTTTTAAACTGCCTAGGCTGTACTGGTGGCAGCGTTGTGCTGTTTCAGTAAGAGGGAAGACTTCTTCGTTAAAGCATTGGAGAGGGGAAAACAACCTATAGTTAGATTACTTGAATTTTAATGTATATATGTTAAGCCACCACCATATTTCTATCTGAAATGATCTGTTCTCAAATTGTTCTTGCTCGTGTTTTGGCCATCTGTGAGAAACTGCTCTCAGGGAATTTATAACCCATATCTTTTCTTAATTTGCCAATGGGATATGCATTCCTTTTCTGGGTGAATTAATGTTCTCTGAAGCTCTTCCTACTTCTACTTCCACATCTGATTTGAGATGGTGGAGTGAAGCTAGCTGAAGTTTTACTGTTCAAAAGCCTCTTTAAATATTATTCTGTTACTGTTTGAAACTATTCCCCGTAATGAATTCTGACATCCATATCTCACTTGAAAGAGAATTTAAAATATTTTCAGGCTATGGTGGAAACACCTCTGAAAACATGTCTAGGTTTTTCTTGGGCTGTATAGTACTTCTCTCTTTGTTTTATTCCCTGTTAGATGTATTAATGATGTTATAGTTACAAGTTACAGCAGAAGGATTGCTCATTCACTGCAACAGGAGTGTTTTTTAAACTCCTGTGTGTTCAGATGAAATGCTCATAGGACTTAATTTGCTTCAGGTCTTTCAAAATGAATGCTGTAAATGCCGTGCAATCCATAATTTATCTGTTGCTTCAACTTCCATGTTGCTTGCTCAAATTCTAGATTCCAGTCTGAAAACCACGTTACTTCCTCTTCTGTGATTCTGTAGTAGCTTCTATACTGTGGAAGCTGGTTTCTAGTTGGGACTGATCAATTGGCTCATTTTTTAATCTTGCCATTTTAACAAGGTTTAACTCATTAAATTTAAGTGAAGTGTTGGGCTGCATTCTGTCATGCCTTTCTGTTTCCATATCTACAACAGTTCACCTTGCCATAGGATCAAGATCAACCCTATTTTTTTAGTTAGAAAATGCATGTTCCATGCAAAATTTCATATTATTTCCTAGTGTTATTAGATCTAGGGTCCTTTATCTGTGTGTGTAAAATGTTACTGTGCAATCTGTTTCCTTCCTAGCAACAACTTTTTTTTTCCCTTCGGCAAGGATTTATTCATGTCAAATAAATCCTGTAGCCTCATGAAATGTGCTTATCAGCTTAGCACTTTAAATGCTGATTCCTTGAGATGTAGAATTTCTTATTTTTTTTTCCTGTCTACTGCACAGCTTTCTTGTTGACTTTATTTATGAAAAAAAAAGCTCTTCGGCATAACTTCTTTGTTAGCTTTCCATCAGTTTTCCTCTTCGTAGAACAAAGATCACATTACCATGTACCAGAGCTGTTGGGGAAGATATTTTCATGTCATCTGTGGTATTAATTTTGTATGCCACTCTACTTGGCCAAGGTCTTGCTAGTCTTTGATCAGCAGGACTCTTTCCACAGTAAAATGATAGATCTGGCACATGACTGGCAATGGACTGTGAAGTTATCTTGCTGAGATGACAAGTCTGCACTTCTCTGTGGTGAGGGTAGAGATGCTGATGAGGCAACTGCAGCATCTGGCATTCTCTCTAAAGTAAGTCTCTGCAGGGGGACTCAAAAATTGGAGTAACTAGGGAACATGGTTCTTCAGTGAAAGAGGAAGACATTCCAGCCATTTTCAGTGGCCTCCTGAAACCACACTAATCCTTATCCAAAAGTTTTGAGTATTGTAGCTCCCAATATGTGTTGTTCTTGATGCTTTTCTCTGTCTGTATTGCTTCAGTCAGTTGATAATACCAGTAAGTACTAAGAGCCATGCAGCATCCCTGGCTTATGAATAGAAAATGTTGGATACAAAATTTCTTTGTTCTTTTCTTCCACCTGCCCCCCATTTTAAACAGTATTTTGCATTTAGAGAACAAACACCTGACTATTACCATACTGGTTGAACTTTCTCCTAAATTTGCATATCGTTACCATATGTAATTTAGATTTCTTATGGATTGCTTTAGTATTTCAGGCTTGTCGTCATTTTCAGATTCCTCTATGAAGGTTATTGAGACCTTCATTTTATCTAACCATTCTTGTCTCCCTCTTTGCTTTTGTTTTGCCTGGCTTCTATTTGTAGTATTTCATGCTTATACTTAGGTTCCATGACTGTTGGTGAAACTTCAGCTCTCTTGTGCGGGTAGAACTTGCAGTGTGTGCATTTAAGTGGTCAGTGTATAAAGTTCATACTACCCCTTCCTTACTGATATTAACATCTGCATTTGCTTGTTTTCTTACTGCTTTCTCTGCTTACATAAATTGTTTGATCTTGGTGTATTCTTGGTCATTTGGTTTCCCATGGAGTCCGTTGTTGGCCTTCATAATGTTTAATTTAGCATTTGCATTTTAAAATGCAAATATAAAATCATCGTTTTGGGGCCTCAGTATTTGGGTGTTCAGCTTGTGAAAAGCTTCTGAAATATTGTCATGGTTTGAGCTGAAACAGTTCTGGAATGAGGGCAGAATGAATTTACCCCAAAGGAGTAAATAAACACACTTGCACAGAATTGGAGGTTAACTAGAAATGCTATTTACAAAAGCAAACAAAAATGCAAAAGGCACCAAGGTAAAACATTCAGAATCGGCCCTGGCTTAACCTTTCCCCCGGCTAAGCCCCAAACCAGTGGCCTCAGTGATGCATCAAAAAATATACTCCCAGCCAGTCAAACCTCCATCTCATGCTAGGCCTCACTGCCCCCCCCCCCCGATAAGCCCAGAGCAGGCCTTAGCTACACAGCAAGAAATAAATTCCCACCCGCTAGGCCTCACTCCTGCACAGCCAAATGCAATAGCAGCAGTCTTATGCCTGGAGCCGAGAGGCATGAGAGAGGGATGACTGGACAGTCTGCTTCTTATATAGGGAGATATAGGAAAAGGGAATAAAATAACAGGTTGCAATATCCCGTCTCCCTCATGAGGGTCTCTATACCTAATTAATCCTCAACATGCGACAATTTGTTGAAGGGTTAAGTGCCTCTAAGTTCTAAAAATCAAACCTTTTGAAAGTGTTTCAGGAAGAGTGTGCAAAATAACTATATAGTTATAAAAACATTTCAGGGTTGCCTTGAATCTCCTCAAGGTCATCTTGAAGGACTTTACAGACGTAATTGACTTCTGTTTTAGCTTAGCTTTCCTCCAGCTGTTCTCTTGCCTTTTAACTGTTTGATCTCTGACTTTCTGATACGCCCTTGCTTCTCATTCTGCAAAGGTACCAGAATCCTTTTGGATTATGTATTAGGCTTTATTATCAGCAAAATTGATTTCACCCCATTAGCTATTGTAACTGTAAGAGTTACCTACACTGTAATGCAAGAAGGTGAATATGATCATCTTCCAGTAATAGATATTCAGTAGATTTGAAGAGATCTGTAGAAGTTGGATAATTATACGCTAATGAGGTCTTCTAAATGTTTTAGCAGTGATGAATGGGGTCCTCTGGAGCCATGTCTTACATACCATGCACTGCTTTTATATGGCTGCTTTTCTCAGTCAAATGTGTGCTAACTGCAATGGCTTTTTTTATGCAGAAAATGAGACCTGTCACCTCACAGAGTTGACTTCTCAATGTCAGGGCAAAATATATATAAAAAGTTAGGAAGTTTAAAGTGTCTCAGGCAAATATGCCTCTCTCAGCCACTTCTGCAGCAACCTCTGCAAATAGGATTTGAAAAAGGCCATTTCACTAAGGTCTATCTTTAGTAGTGAAGAGTGGCAAAAGGGCAAATATATATATGAAAATATTTTCCTTTGTAGGAAGCATCTTTGAAGAAGAAAAATGATAACTCCTCATTTTGATTTTTGTGCAAACCCATGGGGTTTTGACATGATGTTAGTGTGATGGGTCAAAGGTGCACTCAGCTAAGTAAAGGGTGTTAGAACTCTCACATAAGCTCTGTGTAATGCGATTGTCTGATGGAGAACTCCTTAGAATAACCTGCATTATTTGTAAGTCTTTATTTACTTCATGGGATTTTATGATGTGGTAAAGAAATGAGTATGATTTATTACTTAACTGATAATATAGGATCAATACAAAATTTTTAACTTGAAGTGTATGATCTTTATATGGAGTTGGAAGAAGCACATTTCCCTAATTCGCAGGTCACCTTGGTTTGTATCGCCCTAAATCATTCTGCAGGGCTACTTGCAGGTTAAAAAGCAGTGAAGAACTAAGTAGTCATTTCCAGTGTGATTTTTTTTTAAGATTTCTTTGGTGTTTAGGGGGGAAAAGTGCAAATAATTCAAGTTTAATGGGAATATCTTTATTTTTCTTAAAGGAATTACCTACAGTTCTACTTATTCATCAGCTGGACGGGCATGAAGGTGCATGGACAATATTGCCATTAATGAGAGAGTAAGTGTAATGAATGCCAGTTATTTTCAGAATTTTTGTAACTAGGAATGTAAATCATAGTTACTCAGGCTGCTTTTTTCAGAAGCAAACTTTTTAAATGAAAGTTGCAACCTTTTCACTTTCTTAGTCTATAATTTTTTTGGAGGGGAGTAGGGGAGTGTTCCAAAGTGATTTCCTATTAAGTTTCATTAAATCAGAGAAAGTTACTTTAAACAAAAGAGGAACAATAATATAATGCAACTGAACAAGGAACATCTTCAAATTGTTGTGGGTTTAAAAATTATTAGTGGACTATTAAACAAGCCCCAAACAAATGAAAAAACCCCAACAACCCATTTTAAAATGTCTATTTTCCTGTTAAGTTCCCACTTCTCACAGTGTAAGATGTAGGGCATTTCAGAACTTCTGACTTTTAAGATTACTTGGCTGAATGGAGGTTGTAGCCGGGTGGGGTTTGGTCTCTTGTCCCCGACAACCTGTGACAGAACAAGAGGACACAGTCTCAAGCTGTGCCAGGGGAGGCTTAGGCTGGATGTTGGGAAGAAATTCTTCACAGAAAGAGTGATTGGCCATTGAAATGGGCTGTCCAGGGAGGTGGTGGAGTTACCATTACTCGAAGTGTTTAAAAGGAGACTGGATGAGGCACTTAGTGCCATGGTTTAGTTGATTAGATGGTGTTGGGTGATAGGTTGGACTCGATCTCAAAAGTCTTCACCAACCTGTTTAATTCTGTATTCTATTCTGTAATATTTCAAAAAGAGATAATAATACCCATTTGAGGCTTCTGTCAGCTGTTTACAGTGTTTCTAAGAAGTAGTATGCCTCTGTAATGAAAAGGTGTAGGTTTCAGCATCTTATTTGATGTCTATATGGCCAGTTTTCATGTTTGCATGTAGACTGTGAAAAGATGCAAAAGGAGAATTAAAGTAAACTGAAAAACTGGAAGATGATGTTCCACTATCAGTCAGCTTTGGGTTTACTTCTTAGCTCTTCTTTCAATGACCTAGTGGTTTCTCTTCTGAATTATTTGTGTCACAGTGACAGGGTTTACAGATACAGCTCTTACAAGATAGCAGAGCTCAGAAGCAAAAATACAAGTGCTCATTTGTGTGATAAAGCAGAAGAAAATTCTTCAGAAATCTAAAGGGGATCTTAAGTAGAGGATTTCCATCTTGAGAATTCTGGAATATGGATTTCCGTGTGTCTTCTGTTTCATTTACCACTTTTGGCAGAATGAAGACAGAGTAGTTTAGAAATATGTTGATGTTGCAAGGCTTGTACTGTTTAGTTTTCTGAATGGACAGAAGAGGAGGAAGGGAGATCAGCCAATTCTGCAGCAGCTGATGATGCCTGGCATAGTGATAAAAGATACATTCTTATTTGAAAACTGCTTTCCTCCTTTCAGTGGTTGTCAGCATTTTTAAGGAGGCTGCTAAACTGTAATGACAATTCTTAATTTTCAGTTCATGGGCAAAGGTTACCTTGGACAAAAATACTTCCTTTCAGGAGTTGTAATCATCAGACATCAATGGATCATTTATGACATAGTAACTTTACTGTCTTCAGAAGGCCCACTGCATTTCTTCATAGTAACCATGTTGATTAAGCAGAGATTAAATCTCTTATTTAAATCATTAGACCAAAAATGGATGCTGAATGTCTCCAGTAGCTCTCTGCAATCTGAACTCCAAATGTGTGTCCTATGACGTCTATATAAGACTCTCCGCAGGCCTCAAAAATTCATTGTTTGTCCACCAAAAACTAGACGAACAGATCATTCTTTTTGTGAATTTGCATGTGCTGTCTTCACAAGACACGCTAATTCTTTTTGTGGGGATCATTCTAGTGTTTTCTTTTTGCCCTTCACCCACCTGCTTTTGTGTCAATCCAGGTACTTTTCCCCTAAAGTTCTAGCTAACCACTAAAGTGTGAGAGAAGAGCCTTTGGTTTTCACAGGACATTGAATACCCTACATATTTAAAAATGTGAGGATATCTGATACCCTTGTTTGGCAAGTTTCAGAAGAAACAGCTGATGGTATCTTTTCTGCTTACTTGAATGGCAAAGATGTGCCCAGATTTGAGTAGCCAACAAGCATATGTGTTTATTAAGTGAAAGAATTAGAATCATAGAATCAGTCAGGGTTGGAAGGGACCACAAGGATCATCTAGTTCCAACCCCCTGCCATGGACAGGCACACCCTACACTAGATCAGGCTGGCCAGAGCCTCATCCAGCCTGGTCTTAAACACCTCCAGGGACGGGGCCTCAACCACCTCCCTGGACAACCCATTCCAGGGCTTCAATTAATGAATTGTGAGTTCTGGTTTTTATAATTTAGCAGATTAAATATCATAAATAGGAAGCATTGAACAATCAGATAACCACTGCAAGATGCAAAGGGAAGGTAGCTTTATAGGAGGATGACTGTTGTGGTTCAACCCTTGCCAGCAGCTCAGCCCCATGCAACCATTTGCTCACTCCCTGCTGGTGGCCTGGGGGAGAGAATCAGAAGGATAAAGGAAAACATTGGTTGGTTGAGATAAAGGCAGTTTAATAGATAAAGCAAAAGCCACAAGCAAAGCAAAACAAGGAATTCATTCACCAGTTCACACTGGCAGGCAAGTGAGGTCTGCCATCTCCAGGAAAGCAGGGTTTCATCATGCATGGCTGTTACTTGGGAAGACAAGCGCCATCACTTGGAGCATCTCCCCTTCTTCCTTCTTCTGACCACTTTATATACTGAGCATGACGTTGTATAGTATGAAATACCCCTTTGGTCAGCTGGGATCAGCTGTCCTAGCTGTGTCCCCTCCCATCTGCTTGTGTACTCCCAGTCCACTCCTTGGGGCGGGGTGGAGTGAGAAGCAGAAAGGGCCTTTACTCTGCATAAGCCCTGCTCAGTAGTAATGGAAATATCCCTGTGTGTTATCATCAGTTTCCAGCACAAATCCAAAAGGTAGCCCCATACCAGCTAGTCTGAAAAAAATTATTCCAGCCAAATCCAGCACAATGACTTGTCCCAGATGGGAAAAGACTGAACTACTTTAGCAACCACCTGATGCAGCCCAGGATGTGGTTGGCTTTCTGGGCTGCCAGTGCACACTGGTGGCTCATATTGAGCTTCTCGTGGGTTTGATTTTTTGATTTGGTTTGTTTCAGGTTTTTTTTGTTGTCGGGGATTGCTTGTTTTATTTTGTATGTTTCATGGTATAACTTTTTGATGTTTAGGTTTTGTTTATCTGTATTTTGCTTTTTCATTGTTTTTCCTTTTTTAGGCAAATGCAGTTCCCAAAAATGTAAATGTTCTTACCACCCTTTTTTATTGTTCATTTTCCTTGCTAATTTTGTCAGTAGACAATGCTGTAGAGGAAGAAATCTGTGATGTTTATAGATGCTAATTTTCATATCCCTATCCTCAGGTGATTTAATGAAATCAGTGTAAAAATTGTGCAAAGGAAACTGAACAAGTGAAGATTTGGGCTTTTTTTCATTATGATGACATGAATTAATATGGCTTTGTTTTGTTAAGTAGTGAAATAATTAAGCTGAGAGCAGTTGAGAAGTAAAGAATCTTGCATTGAGATTAGTGTCAGCTTTGAGGAAGGTGAGGGAGTCCCTTTGCTTTGTGTAGTTCCACAGTACTGGACTAGTTGATGAAGTTTTTAGGTTGGGGATGCTCAGTGTCAAACGCTGTGAGAAAACCTGGCATTAGGCATTGTCGTGATTGTTGCAGTGGTGTTAGATGCCCCACAGTGGGGCTTCTTGGAAGAAAATTAAGATACAGAGGGGAAGGTAACTTCACTATAAACTTCTGAATTCACAGGTGGCTATTAGACCTGTAGTACCTCAGCAATTCTGAATGAATGTTATATTTATGTATCTCTATTCCCTTGTTTCTGGAATAATTTTTGCTATATAAATAGATAGCAGCAGAGGCAATATCTTTATCCATCTGCAGTAAACCTGTGATATATATAATTCTAAATTATTAGTGAAAGTTTCTGTATCTGTGTAAATGAAATATGGGTTGCAAAGTACATATATTGGGCAAATGTGGGTTGTATTTATCATTCTGTTCAAAAGCCAGTAAAATGTTAATTTCTCTTGTTAGCTTCTCTGTTACCTATGGTAGGAACTCCTCATGGATTTTCTTCTGTGAAGAAGATACAAGAATACAAGTTGTAAAGCTGCTAGAAACACTTGGAAGATTTGACGTGTCTAAGGTGAAATAAAAATGTAGATATTTAACTCTCTATTGAGTGTCCTCGAACAGGTTTTTAGATGAAACATGGAATCATTTTAAGTACAAAATTATATACACAGAATTTTGGAATTCCTACCTGCAGAACAGTTCCTGCAGTCTGAAATTTAATTTTATAACACTTGCCTGGATTGCTTAGAGCTCCAAACACTGGGAAAGATGTGTCCAAATAGCTTAAAATAGGGGACTAGATTGCTGTTGCTGATGCTGAGAGTGAGCAAATATTTAACGTGAAGCAGTATGAGTGCCTCTCTAGCTGCTAAAGAACTGTTAGAATCGAGCAGAGGAAATATTCCTCATGTGGGCAGCCTGAAAATGATGTAGCATTAGCAAAAAGATTAATACAGTTTGTTGTGTGGTCCCTTCTCCCCATTTTCCTGTCTGTAATCAGTTTTTATTATCATCAGACAGAAGGACTGATGTTAGTTTGACTAGCTGTCTCTGATCTAATACAGGAGGATATTTTGTTTGCATTCTGTTTCTAAACTGTCTTGGAGATAAGACAGTTTTCTTGCCTGCTGGAAAAGAACCACCACCACCAAAGGACTTGCAGAACAAAAGAAAAAAGTCACCAAGGAACAAAATAAACTTGGCAATGTAACTGACACAAAATGGGTTAATATTTAGAATTTTCAGTGTTCAGAAAAAAAGTCCAGCTTGATTTCCTTCCTTTCTCTGGAATAAAAGAAACCAAAATCTCCTGTGTGAAATATGTTTTATCCCTTTATTGTTACCTTGACCAAGCATTGAACTCTGCTTCAGGTCCCACTTTAGTATATTTACTTCTTTTTCAAGCACATGGCCTTGTCATATTTTCTCACAACTCTTGTCTGAAATGGTAATAAAGATAATTCAAGGATCTTACATTTTTAAACTCTGAGCCTTCAAAATGACTGAATGAATATATTCAGGCCTTTGGAATATCCATTTATTTCTGTTTCAGAAACACCTACTCCTAATTGATGCTCTCAGAATAGAGACATAAAAGTTTTTGTTCTAGATGCTGCCCTTAGGCCAGCTTTAACCTCTCCTTTGCATTGCATGCAAAGTGTATTACAATAACAAATTATCTTCCAACCTGCATTAAAAGGTAAATATGTTTTGCTTTTCTGTGTAGTAATCACCTTCTTAGTGTAAGAGAATTTCTTTATATACAGTAGTAGTCCATCAGGCACAAAATTTGAGTTAGCCTAGATTGAGCTCATTAATTATTCACGTTGAAATTTCAGCAGTCTGCATATTGTAAAGGTGGTATGCATTAATCACCATAAAAGGTCTGCAAGGGGCATGTGAATGGTGGATGAATTGGCATCTTTTTAATCTGGATGTGTGGGGATTACTAGAAGTATTGAGATTGATGTGAATGTGGCATTGACTGAGAACAGATGTGTGAAAGCATCCTAGGGGACTGTGGAGAGCATTTAAGAGAATGGCCTGCATTGGTAACTTGGGACATTGGCTGGAGTAAAACTCAAAACCAGTGAGGAGTATCTGATTTATATAAAAGCCCTCAAAGCAAGCGCTCAGATGTGCGTTATATCTGAACATCAGGAAATGCATACTTTTTTACTGTGAGGGTGACTGGGCATTGGTACAGGTTGCCCACAGAGGTGGTGAAGTCTCTATCCTTCAAGGTAACTCAAAAGCTGTCTAAACATGATGCCGGACGATCTACTGTACAGGTGGCCCTGCTTGAGCAGGGGAGTTTAGACCAGGTGATCCCCAAAAATCCCTTCCAACCTCAACCGCTCTGTGATTCTGTGTTTCAACAGCAGATTGAATCAACCTCTGCTTTCATAATGGAAGACAGAAACAAGGTTAAACCGGATGGTGTGTGCCCCTCATTGTAGCAGGATGATAGACTGCTACCCCAAAGAACCCAGGTGCCTATGCCGGAGTTTGAAAATACAGTGGGTATTTTAAACCAGAGAACTGCCTTTAGTTTGATTTCTTACAGAATACCATTTTTGTCTGGATTAGTGTGAACAATACACTTCTCTTGGTTTTGTTTCCAGGTTTGCTTTATGCAGCATAAATGCAGTTGTCATATTCACTAAAAGGATGCTGTAGATGAACTAAATTGTGTCCTATATTCCTTTACAGGAGTGGTTTTTAGGTAAAGCATTATATGATGAGGAGTCTACAATAATCCACCATTATGCCTTTGCTGAAAATCCTACAGTCTTCAAATTTCCAGATTTTGCTGCTGGTTGGGCACTTAGCATTCCACTTGTTAACAAGTAAGAATTTAATTTTTAATCACTCTGGTTTTTTGGTAGTAATTAAGGGTGTTTAATTTATACCATTTTTCTAGATGCTGATCAGTATTATTTTAACAAGCTGTGCTTTTCATATGGTTGTGTCTTTTATTTTCTGTAAAGGAGGAAGGTGTTCCTGCAGTACAGGAACGTGAAGTTGAAGGTCTTGTTGTTAGATACACAAACTCAAATTCTAATTTTGAACTGTGTTTGAACTTTGGTTCAAACTGATGGCAGCTTAACTATGGCAAACAGCTTAGAATGTACTGATGGATTTGACTGCAGAGCCTATACTGAGCTTTTTGTGGTGCCACTTATGTTATCAGCATTACTACACGGATTTGTGCTCCTGCTATAAACCGACTCAGAAAATAATGCTTTGATGCTACATTTATTCCTTATTCTACCCATTGCAATCATTATAAGCAGACATATAAGAATTGAGTAGTAGGCAAGGGCATAGGAGGAGATTTCTGTATCATTGCTATGTATATGATGTATTTTGCTTTGCTTTCCCTATGTAAAATTTAATGTCATGTCAGATGGTTGCCCAGTACTAGTCATTCAACTAGCACAGCTGAATTTAAAACATGTATTATCCTCTATACAGCAATTTTACTCCTACATCGTAAAGTGACTGCATGGCACACTGGAAGTGTTGCTTGTCTTAGAGAGATATTTATTTCAGATTAGAAGCTTAATTTCTAAATGAGATTTGGAAAGTTCTTAGATTTCTGAAGTTGAAGGCAGTTTGTTGTAGCAAGGATTTATATTTTCATAAACTGAAAGGGTCTAAGAACTGTGCTATGGAATACACAAAAAGAGACTATTGTGTGAAGCATCTGTTTGAGATGCTGATCAATACTAAGCTTCAAACTGATGCTTTTATCTGGGGAAAACATTATGACAGTCTCAGCCTACTTCAGATGGGAATTTTCTGGAAGAATGTACTGTAAAGTAATACTAACATCATCACATTGCTCAGTTGAAGAAAAAAAGTATAATAAAGGGGCAATAAATACAGAAGTGTGATTTACTTATTCTTTTCCTCCCCCTTTTAAGATGGTCAGTAATGCCAGCCACGCTTTGCTGGGTATTTGAGTAAATTTCTTTATCTCTGATTATACAGGCTTGCAAAGAAGTTGAAAAGTGAACCACTCAAGTCAGACTTTACAATAGATTTAAAGCATGAGGTAAGCAGTGATGTGGTAAAAGAGAAAATTATCTCAAGCCTGTATTTTTGAATGGTTATAAATGTTAATGGAAGTAGATTTTTCACAAACATTACTAAAATGATTGACTGCAATGGGATGTTTGATTTCTTTCCCTTTGTTCAGAGTATTGTACTACTTTATATGTCAAGCATAGAATTCATTAATAAGATTGTGTGTTCAGTATGTACATGGTTATGTACATTGAGGTGTCTTCTAAGACTTGCTTTTTAAAGAAGGGAGAGACTGCTAATTCACGAAGGATAAGCTGACACAACTAGTAGCTCAGACTCTAGCCAGCCTCACTCACTTTCTTAAGGCAGAACAATATCTAAGTATGATGGATTTGGGATTAAATAGTCTCAGGAATCTGACTGTTGTGTGAACAATCAACCCTGCAAGTTGCAACATGGAATTCTTGAAAATTTTTTTTTACCTCTAGTTTGCAACACTTTTAGAAGGTAGTTACTAGTTCTTTCAGAGTATGAGTCAGACTAGGGAAAGGAGCATGAGAGGAAAGGAATGTGATGATCAAAAAGAGTATCAATACTACTTTTTCTGAAGCTTTTTTCCCTGCCTTCAAAATATTTGAACTGTCACCAAATGAAACTCCTGAACCACACTGGAAGGGGAGGACTAATCTGGAATAAGATTGCTGATTTTGACCTGAAATTATGAGTGATGTTGAATTTGTTTTAATTTTTTTAACTTCAGAAAATCAGCTATAAATTGTAGTACTGGCCCAGGGAAAGGAAAAGAAACCCAAACAAACACCCAACCCACCTATTTAAAACTACTGCTGCTGTTCTAGATCTTTATTCTGTAATGGTTATAAACCTCCTCATTTCCAACATAAATCTACAGGATATTCATAAAGTATAAATTGGTAGCATATTTAAATGAATTTGGGTTTGTGCCAACACTGTTCTTTCACATAGTTTCCTGTTATTTCTCAAGTGCAATTGGACCCCTTTCAGCTTTCCCTGTTGCTACATGAAGCAAGGCAACTGCTATTCCTTTCCTCTTGTTAATTTTTCTAAATGCAAGACCTTGGGCTTCACACTGTTACTCTTCTTTAGTAAGTTACCTCAAAATCATTAGTATATTACCAGTATTCATGTCTAGCTCAGCACTGACAAAGCCTATAAATGTAGTGTCATAAAAATAATAATAAATCATTATCAGACATTCCTTTTATGTGCCACAGATTACTTAATGAAAAATAATTGATCGCTTGACTGGCAAAATTACTTCCATCCACTTCTTACTCTGTTAGCAGTGCTTTGCATGTGTTTCATTTCAGAGTTATTGCCATTGATAACCTCCTTCAGCCCTGTGGTTGTTCTTTCTGCACTCTCACGTCTCCCTGGAGACATTTCCATTCCCCCACATTTATTTTGTGAATCACCATCGTCTCCTTCTTAAGTCATTTTTATCTTTGCATCCTTCTTGAGTGAATCAAGATTGACAACAAATCGAGGGATATAATCTGTGGTCTTTAATGTTTATGTGCTATGTCTAAATTCATGAAGTATGATAAAAGTATTAACAAATGTTTTACTTTTATTGAGTCTTACTAAAATGTGCCTCTATTATTTGGTAATTTACATTTGTTTTCACCCTAATACTTTCCAAGTCTCTAGGTGGTGGAGTCACCATCACTGGAAGTGTTCAGGAGGAGACTTGATAGGCTGCTTGGTTGCATGGTTTAGTTGATTAGGTGGTGTTGGATGATAGGTTGGACATGATGATCTTGAAGGTCTCTTCCAACCTGGTTTATTCTATTCTTCTTCTTCTATTTCTTATATCCATAACATTTATATCACTTTGCATCTTGAAAGCCTGTCTTGCTGTATCAGTATGGTAAAAGGTTTTCATTCTGTTGCTGCTTGTTTGTAGATGTGTTTTTTAGACTTCTGTAATTGAACAATGTATAGCATAGTCCTTGTGTTTTTATATATCTAACAGTAGATTCAAACTAGAAGCTAGGGCTATTTTCTGTCTTTTTCTTGTGAATCCATTTCCATAGTTTTAGGAACAGTCTGTCATCTGAACAACCCAAAATGACGTTCTGACCTCACTTCTGAAATATGTTCACGTCACACATTCTGAGGCTTTCTGTTGAAGATTTCATTATCCAGTGGGAAATTATGAACTTTCATAAATAATTTGTGTTAAGTTACAATTGTTAAATATTCTTTGTGCTGCAGGAGCATTGCTGCTTTGTTGATTCATGTGGCAGACATTCATTCAGAATAACTCAATTCTAAACCAATTCAATCTTATTAAAATGTATTGAAAGCTCTTTAGAAATCCCATCCCTTTCTGCTGTGCTACAAGGCAGGGGTAAGAACCACTTACATGCTGTAATGTGAATGTGGTGACAAGGCAAAAAGCTAACCTTGGAGATGTGTGTTTGTTTGCTGCTCCTTATCACAAGTGTGTTGGTGTTAAATGTCACATGTATTTTCTTCCCTGTACAGTGGTTCTCCCCTTTAGTACTTTGTTGAACTTATCTGTAATGCGGAAATCATCTGCTTTTTCCAAAACAGTTGCACGGTGCAGTTGCTCACAACCGGCTGACTGATGCCTGAGCAGCAGCCTGCCCTTCCCAGCCAACTTTCCTCACTTTATATACTGAACATGGTGTTCTGTGGTGTGGAATATCCCTTTGGCTAGTTCAGGTCAGCTGTCCCAGCTAAGCTGCCACCAAATTTCATGTGCACCTGCTTGCTGGCAGAGTGTGGGGAAAAAGTCCTTAACTTAGGATAAGCACTGCTTTTCAACAACTAAAGCACCAATGTGTTATCAACATTATTACAATACAATACAATACACCAGGTTGGAAGAGACCTTCAAGATCATCACGTCCAACCCATCAACCAATCCAACCCACCCAACAAAATCCAAAAACACAGCACTCTGCACTACTAGGAGGAAAGTTAACTCCATCCCAGCTGAAACCAGGACAAGGAGCATTGCTAAACCAGCAAATAAGTTGACCACTTAATAATGAAGAGGCTAAGAGAAAGTAGAACTTGTAAACTACCAAACTGCTTGCATTGAAAGAACCTGTGTCTGAAGTACAGTGGTTTAGTAAGCCACTGTCAGCTGAGCAGTAATAGTGAGCATGTTGGTACTCACAGCTCCCAGTTGTATGCATCTACTCAATTACAAG
The DNA here is from genome assembly GCA_033816785.1 of Picus viridis. Taxonomy (NCBI): domain Eukaryota; kingdom Metazoa; phylum Chordata; class Aves; order Piciformes; family Picidae; genus Picus; species Picus viridis. The sequence goes on from CM066566.1 coordinate 18,908,949, forward strand.
GAAATGTACAGTAATTCTAACTTGTCAGTGCAAACTGAATCTTTTGCTTTGTAGTTGATGCAGCCTGAGAGTGCATGTGTAGTTAGGACAGCCTAGTTACAATCAATAACTTGATAAAAACTCATCAGTTAATTATGTTCTGGTATTTAACTGTACCCTCATTGAGAATCTTTTGAATGTGGAAGCTTAGGTTTCAAAAATCTGTATTCTCAAGCTTGCCTCCAGGACCTGTAACAAACTGACACTTTATATCTAAGTTCCAGAAGTGGCTGTCTGCAGGTCGTTGGGATTTTCTGAGGATGTTGAAACTTAAGTGAGATGGGCAGGAAAATAATAATCTAACTTAGAAGTCCATAACTGGTTTGGTGACTTGGGCTTGTCCACACCATACTTAATGCTCTGGGTTTGTGCTGAGCTCTTCCTCAACACTAGGGAGAAGGAACTGCTGTATACTCTTAATAGCTTAATCATCACATTATTTACTAACAGAGGAGCTGAGTTCTGGCTCTGGAAGGTTTTAAAGCTGACAGTTCCTAAGTAGGTGTAAAAAGTGAGAAAAAGGCAAATTTTCATTGCCTTTGGTGTTTGGTCTTGTCCCATATTCCAAGCAATTAACTTGCCTTTTCCATGTACAAGTTACTGGAACACATGTAAATAACGTGGTAAAGAGCATCGAGAACCCGAGACTCATTTTCCTCCCATGGAGGAGTCTGTTTGCCCTTGTGCAATAGTTAGGTCCTCCTTCACTACACCGCTTTGTTGGTTCCATGAATCTTACTTTTTGCACAACAACTCAGTTTCATGAGGTGGCATGGAGTGTTGCTCTCCCAGTATAGCAATGGTTTGTTCATGTAGGCACTCTTTTGAAAAACAGAAGCTGTAACTTCTGAGTTAGGCAGAAGGAAACCTAGAATTGGGACCTCCTACATAGTGTGAGTATATGCTCAAGCAGTTTTTGTCCAAAGATCACAGTATCACAGTATAACCAAGGTTGGAAGAGACCCCAAGGATCATCAAGTCCAACCTGAGATACTGTTTTCTTCTTTTTTGTTAAGAATGTAGTTTCTACAAGTTTCCAAATAGTTTTATGTGAAATGAAGTTAATCTTTTAATTGTTCTGAGGTAGGAGCCCAGCATAGAACTGAATGTCCCGAATACTTAGTCTGGCAAAATTATAAGCATCGTGAAAGTATTGCAATAGAAATGTTGGGCAAGTCTGTGTTCTTCACATGTCACAAAGTACACACTGAAATACTATTATACAAAGGGATGGGGTGTTCAGGGTTTTTTTCAGACACCACCATTTCGCTTCTTCCATTTTCTCTGTACATTTTGGCTGGCTTGTTTTTTTGCTGTTGAATTTAAAATGAGTAGGACTCTACCGTAATATACTGTATCTGTTCTGTTATTCTTCATTGTATTTTACAGCTTCTCAGAGTCTCATTATCTGTTTTGAGCACTGTAAATTGGCACCAGAGAATGCCTATTTTGAAAAGCTAAAAATTCCACACAGAACAAAGCAGACCTAGCTATTCCAAATTACCAAAATAATTTGAAGAGAGAACACAGCAAGGATTTTTGTTTACTGTAAAAGAAGATTTGAGTAATCATTCTACCATTTCATATTAAAGATGACTTGTTTTGATGTGCTTAAATGCTTGAAACTAATTGTAATTCTGTGAATCAAATATTAAAATTTGTCTATAGAATTTGTTTTGTAGCAAAAAACATCATTACTCTAGAAATGTGAGCAAGAAGTAAGGTATGCAGCAAGTTAATCCAGTAAGAGACAAATCTTCTACAGCATCTTATATTTTTCAGTTTTGCTGTTAAGTTTGTCCTGTGATATGATTTCAGTGTATGCTCTAAGAATTCACTACTGATACAATGTTTTTCTGTTCTGATAGATTGCCCTGTATATTTGGCAGAAAGGAGAAGGACCACATCTTACTCCAGTGCCTGAGTTCTGCACAGATGATGTAAACTCGTACAAGGCTGATCACTGCGCAACAACATTCAGTAATTTTCTACCACTTTGTGTAAGTACCATAGGTTAAATACCTGTTTTATTAGATACAGGGACATACACCCCCATCCACAAGAAGGGTCAGATGGAGGAACCCGAAAATTACAGGCCAGTCAGCCTGACCTCAGTGCCAGGGAAAATTATGGAGCAGATTATCTTGGCAGCAATAACTGCACACCTGAAGGATGGCCAAGGGCTCAGGTCCAGCCAACACGGATTTAGGACGGGCAGGTCCTGCCTCTCCACCCTGATCTCCTTCAATGATCAGGTGACCCGCTTAGTGGTTGTGGGGAGGCCTGTGGATGTGGTCTACCTGGACTTCAGCAAGGCCTTTGACACTGTCCCCCACAGCAAACTGCTGGCTAAGCTGTCAGCTCGTGGCTTGGACCGCAACACTGTGCTGGGTTAGGAACTGGCTGGAGGGCCAAGCCCAGAGAGTGGTGGTGAATGGTGTCATACCCAGCTGGAGGCCAGTCACCAATGGCGTCCCCCAGGGATTAGTGCTGGGCCCCATCCTCTGTAACATCTTCATTGATGATCTGGATGAGGGGATTGAGACAGTCATCAGCAAATTTGCAGATGACACCAAGTTGGGAGCAGATGTTGGTCAGTTAAAGGCCAGAAGGGCCCTGCAGAGGGACCTCGACCGACTGGACAGATGGGCGGAGTCCAGTGGGATGGAATTCAACAAGTCCAAGTGCTGGGTGCTGCACTTTGGCCTCAACAACCCCATGCAGAGCTACAGGCTGGGGTCGGAGTGGCTGGAGAGCGGCCAGACAGAGAGGGACCTGGGGGTGCTGGTTGACAGCCACCTAAACATGAGCCAGCAGTGTGCCCAGGTGGCCAGGAAGGGCAACGGCATCCTGGCCTGCATTAGGAATAGTGTGGCCAGCAGGAGCAGGGAAGTCATTGTGCCCCTGTACTTTGCATTGGTTAGGCCACACCTTGAGTCCTGGGTCCAGTTCTGGGCCCCTCAGTTTAGGAAGGACATCGAGACACTTGAACGTGTCCAAAGAAGGGCAACAAGGCTGGTGAGAGGCCTTGAGCACAAGCCCTGTGAGGAGAGGCTGAGGGAGCTGGGGCTGTTTAGCCTGGAGAAGAGGAGGCTCAGGGGTGACCTCATTGCTCTCTACAACTACCTGAAAGGTGGTTGTAGCCAGGAAGAGGTTGGTCTCTTCTCCCAGGCAACCAGCACCAGAACAAGGGGACAGAGTCTCAAGCTGCACCAGGGGAAGTTTAGGCTCGAGGTGAGGAGAAAGTTCTTCACTGAGAGAGTCATTCGCCATTGGAATGGGCTGCCCGGGAGGTGGTGGAGTCACCATCCCTGGAGGTGTTCAAGAGGGGATTGGTGCCATGGTTTAGTTATGAGGTCTGTGATGACAGGTTGGACTCAATGATCTTCGAGATCTCTTCCAACCTTGGTGATACTGTGATACAAAGCCTAGTAAGTGTTGACAGGCAGACCCTGTAATTTAAAAATTAATTTTTGTTCTGTTCATATAGGGCGAGCCAGTGAAAAAGGAAGATGTTTTTGTTGCTGTAAAAACATGTCAGAAATTCCATGGTGACAGAAGTAAGTTGTTGGTTGGTCAGGGTCATGCTATGCAATATAGTTTATGAAATAAATATTTAAAAGACAAGCTGATACATTACCTCTGTATAGCTCTTGGGTCTGAATACATGCAATATCCACTGTGAAACATGAAAACTCCAGTAGTGTCAGCAGCTTTTTCTTCAGGTAATTGTTTTTTTGCTATTCAGAATTCTTCAGGAGTTGGTGAAACATTTAAGATGAAAAACTATGGTTGATTGTTTCATCATTGGTTACTGTCTGGCAAAAATCTTGACTGTCTAAATTTAAACTGTCCATGAAGTTAACTTACATTGTTATCAGTTGGAGGTATTGCAGTGTTAAGTAATACAGCAGCTGTTAATACCCTTCAATGTGTTTCCTTCTGCTAATTGGTTCACTTCTGTTCCTTGCACTAGCAGTGACAATTGTGGAGCTGTATGGTGGCTGATTGAGAAATCTGAATAAGATGAGGGGTCTCGTCCCTCCTCCTACCTATTATCCTGCTCTCTCCTCCAGTGAAAGATTGAGCAACTTATGTTGTCATGCTGCTTTTGTCATTACCCTGTACACATGTGTTTTATAATGCCTGAAATGGGAAATTTTCTCTCCGGGAAAAATCTGATCCTCTGAACTACTTTGTCCAAGCCACAGCCCCGATCAAGAGCTTCCCACGTGTGCAGCACTCTTGCACGTTTCATCTGGAAATTGTAGTGTTCCATAAATATTGGTAGTCACCATGAAAATGACTATGATGCCCATGGCAAAAAAAAAAACATAAACAAAAAGACCTAGAATAGCTCAACAGGGTACATCCAGTCAATATTAACTTCCTTCTCAGAGGCACAGAAAATAAAGACAGAGAAACACTCAGCATCAGCTAATACACTGTAAGGCTCAGCTGACTTGAGGGTGATCCAATGTGTATAAAACTTGGAAGGAAAAATTCCAAATTCACTGATTTAGCAGAAAAAGCTCTACCTAGTTGATGCTTCTAGACATTTTGTCAATAAGGAAATTCAGGAATTGTTCCCAGGAATTTACTTGAGTTTTGTGTACCCTTGGCTACTTCAGGTACATGATGTTGCCACCATTACACTTAATTCACTTTTAAACATAATTTAAACTGATGATTATTGGCAGAAAAAATAAAAATTAATTAATGGCTAATGGTTGTGCCAAATTTTGCAGTTTTGCCACAGCTGTTGTCAGAAGACAGGATGGAGATAACAGCTGGTTTCTTAACTAAGCATCTCTTTACTGAGGCTTCCAAAACTAGGTTCTGTCATTTCTGAATTTAGATTATTTTCCAGTTGCTGGGGTTTTTTTCTTCAAAATAAGATTTATGGATATTTTTTTCCTTAATGTTACTGCACTTCTGAAGTGTTTTATTCACCTAATCATTAGGCTATCTTTAAAGTAGCTTTTGACAAAACAAAATTGACTGTCCTGTAATTGGAGTTCACTGAAGAGTTCTCCTTTCTGGATCCATATTTATTTTCTTACATCAAAATTAAAACTAAAAAAAACAAACAAATCCAAACAACATAGAAAGACAGAGAAGAATTATATGGCTTCAAAAAGGTAACATAAACATCCTTCAAGAAACAGCTGTTGAAGACTGAGGAAAATTCTTGAACTTTCCTCACAGCTTCCAGTGTTATGCAATAGAGGAAAATCTTACTCAAGATTTTGAAAGATTAATGGATGCCAGCTTCAGAGAGCTCTTTTTACCTGGTAAGTCATTTTTTATTGTATGCCAAAAACTACGTATGTGCAACATTAAGGCTTAGAATTCAGTGTGTAAAAGCAGGATTCACTTCAGATACAACTCTTCTTATACATGCCACGTGTAATCATCTAAGAAGATTTAAAGACTGCAAACATGCATCAAGGTTCTAGATGTAGCACAAATAGCATATCATTAAGAGCTTAGAGCTGACCCTCAGTAATTATCTCTGTGGTATGGTGTTAAAACTTCCATTTGATCATAAGTATTAATACTTTAATAAATACCTGCATCAATTCCTAGTCCACAATTTCATGCGGATGTTCTTTTTTTTTGGGACATGAAATTTGAAAGGAATTATAAAATAACTGTGGGATTCAATTTACAATAGGCATCAGTCTAGATGGAGACATTTCCATCCAAACAATCAAGGAAAAGAGAGAGGCTCTTTGCAAGTTGCCCACTTTAAAGACCATTTTAGTGAGGTGCGACTCAGGTCCTTGCTTCAGTGAACTTTTTTTTTGTTTATGCAAATGGAGACTCCACCAAAGCAATTGAGCAGCTTAGTCTGTAATAGCAAATAGTACTTTGTATGCTGAAGCACCCTATTGAGGTTGAGGTCCTTGACTGGAGAAAGGTAAAACAGCTTTTTACAGGAAGGTGGGAAGCATTTTATGTATCTGTGATGCTTCTGTATTGGGGCCTCATTTTCTGACAGCTTTCTGGTTTTGGTCTTTTGAGAAACATTAAGTAGAACATTCTGACAAAATAATTTCCTGCCTACTTGTTTTCTTACTCTAGTTGGGAAAAAGCCCTAATGTTTGCATGGCATTCTCTGCCATTTAATGCCTGATTATGCAACGTTATATGATGTAATGTGACTTTTTATTGCACTGGAGGTAGAGTTAATGCACTATGAAATCCCTGTCTTTGCGTTTCAGAACTCCACCATAATGTTATACGAATACAATTTTTTAAACATAATTCCCTTTGGATGTTTTATGCAAAAATTGAGAGCAGTTTTACATTCCTTTAAAACCTTTTAGAAGCAGCACTGGCCATTGCACAATACTGCAGATGTGAAATTATATTTCAGGTACTAAAGCCTTTACCATTAGTGCATTGAGTTCTTACCACTCTGCATTAACACTAAAATGAACTGAAAGGTAACTGTTATCAAACTGACTATTGGTCAGTCAAGAAGAATAAATCCTTCAAGTCCCTGTCTGATCAGAGCAGAAAAAAGTGAACAAGTAGGTAGGCAGCAAACATCAAATTAGGTGGTGAATGATTCCAGCAAGGGGATTAGAAAGTATCAGAATTACATAGCAACAAAGGGAAGTTATGTAAATATTTCATCCGTTTGAAAAACAGGTGGGTTGAGTGTAGCTGGATGCAAAGAACCCACCAAAGCCACCTTGTCGTTTCTCTTCTCAAATGGACTGGGGAGAGAAAATATAACACAAGGCTCATGGGTTGAGATAAGGGCCAGGGCTATCTTTCAGCAAAATTAGTTTAGTTTATGACTAATCAAATCAGAGTAGGGTAATGAGAAATAAACCCCAGATCTTCCCCGCCACCCCTCCTTAATTCTTAGCCTTAACTTTACTCCGAATTTATCTACCTCCTCCCCTGCAGCAGCACAGGGAAATGGGGAATGAGGGTTGCAGTCAGTTCATCACACATCTTGACTGCTTCTTTCTCTGCAGGAGGAGGTCTCCTCACACCCCGTGCTCCATCATCAGGTCCCTTTTGTGGGAGGCTGTCCTTCAGGAACAGACTGCTTCAGTTCTGGTCTACCCCTGGAGTCAGAAATTTCTGCTAGGAAAACCTGCTTCACTGTGGACTCCTCTCTTCAGGAGCCCACAGGTCTTACCAGAAGCCTGCTCCAGTGCAGATTTCCCACAATGTCACAATGCCCTTTGGGCATCCCCCTGCTCTGACATGAGTAGATTGCAGGGGGACTGCCAGCTTCACCATGGGCTGCAGGGAAATCTCTGCTCCAGTACCTGGAGCACCTCCTTCCCCTATTTCTTCACTAACCATGGTGTCTGCAGAGTTGTTTGGCTTAGATATTTTCACTCCTTTCTTTGGCTACAATTGCAGTTGCTAGCAACTTTTTTCCCCTTCTGAGATAGGTTAGCCCAGATGCACTACCACTGTCACTGATGGGTTTGGCCTTGGCCAGCAGCAGGTCCATCTTGGAGCTGGCTGGCATATTCACTCTTCTGGACATAGGGGAAGCTTCTACCAGTTTCTTAGAAAAGCCACTCCTGTAGCCCATTCACTACCAAAACCTTGCCATGCAAACCCAATACAGCAGCAATGAGCTATTCACAAGCATCAGAGTTACACAGCAGCAAAAGGAACTTACATAAATATTTCCTCCATTTAAAGAACTAGCTGCTACCAGTGAGATCCACTGGATGGTGTCAAAGAACATAAAGCAAACAGTGACAGCAGAATGCTGTGCTTCAGAACAGTTGCTCATCTAAGACCTGACTACTTAATTTTTTTAATGGGGAAAAAAACCAAACATTATTTTAATCTGATAGTTCTCTTCCAAACACAATGCAAGCATTTGGCTTTTTTTGTGTTACCTGTAGGTTATTCGCGTTTGGATATAGTTTAAACATTTGTAGCATCATTATTGGGATTTTGTATGGTCAATTTTAAATGAATGGCAAACTAATAAAAAAGGTATTGCTTCTGTAGAGAAGCATTAAGCAGCCTTTCTTTGAACAGAATCTCCATGGGATCAAAACTGGTTGTGTGGTATTTATAAACATTCTTTTAGGAGTGTTTCTCCAGTGACAGATGCTTTCAAGCGTTGACACATCATTGCTGTCAGATATGATGTACATCACACACCTGTAGTATTTTGAAAGGTGCATTTGTTCACTGTCTGATTCAGAATATTTTATACTCTCTGCAGTTGGATGTGTTGTGCAGTAGTTCTAATGCTGGAAGAGTGATTGATCTCTAATAGTGTTCATACTGATGTGCTATGTCTACCATACCCAGTGTGAAAGTAATGGATTCCATACTTTGGTTAGCGTAAATGTAAGCATCAGAGTTTTAAAAAGGAAAAAAAAAAGAGTAATTCTATAAATAAAACTGCCTTTCACAAAAATGTAAAATTGTTTCTCTCCAAATACTGTAGGAAAGGGAAAAGAATGAACATTTAGAGCCATGATGCTGTATTTGAAACAGCCTTTTCATTACCGTGCGAAGGAGCGTGTCGGTTAACAAGATGTAAAAATGTTTTGAGCAAGCATTTATTTTAACCAAGTTATTTGTTTCAATGTCAACCATTGTTTTGCAGTACCAGTTGTAAAGCAGACCTGGGAAAAAGAAGCTGCCCTTATTGAATACTACAGTGACTATGCAGACATCTCCATTCCTACTATAGATTTAGGCGTACCTAATACTGACAGAGGTGAGCTGGTGACTGCTGTTGTCAGTCTTGTGCAAATAGCTGTCTAAAGTTGGTGAGTTTTATGGATTACATGTATATTTCATATGTAGTACATAACTTAGAAATTCTGAATTTCTGTGGCACATTTGTGCAGCCTAAACTAAAGGGATTCTTTTGCTACACAGGAAATGGATGGAGAGTGCATTTTGCTGCGTAGGCAGAATGTTCTTTTTAGGAAGAATAGCTCTGAGTATGAAAGCATGGTACACTGATACACTCCAAGACACAAGAATTGATGTTATTACATGGAACATGAGTAAGAATATCAGTAATTGCAGATGTCATATATTTATTTCAGAAGTCTTATAAATGTATTTCAGATGGTGGCAACTGGTTAAGGAGCATAAACTTGCCACGTGGCACTCAAAAATTGCATGCTTGTGCCTAGCATCTCTTGATTTTAGCACAAAACCCAGATGTTAAGATTGGAAGATCTTTTTATGGCAAACAGCATGGTTTCAAATTAATTTGTATTTGAATAGGAAAAAGATGTGGATATGGTGGCTTCCATAAGTTTATCCATTTTAGAGTATTTTCTTTTATTTTATCTGTTGTTTCCAGGCTTATAGTCTTTGCTGCAAGCTCTTGCCTTCTGCATTAGAGGTGTCCATGCTGTGGCCTACTAGCTTTATCTCGCCTTCTAGGTCAGTCGTTCTGCTGTCTGGATTACTGCCAGCTGCCTTTTTAATTTGTTTTGGTCCTCTACAGAGTCTGTTAGAGGCAGAGAGAAAATAGACAAAGATTTCCATTTGCACAGGTGCATTGTGAATATTTTCACATGTGCAGCCAGTGAATATTTTCAGGAGGCAACAGACCTTCTGGGTATGTGTGCATCATCTGTGGCAAGTACTAGTCACACCAGGTGGAAGGGGGCTTCTGTGTTTGGCCTCTGAGCATTGCTGTGGAGAGCAGTGGGACCAGTGGGCTACTGACATTCTAAACTAAACAAATTGTGCTGAAGTGTGCTCCAATAATATTTTTGTCCATCTTTCATAATGGAATATTGAAACCTGGGTATTAATTTTGTAAATGTTTATATGTCAGTCTGCATGAAATTCATAGTTTGACAAAATCAGCAAACCTCTATTTCTCAAGCACAGAGTTACTGCATTTTCTCAAAACATATTTCAGATGTAAGAAGCTTCAAATACAGCACCCAATCTGTATTTTTTGAATGATTGTAATTGTCATATTAATAGCATTAATTGCTTTAGATGATCAGCTGTGAGCTAGATGAATAAAGACTGCAAGCAGACTTTTCTGATATATCTGGTACTTCTTGTTTCTCTTGTCCTGCTCATTCTAAGCAGGGGTATTTCACTTCTGCACTCCTAGTGAAGGATGTTTTACCTCCCACCTTTATTATAGTCTTGTGATAAATGCTAAGGCCTTTCCTTGGAAGAAGTTACCATGATCTAAAATGCTGCTGCTGAGTATGGTAGCTTAATGTAGGTTTAACTATTTATGTAAAAGCATATGAGCCTGCCTGACATATCATGAAGTGCTATGAAAATGCCTGGAGTATTTTGCAGAACCTGTTTCTATCATTGCCTCCTCATTTTTACAGTTTTGAATTAAGAGTAGCAGCTCATCCAGTATTGTCCAACAGCTTAACAGAATAAAGCTGGAATAAAGCTTATCTTTCAGGTTTCCAGAATTCAAAGAATTTCTGTGCTTGAACATTCTTCAAAACTATGCTCCTGAGTAGAAAGATTGGTTGTGTTGGAGTAGTCTGCAGAATCACAGAATGGCTTTGGTTGAAAGGGAACTCGGAGATCATCTACTCCAACCTGCCTGCCATGGGCAGGGCTGCCTCGCAACTAGACTCGGCTGCTCGAGGCCTCATCCAACCAAGCCTTAAACACCCCCAGAGAGGAGGCATCCACAGCCTCCATGAGCAACCTGTTCCAGAATCCCAACACCCTCTTACTGAAGAACTTCTTCCTAACATCCAGTCTAAACCTATTCTTCCTCAGCTTAAAACCATTCCCCCTTGTCCTATGGCTGACACCCTTATGAAAAGTCCTTTCCTGTAGGATCCCTTCAGGTATTGGAAGGCAACTTCAAGGTCGCCCCAGAGTCTCCTCTAGGCCGAACAACCCCAGCTCCCTCAGCCTATCGTCACAGCATCTTTGTGGCCCATCTCTGAACTCACTCCAACACACACCATTCAGCACAGTGAGGGATATGGTTAAACTTGCATCTCAAATATTTTGCCAGTCATTTCCAAAATGTTTTGTGTAGTGCAGTAAAATATTTCCTCAATGAATGATTGTTTATTACAAAATCTCATTTTGTTTACAGGTATATTCTGTTATTTCTCCTCATTTAGGTCACTGTGGGAAAACTTTTGCCATTTTGGAAAGGTTTTTGAATCATAGCTCTCCCAGAATTCCTTGGCTAGTCATAGTGGATGATGACACACTGATAAGGTATACATTGCAGCACTTCAGGAATTACCACAGTTCATGTCAATAGGAGTTTTAGCAGAATTCATCTCTTCTGTATTTAAGAGATACAGATATTTTATTAGTTATGTAGCCTTTATATTCCTGTAAGGAAAAAAAGAAGTTAGTTTTGGCATTTCTTGACTGATACTAAAAACAATGTAATCTTGTAACTTGTTATAAACTAGGCATATTAGTTTTCTTATGTAATCATATAGTCTGGATGTGATCCCCTGTTGTGATTCTTCATTGTAGGTATGTCTGATCTTATTGGTTATAGACATTTGCTAATACACTTTCCAAGATGTATTCCTCACATAAATGTGTTGTAAGCTAAGGTTAGTTGCCAGAGACACCTAGAACAGTTGTCCAAGGACTTGCCTTTGTTAGAAAATAAGTTTCTGTTCACATGAAAACTAAGTGTGCAATATGAGCAAAATAAGGCACAGTGGTTAACGGGCAGGTCATGGATATGAGAAGAGTTAGTTCAGGACAATACATTAATGAAGAAGGGGAATTGTTAAGAGGCTGTAATTGTAGATAAAGCAATATTTGCATAACCGAATCTTTGGGTTTGGTTTTCAGTTCCTGGGGGAAAAAAGATAATTTGCAAAGATTTTACCCTTGCTCAGAAAAAAATAATTTCATGTTTTCTCTGGGATGTGAAAATTTTGCTGAGTTTTGCTGCCTGCTTCAGAAAACAAATTTATCATTTGTGCAAATGTAGCAGTCGTCTCTCACAAGAAATAACCCATCTTCAGTTTCTGTTCCAACAGTTTGCATCTCTGGTTTTTGTAGAATTTCTCATACAATTTTTGTGCCATTTACTGGAATGCCACTTAAGCTGGTATTGACTGTTTTGAAAAGAAACTCTGTATGATTGATTTATTTACTTATTTAAAAATGGGTTTTCATCCTGTAGTATCTTCAGACTCCGAAAATTACTCAGCTGCTATGACCCAAATGAAGCAGTGTTTCTTGGAGAACGCTATGGCTACGGCTTGGGAACAGGAGGATACAGTTACATCACTGGTGGAGGAGGGTAATGTATTTAAACTCTCGCTGAGATCCACATCGGTCCCTGCTTTGAGCGCAAACATTTTGAATGACAGCCCTTCCGCAAAGGAGACACACACAAAACAGGAGGCTAACAGCTGCTGATTCATTAGGATTAAATCTGCTCTCCTTCCAACACATAAAATTACAGGTTTGGATGTTGGTGAGGAAAACAGTGGTGCAAAATGTGCACACAGCTCACTCGTAAAAGGAAGATCACCCACGGATGCATATATTTATCTACACTCACCAAGGGCAGGGGGAGGTGTCAGGTTCCTTAGGTTCTGTTCTAAAGGGGAGAAGTTCTGAGCTGCAAAGGCTGTTTCTGTGGAGAAAGAGGGAGAGAGCTCCTCTCCATAGGAGAGCTCCATTTATACCCCTCTCCTTTGACTAGTCAGTTCCTCAATTAGTTGGTTCTCCAAGAAAACAAAAGGACTTTAGACTTGGGGGCATCAGAGATACAAAGCTGATAAAGGTCAGCTCTTCACAAGCCTCACCTCGAGGTCTTTCCTGCTTGGGGCAGGAGTGGTTGCAACTGCCACAAGCACAGGTTGGTTCCAGTAGAAAGAGTGGCATTTCCTAGTACAATTAAAATGTAATGATGCTCAAAGACTCAAATGTCCTAACTAGGAAGAGGTTGTACTGCCCATCGGGAACAGATTTTAGAACAAACAGTTGAGGATGGTGTGTGGTTCAGAAGGGACTCTTAGATGACTGGTTCTGTGAGCTGGGTGCCTATTATCAGTTATCTACAGCACATATTCTCATGACAAAGTACCACAGAAATATCTGGTTGGAAGAGAACTCGAAGATCATTCAGTCCAATTTTTGACCCAATACTGAGCAGTCAAGACTAAACCATGTCCCCAGGCACCAGGTAAACACACCACTTGAACACCCCCAGAAATGGTGACTCCACCACTGCCCTGGGCAGACTATTCCAATGTTTGATAACCCTTTCCATGAAGGAATATTTCCTAATGCCTAGCCTAAACCTCCCTTGGTGCAGCTTGTAACCATTTCCTCTAGTCTTTCTCTTGCCACCAAGGAGATGAGGCTGGTCCCCTCCTTGCTCTAACCTCCCTTCAGGTAGTTGTAGAGAGTGTTGAGGTCTCCCCATAGCTTCCTCTTCTACAAACTGAACAACCCTAGCTCCCTCATATGCTCCTCACAGGCCATGTGCTCCAGGCCCTTCAGGAGCCTTGTTGCCGTTCTTTGGACATGCTCCAGCATGTTAATATCATTCCTGTAGTGAGGGGCCCAGAACTGAACACAGTACTTGAGGTGTGGCCTCACCAGTGCTGAATACAGGGGGATGATCACCTCCCTGCTCCTGCTTGCCACAGTGTTTCTAATACAAGCCAGGATGCCACTGGCTTTCTTGGGCACCTGGGCATACATCCTGGAGCTGTGTTTCATCTGATAGAATCCATTCTGTGTACTCAGAGGCCATCTTATGTGTGATTCAAAGTCTAGTAAGCAGAGACAGTTGGAACAGTTGGCTTTAAAAATGCCCCTGTGATCCAAACTGTTAAGAAGTTTGCAGGAGAACCAGAAGCAGCATACCTGGGGACAGGAATTGCTACAGTGGAAATAATTGTTTCAGTTTTCTTTCTGTGTCTTCTGTGTCTGTTCTTTCTGTGCGTGGGGAAAAATGGTCTTGATTCTCCTTTTGGTTTTGAACTTCATGTGATGACTTAGGGAGGTTTAAGGAATAAGGATTTAAGGAATGACAGTTTAGGTTTAGAGTTCTTTAATTGCTACATGATAACTAACCAGACCATATATTTGAGTAAAATAGATGAGAATATCCCTTTGAAATCCTGGCCAAATTTAGGAGGAATTGTAAGCTGCAGTAAAAATGGTGGCTAGCTAAGTATTTGTTTGGAATAGTAACAACAGACATAATTGGTGTAATTAATTTTCACTGTATTGCCACAGGTCAGCTGCCCAAATAGGCTTTCCTTTTCTCTGCCAACCATTCTTTTTCCAGTCCTTTAGACAACCCCACAGAGCGCTGGCTACCATCCATGAGTTGGTGTAGAGACAAAGCTTTGGCCATCTCTCATGTTCAGCTACATCAAGAGCTAGCTGGACAGCTTTTACCTCTGCAAACTGACTGGATTCTCTTTCTCCATCCTTTGCTTCTGCAACTCGGCGTGTTGGACTCCACACTGCAGACTTCCACCTTCGCTTGTTCCCAACCAGATGACAGGAACCATCTGTGAACAAAGCATATTTCTTTTCATCATCAGAAAGGTCATTGTAAGGAGGAGCTTCCTCAGCACAAGTTACTCCCTCTAGAGGTTTAGTACAGTTAGTGCCTTCAAGCCAGCTTGTGATCACCTCCACCAGACCCAAGATTTCCCATTCAAGCTTTCTGTGTTATCAGAGCCATCCACTTGAACCATGTGGAATCTGTGGCATGATGTGGTGTAGAACCTTTACCTTTGAACATCCAATTCAAAACTGGTAATCTAGGAGCTAAGAGAAGTTGTGATGAAAATTTGCAGCTAGCTTTAAAAGCACAGCCTGAAACTGCCACACTGTAATTACCTTTCAGAAAGCACTTCTTGCTCTACTCGTCAGTACTGAAAGTTTGACGCTTCAGATGTTTTTGTACCAGAGAGCTACATTTTGTTTCTATTTTTATATAATTTAGTAACATGTATTAATTCCTGTCATTTGTCTTCTCTAGTAGCTGTTGTCTTATGTATTTCATTTGCTCTTTTTTCACTCAGGATGGTTTTCAGCAGAAGAGCTGTTCAGAAGCTGCTTGCTAGTAAATGCCGATGTTACAGCATGGATGCGCCTGATGATATGGTCCTTGGGATGTGTTTCAGTGGCTTAGGAATTCCCATAACACACAGTCCACTTTTCCATCAGGTCAGACAGGTTTTTTTACTAGTATTTAAAATATGTTTCATTCTTTTAAGTATAGATGTAAAACAAGACTCATAAATATTGCAAACTCATCAATATTGCAGACTTGATTAATACCTAATAGCAATAACCAAGATGCTGCTGTCATACCTAGTCCTCTCCAGAATAAGTTTGGTCAAGCAGATAAGAATATTCCCAAACACTGGATTACTACAATGCTTTAATAGTTTGTAAGATATTTCAGTTACCCTATGACTACATTCTATTAAAATTGCAGTCAGAGATGGGAACTTTAGAAAAGAAATAGAATTCAGAGCCACATGCTTTGAATATTTGTGATATGTCCTCTAAGAAAAGAAGAAAAACCCCAAAACCACAACAAAACAAACAAAAAAGCTAAAACCAACCACACCACAATACTTTTTTCTTCAGATAATGAGGACTGAAATTTTTCAGCATGTTTTCTCTACTTACCCATTTTTTTCTGCTGATTCAGTGTTTACTATTCTGAAATATCTCATCAGAGATATACAAAACATGTAAAATTATTTCCAGAGCTGTTGTTTTTGCAGTGGATTCTGAAGAATAGTGTAAATATGCTAAATGACCTGATCTTTGGAGGTCCCTTCCAACCAAAACCATTCTATGATTCTGTGCTAGCACAAGGGGAAAAAAAGGTCACAAACCATGATGCTCTTGTAAGCATATTCTCTAGTTTGGGAGAGGTGGGTTGGAATAGATTTGAGTCTTCTTTCTGTCTTCCAGACTATTTAATGATCTAACTGTAGTGTCACAGTGGAAAATGCGATGTATTGGGTCTCAGATTTGCTGCTTCATAAACTAAACAAACAGTTTTACCTTCCTCCCATGGCATTAAAGAGAAGAAGCACTTAGGATTTTTCCCAAACATTGCACATGTTCTTTTTTTCTTTTTTAAATCAGCATTTAAATCAATACAGTGTTCAATGTTTTCCAGGTGCTAACATAGTTTAAAAGCTGTGAGGCCTGGGTACCTGAATGTGAACTAAGATTAAGATAGCAGACTGCTTGAAAATCAGTGAATTGCCATGGAATTCAAAGCAGCTGTTGGGGGGAGGGGGTAGGGTTTGCTATTTAAGTTATCATCTTCTCCTATATTAAAATTCTCTGATTACATTTACTATTTAGAGAAATGGGCAGATTGAGAATGCATTATTCAGTATTTTAATTCCTTGTCCATATAAAAAAAACCCCATGTGTTTCCTGGTTTCCATCACTAACTCCTTTCAGTATAGAAATCAAGTAATGCATCCTCTAAAATCAAACAAGTTATTGAATAGTTTGTACTTGCACAAGTGTTTAAAAAAAACAACACATAACCCACCTGATTAGAGGAGACGCAGGA
The DNA here is from genome assembly GCA_033816785.1 of Picus viridis. NCBI lineage: Eukaryota > Metazoa > Chordata > Aves > Piciformes > Picidae > Picus > Picus viridis. Next base: position 18,925,522 of record CM066566.1, read on the forward strand.
AGAACAGAACTCATTGTATGAATTTGTAGGAACAGCCTTCCTTGTAGTCTTTAAGAGTGCATTTAATACTGGATCATTTTCACAGAGTCACACAATGATAGGGCCTGGAAGGGACCTCAAAAGATCATCAAGTCCAACCCCCCCCCCCCCGCCAGAGCAGGATCACCTATACCATATCACACAGGAACACATCCAGGTGGGTTTTGAATATCTCCAGAGAGGGAGACTCCACAACCCTCCTGGGCAGCCTGTTCCAGTGCTCTGTCACCCTCACAGTGACAGTTTTTTTTCCTCCTGTTTCCATGGAACTTCCTATGCCTCAACTTCCACCCATTGCCCCTTGTCCTGTCATTGGGCATCACTGAGAAGAGCCTGGCTCCATCCTCTTGGCACTCACCCTTTATATATTGATACACATCAATGAGGTCAACCTTCAGGCTCCTCCTCTCCAAACTAAAATACCCCAGCTCCCTCAGTCTCTCCTCATAAGGAAGATCCACTCCTTTAATCATTTCTGTGGCTCTGTGCTGGATTCTTTCAAGCAGTTCCCTGAGGTCCTTCTTGAACTGAGGGGCCGAGAGCTGGACACAGTATTACAGAAGTGGCCTCACCAGGGCAGAGAAAATGAAAGCCTAGTAGTTTGATATTGCACACAGAAAATTACACTTGAATTGTAATTCATCTCCAGTATTCCTTGTAACAAATTCTAATTTGACTTACCTTCAACAAAAATTGACCCTAGGGGGCAAACTCATGTGTGCTTATTCTACAGATTCTGTTGCTATGCAGCAAATAATTTTACAAATGAGAGGAACAAAACTGGATTTTCTGTCAACCAGAAAATTAATTTTTAAAGACTTGGATGAAATGTTATCATGGACAACCTTCCTTGAAGTGCATAAATCTAAAATTGTACTGTGTGTATGTTATGGAACAGAAGGAAATACGTATCCATCCTTAGAATGTCTGTGATAGAGTAGAATAGAATTAACCAGGTTGGAAAAGATCATTGAGTCCAACCTGTCACCCAACCCCAACTAATTAACTACACCATGGCACCAAGTGCCTCATCCAGTCTCTTCTTAAACACCTCCAGTGATGGTGACTCCCCCACCTCCCTGGGCAGCCCATTCCAATGGGCAATCACTTTCTCTATGAAGAATTTCTTTCTAACATCCAGCCTAAACCCCCCCTGGCATATCTTGAGACTGTGTCCTCTTGTTCTGGTGCTGGTTGCCTGGGAGAAGAGACCAACCCCCACCTGGCTGCAACCTCCCTTCAGGTAGTTGTAGAGAGCAATAAGGTCTCCCCTGAGCCTCCTCTTCTCCAGGCTAAGCAACTCCAGCTCCCTCAGCCGCTCCTCATAGGGTTTGTGCTCCAAACCCCTCACCAGTTTTGTTGCCCTTCTCTGGACACATTCCAGCAACAGTAACAGTGCTAGCTGACTTTCACTGATTTCCTGTTTGCTTAGGTGCCAGGTGCATCACTGAATCACAGAGTATTAGGGGTTGGATGGACCTTGAAAGATCATCTAGTCCATCGCCCCTGCCACAGCAGCATCACCTAGAGTAGCTTACACAGGAATACATCCAGGCAGGTTTTGAATGTCTCCAGAGAAGGAGACTCCACAACCTCTCTGGACAACCTGTTCCAATGTTCTGCCACCCTCACCATGAAAAAGTTTTTCCTTCTGTTCATGTGGAACCTTCTATGCTCCATCTTGCACCTGTTGCCCCTCATGCTGTCATTGGACCTCACTGAGAAGAGCCTGGCTCTGCCCTCCCAACACTCACCTTTCACATCTTTATAAACATGAATGAGGTCACCCTTCAGTCTCCTCCAAGATAAAGAGCCCCAGCTTCCTCAGCCTTTCCTCATAAGGGAGATGTTCCAGTCCTTTAATCATCTTTGTGGCTCTGCACTGGTCAATTTCAAATAGTTCCCTGTCCTTGAACTGAGGGGCCCAGAACTGGATAGAATATTCCAGATGTGACCTCACCTTTTGATGTATCGAGTCTCCTAAAGAGAACCTTCCCATGCTGAGTGGCAGACAGGATTGTAGTCTCAAAAAATCTCCACAAAAAGCAACCTATTGGCTTTCATAGAATTCCAAATACAAAGTCTAGCACAAAAGAAGAGGAAGATTATGATAATTCTATAAAAAGTAAGGAAGAAGAAATTCAAGGTCTTGATATCTTATGGTCAACCACCTATAAGTAGAAAGCTGTGCAATAAGAATTATTAGAGCAGATCTCATTCTTCTTGAATTGTGAAGACACTAAAATTTTGTCTATAGCTCAATAAAGAGCTGATTGATTTTCAAACAGCAAGAATCTTTCCTCTCAGATACCTGAAAATGGTCTCTAGTCAAAGCAAATTCTTCAGATGTTTGAAACCTACATGCTCATTAAAGTTGGTTTTCTTTGAAAGTCTTGAGGGAGATAGGCTCCCTCTTGGTTTCTCCAGTGGCATTTTAAAAATAAACATTCTGTGTTTAAATACCAAACAAAAAACCCAACAACACGTATTCAGAGTTCTTAATGACAAATTGTGCTGCCTGAATCAGAAGTGTGTACAGAACTGCCTGAAGAACACAGCATACAGCATTGATTAATACCAGAATGAATAGGTGAAGCACAAAGTATTAAATCAGTTACCAGCTTAGGCATCAAATCACTGACTCAGTGTCCAAATCACTTCGTTTTCTTCTCATGTTATGCATCTAGAAGAAAACCCCAGTGTGGGTCTTCCATCCATTTCTCTTTACAAAGACTCTATTTACAATGGAAATACCTAGTTATTTTACCAGGGATCACTATGGCTTTTTATATAATGTACTTACATGCCATTAAACTGTCAGAGGAAATGAAACATGCCTGGTGCATTTGGAAGTCAGCTGTATTGTGTAGCTCTGTTGTAATTCTTTTTTGACATAACTTGGTAAAGAATAACAATGCAGTTCCCTGGCACCACAATACTTCTTGCATTTGGTAACCTTTCTCCATCACAAAACTGATTTCAGCTACTTATGGCCTTATTAGGATCCTACAATCACGCTGGCTGTGCTGGCAACTCTTGTTGGAGGAGCAAGAGAATGATACTAAAACCAGTTTTGTCATTATTGAAACAAAACTGTGTATTTGACAAGATGCAGTACAAATTCTACACTGTCCCATCTTTTACTTCTGTTCATTGGTTCTGATCATTTCATCCAGAGAAATAGGGTATGTTTAACATGTGTGTGGTGATTGCAGATCTAAATTAATTCCTATCAATTAATTTAATAGAATGACATCAAAACCATGTCACCATCTTGTGTATTTTCTCTCTTAGGCAAGGCCAGTGGACTACCCAAAAGACTACCTTTCTCACCAAATTCCAGTGTCATTTCACAAGCATTGGAATATTGATCCAGTGAAGGTGTATTTCACATGGCTGGCACCAAACACAGAAGAGCCACCTAAAGCAAAGAAAGTTGGACATAACAGAGAGGATTTATAAGCAATGGAATGTAACTGCCGATGAGGGACAGTCACTACTGTGATTTTTGTGTTGTCGTTTTGTTCCTGTTTGTTGCATTGCTTCAGAACAATGGGAGAAGGTGCCCAACTGACTTTTGGATTCTTTTCTTACTCTTGGTTTGCTTCTGAAATGTTCTGGAGCTTTGTATACCAATGAATTTGACACCTTTAAAATGTCTCATACAAGTTTATCTGTGTTCTTGTTTGAGCTTCGAGTCAACATCCATTTACATTTCCTTCCTTTGTTCTACCAAAAGCTGAACTCATGGTTTTGGGAGCCTAATATTGAACTTGTGTTGAATATGTATTGAACATCATCTCTCACTGGCAGCTCTCTAAACAGTTTCAGAACAGATTCTTGATGAATCAGAGAGCAGACATGAATTTGTTTCTCTGACCAGCAGCTAGATTGTGTGAAGGCTTTATACTTACTTAAAATAGATATAAAGTCTTTTATACTCATTTAAAATAGAAGTGTTGTCATTTCTTAAGACAGATGGACCAAGCACAATCTACTGTTGTACCTTTTATGTGAAAAATATCGTGTTCAAAATAGAAAAGAAAGGTTCAGGACAAGGATTTCTTAAGTGGCCACAGGAGGTCACTGTGGCTCCTTCAGAAACCTGAGTCACTGGGTATCTCTTTGGCAAGTATAAATTCGACTCGTAAGGATCTTTGCAGAACTAACACTTCAGCGTTTCTGATGTGTGCATTTCAATAGTGCATCGATGCCAACTTTAAAAAACCTAGTAGTGTTCCTAATTTATATCATCAAGTAATTTTATGTAAAGAGTGATTCATATTTAAAATGTTCTTGGGGTTTTGTTGTTGTTATTGTTTTCTTCTTTGAGTAATTGTAAAAATGTTTGTACAAAACCTGGCTTTAGTATGTCCTAAACTAATTTTCTATGGTAAAACTGCTCCTTTTTAGATGACAGTATATGCCTCTTGGATGCTGTTTTAACTCTGCTTGCTCCATTGTAACCAAATACAGGTTCTTAAAGCCATACTGCTGAAATAATTTATGTTTTGTTTTCTTTTGGTAGGTTAAAAACTGATTCCACTCCAAGGTAGTGCAATACTTGTTCTTGAGTCTAAGTAGGGGAACCACTGATTCCTGTTTCAGTAATTACTGAAGTTGTGTATAAACATTTGTGAATGTTAGCTTGTGGAATTTCAAGCATTTGAACAGCAAGCACATATTCATAATAGATGGAAATTCTGATTAAATAGGAGCAATCCATGTTAATGTCTTTTTACTTCCCACAATCAGTGCCTTAAACAGTAGACATTTTACTGATAACCAGGACTATGTTCTCCAGTACCATGGACAAATTGTTAGTTATGTTTACTGTTTAGAACTGTGAGATCTGAATGCTGAATAAAAGCTTTTTTTCTTTAACCTTTTGTGTCTTCTTCCTCTTTGTAAACTGAGAACAGGATTACTTAAACACCTGTGTCCTGATTTTCTGACCTGAATACTACTACTCTGTGGTCATCTGTATTGAAAGGCAGCTCAAACACTTTTTAATGGGTTTTTTTGTAATATATATTCTGTCCTGACATGCTTTCCCAGAGTAGGTTAATTTTCAGGTCTCTGGTTTTGTCCAAATGAAAAATGCTTTTGGAATGGACATCTCATGTCACTGGGATTCTTGATGCTATCACAATAAATATGTCATTATCAAATTCTCCAAAGGCCTTGCAACATAGTGCGATCACTTCCAGCTTCAGACTGGCCCTGTGGAGGCAGAATTGGTCAGGCAAAGACAAGGTATTTTGGGTTCAGACTGTGCTGTACTGGTAGCTTCTATCTTGTTTAGAAATCTGGAACCATCAATTCGTTCATTGCTTGCTTACTCAGACTTTAACTTCTGGTCTGACGGATGTAATGGTGACTGTCTTAAAGGCCATGTTTTCTCTTGCCAATAGCCCTGAGTTTGACTGCAAGGATTCTGAAAGTATTACTAAGCATCAAACTTAAGCTTCCCATCTTCCTAGTTTTGAAAGCAATGAAGCAGTAATTTATGCAGGTTTTCTGCCCCCAAAACTTGGACTTTAGAGAACGTAACTAAGGATATGCAACCCTAGCAGCAGCATGACAGAAGTGATCTCCTCTAAACTAAAATGTTAAAGATTTCTTTTTTTCAAACAGAGAATCCCAAAGAGTTTTTGAAAGCAAGATGTGAAGCCTTCTGTATTGAATTTAGTTTGAGGAGACTTAGCAAGACTGTTACTATCTGAAACATAAAGACAAAATTGCATATTTATAACCCTGATCAATTTCTAATTAAAATCAAGGGGATTATAAGGGGTGTCATGTTAGAGCAATGCAAAAGAAGGAGACTTCACAAGTCATTTTTCTAGCAGTCAGACCAAAACAGGACTGCAAAGTTGATAGTCTGCTTAAAATCCACTTTTCTGGCATGTCCCAGAATTGTGGTGTGAATAAAATAATCTGGGAATCATTACTGGCTGTTGGGTTTAATGTTTATAGCACAGAAAACTGCTGTGTATATCTTTCTGGAATTGTCTTGATAATTTGCTTGGTTGGTCAGTCTGTTTTCATGAGCCAGAAAGTCTTGAAAGACTGGTGCCTTCTATATAATAGCAGGATATGGAAATGATGAGTGATGAAGTATTTGAATCCCACATTTGACCACAAGTGCAAATAAGAACTGTGAATCTGTTGTTGTTTCTCTACATCTGCAGGTGGCCCAGACGTGCAGAGACCCAAAAGAAATTGACTTTTGTCTCTTCTCTGAGAGAAGAAAAAAGGGCATGAGTCTGAGGCAGTTGGGTAGCTTTCTTTTTGTTCAGGAAAATATTAGACCCTAACACCAGCTCTAATGACTACTGACTGGAAGGAGGAGTCCAAATGAATTTATTTGCAGTTCCTCAATTTCTCATGCTTGAGGATTTTGTTAGCATGACTGGAAAAAGAGCATATCACAGCCAGAGGCCCAAGACCCCATTCCATTTGATTGCTAGAAAGTAAGATCAACACTGGGTAAGGACTACTAATAGGAACCTATGAATTGCCTCCAAAGCCAGTAATGCCACTTGAGTATCAAAAAAAGTGGGAAAGTAACAGGAGGTTTGCTTTTTAGAACACTGTCAAACCCTAAAGACTTTATTCATTGGACTCTGGTAATAAATACATTTGAGTTTACTGTAATGGAATTGCTTCTGTTTAGTGTTGATATAAAGCTAAAGAAGACATTTCAAGTGACGAGTGAAATACTCCCTGATGATGCCTCCTCATCATATTTACTGAGGAAAATAAGAGCACTTGAATCTCTGCCATTAATGCTGCCTGCTGCAGCTCTTCTTTTCATGTCCTAGGTTACAGCAGCATGGTTGCTTCACGCTTCTCACTGCCCAGGTGCTTCACTTGTCAGTACAGAGCAATTTTCCCTCCTCAGTCACATTGAGGAGGATATTCTGGACCCATTTATTTGTTAATTAGGAAGCAGCAGTGCTTCTGCTGGAATCAGCAGGAGAAATCTCCCAAGATTCACTAGGGCCTGCATTTGGATGGCAAGAAGGAAGCAGCTTTGGCAGAGTGTCTGCCTGCACGCTGGTTAATTTACAATATTGAAGAAGAAAAAGGAAAATCATCTAGACTGTGGGCACTTTGTTAATTGTCATAAGAAGAAGCCAATAAAGAAAATTTTCTGCTGGGAAAATTACTGTGCGTCATCAACTAGTTCCGCCTGCTTCTCTTGTATGTATTTAGAACAGATGTAGGAACATCTGTTGGTGGTTATGGGTAGTGCTTCAGTTCCTGTGCCTGTAGAGTATGAGAGTATCCTGTGACTGTTCAAGTCCAAAGCCACCATAGAGACTGGTTCAAAACAGTGGATCTGTCAAACCCCTGCTTTGCTCTGCTGTGACAAATACAGGAGGACCCCAGACAAGAAAATGGTTGTCAAGGCTTGTATGGTGGGCCACACATGCTCAAGTGCTGGTCCAAGAAATATCCCAAGGACAAAGACCCCCAACACATGGGCTCTACAGGGCAGGACAGCCAGCCAGCCAAGCTCTCTTTGCTGAACGTGGTTTTAGGATCCCAGAGAAACAGCGTATTTTTGTATGAGGAAATGAAGCAGCTTTGGAGCAGATACGTCAATCAGAACTATCTGTTAATAGTCTCCTTATCAAGAGGGCTGATCACTTTGGGAGATGGTCTTAACCGCTTTTAAGCCCAGCATTACAAATGGCAGTCAGGGATAGGTCATTCTGCTCCAGAGTCTGACTGGAAATGCCAGAGAGTGGAAGATGGAGCTGAAACTGTGGTCTTTCCAAATCACTTTTTTCAGAGGAACCCACCTCTAGGTCCACTGAAATACTCCAGGTGAGTATTTCACTGATTCCCATCAGTATTAATCACAGTTGCTGAGAGGTTTGGAGCCAGTGCTGTACTAGCTGCTTCTGGGTGAGCAGATCCATCACACAACTTCCCCTAGGGACTACCTGCCAGAGCTGTTCCTCGAGAACAGCACATTTGCACAGAGCTCAGCATTGCAGAATAACCCAGATGCCTTTAGAGGTCATCTGGTCCAAAGCCCCTGCTCAAGCAGGACAGCCTAGAGCTGAATGCCCATACCCAGATGGCTTTTGAATGTCTTCAAGGATGGAGACCTCACCACCTCTCTAGCTGTCCTGTACTGGTGTTGGACCATCCTCACAGCATAAAAAGGATTTCTTATGTTTGACTTCTTTGTGTGTCACATTGTGCTCATTGCCTTTTGCCCTGTGACTGAGAAGACCTTGGCTCTAATCTACACCCTTCCATCAGGTACTTAATGATAAGATCCTACCTGAGTCTCTGCCTCTGAGCAGTCCCTGAAACTGCCTAACAGAGGTTCAGATCCATCCTAATAGAAGCCTTCCAGTACCTGAAGGGGGCCTACAAGAAGGCTGGAAAGGGACTGTTTACAAAGGCCTGTAGTGGTAGGATGAGGTGCAATGGTTTTAAATTAGAGAAGAATTGGACATTTAGGTAGGACATTAGGAGAGAGTTCTTTAACATGAAGGTAGTGGAACACTGGAACAGGTTGCCCAGGGAGGTAATTGAGGCCCCATCCTTGGAAATATTCAAGCTCAAGCTCAACAGGGCTTTGAGCAACCTGATCTAATGGAGGATGCCCCTGCTTACTGCAGCAGCATTGGACTAGATGACCTTTGGAGGTCCCTTCCAACCCAAACCATTCTATGATTCTATTTTTACTTATTTATTAGGTTCTCTTTAACCTGGCAAGGTGACTCCAGGCACTTTCTTCTAGAGGCTGTTTACAAGTTTTTAATAACTGTCACAAGTGCCAGGCAGTTGCTGCATGGTGAGAAGCTGCTGGGAGCAATTAGCACTGAGGGGAAATGTCAGAGAGATTCAAGTGTAACACAAAATGCCACTGCCTTTTTTAAAGTTCTGTCGGTGGCAGCACAAAACCTCTGTAAGTCTCCAGCCTCTGGGGTTCAACCACCTACACAGCTATGCAGAGCAAGTCCTCCACCCACAGCCTCATTTCACTTCCCTGCAAGGCTGGCACTGGCAGCACTGGGAGCTGGAGAGCCACATGAACTCCACAGTGTCCCAGCACCCTGCACACGGCAGCGTTATGCAGGATGGGTCATCTGCAGCTCACACCTACCTGGGAAGCTGCTCTGGCTGTCTGTGTCACTTACATCACTGCTCAGCCTGTCTCTCCTATTGCCTCACTTTGCTGTTTGGTTTTGCATCCAGCCATCCTGCCACCATACCTAGCTCTCCAGATTGCACATCAGTCCTACAGTATGAGCACTGAGTTACCCAGCACATTCCTCCTGCTGCCCTCACCCCAATTGGAAATTAATTGGGTAGTTACCACTGTGAGCTGTCGGTTTTAAATCTGTTGCTTGTGAAGGAGAGTGTTTTCTATTAACACCTGTGCCCCTTGCAGGGCTCATTACCAGTATCTAGCTCAAGGGTTTTATTGCAGCCATCCTAGGGACTGCATTGTTTGGATGGTGAAGGTGTAATGCTGGAGGCACTGATGAGGAAGGGATTGGTGATTTCCTCCAGCTCCTCACTTGCTGTGTGGCTTCCCTGATGCTCTGATGTGAAAGTGCCCCCTTCCTGGGCACAGGGGTGATCTGCTTGTAAAAGTGCATGCTTCATTGTATCAGTTATTTATCAGTCAGGTTGAGGCTTCTTCACACCAAATCCTCTCTAATCAGTGTAAAGAATGGAAGTGTTTGCTGCTGAGGCTGAGCAGAGGCTTCAGAGCATCTGAGAGATTGGTGCAGGCAGCTACCTCCCTTCATGTTCACATGAAATTGTTTCCATGGTGAGAGAAAATTAATATATTTACAGATTCACAGATTGCATTGGGTTGGAAGAGACCTTCAAAAGTCACCTTGTCCAACCACCCTGCAGTGAGCAGGTACACCTCCAACTAGGTCAGGCTGCCCAGGGCCACATCTTGAATGCCTATGGGGACAGGGCCCCAGCTGCATCCCTAGGCATCCTGTTCTGGTATTTTACCGCTCTGTAAAGAACTTCCTCCTTATGTCCAACCTAAATCTACCCTGCTCCAGTGTAAAACCATTGCCCCTTGTTCTATCACTCCAAGCCCTTCTAAACAGTCGTTTCCTAGCCTTCCTATAGGTCCCCTTCAGATATTTCAATATCTGAAGGGAACCTACAGGAAGACGAGGCCTACAGGAAGATGAGGCCTACAGGAAGAATGGAGCATTCATCAATGCCCCAGTAGAACCAGTTTGTATCTTCAAAGCAATTAGGAGCTGCCAGTTCACTCAATGGCAGCCCCACTGCTATGTGTGGAGAATACCAGGAACAGCAAGCAAGCTCTCAATTGCTGCCCTCTTGCAAGGAGGTGCTTGCTTGTGTTGGCATCCTGTGCCTCTGTGTCAGCCTTCAGAGGAATTACTGATTGCTGGGTGCAAGGGCTGGGCTGGACTGAGCAGAGCAGAGTGAAGTTTTTCAGTGGAATCATTTGAAAAGGCAGTAGAACTATGTTTTTCAGTCAGCTGTTGAAGATGTTTCATTGTACGTGGACTACTTCTACACCAGGAGGAGCAGTATGTAGATCCCAGGTCAGACTCTCTGCTGGCTGAGTAGCTGCTGGATATGTCAAGGCAAATGTTAGGGGCCCATACACAGATGTCACAGCTGCAGTTGCCTGTATTGCCTTCTCAGAAATGTTTAGCAAGGTTCTGGCTGTATCACTCTGGGCAGGGAGAAAAGCTCTCTGCAGCAGAGGCTCATTTATGTCCTCTGTTACAGTAGCTGTGAGACCAAAGTTACAAAAACACATGTGATGTTCATTAGTGCATGTTGGGCTCTCACATCTCAAGCACTCTGAGTAATTTGGGAAGACTATCTTAATCCTGTCTTTCTAGAATTTGTTTTTCAATGTATTCTTTATAATACAGCTAATGGAATAACTTGCACAAACAGAAATCACCAGCATTAGACAAACACAAATCACTTTTGAGTCGACTGAGTCATCTCCCTCAGGGTATAATTAATTATTCAAGAAGTACACATCCAAATGTTGCATAAGAGCTCTCTTCCTACTGAAATTATCAAGTACATTTAAAAATGTATTGAGGAGATAAAAAATAGCTTAAAATATCTTTGTGAACTTCTGATTTCCAAGCTAGGTTCAAAGCCAGTTTAAAACATCCATGCATAACTCTGCATGCTGCTGCATGCCGTGTGCTCAGAGGCATGTAGAGCTCCCCAAAATCATATCATAATCCCTGAAGCCTTTTTGTTGCCCTCACAGCAACTAGTGAGCTCATATTGCTGACTTCTCTGAGAGGAGAACTGCCCCTGAGGTCACTGATGATCACAGAGAGACATGGGGATCCTAGTGGATGGAAGGCTGACCATGAGCCATCAATGTGCTCTGTGGCCAAGAAGGCCAATGCCATTCTGGGGTTTATTAGAAGGAGAGTGGTTAGTAGAGAAAGTCGAGAGAGTTTCTCCTCCCTCTCTCCTCTGCCCCAGTGAGGCCACATCTGGAATGTTGTCTCCAGTTCTGGGCCTCTCAGTTTAAGAAGAACCTCAGGGAACTGCTTGAAAGAGTCCAGCACAAAGCCACAAAGATGATTAAGGGAGTGGAACATTTTCCTTACAAGTAGAGACCAAGGGAGCTGGGGCTCTTTAGCTTGGAGAAGAGGAGGCTGAGAGGTGACCTCATTCATGTTTATAAATATGTAAAGGGTGAGTGCCAAGAGAATGGAGCCAGGCTCTTCTTGGTGGAGCCCAATGACAGGACAAGGGGCAATGGGTGGAAGTTGAGGCATGGGAAGCCCCATGGAAACACGAGGAAGAGTTTTTTCACTGTGGGGGTGCTGGAACACTGGAACAAGCTGCCCTGGGGGGTTGTGGAATCTCCTTCTCTGGAGATATTCAAGACCTGCCTGGACGTGTTTCTGTGTGATCTGGTGTAGGTGATCCTGCTCTGGCAGGGGGTTGGACTGGATGATCTTTCGAGGTCACATCCATCCTTTAACATTCTGTGATTCTGTGATCTTCACTGCCTGTCCACAGCACCCCTTTCTAGACCCAACCTCACACCTCAGACCTCTCTGCTTCACCTCCATTTCTGAGCAGCAGAAGCAGCAGCAGCACATTCTTTGCAGGCAGCACTAGTCTGATCTAAAACCATGGCCTGATTTCAGACAAAACCAGCATAAAGCCAAGTTTATATCTCTTAGGAGAAGTGCTTATTGGATACAAAATTAAGATAGTTTGGTTTTTTTCCTAGCAGCAGGGAGCAGGAATACTAAACAATAAGCTATTGAATAACAAATATTATCATCTTCACTGGGCAAGAGTCTCAAGTAATTTATGAGTAAGGGAGACTTTACTCACAGGCTGAAGAACATATCAGTTTTTTATTTCTGTAATTATTTCTCAAGGGCTGTAGATCAGCCCTGTCAGACAGGCACAGAGAAATACTCTAAAAATGAGAGGTGGTCTAACCTGATGGGGCTTCTTCAGAGGTGCACTGCAAAGCTCCAGACATTCATCAGTCCTGCAGGAACAATTGCAAGGCTGTTGGTTCCTTCTAAAAAACTTTCACACCACTCAGCTCTTAAGGGCTGATACTGCTTAACAAATCTCATGGCATACAAGACTGTTTTTCATGCAGTCTGAAATTTTACTCCCTGCACTATTTCCTCCTTTCTTTCTCAGTGCTTTTTGTTCCCCCACACACTGGGGTTTTTTTGTCCTAATTTGTTTTAGAGACTAAGCAAGGAGGCTGAGGAGTCCTTAGCCACCCACCCCCCCCATCTAGGCTGGTGTGCCCTTGACATCAACACAGAGGTCGTCTTTAAACCAAGCCTACCTGTGAAGTAGCAAATGCCCAGAGCAGCTCAGATTTATTCTCCCTCTCCTCCTCCTTACCATTTCTGCCACTTTTTTCTATGCATTCACATACCAGTGTCTTTTACTATGTTTTGCTCCCAGAAAAGAGACAATTTTGCCATCAGCTGACAGGGATGATGCAAACAAGCACTCTGGGTCCACCTGGTATTTTCTTGCTCAGCAGAACTCAGCCACCGCAGGCACTAGCAGCACCTTTGCAAATATGGTTTTGGTATTTTTAACAGCCAGTCCTTTGCCTGATATTAATGTCCCTGGGTGTAAATTCTGGGTGCATTTAGGATTTGGCCCAAGTGTTACCATGAAGGAAGAATTCTACATGCCTGGTGAACATGCTCAAAGCCAAACAGCTTTTACAGGAGGAGGCAGAGCTCAGCACTATAAAAACCCAGCAAAAAGTGAGTTTTGCAGCCTGACAAAGACCAATACACAGTTACTAGTTTGTCTTTAATTTATTCCTCTGTACCCAGTACCTGTGAATCCTGCAGTGGTAGGATTTCTTTGTAAAACTGGGAGACATGTCCTCCATAGCCAGTGGGATTTCTTTTGACATCCCTTTTCCCAGGAAATCAGGCTGGTTTGCTCTCTGCTATGACTGAGACTCTCCAGATCAGTGCACCTCGTGGCTGTGCCAAAAGGACTGGACAACCTCATGCTCATTCTGCTCAGACTCAAGCCTGTATCAGCCTGGCTTTGAGGTAGGAAAGATGGGATCTATCTGGGGAAGGTATGGCAGTGTCTCTGGGAGGTGACAAATGGTACACATGGACTTAGGAGTGCTGAGTGGCCATGGAAAGTAGGTAATGGAGAGAATATGTGAGTTGGGAGCAGAAGGAGCTGTAGGAGTTGGAGAGAAAAGGAAAGGAGACCCAGGCAAAGAGTGTGAGACCAGTTGTTCTGTTGTTATAGTAAGATCTCTTTGAGAGGTAACTGGAAAAAAATACAGGACTGAAGGGACCAATTTCTTTCATTTTTTAAAAATGTTAAAGCCTCCCATCCTCTGCATGTCTGGGAGGGCATGCCTGTCACTGACTTTGATAAGCCAAAATATTGCCATGTAGATCAATACAGATCTTGACTCCAAATCATGCTTGAATATTAGAAAAACAAATTGTACAAACTCAAGCATTCAGAAGCTGATGGCATCTCAGTTTTGTGTTGTCACATCAGTTTTTATGATGATTTAGTTATGGCTTTAAACAAAATTTCATTCAAACCCAGGCTTCAGGAATGGTTTAACTTTGGTCAAAGCTTTTTAATAGTGGCCAGCCATAGAAGTTTCTTTTCCTTTCCACCTGAAGATTTTCAGACAGTCTCTGTCTCCATACACACTTTGGGTTATTCCCAGATGACTTTCAAGGCCTGTGGCAATTTTTCCTGCATGTACCTATTGCTCATGGATATTTCATCTCCTCCTTCCAGAGCACTGCTCTGTGTCATAGTCCTCGTAAAAGTGATGAATCTCCACAGAGACCAAGAGAACACAAATGAATGCTCCCAGGGGTCACTATGGGGACATGATTTCTGTGTACAGCCTCTGTAGGACTGCTAGAAAAGTAACCTTCCTCTGCCAGCTCTTGGGACATTCCTCCGTGGAGAGTAGCATCAGTGGGATACATGCCTGGAAGAGGCTGCCCGGGGGTTGTGGAGTCTCTCTCTCTGGAGACATTAAAGACCCACCTGGATGTGTTCCTGTGTGATCTGGTGTAGGTTATCCTGCTCTGGCAGGGGGCTGGACTAGATGATCTTTCGAGGTCCCTTCGAGCCCCTAACATTCTGTGAGTCTGTGATGAAGAAGAAGCTGGAGCAGCAGTGCTGCAGACATGGTAGAAGGCTACCAGAAAGGCAATGGGTGTAGGGGACACTGCTTGAAGTGATCAAGACAGGACAGGAAAAATACATTTGGGTTGGTTTGGAGTTCTTTGCCAAAGCTTTGCACAACTTCAGACAAGTTGCTTTGTGCTGGATGAGAGGCAATAGATTCACGTGTCAGCCAGTACCACAGTTTCATGGCTGTTAAATACAGACAAGTCTATGGAAATCTGTGGGCTGCAGCACAATTGGAAGTAAAACCTTAGATATCTAAAGCTAGACACGTGATACCAAAAAAACTAATGAAATGTAGGTCCCCATTTTGTTTTACCTTATCTTTCTAGACACAGGAATAATCTGGAGCTTTGGGAACTTGATGGGGTGCTTGGCTGCGTGGTTTAGTTGTTGGGTGGGTTGGATTGGTTGATGGGTTGGACGTGATGATCTTGAAGGTCTCTTCCAACCTGGTGTAGTGTATTGTATTGTATTGAAAATGATACATTTGATTAAGGTATCATTTTATTTCCATCCATGATAGATTCATAGATTTCATTGGGTTGGAAGGGACCCTCTAAGGTCATATTTTTTCTGCAGTGACATCTCCAACTAGATCAGGCTGCCCAGGGTCGCATCAAGTCTGATCTTGAATGTCTCCAGGGGCAGGGCCTGGTCAGCAAGTTCCAGTATTTTACCACTCTCATTGTAAAGAACTTCCTCCTTATGTCCAACATAAACCTACCCTGCTCCTGTTTAAAACCATCACCCCTCATCCTATCACTATAAGCTCTTCCAAACAATCCTTCCCCAGCCTTTCTGTAAGTCCCTTTCAGATATTGAAATGTAGTTATAAGGTCTCCCTGGAGCCTTCTGCTCTTCAAGCAGAACAACCCCAATTCTTTGAGCCTGTCTTCATAGGAGAGGTGCTCCAGCCCTCTGATCATCTTTGTGGCCCTGTTCTGGACCTGCTCTAGTAGGTCAATGTCTCTCTTGTGTTGGGGGTCCCATAGCTGGACACAGTACTCCAGATGAGGTCTCACCACCAAAGCAGAGTAGAGGGGCAGAAGAGCCCTCAGTACTTGTTTCAGTAGGGCTTTTTTTTGTTGTAGTTATGAAACCCACAGTGAGGCACTTTATGGCACAGCTTCATTTTGGCTGACAACTGTATTTTAAATACTGCTCCTTACGTCATCTCTGCCAGCTCTTCTTTGCTAATAAATTTGAGGCTTGGGAATCGAGACCAACGGAATGTTCATAAATGAAAACTTAGATGTGATATAAACAGTGCCAGCCACCAAGGCATAAAACTTTATTTATTGAAACCCATTAGTGGCAACTGTAGCTATAGTGAGCTGTCAGAAAGCAACAGATTAAAATATTTTAAAAGGCTAAGAAGAGACAAATATTTCTCTTGATTTAAACTCAAGACTCAAAGCCAAGGTGAACTGTTCACCTTCCAAGGAAAAAGGAAGATGAATGGACGGTTCAGCATGGGCTGCCCATGGTCTTATCTCATATGATTAATGCAAAGCTCCTTGCCACTGGAAACGCTGTAGCTGCCTTGTGGCTGATAACAGACTAAAAGCAGAGTTGGAGGCTGGTTTTGCTTTCAGGAGATGGTGGGTAGGGTTCCATCACAAATGTAACGAGCTGAAACCCATTTCCAAGGCTCATATTTGCAATCAAAGAGAGGAGGCACCATCTCTTAGAGGCCATGCAAACTAAGCTTTCACCCAAACAGAAATTCTTGTGAATGCCATGTTAGAATAGAATAGAATAGAATAGAATAGAATAGAATAGAATAGAATAGAATAGAATAGAATAGAATAGAATAGAATAGAATAGAATTACCAAGGTTGGAAGAGACCTTGAAGATCATCGAGTCCAACCTGTAACCATAACCTCACAACTAGACCATGGCACCAAGTGCCACATCCAGTCCCCTCCTGAACGCCTCCAGGGACGGAGACTCAACCACCTCCCGGGCAGCCCATTCCAATGACGAATCACTCTCTCGGTGAAGAACTTTCTCCTCACCTCCAGCCTAAACTTCCCCTGGTGCAGCTTGAGACTGTGTCCCCTTGTTCTGTTTGAATAACCTTCTTCACCTGTACTGAGGTGATGGGAGCAACTACTGCATCAGGACTCCTGGAGGAAGCCTCCTTAGAAACCTCCTCTGTGCCAGCAGGTACCTCTGCAAGACAGTTTTATTTAAACCTCTTGGAGTTATTTTTAAAAGTCTCTTTTATCAAGTTGTGGTGGATTGAAAGGCTGGTCCTTCCTTGCCTCCCACCAGGGCACAAAAAAATGAGACTCAAATGGATTGCAAAAGTGGTGGAAAGTTTAAAGGGAAAAGCAGTGAGTATTTTACAGAGAACCACAAGTACAGTGGCAAAAGGCAATCCCAAAACATACCCAGGAGCATCCCAACACTCCCCTTTTTCCCCACCTGAGGGTACACCCAAAACTCCCCAGGCTCTTTCTTCCCCACACCCCACCCCCCCACCCCCCCCCACCCCCACCCCCCACCCCCGTTAGGCTAATCTCAGCTGGCCAGATCTGAGATTGCCCTTCCCCTTCTCTTCCAGGCATTAGGGCATTAGGCCTGGACAGGCCCCAAGAAGCCTCGAGATGGCTCCCCTCCATTACCAGATAGGGACCATCTCCATAGGAGTGGTGAGGGAAGAAAGAGGAAGTGGAGAATCTTGCTGGTGGTTTTATAGAGAGCAGGGAATTATGGGATGAAATACATTGCACCCCTGGGCTGGATCCTTGGGAGCCCGCAGATGTGGCTTGTGTGGTAGCAGCAGGAGGCACCCAGCCTAAACCACCACACAAGTAATGGAGAACAGAATTCTTATGACCTGTTGGACTTGGAGTCCTTTTTCCTCTGAACGGTCTTCAATCTTTGGAGTGTGTTATGGTGTCCCTCATATGTTTAGCATCCTGGGATCGTCTTTCATGGGAATGAAGTGGCTCTCACTACAGCTCCTCAGGTTTTGTGCTTGTCTCAACGAATCTGAAAAGGAGCAAGATATTTTTGCTGATACCCTGTTGTTAGGAAAAGTTTCCATCTTTATTTTGAAGTCCAAGCTGGCAAGGCTACAAAGATCTCTTCACAACATTAAACTTAGGATTGTTTGTTTGTGCGGTTTTGAAAGGCCTATAAGGGACTTTTAAAAACCCAAACAAACCACAAACACCACCAAAGAAACTAACAAAACCAAACAAATAAAACAGAGAGTGTTTTCCTGGGGAAATTTTCTTTTTCCCATGAGTCCAAAGTGATTCCCAGTGTTCTGTGAACTGTCATGAATTGTCTTGAGTCTGCAGGCTTCAAGGATTCCTGGCTACTTTTATCTTTCCCTTCGTGGGACAGGGAATGTAGGAAGTGAAATGTCCCATCAGACAACGCAAGCTTCCTTCTGGGTGTGTTATACAGTGTCACTAGGAATTTGCTCCAAACTCTTGCTAGCAGAGATCAGTCAGGTAACCATCAACCCCGAGCTGAAATTCCTGTGAAGCAGTAGCAAATATCAAATGTGACATGATGAGTTCATTGTATGAAAACATAGCACCCTGATTCTGCAAGTGCTGAAGCGATTTCATTTGATACTCCTCAAAATGATAGGTCTCAACTTTTACCCTGGCATGGAATGGAAAGCAAGGTTTTAAGGCCAGCATTTGCTGCAGTCAGGATCTTACGGGCTCAGCTCAGCTCAACTTGGAGGAGCAGTGCATGGGGGAGTGTTGCTGCAATGTCTTCCCTTACCTCTGCAGTGCAGACTGGAGTGAATCCAAAGCTTGAACAGTCTCTGAGCTGTGAATCCAAACCTCAAAAAGTCACTGAGCTTTTCTCAATGCTCAGTTATCAAACAACCTGTAACTTCCTTGGTTTTGTAGAGTGTACCCTCAGCAAGTTTGCTGAGTGGCTGATACCATGGAAGGCTGTGTAGCCATTCAGCAAGCTCTGAACAGGCTGGAGAGCTGGGCAAAGGGGAACCTAATGAGGTTCAACAAGGATAAGTGTAGAGTCCTGCACCTGGGTAGGAACAACACCATGCACCAGTACAGATTAGTGGAAAGTAGCTCCATGGAGAAGGCCCTTGGAGACCTGGTGAGCAATAAATTATCTATGGGGCAACAATGTGCCCTTGTGGCCAAGAAGGTTAATGGTATCCTGGGGTGCATTAAGAAGAGCATTTGTGTCCAGCAAATCAAGTGAGGCTCTCTTCCCCTTCTACTCTGCCCTGGTGAGACCACATCTGGAGTATTGTGTCCAGTTCTGGGCTCCCCAGCTCACGAGGGACAGGTGTGTATTAGAGTGTCCAGCAGAGGGCGACAAGGATGATGAAGGGACTGGAGCACCTGTCTTGTGAGGAAAGGCTGAGGCACCTGGGACTGTTCAGTCTGGAAAAGAGAAGACTGAGAGGGGATCTTTTTACTCTTTATAAATATCTGAAGGGTGGGTGCAAAGAAGAAGGGGCCAGTCTCTTTTCAGAGGTGTCCTGTGACAGGACAATAGGCAATGGATAACAACTGGAACACAGGAAGTTCCACCTCAAAATGAGGAAAAACTTTACTGCAAGGGTGATGGAGCACTGGAACAGGCTGCCCAGAGCGGTTGTGGAGTCTCCTCCTCTAGAGATCTTTCAAGACCCATCTGGATGTGTTCCTGTGTGACCTGCCCTATGTGATTCTGCTTTGGCAGGGTGGTTGGACTCAGTGATCTCTGGAGGTCCCTTCCAACCCCTGCCACTCTGTTTCTGTGATTTCTAGTAGGAAGTCAGATAAGGATGCCCCTGTGCCTGGCAAGGTGGTAAGTTCCTGGGGGCACTGGCTCTATACTTCAGCTTGTGCAAGAAATTGTCTCTACCAAAACCTCTTCTGGGACCAACCCTTCTGCTCACTTGAGTTACTATTTGGCCCCAGCGTTCATCTAGAAATGCGACAGAAACAGTTAACTGCTTTTCAGTGAGCAGGTATCCAAATTGCAGTGCCTTGGGCATGGAAAACTGCACAGGTTTGAGCCTTTTGTTTTTTAAACCAGCACAGAAACCCCTCCCTTCTGCAGCTTTCATCAAAATTGTGAAAGTGGCACATCTAGAGCTTTGCCTAGTGGTTTTCTGCTATTTTCTGTCTCTTGGTGGTGTGTATCTGCCGTGTACTTTGCTCTGATGTGCTGCTGAGAGCCACTCAGCTTGCTGTCTCTGCATAATCATTACAGCCACAGTGGGAAACCCTGTGACTGAATGCATCAATGTCACATATGGCCTAATTCTAGGGAGCTAAATCAGTTGGTGCAAGCCATCACTGATGCTGTAGTTCCCAACTGTCAAGCCAAACACATCCAAAATTGTCACTATCTGCTGACTGGGATTGTGTGCATGTGCTAACATTTGTATTGGCTTTGTGTGGCAAGGTTTTGGTTAGAGGCGTGGTGCTACAGGGGTGGCTTCTATGAGGTGCTGATGGAAGCCTCCCCTATGTCCAAGAGAGCCAAATCCAGAAGGCTACAAGCCAGACCCATCACTGGCCAAGGCTGAGCCCATCAGTGGTGGTGATAGAGCCTTCATGATAGCATATTTAAGAAAGCAGTTTTTAAAATGAACAACTTCAGCCAGAGAGAGGAGTGAGAATATGTGGGAGCAACAACTCTGCAGACACCAAGTTCACTGAAGAAGGGAAGGAAGGGCTCCAGGCACCAAAACAGAGATTCCCCTGTAGTCTGTGGTGAAGACCGTGGTGAGGCAGGCTGGCCCTCTGCAGCCCATGGCAGCTCATGGCAGAGCAGATATCCACCTGCAGTCTGTGGACAACCCTATGCTGGAGCAGGTGGATGCCTGAAGGAGGCTGTGACCCGGAAGGAAGCCTGTGCCAGAGGAGGGCAAGACTGTGAGTCCTCCCCCTGCAAAGGAAGGAGAGGCAGAGGCAATGTGATTAACTGACCACAGTCCCCATTCACCACCCCTCTGTGCTACTAGAGGGGAGGAGGTAGAGAAACTAGGGTGAAGCTGAGTCTTGGAAGAATGAAGGGGTGGAGGGAAGGTGTTTTAAGATTTGGGTTCATTTCACCTTTTCTTGCTGTGATTTGATTGGTAGTTAATTAAACTGATTTCCCCAAGTTGAGTCTCTTTTGACCATGATGGTAATTGGTGAGTGATAGAATAGAATAGAATAGAATAGAATAGAATAGAATAGAATAGAATAGAATAGAATAGAATAGAATAGACCAGGTTGGAAAAGACCTTTGAGATCATCAAGTCCAACCCATCACCCAATACCATCTAATCAACTAAACCATGGCACCAAACACCCCATCCAGTCTCTTCTTAAACACCTCCAGGGATGGTGACTCCACTACCTCCCTGGGCAGCCCATTTCAGTGGCCAACTGTCTTCCTGCCCTTATCTCAGCCCATGTGCCTTATGCCGTATTTTCTCTCCCCTGTCAAGCTGAGGAAGGGAATGATAGAATGTCTTTGGTGGTCATTTGGCATCCAGCCAGGATCAACCCAACACAATACTTTTTTTCAAGCACCCATGAAATTGAGCTGATCCCACTAATATGAGGCAGAATGGCTCTCTGTGGCAAAATTCCCAGGGCTGGATGAAACAGATGTAAGTAAGGGGGAAAACAGTTTTGTACTGCAAAATGTTAAAGCTATTGGCCTGTGTCAGCATGATGCTTAGCTGTACTTAGGAACATTAAGCTAATGAGGTCTTAAGGTTACATCTGCATAGGCTTCCTTGTAGGATATGCTGCTTAGCATTTGTGATTCTGTTGTTCTTTGCACATAGTCATTATGGCAACAGCTGCTTTTCAATAATTCATGTGCATTTGCATGCTTTATAGGTTTCTTCTGAAGATGTGGATCTCCACGTAGTTAATAGAGATATGCAGAATGCTTTGACTCTGCTTGCCTCTATGAAAAATCAAGGCAAATACTTTAAAGCTCTTTGAGACCTGCAATGCCAGTGTTTGCTCCCTCGAGGTGAACTGAGCACAGCAAGGGAACACCGGGCAGAGACAATCCTGATGCAGGAGGTATGCTGTCTTTCATCTGACTCAGAGCAATAGGAAACACTGTCCTCAACTTAAGTCCCCACTTTCCTGGTGTCAGCACCATTGGCACATGTGGGTTTTCATCAAAGACTAGCTGGGGAGAACTGTCTTTAAAATCTCTTCTTAGAAACTCCCCTGAAAGAGAATTGGATTAATGTGTTAATTTTATTATAATATCTTCTTCCTGGTGTCGCAGGAAGGATTCCTGTGGGGTGGAAGGTGGCCTTCAGGGCAGAGGTTAGAAACAGGGGGCTGATGGGAGGGTAAAAGTGTCTTCAGTCCTTGATGTGTTCAAGTCACACAAAGAAATTGGTCTTGTGCCTTGGCCACCCTAAGCATGCAAACACAGCCTGCCCAGACCTCTAGGAAACCCTGTCTTTCCCACACCCTCAAAGTGGATGGAGCTGACAGGGATGTATATCAAGAAAGAATATAGGAGACCTTCAGAAGAGACCAGACTAGTGCACAATGTTGGCACTGACTACTGCATGCACCAGAGTTTCTTGTCACATGTGAGTCCTGGAAAACGTCAGGCGATGCTCTGAACGATCCCTCCAAACCATGCTGTGCAGTCCGCAGTACAAGGCTATTGCTCCATGTAAACACCATGGGCCAGCGCAGCACAGCAAACCCAGGGCAAGCAGGCTGTATGCATGAATGGAGATGAGCAGTACAAAAGTCAGGAGCAAAGGTCTCATTTGAGAAGAGACACATCACCATCACATCACCACAGTCCTGCTACAAACAGGACCCTATATGGAGTTCATACATCAATCAAATTCAGCATCCAGCTGTGCTGTCCAATCAACCAGATGTAGTTCCTTTTGGCCCACATTCCCCTTACCCTTTTGCCAGAGGAGCAGTAAATATGTGGAGTGAAATTACCTGGAAGAATCTCATACAAGCTAGTGTGCAAGAGCAGGGGCTACAAAGCAACACAAGAAACTTCCACATCCAGGGAGCCAAATGGCTGTAAAATTAACAGTGTCTCCAACAAACTGTGCTATGGCCCTTTGCCTCTGGTATGAAGGGCAGACATCTCACCCAAAAGGTACAGGATGAGTGGAGAGGAAAAGAAGGTGAGAAAGCAACCAGATCAAAACCTTTTCTGAGCAGCAAAAGGAGGAAATTAATTTCCTGAATTGTGTTTAAAGGTTATTCACAGAAGCCCAGGGCCTTCTTGAAGGGAAGGAATAGCCTGTAGAGTTTGTTGTGTTCTTTCAGAGAAGTCTAAAATTGGCTGCTAGTTGATTCTTATCTGTGCTGGCTAAAAAAAAAAAAAAAATAATAATTAAAAAAAAAATTAAAAATTCCACAGATTAGTCACATTTGACTTAATTTGAATCAATGTCCTACCACTGCCATGATTGCCAATTATCCTCCTCCTGAGTGACTCTAATTAGGATCCTATGATTTGATCAAAGTAGATAAGCTGTATCAAGGAAAAGACGCTTGTTTGCCTGGATCTGTGGTCTTATTCACATACAGATAGCAGCACATCGCTGGAATTTGAGCTGTAACCGGATGAGTTTGAGGCTGAGTCATTAGCACTTTTTCTGCCTGTCTGTGTTTTCTCCCTTCTCAGCGGATGACAAAGGGACTGATGGTACCATTCACAGAGAGAGTGATTGCCCATTGGAATGGGCTGCCCGGGGAGGTGGTGGAGTCACTGGAGGTGTTCAGGAGGAGACTTGATAGGGTGCTTGGTTGCATGGTTTAGTTGATTAGATAGTGTTGGATGACGGGTTGGACGTGATGATCTTAAAGGTATCTTTCAACCTGGTCTGGTCTATTCTATTCTATTCTATTCTATTCTATTCTATTCTATTCTATTCTATTCTATTCTATTCTCAAGGACCTGACTGGGAAAATCATGATGGACACACTGAGCTTCTCAAAGGTCTTGTGCTCCCCTTCACATTATTGTCTCATGGTTTAACCTCATTTATCCTCTTTCCTTCCTAATCCTGAAACAGCATTCCAGAAAAAGGGGAAAGAAGTTGAGTGATGCAAGTCAGAAAGATCAGGAAAAGAGCCTTGGATGTGTTTTTCCTTTTTCGGAGGAGAAAGGCAGAGTTTCCTTAGCAACATGAAATACAGAAATGTGCTGAGACGAGATAGGAGAAGAAGATGAGGGAGAAAAAATGAGTGGAAAAGTTATCTTGGGACAAGGTTGGTATAAAAGGGGAAGACACCGACACAGTTGGTGTGGCAGTGAAAGGGAACCTGCTTGTTTTGAAGTGGAAATAACCAATGACATGGAGAAAGAGCTGAGGCAGGGAGCCAGGAGTGAAGATACTGTAATTTTGGTGTCCTGGGAACACCAGAGCCCCTCACACAACCCAGCAGCTTTGTTTCCTATGTGCCAAATTTATTTGGTGGGATCACCAAGTCATTTTTTTTGTTGTTTGGGTTTTTTTTGTGTCGTTTTGTTGTTGTGTTTTTTGGTGTGTTTGTTTGGGTTTTTTTTGTGGGGTTTTTTTGGTTGGTTGGTTCTTTACTGTTTGGTTTTGGTTTTGTTTATTCTCTAAACATATGAGCAGAGCTCATTTCACAGGTGCGACATTTATGGGGTTTTGACCATCAGAATATGATCTCACAAGACATCTATTCACAGATAAATGCAATCATGCTTGAAAGCAAGAATTTAAACATAAGAGAAACTTCTATGTCCTGCAGGAAAGAGCAGTCCTTAAGTCTTACCAACTCAAACGGTCCCATGGCGAAGCAAGAAATCGCTTGCATCTTTCAGGCTGGCAGTGGAAGCTGCATGTACTTGACACCTGTGAAGGTCAGATCTTTAATAACATCAGATCAATAATGTTCCTACAAGTCTATATAAATGGTTCTTCACTGGGCTTTTATTTATTTAATTTTTTTTTTTCTTATTTAAGCTGCCATACATGAGAACTTGGCCTGGGGTTCTTAAACTAGGGTTCAAATGGAGAATAATGTTTGATATTAAACAGGACCAGAATCAGCTCGCTTTCCCAGAATAGCTTGACTATGTACTAGCAAAAGAATTAATACTCACCGATAATTAGGCGAAGGGGAAAGGTCACTCACATTCACAGTACCACAGTATCACAGTATGACCAAGGTTGGAAGAGACCTCGAAGATCATCGAGTCCAACCTGTAACCACAGACCTCACGACTAGACCATGGCACCAAGTGCCACATCCAGTCCCCTCTTGAACGCCTCCAGGGACGGAGACTCAACCACCTCCCCGGGCAGCACATTCCAATGGCGAATCACTCTCTCGGTGAAGAACTTTCTCCTCACCTCGAGCCTAAACTTCCCCTGGCACAGCTTGAGACTGTGTCCCCTTGTTCTGGTGCTGGTTGCTAGGGAGAAGAGGCCAACCCCAGTCTCTGTTGAAACACTTCCAGCTGCCATGCTGTAAAGGCACAGTGTCAGGTAAAACAGACCCAAGAGTTACCAGAAGTACCCCGCAGATCTCATCATTATGTATCATTAGTTACATATTCTACCATCACCTGCGTTTGACTCAGTTTTGCTAAAACTGCTGCAGAGAAATATTTCAGTCTGTGTGGGCAACCTGCTAAAATGATTTGGTTTTCCTCACTGTCTGCTTCTGGCTTTTCATAAAGACACAATTTTACCTACCCTTTCAAACTGTCTAGTGTAAAATGTGCGAGACAGACTGAGACAGTTGGGGCTGTTCAGTATGGAGAAGAGAAGGCTCCAAGCATACCTTATTGTAGCCTTCCAGTATCTGAAGGGGGCCAAAAAGAAAGCTGGGGAGAGACTTTTAGAATGTCAGGTAAGGACTTGGGTGAATGGAAAAATCTAGATTGGATGTTAAGAAGAAGTTCTTCACCATGAGAGCGATGAGATGCTGGAACAGGTTGCCCAGGGAGGTGGTAGAAGCCCCATCCCTGGAGGTTTTTAAGGCCAGGCTGGATGTGGCTCTGAGCAACCTGATGGAGTATGAAGTGTCCCTGCCACTGGCAGGGGGATTGGAACTAGATGATCCTTGAGGTCCCTTCCAGCCCTGACAGTTCTATGATTCTATGAAAACCATTCTAACAGTTGAGACCAATTGAATTCCACATAATCTTAAGCCACCAAATCCTGTTGCAGGACTACACAAAAGTCTGGCAGGTAGACATAATCAGTGGCATATTGAGGTTGTTGTTCTGTTACGCGTTCCTGCCTTTATTATTAAGTGTAAAAACAGGCAAGGCATGATTATCCTCTCAATTTTTTCAGTCAGAGATAGAGCTCAGCTGAAGTATAATGCTCCTCCAAACTCTTTCCCAGTAGCTCAGGTGCCCAATTTCATGTAGATCTAATTATAATGAAAATAAATTTAATATAGAGCAATGTTTGCTAATAATCTTGTTAGTCCAGTGCTGATTTGCCTGTAAGTATCCTACAGAGCTGCAAACACCCATCCCCCAAAGCCTGGGGAAGCCATTCAGCAGAAGCCCCCATCGGTGCAGTCCCAATTGCTGCAAGGAAAATAGGCTCTGAGCTTGTTTCCTTAAACTTCCTTACTGCAGGTATGGCATTTGGGATCTTTCCTTCCTTCCACTTTCACCCTCTCTTTCTTTAAAAATCACAGATTGTATTTAGCAGTGCTTTCCAGTAGAGATCTTAAAATACATAGCAGGGAAAAAAAGAAAGAGAATAATTCCCTCAACCCTTCTCCACGCTGACACGCTCCATTAGCTGAGAGGAGAAGCTGACATCCTCTGCTAATCGATGCATCGCCTGTGTTATGTAAACAGTCAGGAAATTTGAATTATGGCACTGCTAAGGGATTTTTCATAATCTGTTAGCTCAGGTTTTTTTTGCTTTATCCAATTAAATTTTCTGATCCTGTCAAAGCCTGTAAAGCCCTTTCTTTGAGTTACCCTTAGCTCGAGTCTAAATTATTCTGGTTTATGAGCTGTGCAATCCTTGAGTATGATAATTGCATTTCAGCCACACCGTGACATACACCAGTGTTGAAGTTGACTCCCCATTTCTATACATGAATCAGAATAAACATAAACCTGCTCCCAGCTCTTAGAAATCACTATAAGCCCCCAAATAAACTCCCTGCCAATTAGCATTCACAATTAGTGTCCGTTACTCTTTTTTTCCCCCTTTTTTTCAAGTAAAGCAATCAATTAAATTAATTCTGTTCATGGGAGTGTGTTTGTTAAGCAATGTCATAAATAAATACAATATCCTTTCAAGGAACAATGTCAGTGCTTTCTCCCATTAGGGTTTTTTTTAATTCTCTGGAAATCATCTTTTCCCCCACTGGCTGCAGGCTGCCTTCACGCTCACGTCTACTTTGGTGTTACCATTGGCAGCTGCCAAACAGGGGACCCACCACCCCAGGGGAGCTGTGGAAGGGTTTGGTGGTGATACACAGACGTGACCGTGCTCCTCTCTGGCTTCTCAGCATCTGTACTTTCAGCCTAATCTTTGCCTTTCATGCTTTGCTGCTCCTGGATGGGTTTGTCAGACGCAAACAGGCTCAGCACATTTTGCTCCTTTCTTTCTTTCCTTCCCATTAGCAGGCTTGAGGCAAAGGTTCAGCTCATACAGGATTTTACTTCTGTTAAGAGTTGTTCTGCATCTGCCTTCAGGAAGCAGAAACCTTTTATCTCAAAGCCGGATAACTGAGCACTCAGAAGAAAAGCCCCTTTCAGTAGGTATATGTCACAGCTTTAATTGAATCCCCATCATTTCAACAGGGTCTTTCAACAGCTTTGAGGACTCAGTGAGCTGACGAAAACTCGAGCTGGAAAAAGAGCTTAGCATGGCTGCGGGCCAGGACTGTTCTCCCCAAGATATATGTCACATTGTTGTGTTAGACAGGATTAAGTGAAACAGCAGCAGCATCCCATTTGTAGGAGTGTGGCTATTGTGTAAAAAGCCACACAACTTCCTTCAAGCACAAGCTCCTGCTTGTATCTTGCATAAGACACAATTCTGAGTCAGAGAGCAAAGCCCTGCTTGTATGCTTGAGGTCCAGTTAATACTACTGCAAAAATCAGTACAAGTTTTCAGGTTGGCTAGTTCCTGAAACTGTGAGGGGACAGGAAGAAGACCCACCTCAGAACTTAAACCAGAGTTTATGTGCTAAAAAGAAATCTTCTTTTCCTTTCATTTCTACCTGCTGAAAGTGTTATCCTTTCCTAGAAAAATGTGGCTCTTTTATGCTCCTAGATAGTGAGGTCTAGAGCAGCACTGGGTATTACTGATTTGTTTATGCCTCACCCTACATGTCCACTACATGGTGGTTTTGTTTTGACTGCCTCATACAATAAGGTCCCCTCAAAAGACTAAAAGTTTTTCAACTCAGAAAAGGAAAGTAACCTTCAAATGAAAAACAATCCTTTAAAATCAAAATCCATGACTAGGGCAGATGGACTGCAATAAAATACCTTTTTTCTTTTGTGTGCGCATGTGCACGTAATATGTGATTACTACCTTCCTGTCCTCAAAGGTGTGTTCAAGGGCAAGTCCCTGTTTCTAGTGAACTCTCTGTCTGAAAGATAGCATGCTCTGCCCGATCTGCTCTGACCTCATGGCAAGTCTTCTCTTCCTGGGAAGCCTGTCTTTGTCTGGCCCTCGAATCTTTTGGCCTCTCACACAGAATCACAGAGTGCATTTGGTTGGAAGAGACCTCAAAGTTCATCCAGTCCAAACCTCAACCCAGCTGTAAGTGCCAACACCAAATCATGTGTCTAAGTCCACATGCTGGTTGAACACCTCCAGGGACAGTGACTCCACCACTGCCCTGGGCAGACCACTCCAATGTTTGATAACCCTTTCAGCAAAGAAATATTTCCTAGCATCCAGCCTGAACCTCCCCTGGTGCAGCTTGAAACCATTTCCTCTAGTCCTGTCACATGCCACCAAGGAGAAGAAGCTGGCCCTCTCCTCACTCCAACCTCCAGGTAGTTGTAGAGAGTGATGAGGTCTCCCCTCAGCCTCCTCTTCTCCAGATTGAACAACCCCAGCTCCCTCAGATGCTCCCCACAGGTTGTGTGCTCCAGGCCTTGCTTCACTTCTCTGGACATGCTCCAGCTTGTGCTCTCTGCACAAGCCAGAGTTCCACAGCTTTATGCTGCAATTTACTCTCATGTTATCCAGAAGGTCTTTGAAAACTTCTCTCCTGGAGCAGGATGGACATGGCTCGAAGAAAAGGCAGCCTCTACCCCAGCCTGAAGCAGATGCCTCCCCAGCTAGCTATGCCACAGAAACTAGGATCAATGAATGTGTCCATCAAACCTGCCTGATCGCAGCTAAGAAGGCTATGGGTCCAAATAGATTTGAAACAAACCTCACTAACGTTTGATTTCTTACCAGGAGTCAAATGTTACCTGCAGTTAACTGTAACTATGAAGCTGGGAAGAGCCTGTTTCAGAAAGACTGCTTCAGCTTCCTGAGAATCCAGCTGGGACAGGGCACTCCCTTTGTCTTGGGACAGTCCAAGATTTCCTATAATCCTTACCTCACTACAGAGCCCACAAATTTCTTCTTCCATTCTACATGATCAAAAAATGTTCACATTTTATTCAAATACCCATTGCATGGCCTGATTTGACTCCATTTAGTTTTTTTACCTTACAATGATACTTTCTGAATTCCAAGGTGCATTTCTTGTTCTTCACAGCCTTACTTCATGTTCTATTTTTTTTTTGAAGTGAATATTCGCCTGATTCTGTACTATTCACCTACGGTCAGCAACTGCAGCTCTGCTCTTAACAGAATTTATTCCTTCCTTGAATTGTGTGTTCCAAATGTCAGTCACACTTTTGACCAGAAGAAATGTCAAGTTTTCTCCACATGCAAGACTGTGAGCCCATTTGCACACTTGTCTGAATTAAACAGGTCCTTTCATTTTCTCAGGAAAATGGGCAAGTGTAGGGTCCTGATATAGGTGATATATAGGATATAGGTGATCAGTTAATGGAAGAGGCTATGAGCAGCAAGTACTCTATCAGAGCCAGGACTAGCCCCAGGGGCAGGAGTATGCAGGAGCTCTTGGTAGGTTGTTTCCCCAGAACATACTTCTGGCTGTGCTGTGACAGATGTGCTTGTTGTCCCATGCCCTGTTTAAGTTCCTGGGTAATATATCCATCTCACTCAAAATATGCATCAACAGATGCTTTGCAGAGCTGCAATTATGGGTGAGCAATTTCTGTTTCTGTCATTCTGTTATGAATACCCTTGGAGAGGGGAGGGAGAAGACCACAAGCTACTCCCACTCTGCGTGTACTGCTGGGAGGCCAGGGGACAGTGGCCAGGTCCATGCATGTCTGCTTGATTCCTTCTGAGAATGGAGGCTTATTTACAGACTCTGGGTTATTCTCTGGTGTGCTTATATACTTCAACAGGGAACTGTATCCCACCCTGCTACTATATGTCATACTGAAAGCTCATAGCTGTAAACTTGCAGATGTTTTTCCAAGTACAGATTTTTCTCCACGGAGAAAGGCCGCGGCAGGCACGCTCTGCTCCTTCACTGCGGCCGCTAGGGCCGGGTGGATAATGCTGTCGTATGGCAGTTCACAACCTGGGGAGTACTAATGCAACTGAAACATCACAAACAAGATGTCTTGCCTGAAGAAGCACTGACAGGGAACACAGATGAGAAGTCTCTGTTTGTGAGAAAATTTTCTTGTGGGAACAGATATTTTTCTAGCTGTAGTTGCCAGAGATGTTCTTTATGGTACGAACATGCCAAAAATTTTACTATCCCTCTTAGACAGCTGTCACAGTGTTCAGATTTTGGATATGCCAGTGTAGTAGGAGTTTTATTCTCATCTGTGCAAAATGGCTGGGTAACATTCTGCACTAGTACAACATATAAATAATTCAGCTGCTCAGAGATCTTTAGACATAAAAACAGGAATCATTTAAAATTATTGACTATAAATTAACACGCATTTTTGGCTTATATCTCTTCATAAATGGCAAATACAGGATTTTTCCTCCAGGAGATTCTGTGTTTGTATTGACAGTGCTATAACATCCCTTTTTTAAAATTGTTTTTCATTTAAATCAGCAGAATGTGTCCTTCTGTCTTCTTTATTGCTGCAACTTCCTCCAGCATTCACTGCATGATATTAGATGAAGAAAAACAGTTCTGTGGTAGAAATGCAGGATTACTATCAGAAGATACCTGCTGTCTTTGTGCTTTTTACCATTTTCATTAGAGCCACAAAAGTGATTAAGGGAGTGGAACATCTTCCTTATGAGGAGAGACTGAGGGAGCTGGGGCGCTTTAGCTTGGAGAGGAGGACACCGAGGAGTGACCTCATTGATGCTTATAGATATGTAAAGGGTGAGTGCCAAGAGGATGGAGTCAGGCTCTTCTTGGTGATGCCCAGTGACAGGACAAGGGGTAATGAGTGGAAGTTGGGGAATAGGAAGTTCCATGAAAACAGGAGGAAAAGATTTTTCACTGTGGAGGTGCCAAACACTTGAACAGGCTGCCCAGGTGGGTTGTGGAGTCTCCCTCTCTGGAGCTATTCAAAACCCACCTGGATATGTTCCTGTGTGATCTGGTGTAGGTGATCCTGCTCGGGTGGGGAGGTTGGACTAGATGATATTTTGAGGTCCCTTCCAGCCCCTAACATAGAAAAAATATAAAATTACAAACTATAGAAAAACTCATTACACTTCAGAAATGCAGCTATTTACAAAGTGCAGGTATTTACAAGTATTGCAAGGTAGCTTGGGTTCTAGTTTTTATTGCTTGGGTTTTAAGACCTTAAAATAGTGGGCACTTTATTCAGAGAAAGTAATGCTCCCCATCTGTTTTTGCAGCGTGACAGTCTAATGGCATTCCTGTTTGATTTACCAAGTCATTAAACTCTGGGAGAGGCTAGCTGGTGTTATTAATCATGCCCACATTGCTCTACCAAAAGTGGTTAAAATGGTTATTGTCACCTGGAGGCCATTTCCTCCAGCACTGAAAACACCAGCAGTGATTGTGTGAGCACTCCAGGCTCCTTCACAGCAAAGTAGTGGCAAATTAACTCAAATCATCTTATGCCTCAGAGGTCAGGAAGCACCAGGATAAGGTGAAAACTGCCAAAATGAGAGATAAATTATACCCTCCAATTACCTTACATTTTCTTTCAATTACACTGAATAGAAAGCACTTCTCAAATCATCTGAAATGAAAGGCAACAATAAAAGATTCTGGGTCACCAGCAAGGGAAAAGACAGGCAGTTTGAAAACATTCTAGGTGTGATCCTGTTCTAAATCTTAAGGTGACTTTGCTTTTAGTGGTGTAGTTTTGGATTATGATGGCAAAGACAGAGTGAATTGTCAGAAGCAGGCCACAGGAAAAGAAATCTGAGGAAGGATTAAGAAACAGCTTGACGAGGAGGGTCATAATTCCATTTTATGGAATGAACTGGCTTCAAAAATGTCGTTTGATAGCAAGAACTTCAAATAAATCTCATGAGCTGGGAGAGGTGACCGAGAAAGTGAGCCAGGTATTTGAAAGCACAGATGAATATCCATGCAGACATTATTTACAGACTGCCAGTTTGCCTTGCTCAGCTGCTCTAAAGGCGAGTCACAGTGTCTGTAACACACATCCTTCCCTTTGCACCCGCTCAGAGAAAGGCTATGGAGGGCATGGGGTATCCTGAGTGCACAGGCTCCCCATGGGAGTCCTGCTCTTGTCTCAGAATCAGAGAGTTAACCAGGTTGGAAAAGACCTTCAAGATCATTGAGTCCAACCTATCACCCAACACCATCTGATCAACAAACCCATGGCACCAAGCGCCTCATCCAGTCTTGTTGTAAACACTTCCAGGGACAGTGACTCCACCACCTCCCTGGGCAGCACGTTCCAATGGCCAATCTCTTCCTAACATCCAATCTGAATCTACCCATTTCTGGGTTGTTTTTTTTTTTTTCCATTCCCCCTAGTCCTGTCATTACCTCACACCCTAAAGTCCCTCACCTGCCCCATTTCCCCCTTTTTCCCCTCAAATCCCACAGCACCTGGGCTCTGCTGGAGTCTCCTCCCACCTCAGATGTGGCCACTTTGCTCTCCCCACCCACTCCCCTTTTAATCCCCCCAGGAAAGGCAGAAGCCCCAAGCTGAGCCCATCTGGGCTGAGGATCCTCCTCTCATCACTGGTGAGTGCCCATGGTGCACACTGGGTGATGGTGGTGGTGACAACAAAGGCCGGGGGGCCTGGTGGCCCCCGGTTGTTAGGAGCAGTGTTATGCAACACCCACAATGGTAACAGGTGCTCCTCTGCTAAGTTTCTGAAGTGTCTGTACACCAATGCAAGAAGCATAGGAAATAAGCAGGATGAACTAGAAATCTGGGAGCAGTCACAGGGCTATGATCTTATCTCAATTACAGAGCCATGGTAGGACAGCTCCCATGACTGGAATGTGATTATGGACAGTTATGTACTTGTCAGGAAGGACAGACTGACAAGGTGAGATGGTGGAGTTGCTCTCTATGTGAATAAGCAACTAGAATGTGTTGAACTTAACCCAGGGGGAGATGATAAAAGTGTTGAAAGCTTATGGGCAAGAGTAAAGGAACATACAAACATGGATGATAGGGTTGTGGGTGTTTACTACAGACTACCAAACCAGGAGGAAGCTACTGACAAGGCCTTCTACAGGCAGCTGGAAGTAGCCTCAAGATCAAGCTCCTTGGTGCTCATGAGTGACTTCAACTACTTGGATATTAGTTTGAAAGATCACACAGCCAAGCACAAACAGTGCAAATGGTTCCCTTAGTGCATTGATGACAACTTTCTCCTGCAAGTAGTTGAAGAACCAACAAGGAGGAGTGCAATGCTGG
This sequence comes from Picus viridis, assembly GCA_033816785.1. Taxonomy (NCBI): domain Eukaryota; kingdom Metazoa; phylum Chordata; class Aves; order Piciformes; family Picidae; genus Picus; species Picus viridis. Next base: position 18,959,141 of record CM066566.1, read on the forward strand.
ACCTGGTATTAACAAACAAAGAAGGACTGGGTTTAGATGTTCAGGTTGGTGGTAATCTTGGTTACCGTGACCATGACATGTTAGAGTTTAATATCAACAGACAAAGAAGCAGAGTGATAAGTAAAATTTCAGCCTTGGACTTTAAGAGGACCAACTTTCCCCTCTTGAAGACTCTACTTAGAAATATTTAGTGGGCTGGGGCTTTGAAAGGAAGGGGGGCCAAGAAAGCTGGTTAATATTCAAACATTATCTCCTCCAAGCTCAGAAGAAATGTATTCCCTTGGGGAAAAAAAATCAAGTAAGGCAGGCAGAAGACCTGCATGGATAAACAAGGACCTCTTAGTAAAATTCAAAAATAAAAAGGAGGCTTACAATATGTGGAAAAAAGGACTAGTCAGTTGGGCGGGTTATAGAGCGATAGCCAGAGAATGTAGAGATGCAACAAGGAAGGCCAAGGCTCTCTTGAAACTAAGTCTTGCCAGTGGGGTGAAAGAGAACAAGAAGAGTTTTTTTTCAAATACTTCCTCCTCACATCCAGCCTGAATCCCCCCACCTCCAACTTCATTCCATTCCCCCCAGTCCTATCACTACCTGGCCAGCAGGAGCAGGGAGGTCATTGTGCCCCTATACTCTGCATTGGTTAGGCCACACCTTGAGTACTGGGTCCAGTTCTGGGCCCCTCAGTTTAAGAAGGACATCGAGACACTTGAACGTGTCCAGAGAAGGGCAACAAGGCTGGGGAGAGGCCTTGAGCACAAGCCCTATGAGGAGAGGCTGAGGGAGCTGGGGTTGTTTAGCCTGGAGAAGAGAAGGATCAGGGGTGACCTCATTGCCCTCTACAACTACCTGAAAGGTGGTTGTAGACAGGAAGGGGTTGGTCTCTTCTCCCCAGCAACCAGCACCAGAACAAGGGGACACAGTCTCAAGCTGTTCCAGGGGAGGTTTAGACTCGAGGTGAGGAAAAAGTTCTTCACTGAGCGAGTCATTCGTCATTGGAATGGGCTGCCCAGGGAGGTGGTGGAGTCGCCATCCCTGGAGGTGTTCAAGGGGAGATTGGACATGGCACTTGGTGCCATGGTCTAGTTGTGAGGTCTGTTGGGACAGGTTGGACTTGATGATCCTTGGGGTCTCTTCCAACCTTGGTTATACTGTGATACTGTGATACCTGAATGTAGTGATAGGACTGTGATAGGCTGAAGAGCATATGGCAGCTGCGGTGCCACAGAGCTGAGTGAATTTGCTGCTAGAGAAAAATGCAATCAGGGGGAAAAGAGGACAGCTGCTGAATCTACTTACTAGGTTTAGCACAGAAAAGTACACCTACAAATGTATTTTATGCTGTTAATAATGTTCCACTCTAAGTTTTTACAATATTTATTATTTAATATTATTTAATATTTGATATTTAATATCAATATTTGTATGATGCACTCAGTGAGGTACACCACATAATTCCTGCTGAAGCGTGTCATGCTGCAGTCTGCAAATCTCTTCATGCCAGTGAGTAACTGATGGTAGAATTTCCTGCCAGACCCTCAGCCCAGTCTCTAGGATGTCTGGGACTAGGAATAAACCCCTGCACATCTGTGACATCTTATTTACACTTATAAATCCGGTCTGATGCCTGTCTGATTTACTCACAAATAGCTCAGAAAAATCCTCTTTCTGCTTCAAACCATTCCAGTTATTCGCCCAAACTAAGATGCTCCTCCCTCTTCCTTCTTGTCAGCTTGGTTGCAAAGGGAAATTTCCGGCTTGCACATCAATGCCCTAAAGGTGAAAAATAGTATGTGTTCAGTTTGTGCTCTCCTAAGTGTGCTCTTCCCTTCTCTTTGCATTACATGCACATGCCCTCTGCAAACTCTGTTCAGTAATCCATAACCCAAGCAGAAACCTTCCTCCCCTCCTCAGACTCTCTTTCAGCCCGTTTTCTCCCACGAATAACTCTCTTGTTAATGGCAGAGCATTCCCATCCCCATAAAAGAGCAGATGGTTGGAGTTCATAAGTACGTGATTAAAGTAATCTCTGTTTATGACAGTGTGCAACTTTGATTCCTAATTTAGGGCATTGTCTAACTACATTTTCCATTTACAGCTCTGTGTTTACTTCCACATCCAATTCTAAATTGGTTCTACCATCAGTATTAAAATGTCATCTTTTCAGCTGCTCATCTGGATTCAGGGATCCCACTTTTTGTGGTTGTCATAGACCAGTATTGTGTTTTCAATTTATGACCACATATTATAATTCAGGGAGACCAACATTACCCTAGCAATGCTTTGTTTAACTGACATTATTATGACATGTAGGAAATAAGAATAATAGTACAGTCTGTTTGACCATAAGGAATTAATTACTAAAGCAAGATCCAGACTACACAACCCACTGCTGGTTTCCTTTCTCTTTCTTCCTTCTGCTCAGTTTTTCATGAGCATGTCTGCAGCCAAACTCCAGCTGCCATGAGACCTTGCATGCTGTTTGTAGGAGTAACTATTGATTTTAGGGTCGAAGAAGATTGATCACTGCTGAGTCTCTGTGTGGGAGTGAGACACCAAAATTCATTTGATGGAGATTTCAGGCAACCTGCAATGTGATCCGTTCATTCTAGGCCCCTCAGTTTAGGAAAGATGTTGACTTGCTGGAATGTGTCCAGAGAAGGGCAACAAAGCTGGTGAGTGGTTTGGGGCACAAGCCCTGTGAGAAGCTGAGGGAGCTGGGGTTGCCTAGCCTGGAGAAGAGGAGGCTCAGAGGAGACCTTGTTGCTCTCTACAACTACCTGAAGGGAGGTTGTAGCCAGGTGGGGGCTGGTTTCTTCTCCCAGGCGGCCAGCACCAGAACAAGAGGACACAGTCTCAAGCTGTGCCAGGGCAGGTTTAGGCTGGAGGTTAGGAAGAAGCTCTTCATAGAAAGAGTCATTGGCCATTGGAATGGGCTGCCCAGGGAGGTGGTGAAGTTACCATCACTGGAGGTGTGTAGGAAGAGACTAGATGGAGCGCTTGGTGCCATGGTTCAGTTGATTAGATAGTGTTGGATGATAGGTTGGACTAGATGATCTCAAAGGTCTTTTCCAACCTGTTTTGTTCTGTTCCTCTGTGGCTTATTAGTGAAAATGCAATATTTTGCTTTATTTTTCAGGCAGTCACTTGCATATATCACAAAGTTGGGCTTTATTCATCCCATTTCCAAGAGGAGAATTGTATTTAGTCTGTTATGCTGGCTGATATACTTGTCTGTGTGTACATATATACACACACACATATACATTTGTATATGTATGAAAGCATATGGTTCTTCTATATATCTATATGTAAACACACATATGGTGCTTTTTACCCCAATAACTCAAAACAATATATAAGTGTACTTTGTAGTAGGAACAAGAGATTGAAGAACTATATAAAAGAGTTTTCATTTAGAACTTCAGTGTTTTCAGAAACTGTTTTTACTCTTTTGCCAACAAACATTTGAATGACACTTCAAAAGCCAAAATTTTCCATTTCAAATTTTGTTAATGGCAAAATGCCTGCTTTTGACCTTGTGCTTGATTTATCCACATCATATTGAAGTGCTAATTTAAAAATAGCATTTTTCACACTGCCTGTAACATTTTAATGAAAGCTTAATACAGGCTAATCCACAACACCAAAAGTGATGGGGTAATTACTAATCATAGAATCACAGAATCATTTGCTGGAAGGTGTCCAGAGAAAGGCAACAAAGCTGGGGAGGGGTTTGGAGCACTAGCCCTAGGAGGAGAGGCTTAGGGAGCTGGGGTTGCTTAGCCTGGAAGAAAGGAGGCTCAGGGCAGGTCTTATTGCTGTCCCCAACTACCCGAAGGGAGATTGTAGCCACGTGGGGGCTGGTCTCTTCTCCAAGTCAACCAGCAACAGAACAAGAGGACACAGTCTGAAGCTGCACCAGGGGAGGTTTAGGCTGGATGTAAGGAAGAAGTTCTTCACAGAAAGAGTTATTTGCCTTTGGAATGGGCTGCCCAGGGAGGTGGGGGAGTCACCATCACTGGAGGTGTTTAGGAAGAGACTGGATGAGGCATGTGGTGCCATGGTTTAGTTGTTTAGGTGGGTTGGATTGGTTGATGGGTTGGACGTGATGATCTTGAAGGTCTCTTTCAACTTGGTGTATTGTATTGTATTGATTAGATGGTGTTGAATGATAGGTTGGACTCGATGATCTCAAAGGTCTCTTCCAACCTGGTCAATTCCATTCCATTCCAATTCAACTCAATTCAATACATTCTATCCTATTCTATTCTGTTCTGGTTGGAAAAGACCATAGAGTCCAACTGTAAACCTAGCACAGCCAAGTCCACCACTAAACGACATGACTGATCCACACATCTCCAAGACTTTTCAATATCTCCAGGGATGGTGACTCAACCAATTCCCTGGGCAGCCTGTTCCAATGCCTCACAACCATTTAACTGAAGTAATTTCCCCTAATATATAATCTAAACCTTCCCTGGCATAACCTGAGGCCATTTTGTCTTGTCCCATAGCTTGTTACTTGGGAGACAAGACTAACACTCACCTTGCTACGATCTCCTTTTAGTTAGTTGTAGAGGTCTCAAAATTAAGCCTTTCTTTGGTGCCAAACAGAAGTGTTTGGAAAAATGTCAAGAAATCTCTGAAAAGCATCAGCAAAGACTAGAGGTGGGAATAGGCAGCAGAGCCAGCAGCTATTGCACATGCCAGAGCCTCTTGGGAAGGCAGGAAGCCTGGAGCCAGGTTTTCCATTTCCCAGCCAGCCGTGCTGCTTGTGCTTCTTGAGAGTATGATATCTTCCTGAGAGGTCTTTCCTGAGACTGGATAGGGACTGCAGCTTTTTCAAGAGTTCCTTGCACAGGACTCCCAGCCTGAATCCTTATTGTGGTTTTCCCTTCTTCCTGCAGTAAATCTCTGGTGATAAAAAATCTTTTGCATAAACTCCTTCCTGACATATGTAGAAATGTGACTGCTCCTTTTGGAGCACTTCCATAAAATCCTGCAGGCACTGGTTTCAAATTTGTCATTTTGAGTGACTGGTAGATGTCTGTGTGAAGGTCTATAATATGATCTGACATGACTGTAGGAATAGCAGGTTTCAAGTAAAAGGCAACAGTGCCCAAATCATCTGCCAGCACTGACCATTCCTGTATCATCCAGCACTTGGGGGCATAGGCTTATAAGAGAGTTCAGGCTGGAAGGCACCCCAGAATCTCATGCTCCAAACAAGGTAAACTGTGAGGTCATATTAGGTTACTCAGGTATCATGTTCAGTCTTGTCTTGTATTTTACTTGTATTTTCCTTCAGATGTTGCTTGTTTTTAAGCTGCTCTTTCCCCTCCATTTTTACAGACCTACCATGTTCATTGTTTTTAGGGCTGTCCATTCCTGTGGACTACCAGATGAATGCTCTGTGCCTATGTTGCCAACACCCTTTCTTCTTTTATAAGCTGCTATGGTCTGGACTTTGCCTGCAGAGTCTCTCAGAACCCTCTTCCACCTGCCATGCCAACTGGATTACTGAAATTCATTATCTGGTCAATTTTTCTGTGCTCCCTAATGACACTGGCTCAAAGAAAAAGGTGGCAGAAAAAGACATCTTTAGGGAGCAGGTATTCAGTGCAGCCCATGCAACCTTTTAATCTTGCGGCACAGGTTCAGATGCCGCTGTCAGTGGAAAGTGTGAGGTTTTCACAGTAGCCCAGGTGATGAGCCAGCCCACCCACCTTACTTGCTATCTTCTGTTCTTGGTGTGCTATGCACTTCCGCATCGCATGCTATGTCCTGGGATCCCAAACTATGCTCCACCACAGCCACATACAGGTTCTGCTCACTGTGCATGCTTGCTTGAGAAGGGAGACAGAAATTGAAGAGGTAATTGTTTTCTTAATTATTTTCTTAATCACATGCATTGTACCTTTATCAATATTTTTTGCACTACTAAGTTGAAACTAGGCTTCTTACTCACCCCTCTCCCCTCCAACTTTTGAGAGGATTATGTATGAGGGAATAGAATAGAATAGACCAGAACAGGTTGGAAGAGACCTTCAAGATCATTGCATCCAACCCATCATCCAACATCTAATCAACTAAACCATGGCACCAAACACCCCATGAAGTCTCCTCCTGAACACCTCCAGTGATGGCAACTCATTAAACGTTAGATGGTGACTCACTTAAACATTAGATGAAGTCAATTATACTGTCAGAAAAATAGCATTCAAAGTTGGAGCACAAAATATTTCTATGAGCTTTTTTTAATGCAGACTTTTGATAGTAATAAAACAAAGGGAGTTCACAAGTCCCAGGTAAAATGTAACCTTTTAAAAAGTGTAAAAATAAGTCTGAAGCTGTCAGCCAGCATCCTCAAAACACCTGCTTGCAGGTTAGATATGTGAAAAGGACCTACATGTGGCAGACAGTGATTTATAGGCCTCTCTCCAGTACAATCTACTCTCCTATTGTCAATATAATAAACACATCCACGTAGAAAGTTTTGTGATTAACATTATACAAGTGTAAGTTGATCCTATTTCAATCCAGCTTCCTGAAAGTGAAAACTTACAGCACTGGGGGGGGGAAAAAAATAATAAAATTTTCATGTTCTTTCTGTGGAAACATAGAAAATTCAGTTTGGCATCCAGATGTGGAAGAAAAACCTAGTAAAATCAGCCAAGAAGAAAACTGGAATCATGCATGCAAGTGGATACCTGATTTCTGATTAGTTCTAGTAAGATTCTGCAAGGTGCTGCCACCAGCAACATAGCTTTGCAGATTGTCCTAGTGGTACAAATTGCCCTGATTCTTTCAGTTTGGCTGCCACTTACTGTCACCCTTTCCAGAGCTTCTTGTCCCATCTTTGTTCTTGGGGACAGTAGTTTCCTATAATGTCATAGAATCAAGAGGAATGGGAGGGACCTTTAAAGGTCATCTAGTCCAACCCTCCCTGCAGCCAGCGGGGACATCCCCAACTTGCTCAGGTTGTTCAGAGCCCTATCAGTCCTGACCATGAATGTCTCCAGGGATGGGGTCTCCACCATCTCCTTGGGCTACCTGTTCCAGTGTTCCACCACTCTCATACTAAAGAACTTCTTCCTAATATCCAATTCTACTCTTCTCCAGCCTGAAACAATATAAACTCAATATAGATGGACATTGTGCAAAGCACAGCTGATGAGTAAGTTAGAAGCATTTGTTCCTCTTCAAAGAAGGAATGGATTTTTCCTTTCCAATTGATTTTACTCTGTTATTTGTCACAAAACTTGTACAAGAAATTTTTCATCAGAAATCTAGGTGATTCAGGCAGTTGATTAGCCCTCAAATTGTTTCATGCATAAAGCCTTTAAGTCCAGAATATTGAAAAGATCTCTTGAAGATTAAAGCTCAAGGTACAATGAGCATGTCCTGCTGCCTAACTACAGAGACTTCTGAAGAAAGGAAAATTCATGATCAGCTTGTGAAACTGCTTCTGCAAAGAAGCATTTCTTAGAGGGTAGTGGGTAGAATCTGACAAAGCTATCTTTGCTAAAAGCTTGTTTTTTTCTGTGTGTGTGTTTTGGGTTTGGTTTGGGGTTTTTTTGGTGGTGGTGTTTTTTAGGGATAGTAAGTTGCCCTCTATATGAGAAGAAGGACTTAGTATCAACCAAAATGAACAATGTGAAAATTTGATCCTAGGTTCAGATGATAACAGTAAAGACACAGTGAGCTTCTAGTATTATTGCTATGACTAGCACTGTGCTACTCTCTACAACTACCTAAAAGGCAGCTGTAGTCAGGTGGGGGTCAGGCTCTTCCCCCAGGCAGCTAGTGACAGGACAAGAGGGCATGGTATGAAGCTGCACCAGGGGAGATTAAGGTTAGATATTAAAAATCATAGAATCAATAAGGTTGGAAATACCTCAAAGATCATCAAGTCCAACCTGTCACCCAAGACCTCATGACTACTAAATCATGGCACCAAGTGCCATGTCCAATCCCCTCTTGAACACCTCCAGGGACGGTGACTCCATCACCTCCCAGGGCAGCCCATTCCAATGGCTAACAACTCCCTCTGTGAGGAACTTTCTCCTCACATCAAGCCTTAACTTCCTCTGGCGCAGCTTGAGACTGTGTCCTCTTGTTCTGGTGCTGGTTGCCTGGAAGATGAGATCAACCCCCACCTGCCTACAACCTCCCTTCAGGTAGTTGTAGAGAGCAATAAGGTCTGCTCTGAGCCTCCTCTTCTCCAGGCTAAACAACCTCAACACCCTCAGCCTCTCCTCGTAGGGCTTGTGCTCGAGGCCTCTCACCAGCCTCGTTGCCCTTCTCTGGACACGTTCAAGAGTCTCAATGTCCTTCTTAAATTGAGGGGCGCAGAACTGGACACAGGACTCAAGGTGTAGCCTAACCAGGGCTGAGTACAGGGGCACAATGACTTCCCTGCTTCTGCTGGCCACGCTATTCCTAATACAGGCCAGGATGCCATTGGCCTTCTTGGCCACCTGGGCACTTCCTCACAGAAAGGCTGATTAGGCACTGGAATGGACTTGCCCAGGGAGGTCTTGGAGTTGCCATCACTGAAGGTCATTAAGAAAAAGACTGGATGCGGCACTAGGTGGCATGGTTTAGCTGATGGGGTGTTAGGTATCTTTGAACCTCTTTTAAAATACCACCAAGATCATAAGGATCATTTCATATTAAACTTCTTTTAAGAGTCCGTCTACATCCTATAATGTTTTCCTCCAATTCTTTGTTTTTCTTTGCTAAAGTGAAAACAATAGCATGAAAACAGTGATAAAAGTTTTGGTCAGTTACCAAACTTGCTACCACATGTTCTCAACGTGTTTCTGAGGAAAGACTCTCTGGGTCTCCTGGCTCTACCAACAGTGCTGACTACATCTTCCCTCACTGTGAAAGCAGTGTTAGGCTCCCTGGTCACATGGAAAGTCTTTGCAGGCACATAGACAACAGCTGAACCCCAGACCAACTGGTTTAAGGAAAGGCAGGAATCAGTGAGATGACATTTTGGTCTAAGACTGGCAATAGAAGTTGATAGAGTCAAGGGATGCTCTCAGTTTATGGAAACTGTGGGGTTTTTGAAGAATGAGTGAGAGAAGTGAAACTTTGTACATGCATACGTTGGCTAGCCTTAACCAAATAAGAAGGCTTTAAGACAGGCATTAGGACTACCTTACTCAAGGCAGGGAGAAGACAGAGAGACTAGCATCTCCAGAAAGCTGCTAATCCAACTGTAGAAAAATCAGTGCTACGTATTTATGGACTGAATTGATGAACTGCAGAAGACAGTTACCAAGCTGTGAGTCCTGTCCAAACAGATACCAGTTACTCCCACCGCATGGATTGCCAGATGATTGTTATTTCTGGAGGCAGATGTTGGAGCAAACCATGGGGATCTTCAGAACATAACAGGAATTACTGTCTGATAGAAAGCTTCCTAGTTATGAAATTCTTCCATTGAAGAGCTTTAAATGCATTAGAGTTTCCAAACACTTTGTCAAAATCTTATGATAAATAAATCTAAGAAACAGAGGGCATGAAGTGTACAACTGAGGAAAAATGTATTCTTTGCTAAAAAGAACAGTCTTTAAATTAAAAGGTCCACACAGTTACACAATGAATTTTGATAGGTTTTTCTGTCTCTTCCTGAGCATGCCATATGCTGACATGCTTTTCAATATGGGACCGACTTACTGAGGCACCTTACTTAAGGGCCACAGAGCCTGCTTCCAATTACAGCAGCCATTGCAGATGAAAGAATAATTTTATCAGTGGTACATTCTGTAATGAGGATGTGAGACCTGGAGAGGAGGGGGAAATGAGTTTCTTTTCAGAATTTTTATTACAGAATGTCCTCTTTTGAAGATCCAACCTGAGGGAGTCACCCTTCAGGAAGGCTAAACAACAAACTTTGAGACCAGCAGCGTACATAAAACTCAGTGTCAAGAACCTAATGTCCTGGTCTGTAAAACAACTTACTTTAGCTATTTCAGAAATTAGACATGTCTTCACATGAACCAGATGGGGAAAGGAATGGTTGTTTGCTTACCCTAACAGTCACATAGCTCTGACATATGAGTGATCTTGGATAGAAAGTGATAAGCAAAGGCATTAATCAAAACTAACAGGAGTTGCAGCAAGCCTCATGGAAGCAGGAATTACTGCAGTCGCCACCTGTCACTTCCTTCCTTCAAATCAGGCATGTGTAGAAACAGCTGTCAAAGTAAGATTTAAGTACTTATGGAAAATCTAAACATGACTGAGGTAAATCAAATGTCTACTTCTGTTTACTATTGAAATTGCTCTCTGGGAAATTTGCCATAACCATTTGGAACTGCTACAAATTTGTTTGTTAAAGATGTGAATAGCACATCTGGCCTGATCTGTGCTAGAGAATCACCCAGGCACAAACTGGCCATCACAAGGGGATGCATCTTAGGTTTAGCTTCAATGAGGCCAGTGGGAACAGGTATTTTCTCGTAATCACAGATGCCTGAGCTACCTTCTCATTTGATGTGTATCTTCTGATATTCACTCTATGGTGTGTTTTCCTACCAGGATAAGACTTGATTGTGCTAAGTCTGATCTTCACCACTTTTACGATGATGTCTCCAAATAGATATCTTCACCTTCCCTGTAGATTTGCACCATTTCATATGAAAGGTGAATCAGTCCTGGTAAAATCACTTTCTCTGCTGCACAACACCTTTGGATGCCTGTCTGTATTTACATTTGTATTTGAAGTGGAGAAAATAACTCCCCTTCCACACCATAATTTAGACTTCCGGGACTGTGTGGAGAATGGATACCTGGTGGTGGACAAATCTGGACAGCAGTGACGAGCAGATCACACCTCGCAAGTCCTGCTGGTGGACAGCTTTCTTGGTACATAAGCCTGCCTTTTCCTTCATCCCTGCTGTGTCAAAGTCATCATCTACTCCCCTCACAGTGATGTCTCTGCACTTGCCGCTGCAGGTAGGCAAGGGCAGGAGACTCATCCAGCCAGGTCCTGACAGGTATAAATATCTTCCTTTTATCGTCTTGGTTCTAAGGCTTTCAACATCTGAAGTTGTTTTCAAAGGTGCATGGAAGATAGTCATCGATTCCTGTAACACATTACACTTTAGGCTGTAACATAGTTTTCACCAGTATGAGCTATCTACACCATAAATCTGTCTTGTTTGCAATTACATCATCTTGTCACTCTAGACTGTGATTTCCATTGTTTTCTTTGTGAATAATATTCATATTTTTCAGGCCTAGAAGTACAAACTAAAGACCTGCATGGATTTTCTCTGGAATGTGTCCAGAGAAGGGCCATGAGGATGATCAGAGGGCTGGAGCACCTCTCCTATGAGGACAAACTGAGGGAGTTTGGACTGTCCAGTTCAGAGAAGAGAAGGCTCCGAGGAAATCTTATTGTGGCCTTCCAATATATGAAAGGGGGCCTATAGGAATGCTGGTGAGGGACTTTTTAGGGTGCCAGGTAGTGATAGGACAAGGGGGAATGGAGCAAAACCAGAAGTGGGTAGATTCAGTTTGGATATTAGGAAGAAGTTCTTCACCATGAGGGTGGTGAGACACTGAAACAGTGTTATGAATATGCCCTCAGAAATGAGCGGCAGAGGTATCACTACAAAAAAATTAAGTTTATTTTTATATATATATATAAACTCTGCAACGGGGTATGTACAGTCCCCCTTCACAGGTATCAATATTCGGTTAGTGGAACTATCTTTACAAAATGTCTAGGCATAGGCATTTAAACCAAAATAATTTGCAGAACTTAGAATCAAACTGATCCGGAAAGCGGCGGGGGAGGGGGTTGGTCGGTGACCGGCGGTCCTCCACCTGGAGCGATTTCCAGGCTACCCGACTGAAACTCTATGAAGAAGGGTCTGGCTTACTCACAAGCTGAGAGCCTCGTGGAGGCTTCCCTTGATAATATTTATAGTCCGCAGAACGCGGCACGGATGTGCCGTAATAAGGATACAGGAAATGGCGCCGACCGCGTGGCTGCGTCGCGTGGCTTCTGCCTCTTCCAGAATACGGAGGCTCCCCGCTCGGGGTGGGGGGAGGCACTGTGGCAGTTCGCCAACGATGGTTCACACGGGGTACTGTCCACGGCACTGCAAGCAGTTGGGTGCAGGTGGCAAAGTACTACGAAGCCTCTTGGAGTGCTGGCTTTAGTCCCGGGCAAGGTGAACCACAACAGCGCTGGTGCGCACACAGATACAGGTTCAACACCAATGTGAGGAGGAGGGGAGAGGGCTCGTTTACCAAACGACCCCTATTTACCATTTGCCCCAATGAATACTGGTCCAATGAGCATCTGTTGCTAACACAAAGATTAACCAATGAACTGGCCTCTACCAAATATGGTGTAAGCTTATGCTATACACAGGAAAACAAACATATAGCCTGACCCTTGTGTACCACAGGGGTGAGACCACGCCCAGGCAGGCAGTTTACCTGGACTCAGTTGAGCCTTCAGAAAAGAGGGGGAACACAGAAAAGCATGTCCTAGAAATATTCAGGGGCACAATCCTGGCCATAAGCATCATCCACTACAAACAGGTAGCCCAGGGTGAAAGCCCCATTCCTGGAAGTTTTTATGTCTAGGCTGGATGTGGCTCTGAACAGCCTGATCTTGTGGAGGATGTCCCTGCCCATGGCAGGGGTGTTGGAACTAGATGATCCTTGAGATCCCTTCCAAGCCTGACAATTCTGTGATTTTGTGATTTTTGTTTGATTGTCATTACTTTGAAGTATCCTTTAGGTAATATCCCTTTGTTTAGCAATAATAATTCATGCACTGTCTTCTAGGATTCTGGCAGCAGCTGGGAAAACTCATTGTTTTAATGTGAATTTTGCTGTATTTGTAACATTATCACAAAATCCCCTGCTGCTAAGAAAACTGCTCTGTGAAAGAGATGAGCAATGTAGGGAACATGTTACAGCTATGTATTCAAATAGGATTTTTAGCATGTACCTGAGCATATGATGAGAACAAGACATGCATATATAGTATTTTCCCCCTAATACACTCAGAGCTTCCACCTGTTTTAATCTCTAGAGACCTCCTTAAGATGAGGTGGTTTCTGTGTAGTCTAGAATCCTCTAATTTCTTTCCATGAAATCATCTCTTTGAACCCATATGAGGTGTTGTTATCCTCAGCAACCTAAAGCAGAGCTCTGAGCTGAAGAGCTCCCTACATGACTGTTGCCTAACTATGGTTAAGCAATACACAGATTTTCCAGCTACTGTCACCCAGAACAGCAGAACACCCTTACCAGAACATCATATGTGGCTACCGAAGTACTGGCACTTCACTGGATATTGCACACTAAAAAATTCAGTTCCCGGAAGCCTTTGCAAATTTGCCATTTCACCAGTAATCCAAGACAGCTGATGGCTCTATAGACACCTTGCTCTTCCTTTTTTGGCCATGCTCTGACCCTGGGTGTAAGGGAATGCATTAAATCCATATTTAATTTGAAAAAGCAAAAGTATATAACACATTCAGACCAAGCACATTGCCACTTTGGTCTGATATAACTTCCATGTGTTACAGTAGTGTGGTGAAGGCACATTCTGCCCAGATACTAGATCTTGTCCCAGCATGTGGACAGGTTTCCCCTCCTTCAGGAGGAAGACAAAAGCCAAGGCATTAGCCAGGCCAGCACGCACTCAGCGCATGCAGTGCTTGTGCAAACACCAAGTATGAGCATAATTCCAGCTTCATGCTTTCTATAGGCTGAAGCCAGTTGTTCATGAGAGTGCCCATTGGTCAAACCCAGCCTCGAGGAAATCTATAAGTATCACTCCTGTTGGTAAACAAGTTGCCCCCTCTTTCACTTTGTCTCTGTACTTGCTTGAGAGAACACCTCTCGAGCCACAGCCTCTGCCATTGAGCTTATTGTTGTTGTTAGCTTCTATCATACATGCACGCATACTGAAGCCTCTGCATCGTGAGAAGCACTCTGATCGTGAGGATCACCCCAGAGGGAGGACCTTCACTGAGCCCGAGAAGCCAGCGTCGCCATAGCCAGTCGTACCGACCGGGAGAGCCCATTGTGCTACCGGAGGACTGGACCAGCCCCCGAGGGTAAGATCTGCCCAGCTGTCGGGGAGAAGGGACTTGATAGAGACTGAGTCCACATAGGCCTAGCCCCACCATAGCGGGAGAGGAGCCACCACGTGTGCTGCTCTGAGCCCTGTAAACCTCAGGGAAGACTAAAGCTCGTGCCTATACTGCACTGAACCCGGGACCATTCCGAGCGTCCTGCTGTTCCTTTAAGGCCAGTAACCGGCAACCCTCGCTCCACCCTGCCGTGCAAGCTGACTCCCAGGGCCGACCCCACGGGCCGAACCCAACCAGGACCTGTCCCTATTGTCTGGAGGGAACTGACCAAGTCCTGAAGGGAACCTGCTTCTGAGCTAAGCCCAGGTTCCAGCATTCCCTCTCCACTGCTGCGGTGAGAGGAAACAGTAACCCAACACCGCCGTCCAACTTGACTAGGAACCGGTCCAGAGGCGGAAGTCGGCCGGACCTTTACCTTGCTACAAACAACAGCTACAGAGTATCTTCCATGTGCTTTCCATCCGCCAGCACTCAGTTCAAAGTATCCGCGTGTAGCAGAGTCATCGCTGATGCACAGAAAGATTGTAATGTTGCTGTATATAGCCAGAAGCCGCCCGGGTTCCGCCGAGTCGCCATCTAGTGGCCAAGCGGCAGAACTGCACCCTTTCTTATATAAAACATAGAAATAGTCTGTAGATAGTTTAAGTTCTAATCATAATACTAAACCACTTATGGAATGTATTTCACAAACGTGCACTAGAACATGTATATAAGTTGTTGATTCATCGGTTATTAATATTTTTATAATTAATAAAAATTAATATTTTCATGATTCCTATTTCATATCCATAAATTTAATAACCTCTTCACAACAAGTAGTCACTCCCAGACTTCTGTCTGGGACCCTGACATATCACAGTGCTTCATGATCTTATTTATGTCTTTGCCATGAGCACACTAGAGTAACAGGAAGGTGTTACCATGTATGAGTCAGCATCCAAGTGTGCTACAGTCCATTTACTTGGGGAGTAATTCTAAGCTTGTTTGGAGAATAGACAGAAAAAATATCTCCTTTACATTTCCCCAGCAGCTTACTACTTTCCTAACTGCATTGCCATAAATGTATAGAAAGCCTTTCACAGAATAATGCACAATAAGGACAACAGGTATTTTCTAAAATAGCAAGGAGTAACAATGAAATGAAGCTCAGAAGGTAGTTTTAAAGTGATGTTCTACTAATATAAAATCTGCAGGGCAACTGGAGCTAAGGGAAACAGGCAGCTGAGACCAGCAGGGCAGGTAATAGCTGTCTTCTGGCAAAGAAAGCATTTGTCAACCTTGTCAACCTGTGATACTTCTTCCCTCATCCCCACCCTTCCCCGTTAATATTGCTGCCCAGTCTACCCAGGCTTAATTGGCTGTGGTGGCTTGAGCCTTAACTGAGAGTTGAGCTCAGATGGGGGTAAGGCTGAGAACCTCTCCCCCACTCCTTCCTCCCAACAGAGAGGGGAGAAAAGGAAGGAGCATATCCACCAAACAATAATTTGGAGTTGGCTTGGAAGTAGAGAGGTAAAGAGTTGTCTTTAAACAATATATATATAACAGTAACAGGAAAGGTTCACAAGGGCAAGGAATAAGGATGGATGGGAGTGGGACAAAAACAAGAGAATAATACAAAACCAGTCTTTCTCTGAGGAGGCGATGAGGCAGCAGGGAGAAGGATCAGGTCTGACCACATGGCAGAGGAGCAGGAGGGCAGCTGCAGTAACTCTCATCCAGCAGAGGCAGGAGCCAAAAGGGGCTAACAGCTACGATGTCCTGCTTTTTATACCCTAGCTGGGCAGGGAGGGGGAGTGGAACAGACTCAGCTTCCCGGGGGAAAAACGCCCTGCAGGGAGGATAAAATACCTGCAAGCCCTCCACCCTGCTTTGTTTTCCTTGTTCTCAGAACGGGCGTTAACCCACCACATTGGCTGCACTTGCTGCCAATATGCCAAGGTGTTGGGACCCTAGACAATTTTTGAGAGATCCATTTTCTTTGTTCCTCAGGCATGCAATGGAGAGTGGCCAGAACATTAGTGCAATGGATTTACGCTACTGAAGTGACAAGAACACTAAAATGATTTGATGCTTGAAAAGTACATGAATGGCTGCAAAATGTGCCAATTTAGCATCAATGGATCATAAACGTGTATTTAAAATGTAGTGCTTTTGAGACTGAAGTGCTTTTGGGGTCACAGTACATGTTAAAGGGTTTTCAAAGGAATATTTAAAAGACTTCTAAATCAGCATTTTAACCATAAGCATTTAAATTTAATTCAGATTTGGCCTTGAACCAAAACCCCCAGCATCCAATTTTGCATGTCTTAAAACTGAATTCCTTTCTGTCTGGGCTTCATCAGCCCTCTGATTATTTATAGAATCTAGGAGTCTGCCTCCAAAAAGCTGATTTTTGACTAAATTGTAGTAAGATAGTTATCCTGTCTTGAGACTATGAAAATAGTGTTGTTTTACTGTATAACCAAGTGCTGCTAAGCAGAGACTGCTTATGCCTGATTTAATTAGCTATCCTACCCGAAATGTAAAAATCAGAAGGCATTTCATACCCTATTTCTTTGTTCCCTTTGTATAATTGATTAGCTGTAATGCTAAATGATGTTAAGGAGGTAGTAAAAATATCATGTAAGAGAAATTCCTATAGGAAAGTGGAAGCTCATTGAAATTTTCCATTAGAAAATATGTTTTTTTTCATAGACATTTCTATCAGGAAAAAGCAAAAAACTTACTATATGTGTAAATCTTCATGTCTGCTTTAGGCACTTCAAAATCCTGTGTTCATAATCCCATTTCTGCCTTGATTAAAGTTGCTTTTATGTGCCCAGTCAATGATCAGTTCCTATCATACTGGACTCAGCTCTGCTTGGAGGTAGTGCAGAGGTAAGGCTGGAGACGTGACCACAGTTCACCAGAGAAGGTGTGCTGAGTGCTTATGAATTCCTGAGCCGTGTCTGGGTCTAGAGGATGCAAATGTTTACTAAACCAGAAGATGTTAAAATACAGCTACTTGGTCATTTCACATACGAAAGCAAATAGTCGTTTCATATTCTAAGTATTTCTGTATTTTGCCTTTTGTCCTTGTGATGGAAAATTAAACGTGACATTTTTATATATAACTCAGGCAATGGAAACCTTGGAAGGGTTAATCTCATGCAGGTTTAGCTTTGCATGAATTTTGAGGATATTTTTCAGGAATAGAATAGAATAGACCAGACCAGGTTGGAAGAGACCTTTGAGATCATCATGTCCAACCCATCATCCAGCACCATCTAATCAACTAAACCATGGCACCAAGCACTCCATTCAGTCTCTTCCTAAACACCTCCAGTGATGGTGACTCCACCACCTCCCCGGGCAGCCTGTTCCAATGGGCAATCACTCTATGAAAATTTCTTCCTAACATCCAGTCTAAACCTCCCCAGGCGCAGCTTAAGACTGTGTCTTCTTGTTCTGGTGCTGGTTAAGAATATGGCATCTGAGAAAAAAGGTGGAATTAGGTACAGGCTTGCTCTTTGTGCCAGTCTTATCTCCACTGTTTCTCTGAATTTGAATTTGGGCAAGCTAGAACATATGAAAAACTGGTATGCAAAGCCAGCATTGACAGTGGTAGCTGGAACTTTTGCTTTGGTGGTCAGACAAACAAATGTTGAAAGTAGTGGAGAAGTAATAAAATTCATGCCATAGGAAGTACTGGAGCAAGGAAGGAACTCTGCTAAAGAAGTCTTCACAGAAACGTAGGTGGAGGCATTGGGGTAAGGACTAGAGTGTGGACAAGGCAGTATATCAGAGGCACAACTCCAATGATGCAGCACCTGTGGGGCACAGCACATGAAACTAATAAAGTTGGGAGGGGGACACAGATCCATTTTCTGCAAATAATTATGAAATTTCTTCCTATTTGACATATGCACCATTTCTCAATAGGCTCAACCATAGGGGAGGTTTGCTGCATCTGTGTTACTTCATTACTTAGCTCATTTAGGGTGGGGATAGAGTCATGCACAGATGCTAAATTTGTTAGAGAGATCAGTGTTCATTACTTTTTATTCTTAAACTATCTAGCAGATTGGATTATAGAATCCCAGAAAATTCATTCAGTTCACAGAAGAGTATTAACACCATCAGGGAAGGTTGTGTTTTGTTTCACATAAATAAAAGAGAGAATGAATCTGTATTTTAAGCAAAAAAAAATTGTTATACTGTTATAAATCTGTATAACATATCCACATTCCAACCTGGTCTATGCTAAGCTATGCTATTCTGTTCTATAGTCATGGTTTTACTTCCACAGTTATCTGAGGTTGATGGTAAACAGCCAAGGTTTACTCTTGGAAAAAGGTGAGCTGAAAAGTCCGGATTCTTTTACTGAATAAGTCAAAGTCATTTTCCATTGGAATATATGTATACATATATAACCTCACTTCATTATGCCTTCTTTTTCTCACTTTGTACTCTCACTTGCATGTTGTGGTCATATTGCATAATAACACTGCAGAAATTCTGTGATCCCCGCAAGTTTGGGTGCAGCATTGCTATTTACCACCATCTCATCCTCTTCACTGCAAGGCCTTTGTGCTGGGCACACAAATTTTCCATAAAAGATTGTTTAGAGTAGATCAGCTTTTCAGAAATGCAGACCAAGATAAGACATTTCTTAACTCAAATAATTTCTATTTTGTTTTAAGGTGTGGGGGGGTATTTTTGTGGGTTTTGGTTGGTTGATTGGTTGGGTTTTGTCATGTAAAAGCTTCTGTGTTTCCTGATTTCTAAATTTCAGACTGGTTTTAAGTTGTTCTCCATCTCTTTCAACTGAAAGCAGATAAAAATAACAGGAAGATATTTCAGAGGTATTTCAAGTGATGAGCCTTGTGTGACCAACATGCTTCATGTTGATTTGTCATTGGAATGGGCTGCCCGGGGAGGTGGTTGAGTCACCGTCCCTGGAGGCATGCAAGAGGGGACTGGATGTGGCACTTGGTGCCATGGTCTAGTTGTGAGGTTTGTGGTTACAGGTTGGACTTGATGATCTTCAGGTCTCTTCCAACCTTGGTAATACTGTAATACTTCAAAGCATGTTGTAGTCATTCCTTTTCATTGGCTCTCACAGAAAAAAGATGCAGTCAACAGCTGCAGCTTTTGGGCTCAAGATAGTGCCCCCCTTATGTATTGCAGGGAGGGCAGAGAGCTTCAGTCTAATCCAACTGCCAGATCACTTCATGACTGGCCAGAAGTTACAACATATTATTAAGGGCATTGTCCAAACGCCTCTTTAAAACTGACAAACTTGGGGAATCAGTCACTTCTGTAGGAAGCCTGTTCTAGTGCTTGACCACCCTCTTGGTAAAGAAATGTCTTCTAACATCAACTTTAAACCTCCTCTGGAATAGCTTTGAACCATTCCTACATGTCCTGCCACAGTATACCAGGGATAAGAGATCAATACCTCCTCTATTTCCCCTTCTCAGGAAGCTGTAAAGAGCAGAACTCTTGTCACAGTCCAATGGTTGAGTACTTTCTTGTTTATATTACTTTTGCTTTTCAAAGATGAGTGAGAAATCTAAAGCCTGGCCCTGTTGTGTCCCATAAGTCTGTCCTCCTCTGGGTTTTTTGTGGGTTGGTTGGTTGGCTTGTTTGTTTTAATTACCTCGTGTGGCAGTTGTGTTTTATGATATTTTCTACCTTCTCATCTTTGAGACTAGACTAGACTAGACTAGACCAGACTAGACCAGACCAGACCAGGTTGGAAGAGACCTTCAAGATCATCACATCCAACCTATCAACCAATCCAACCCACCTAATCAACTAAACCATGGCACCAAGCACCCCATCAAGTCTCCTCCTGAACACCTCCAATGAAGGTGACTCCACCACCTTCACGGGTAGCCGATTCCAATGGCCAATCACTCTCTCTGTATAGAACTTCTTCCTAACATCCAGCCTAAACCTCCCCTGACGCAGCCTGAGAAGTAGTGGGCTCTTCCACCCCACCCAAAGTGTCAGGCTGTTAACTCATTCTTTTTTTGCAGTTAGGCTGAATCTACAGCCTGTCTGCATAAGCGCTTCTGCAAGGCTGATGCTTTGCTCCTAAGGTGTGGGTATATTTCCGTCTCATCAGCTTTGCTTACATGTGATGCTCCTCTGCTGGCCTGCCCTACATACAGATGGGAAATGTCTTAGGGAAAATGCTTCTGTCTGTCTGTCTTTGCAAAATGCACAGAACATTTCTGACTGTTTTTGATAAGCAATAAATATTTCTGTTTGTGTATAACTTTAGGCTGTGAACATTCGCCATTCAGTACATGCATTATCTGCCTGATAAATGAGCAGGATTAGCATATCAATCCACCAAACCAGTAAAGCTTACTACTGATGTCAAGCAGAACAGGATCAGGGGCTAAAGACTTGAAAGCATTCTGTAGCACTGTCATGGAGCTGAACGATCTACTCAGATTTATGAAATTCAGTAAGCAAAGACTCTACAAAAACAAAACCCATGAGGGCTCAGTCCTTCAAAGATTTGAGTGCTTTGATTTTGATCCAGCAAAGCACAGAACTATGTTCTTAGCTTTAAGCATGTGTTTATTCCCCAGGGTATTCTCACAGAGTTTAAGTTAAATATCTGTTTAAGTGCTTTACTGGGTCAAGGCCAGAGTATTTTCATCATCTTTTAGGGTTCAGTTCCTACATAAGACTTTTTCTCTGAGATCTTACAGCATCTTGCAAAACATTCTAAAGATGAAGTACTTTTACAGGACAGAAAATTATATTATTCTCTTGGGTAAGCCTAAAGCTACCACACAAGGGATCTGCCTCTCAGAGCTGAGGTAGCAATGGGGCAAGTAGGTCCCTGCCACCTGTTCACTGCCACATTTCCATTGCAGGTGCTTCTTGTGATTTCTGAAAGCAAACAAGCAAAGAGCTCCTCTGAGGAAAGAAGGTAAAATGAGCTAGCTTAGATTAAGAGTAGAATTGGTTCAAGTTGATGATGGCTTTACATGTCTAACAATACTATTGAATGGAAAGGTCACCAGACACTTCTCAGGAGAAGGAACACCAATCCAGCAGAAAGAGCAAACTAAGCTGTGAAGAGGAGAGGGACAACCAGCCAGGTAACAAAAAAAAAAAAAAAAAAAAAAGGCAAACAGTGGAAACAAATCCCAGGGTGAGCAACTGAGAAAACCCAGGCAGAGCAGAACAAGGAGGCCAGGTGTGTAACAGACCCTCATCTCCAGCTTTCAAATGTCAGCTCTGCTCTGAGTAGAGATAATATTTCCCAGGTGCACAGAGATGGCCCCAGGGACAAATCATGTACCTGCCCTTGGGAGAACGTGTCAGGAGAAAAACACCACTCCAACACTGGCAGTTTTCACTTTGCACTGGTTAGTGGATGTAGCAGGATGCTTTAGCAGGACCCCAGGGAGGTGCTGATTTCTTCTACCTGGTATCCAGTGCCAGGATGTGTGGAAACAGTTCAAAGCTGCATCAAGGGATGTTCAGACTAGATATTAGTAAGTGTTTCTTTACTGACGGGTTGGTCAAACACTGGAAGAAGTTTCCTAGAGAGATGGTAATTATTTTTGCTTCATAAGCCTATTGTGGAAGACATCCCATAACAAAGTGAAATGAAGATTTCCTGAGCACGTGTCAAAACCCTGGGAAGGAGCTGTACGGCCACAGTGAACAATGATGAATGGTGATTTGAATCTCTGTTCTCCCTCTGTCCCAGCTACTATTGATTTTAATGGAGCACAGTTGGACTGTGAATTCTGGCTTGGCAAAGGAAGTCCTTCCCTATGAGTCCAAACTTAGATACTCAGCCATGTTAGGGTGCCTTTGCACTCCCTCTGCCTCTCTCTGGATGCCACTGAAGTGTGAAAAAGGATTGTAAATGCAGAAATTGTTTTGTGGCCAGTGTTTGATGTTGCAATGTCTCTTAACATTGAGGAAATATTTGGCATATTATTAAAACTTCTCCATTTTCTGTAAGAAGGTGTTCCAGTGACTTGTACAATCTTGCTGATTCCTATTGCTGGTCTTTGCTTTGCTTTTGCTCCTGTTAAGTTTTACCTTCCATTCTTACTGCAGCTGGATACAGGCCCGGATATAGGAATCTATAGGGCAGCTGAGTCAAAAGCCTCCCTGAACTTCCACAATCTAAATGATTACTCTGACAAGACCAATCCCTAATAACCAGCTATAAGGAAATCTGCAGAGGAGCACTGTTAATGGGTACTGAACTTCATGTCCAAGCACAAGCTGATTGTCCTCCCCTTACCCTTGTCCCTAATTTCTGGTTGCTTTTTTCTCCCTGTCTTTCTCAAGGCAGCTTGAAGAGAATACCAAAGAAATGTCTTCTGTTGACCTTGATTCCTGTACACTTTCATATGCACCTTAATGGCTCATCAGACTATTCTGAGGACAAAAGTCTTCAAGTGAAAACCAACTGCACCTCCATGTTTTAATGCATTTTTCACATACTGCTATGATAGGACTGCTGTGGTGCTTTCTTCCAAAGGTTTTCAGAATGTGTACATCATACACAAGTGCTTCTTTGAAAGGAAAGAAACCATAGTGGTTTTTTTCTCATGGTTGTTTATATAATTCATCCAATGCACAAAGTTCTGAGAACAAAAATTGCCTAAAGCATTAGATACACATCCCTGCTACTTCTCTGTCTTTGCTTTCCTTTCACTACTTTGTATTTCTCCATGCAGAGAAGCAGACATACTTTGCAAAGAAAATTAAATGGTCATAGAAGAATGCAACAGGCTATACTCTTCCCAGGTATAATTTTGGCTGTGCTAGCTAGGAATCTCCTGATTCTCAGACACAGCTAAGATATTCAAACACCTGGGAGTGCAGGAATCATTCCAGATTAACAACCTGGACATCATCACCCTGTTAAAGCAGGGTTCACTGAGTAAGGTTTTTCTATCATAGCTGTGGACCATTCTATTACTTAGTCTTGACAATCAAGAACAAGGGTGAGGGCTGTTTAATTTGCTAGTAAAGACATGGCTGTTAATGGCTTTCCACCTCGGTTACAGCCTTTGAGAGCAGCGGATGTCAATCTCTGCAAGCTGAGGAGCAAACACGGTAGAGGCATTCCCCTTCCTGCATGCCAAATTGACCATCACATAAAACAATTGTGCTGCTTCCCTTCCTCCTTTAGATGGGTTTTGAAAGGGAAAATCTTGTGCAGTTCAGTGCAGGAAAGATTACAAGTATCTCTCTGCAGAATATCAGAAACTTGATCATGGAGATGCTTCAATGTATGTGAAATAAGGTACTTACACACTAGAATGGCCAGTGATTGAAATCCTCTTTTCTCTGCATATATTTTTGGATGCCACGTGCTAGTCATGTTGACTTCAAGTTTGAATTAGCAAGTTCAATTTGTTAGGAGCTGGGAATTGTCACCTGAAGAAGATCAAATCTCCATAACGTTGATAGAATGCATTAATTCTAGGTGTCTGTATCTCACTTCAGTGTGGAGGGACAGGACTTACATGTTAAGTGTCACACTACATAATTTCTGGCCCTAAGTGTTAAAGCATTGTCATTTAAGGCCCTTATATCTCAATTCTTCCTTGAAAAGAACCAGAAAAATGTCCTTAACAAATGCCTAAGACCAGTATTGATACTTGGGATTCTGTGAAGGCTGTAAATCAATACCAACATCCTTCATCAGGTACATAAATATTATATATTAGCACATATAAATATAGAGGGAATACATACATACTGCACATATGCATTACATATATATGATACATATGTATTATACATTTTGAGCACAAGCCCTATGAGGAGAGGCTTAGGGAGCTGGGGTTGTTTGGCCTGGAGAAGAGGAGGCTCAGGGGCGACCTCATTGCTCTCTACAACTACCTGAAAGGTGGTTGTAGCCAGGAAGAGGTTGGTCTCTTCTCTCTAGCAACCAGCACCTGAACAAGGGGACACAGTCTCAAGCTGTACCAGGGGAAGTTTAGGCTCGAGGTGAGGAGAAAGTTCTTCACCAAGAGAGTCATTCGTCATTGGAATGGGCTGCCCAGGGAGGTGGTGGAGTCACCAGGCCTGGAGGTACTCAAGAGGGGATTGGACGTGACACTTGGTGCCATGGTGTAGTCATGAGGTCTGTGGTGACAGGTTGGACTCAATGATCTTCAAGGTCTCTTCCAACCTTGGTGATACTGTGATACTGTGATATGTAGATCAAATCAGTTGAAATCTAAAGACAAAATAATGCAATCCCCACTAAAGTCAGCCACAAAGTTTGTATTGATTAACTCTTGTCTTAATTTGATAATTAATTTAGCCTATTGATTAAATTTTAACTCTAAACTCAGTCTGGTCCTTGCACTGTTAGGTCTTTTACCTTGCATTCTTTGAGGTATTTGTTTGCTCACTCTTTGCGTTAAAACCCAGGAAAAAAAAAAACCTAAGTCAACCCAGTTTATGCTGCTTTAGTAAAGGCACAACCTGGATCATAAACTCTAAAGACTAGATAACGTTACCTCTGATAAATAAATTACTGCCACTAGGTTCTGTTCCCAAACAAAATGTAAATGCCTAAGAATTTCTTTGTGCTCGTTGAAAATAAACTACTATTATTGCCATAGACACAGTGTAAGATCTATTTTGTTGTTGTTTTACAGTTTCCCAGCAGCTTTGGCTGTTTCCAGATTGATACATTTTCAAAGCATTTAAATGTGTTAAATATTTTAAATCAAAGCATATGGTTCTATTATGTTAAATCTTTCAATAATTCTCTCAATATTTCTTATCTTCAAGTTAATGTCACAAACGTTTGCACTTATTAGCATATTCCATAAAAGCCTTCCCCCAGAGTCATTTCAATTATACATCACTTCCTGCTCTAACTCACAAAACCTAGATGTAATTTATCATGTCCCTTCTTATTTCAACAGATGTCAGCAGCAGTGCATGCAGATTTCTCTCTCTTTTTCAATAATACATCTATTTTTACTTTTCATTTCATGCCTTCTTGGCAGCAAAGCATCAACAGCTTATACAATATTTGGAGAATCACAGAATTCTGTGATTCTCCAAGCTTACACATTGTTTGGAGAAGCATTACTGTGATGCACATCATGTTTTTAACCTGAGCACAGCAGTTGTTGAAACAAAACAAAACACTAACCAAACTTTCATTGAAGCACTTCAGATAGAGGTAAAAGTTCTTTTTTTCCCCTGTGTAGTAAACACCATTTTCCTCATATTTGGTTTGAAATTCACTGCACTTAATCTTAGCCCACTAATTTAAAGTCTCTTAACTTACAGTAAGTGCTGTAGCTCTGGGTTCACCCTGTCCTGTATCTGTGGTTTTCCTCTGGCTTCTTCCATGCTGTTTGCACAATATTATGCACTGAATAAGGCACAGAACATTTTGCTCTACATCAAGTACCAAGGAGGGCATCTTTCTTCTTTAACAGTCTGTTACAGTTTGGGACTGAAATTTAGTTGTATGTTTAGTTGAATTTGCTCTGGGGGCAGATTCTAAACAAAAGTTATTGGGGGGGATCCAAACCAACCCACAACGCATTCACAGACTGCCTTTCAAACAAACACAATATCAATGTGTCTGAAATATTTCTACATTACCTGTCAGTCCTCTTTTGCATTATCCAGCAAGTAACTGTGCTTCTGACCTGCCAGCTCTCTGTTGGTAAACCTGTGCTTATGTACATTGAAGCAGTCACTGGATACAGGTTTATAGGTACTTACAGATGAAGCAGGTCCACAAGAAAATCCCCAAACTGGAGCTAACAGGACATGAAGCCTGCTCACAAACTGAACCCCTCTGGTTCAGCACAGTGGAGCGAGCTTTGTGTGCTGTGTAACGTAGTGGAAGAGGCACTGCGAGCCTGGCTGGTTTACAGCTGCAGCATGAAGTGAGCAAAGGAGGCATCTGATTCCTTGTGAAAAACAAAACAAAACAACAACAACAAACACTTAAAAACAAACAAATCCCCCCTCAAAAAAACCCCAAACCACCAAACATTTTTACAAGCATCTACCTAATCAGCTCTGACTAGGAGCAAATAACTCATCATAGGATTGATAGAGCAGGCTTCAGCTTTACTTGTCTATATATAATGAAAAATACAAAGAAAAATAAAGGATATCCAGTCTTGGACACTGGGAATCACCACCTAGTTAGGAACTTTGAAATAAGGGTCAGCAGAATCTGTACATCTCTACTGACTTCTCAAGGCCCTGGATCCCTCAGTCATTTTAGAAATAATCCCAGCACACGTCCTACAACCTGCTCACGCTTCCTACTGAGGGATGGGCTTTAGCAGCCTACCTCTCTGTCTAAACTTCACACTTCAGTATAGCAAACTGAAGAACAATTCTTCACCCTTCAAGAATCACTACCTAGAAAAAAATCTCCTAAAGGAATATACAGCACTGCACCAGTTTGGTAGATGTGTCATGTTCAAGAGAATCATTTTACAGCACACAATATTATCATAGAATCATAGAATCAGTCAGGGTTGGAAGGGACCACAAGGATCATCTAGTTCCAACCCCCCTGCCATGGGCAGGGACACCCTACACTAGATCAGGCTGGCCAGAGCCTCGTCCAGCCTGGTCTTAAACACCTCCAGGGACGGGGCCTCAACCACCTCCCTGGACAACCCATTCCAGGGCTTCACCACTCTCATGGGGAAGAATTTCCTCGTCACATCCAGCCTGAATCTCCCCACCTCCAGCTTCATTCCATTCCCCCTAGTCCTATCACTACCTGAGATCCTGAGAAGTCCCTCCCCAGCCTTCCTGTAGGCCCCCTTCAGATACTGGAAGGCCACAATGAGGTCACCTCGGAGCCTTCTCTTCTCCAGACTGAACAGCCCCAACTCCTTCAGTCTGTCCTCATAGGAGAGGTGCTCCAGCCCTCTGATCATCCTCGTGGCCCTTCTCTGGACACGCTCCAGCACGTCCACATCCCTCCTGTAATATGGGCTCCAGAACTGGACACAGTACTCCATTATGTGCACTTGCAGCCCGGAAAGCCAATCAGATCCTGGGCTGCATCAGGAGAAGTGTGACCAGCAGGTCAAGGGAGGTGATTCTTCCCCTCTACTCAGCTCTGCTGAGACCCCACCTGGAGTACTGCATCCAGTTCTGGAGCCCCTTTTACAGGAGGGATGTGGACGTGCTGGAAGGTGTCCAGAGAAGGGCCACGAGGATGATCAGAGGGCTGGAGCACCTCTCCTATGAGGACAGACTGAAGGAGTTGGGGCTGTTCAGTCTGGAGAAGAGAAGGCTCCGAGGTGACCTCATTGTGGCCTTCCAGTATCTGAAGGGGGCCTACAGGAAGGCTGGGGAGGGACTTCTCAGGATCTCAGGTAGTGATAGGACTAGGGGGAACGGAATGAAGCTGGAGGTGGGGAGATTCAGGCTGGATGTGAGGAAGTTCTTCCCCATGAGAGTGGTGAAGCCATGGAATGGGTTATCCGGGGAGGTGGTTGAGGCCCCATCCCTGGAGGTGTTTAAGACCAGGCTGGAGGAGGCTCTGGCCAGCCTGATCTAGTGTGGGGTGTCCCTGCCCATGGCAGGGGGGTTGGAACTAGATGATCCTGTGGTCCCTTCCAACCCTGACTGATTCTATGATTCTATGCAAGCAAATTTCATTCCTGTGACAAACTTCAGGGCATTTATCCACAGAAAACTTGGAAAAAACTATGAAGGACAAGAAACTATTTCCAGGATCCCACACTGTAGAACCCTTTTTCCTTGAAAATAACCAATGGAAACCCACTTCAGATGTCACTCTTTAATGGAGCCCCATTATTCTGCATATGAACCCTCAGTTTCCCTGAGCTTCCAATTCTCCATGAAGCTCTTGGATGCACTCAACAAAAATTAAATCAAGAACAATATCTGAATAATCTCTGCCATTGTCTTAAAAAAAAAAAAAAAAGAGAGAGAGAAAAGAGAGAGAGGGGAAGAGCTATTTCCAAAATCTAGGTAGAGTGAACTGGCACAGGGACCAAATATAGGTATTAAGATGAGTGAGTGAGATTGGTCCAGTAGATACATGATGAGTTAAGAGCTGAAGGCATAAAAAGTGATAATCTGGAAGGTGTGTCCTCTGCTACCAGAGGAAGGATGTAAAGAGGAATTCAAAGACAGCTACAGACAAGGGTATCTGTCTGCCTTGCTTTTTACTAGGGGATATAGAGGGTCTTGGGGGCTAGAAAGATGAAGAAACTGCTGGAAGGCAGAGTAACAAAAGTCTAGACCATGAAATAAACAGGAAAAATTGCAGAGAAAATTGGCACTGGAATGGCAGTGCAGTCACTAAACTGTTTTTAAAACATATTTCACTAATTCTTTTAGGATTTATCTTGGGGCTTTTTCCTCACAACATGGTGCTTCACAGACATCCCTGTCCTTAGAGCCTGGGTTACAAGTCGCCACTTTAAAACTACTGAGCTCCCAGGCAGGTCAGCAGGAGCAGGCAGGCTCTGTCCTCAGACAAAGCAGGTCAGCAGGAGGTCTGAATCCAATATCATTCTGGGGTCCATTTGCAGCCTGTTCTAGCCCATCTCACAGTGAAGCAGAGGAATGCTGGAGAGATACTGCCATCTCCTGTAAATCCATAAAGGAGAGCTTGCAATATTACATGTATAAAAATTCACATCAAAGATTATGAGAGTGCTTAGTTTAAAACACAGCCTGAAACAGGTGAATCACTTTTTAATTGATGAGTAAATGGATGCATGACTGATATCCCTAAGAATCACTTCAGAAATGAGATATGGTCCAAAGCAATAAGGTGTGCAGATAACACTCGTAAATAAGAGCAGAGCAAAAGGAGCATGTACAAATTTGCTGACATATGCCCTACAGAATTATGAAAGCCCCAGAATGGCAAAACAAGAAAATGCTGAGTCTGTTTGTTTGAGGAAACTAGGGTGTCTTACAAGCACACTATCTCATGCAGCTGCCTTTCACAGCAAGATGTTTCCCTGCATGGAGTTAGTGCTTTATCCCACTGAAAATACATGATAAATGCCTTCTTTCAGCGAGGCATAGGAAGGCATGCAAATACTGGCTGATTCCTGACTGTATAGTGATAGAACAAGAGGGGACAGCCTCAAGCTGTGACTGGGTAGGTTTAGACTGTATGTCTTCAAAATTTTTTTTCACAGAGTGGTCAGACATTGGAATGTGCTGCCCAGGGAGGTGGTTGAGTCACCAACCCTGGCTGTGTTTAAAGGTCATTTGGATGTGGTGCTTGGGGATATGGTTTAGGGGTGAACTTTGTAGAGTAGGGTTGTTGGTTGGACTTGGTGATCATAGAATCATAGAATCAATAAGGTTGTGTGGTGGTTTGGGCTGGGTGCCCTCTGCTACGTGGTGTACTTCCTGTGTCCAGAAGTCCAGCTCAGTGGGTGGACACAGGAAGCCAGATATCTCCTACAATAATCCTCTGCACCGCTATAAAATCCAGTTCCCCTCAGGTGGGGAAGGGATGTTTCTGGGATTGCTTTGGGGTTTCTTTTGTCACTGCTTCTGGTTCTCTGTACACACTCACTGCTTTCTATTTAAACTTTCCATCACTTTCACAATCCGTTTGTCATAGTCGTTATTTCTGCCCATGGTGGGGAGGGGGTCTGCCTCAACCCACAACAGGTTGGAAAAGACCTCCTAGATCATCCAGTCCAACCTATCACCCAACACCTCATGACTAACTAAACCATGGCTTCAACTGCCACATCCAGTCCTGAGGCATCCTGAGGGATTTCTGTGATTCCATGGTTCTGTATCTTCCTCACTGAAAAACTCTTGTGGGTTTGTCCACACATCTCACCCAGAGGAAGGTCCCAGCCCAGCTCACCTGATTCATGGCTACTGGCCATGAACATCACTTTCATTTCCCATTGCAGCAGTTGAATAATATGAGCCTTTTATCTGGAGCAGGCACCATCGCCACCTTTGACCATGCCAGCTGAGGATATCTCACAGACCGTGAGAAATGTCTCCAGCCCTTCACAAATGAAACTTCCTCCATTTCCACTGCCTTTGTGGGCAGTGGCTGTATCTAACTGCACTTCTGCTGGGCAGCAGCTTTGAAATTTTCACCAGTGGGGGTGTGAAAAAAGATTGACAACAGCCAGGTGAATCATTCACCTCAAAAAAGCACAAATGCTGTTTTTATTCCTCTATTCAGGCCAAGTGACAGCTCCAATTCCTCAAGCTCTATCTTTCACAGTTCTGATAACTTTTTTATGCATATGGCTGTCACAAACAATCCTGCAAAGATTGATATTTGATATTGACAGTTCAGGTTGGGTCTGAATGTGGCTCTGTCTCTCATTCTTGACAGGGATGGTATTTCATGTATTTTTGAGGCATGCAGGTACAAGAACATGAGGTAATTCATCTCTGTAACAAGCTAATGTTCAAAATTTGTTTGAATAGATTATTTAACCAGAAGTTTAAAAGGAGTTTCTTTGGATTTGTGTCTCGCTAACAGTAACAAGCTGTGCTCCCCAGTTGAGCACTTTGCAGCCCACCAAGGAGGCTGCTGCCAGATGTTCCACTTGACATGGTGTTGTCTCTTACATTTTTCTTGGACACAGCAAAAATAAATATGCATCTTGGACATGCACTAATTTATACATCTTTTAACTGAAGGCAAAACCAGATTACAGGCTTTGGGTTGGGCTGGTGGTTTTTTTTGGTTGGTTGGTTGGGTTTTTGGGTTTTTTTTTTCCCCTTATTTCCATTAATTGAGGTTTAAAATTCCTTTGGCAGGACAATCAAGGAGGTTAGCCACCTCAACACTCAGGGGAATCAGGGGGGGCACATGTTTCCTTGCCTGATGTTATAAAGGGTTTATTTAGAACTTTGTATTGGCTTTCATGGAAATGGTGATTTGGTAATACAGTCTTCTGTGGCCTGGTGAGCATTTATTTGAGGGTACTCTTGACACCTCAGAAAAAAGTGTTCCCCACAAGAAACTTCTGAAAGCAATTAACAGGAATTCAATTCTTCTTCCTGAGAAATCACACATAAATTTGTCATTTTCAGCACTGTTTTATTCTACTTTCCCATTTACTTAAAGCAGTGTTACACTTGGGGTTTCAAACATGGATATCATAGACACATGCAACTACAACAGAATGGAGCAAACCAACATAGTTTTAAGGGGACATTGCTCAGGCTGTAGTGAAGCATGGAAACAAGTAATTCTCCCTACACATGGAAAGAGTTATTAAAAGGGAAAACCGTGACACTGCAGGTGGAATAATGTTGTATCATGCCTTAGGCCAGCCAGCTCACAGTATCTGAGCAAGAAAAGTACCTTATGACAACACTCTGGAATGTCTCCTTTGCAAGAAGTGCTAACCTGATAAATGTACTCATTATCTCAGAGAACTCCATAGTATCAATGTTGCCAGGAGGATTTTAACTACAGGTAAAACATCATTTCTTGTGAAAGGTTATACACTTCTCTGGGAAAACAACCATGAGGCATTGCCTGCAAGTCTGCTAGCATATTGAAACTGTTGGAGGGAGTTAAGTTGAACTAATGTGTACCTGATATGAATTTAAGGAAAAAACTCACTATCTGCAAACCAACATTTTTGATGCTTTATCTTTAAAGTCTATAAGTTCTAGTCACATCATAAGAACATGACAAGCAACACTATATGAGAAAATACACTGAGGAAATGGAGTTAAATGAGAAAAAAGAGACCAAAATCAGCTGTCTCTGGTAACCTAGAAACCCTGCATGAGAAAATGTCCTGTTCACATTGCTATTGCTGCCACAGTTATAGGCTCTGCAGTGCTGCCTGCATCATGGATGCTTGGGTGCCCTACAGCTTGGCAATGGAGAATGAAGGAAACATCTGTTTTCTATTTCTAAAAGACCGAAATAGGAACAGAAACAATTTCCCCTGTGACAGTTCAGCTACATTCCTGATTCCAGTTTTAATTAGCCAACAAATAGACTCTTACTAGAAATATATGGCTGTTCCTCACAGACTCATGATAAATAGCACTGGCCCAGTACAGCAACATGAAAAATGAGGAAGTGATTAGTGGCAGCCAGCACGGCTTTACCAAGGGAAATTGTGCCAAACAAATTTGGTGGTCTTCTGTGATAAGGTAACAGCACTGCCAGACAAGTGCAATTGATGTCATCTGCCTGGACTTGTGCAAAGAATTCGACACTGCCCCCTCCTCCAGTTATTTACACTGGAAAAGCATAGATTTGAAGGGAGGACCACTCAGTAGACAAGGACTTGCCTTGATGATCACAGTTAACAGTGATGGTCAGTGCTCAATGTCTAAGTGGAGACAAGTGACGAGTGATGTTCCCCAGGTGTCAGTACTGGGATTGGTGCTGGTTAGCAACTTTGTTGGCAACATGGACAGTGGGAGTGAGAGCACCCACAGCAAGTTTGCCAATGACATCAAGCTGTGTGGTGCAGTCAACATGCTAGAAGGAAGGGATGCCATGCAGAGGGGCCTTGACAGGCTGGAGAGGTAGCCCGGTGCCAAAATCATGAAGTTCAACAAAGCCAAGTGCAAGGTCCAGCACCTGGCTTGGGACAGTACCAAGCACAAATACAAGCTGGGTGGAAAATGTATAGAGAGCAGTCCTGAAAGGAAGGACTTCAATGGTGGTGATTGATGAAAAGCTCAACATGAGCCAGCAATGTGCATTTGCACCCCAGAAAGACAACTGTATCCTGGGCTGCATCAAAGAAGCATAGCCAGCAGCTTAAGGAGGTGATTCTCCTTCTCTACTCTGCTCTTTTGCAGCTAGTGATCTGCAGCTGATTGCATCTCAGTTCTCTGAACAGACAGCATGCTGAGTACACACTAGGAACGGGATGCCAAGCAACTACAAAGACATTAACCAATGTTATTTCACTTTTTTTGTATCATTATTATTGTGATCACCACATAATTCTGTGTCGTTTCTCTTCTCAGTTGTATTTGTCTTTTGCATGTGCTGAATCTAAGTGTTATCCATCCCTCCTCTTGGGCTAGGATCTCTTCAAGTGCCTGGGAGGACACTGTGTGGCAAAGACAAACAGAGACAAACAGTGCAAGAGATATATGTCATTTTACTCTGATAGCCAAGAGCCTCTAGGTCTTTCCATCAACTTTAACTTCAATCACCTTCCGTGTTGCATTGCTGGTAAATTTGCACATTTGCACCTGTTTCAGAAAGTGCAGAAAATCTCAGTCCTACTGAGCACTAAGAAATACACGTAAGTATGACATGTCCCTCTCCCACATTTGTCTCCCAGACTCAATATAAAGAGCACCAGTGGCTGAGATGGTAAAAGTGTCCCAGATATTGCTGATTACCGAAGCCAAATACTTTGTGGTATCAATATTCCTCTTCATTTCAATTGTTCATTGCCTTGCATAGATGTGAACAGGAGTTTGGCCTTTTAACGCTGGGCAATTCATGACAGACCTTTTGTGTATCTCATGGAATGGGACACCCCTACACATTGCATTTTGTAGTCCCTATTTCTACTGATTTTTACATTTCTTCTGTTAGTCCATCTATTTTGGAGTATTCTAGACAAAGGTTATCAATAATTTCTGTTGAGATTTTATAGTGGTCTTCTGGTTTCCCCATTTAAATCACAACACACCATGGAAGAACACAATACCACAAGTCACACATATTAGTTAAATGCACTGAAAACTCACACCAAACAATGTATTCATGTTACAGCAATGTGTCTGTCCTGCCTAGTTTTAGATGCAGGCTGTGGTGTACCATGTCTGGTATCCTCTTCTGAGGAAAACAAAGTTTTCATTAAGAGAAGGACACATATAAGGCTGCCATAACATGGGGCAGAAAAATAACTTTGCAGATTAATAATCAGAGCAAAGGAGAAATGAACTTTCTTTGAGAAACTGCCATTTCAGAAGTCACTCTTGGGGACAACGAAGCAACTGAGCTCCGCAGGTCAACTCTACTTGGTGCTCGATAATGTGGTTAAGAAAATACTTAACCAAATGGACCTTCCTACTTAGATGGCATTGTAACTAAAATCTCAAACTGACACCCTTGTAAGCCCAGTTGCAACAGAATAACAGCAAATGGCTGTGACTTTAATACCCTTTATAAAATTAACTTAATATTTTTTAGAAGAGAAACCTCTCCTATAACCCAAAATTACCTGGTCAGTAATCACTCATGGATGTAGTAACATTAAAGTCCCATATGCCCATTCTCAGGGAAAAGCAGCAGTCACCCAGAAGACAGACAAAAATATTACTGTGCTTTGAATAATTGCTAACAACCTGATGGGTGACAAGACATTTCTCTTCGGAGCTGGGAAGCAGCAGGCTGTGAGCATGCTCAATGCCACATGTGGCTGAAGTGGAGATTTCTTTATGAGAGCAGCTTCCAGGGTGTCCAGAGCGTAAGTATTACTTGATGGCCACAGAGATACTATTGCCCTTCTCGTAATCTTACTGACTTCAGGCTGTCAGCAATGCAATTTCCGCTCCATTTTGCTCCTCTGTTAGAAATCCAAGGTAAGACTGCTTTTTTCTTAATTCTTTTAAAAACCCGGTTGCCCTTTGGGACATAGTAAGGAATACTCACTCGTATTAAGGGATTAATGAGGAAATTCAGGTGAGGTGAAGAATCAGTAAGGAATTTTCATTTATGAGATTTTGAAAGACATATTTTTTAGGGGGGGGAAAACCAACAACCAACCAAACAAAAAAGCAAGCAAGCAAGCAAACAAACCTGTTTACAACACACAAGGATTTCACAAAATGACAGAATTGTCCAACCAGATTACTCTGAACTTTGGTGACATTAAATGTATTGAATGTAAGACTAAAGGACAAACTCATGCTTTTGGAAAAGTACTTATCATAGTCAAGCATTGTTGTGAAGAGTATGCTTCACACCAGTATCATCACTACACACACACAAAAAAAGCAAAAGCACTTAACTTAGCAACTGAGTTTTTATAACTTTCCCTATCAAAATAAGATTTGAGTATCTTTTCAATATCAGCACATTAAAATAAAACTTAATCATTTCACAGAGCACTTTGAATCTCAGAAATGACTGGTTAAAAGACTGCTTCTATGCAAGAAGTTCTGCCTCATAGGAACACTGTATATAACAATGCAGAAATAGAAGATACAGCATGTCATTTATACAAGTTTTCAGAAATTAGGACTTTTCTGTTACCCCACAAGTTCTTGTGAAGGGGATCTACAAGAAGGCTGGGGAGGGACTTCTCAGGATATCAGGTAGTGATAGGACTAGGGGGAATGGAATGAAGCTGGAGGTGAGGAGATTCAGGCTGGATGTGAGGAAGAAGTTCTTCACCATGAGAGTGGTGAAGCCCTGGAATGGGCTGTCCAGGGAGGTGGTTGGGACCCCATCCCTGGAGGTGTTTAAGACCAGGCTGGATGAGGCTCTGGCCAGCCTGATCTAGTGTGGGGTGTCCCTGCCCATGGCAGGGAAGTTGGAACTAGATGATCCTTGTGGCCCCTTCCAACCCTGACTGATACTATGATACTATGATTAGCAATTCCTGAAGCGTTACAGAAAAGCAAATAAATTATTTTCACTGTAATTAGCACATGAATGGTAATTTCTCAGCCTTTGGAAAGTTATGTAATGAAACTTTTTCTTTCTTCCTAATAATTCATAAAGGGCAGGTTGCAGTGTAATCAAAACAAGAAACTGAAACAGAAGATATATTACTGCAATGTAAAGGTTTCTTTTAAATTGCCAGCCTGTTAGAAAATAAGTATTAGAGAATATATTATTTGCTCTGTAGCTATCCTGTTACAAAGGAGTGCAACATGCAGGATCTCAATGTATTGAATTTTACTAAATACTCTGTTAAAAAAAAAAACTTTAAAAATAATAACTAGTACTCTACTAACCACAACTACAAATATTTTAAATCATTGTGTTTTGTTATCACTGAAGGAAATGTTTTTCATGTAATTTTTTTATTTTAACATGAAATTCACTCTATAATGTTTCCAACATTCAAGAAATGTGGTTAATAAAAACCATGACTCACCTCTTTGTTGCATGGATTAATATATTGCTTTCATTGTCACAAATTTGATTATCACATACAAGAGTTGGACACCGCTTCTTTCCAAAGAACCTCTTACTATGTTCCTTATTTACACACCATGAAATGTATCTTTATTTATTTTGAACTGTTAGGGGAAAAAATGCATATCCATCTTACCAATATTTCAGATTGCTTTTCCTACATATTCCCCATCAACAGCAGGGAATAAGGGTTGAACAAATTTTGCCATGAAATACCGTGGTTTAACAGCAATCTCTTTGTTCCCTTTAGCCAAACCAGACAAGCTCAGAACACTCCAGAGAGGGACAGAACCTATGCTGAATGGGCACTCCAAGGCAGTGCAGCCTCCATACTAAGCAGGTTCCAACTTAAAAGCCTTGGATAAACACAGGTAAAAGCTAAAATCATGGGGGAGGAGAGTTATCAAAGAGATCTTTCCTCACATCCCTCACAGAGCTGTATTCCAAGTGGTACAGAAACAGGAAGAGAAAGACCGCTCAGTTGCTGTCTTCCCTGTCCCCCTCAATGTGTCCACAAACGCACATGTTCGGTAAAGCAGCCTCAGGAATGTTGTAGGACACTGTTGTGTCTGGGAAACCCACATTTGTGGCACGTTTCTGGGGAAAACATCTGTAGTGCAAAATAGGCATTGCTTACAGGCCGTTTAATTCTAGGTAGGTACTCTACAATTCCTACAACATATATATGTATGAGTCCACTCCAAAAGAGTGGAATACATCACTCGATTATAAATAAGGTTGCTGGCTGAAGGGTTGGTTAACCTTCAGAAAGTGTCCTTCGTACTCAGCGTGAAGGAGCTGCTGCTGTATGAAAATGTGGTGTGTTAGTGCCCTCTAATGGCTCGAGATAAACAGCTCCCTTTGCTTCTATTTCCTCCCCGAAAACCTCTCCCCAACAGGCCGCTCGGAGTCTTCCAGACAGAAAGAAACCTCACACAACTATCCTCACATGCCAAGAGCTGTGGAAAGTAATTATACAGCATCCTGGGCATGTTTAAGAAACAGAACTGGCTGAGTGGAAATAAGGTTATTCAAACCAGAGATGCAACTGTAATTGATGCTAGTTAGCCAAACCGTGGCTGAAATATTAGTGACTGAAATGTCAGCGCTTCAGTCTCATCAGTCTAAATTGATAAGCCCAGAAGGACCTTCTGATGTAGCTGAGAGAACAGGTAACTTGAACAGCAGTTCCAAACATTTTATGTCACTACCTAAACATTCTATGCATGACAAATTTGAGGAAAATATATTTAAATCCAGGCTTTTAAGCCTTGCTTAAAAAATGTTTTTATGATAAACTACTGTTCACAGGAGCTATAAGCCTTTTCAGTGAGTAACTACTTCTTGGTGTCAGGAAGGGATTTATAGTCCAGACCCTAGTAATACCAGTGCAGGATAGTGCTCAGTTGAGTTGTTCACTTCTGACAATAAAAGCTTCAGCTATTATAAATGTGAACATCAATCATATTTGTGTCATACAACTACTGGGCATAAATTATAGTGTGATTCACTTTTCAGCCAGGGAATAGAATAACCTCCTAATGGATCCATTCATTTCAAAGACAGAGTTCAGGGATGTTGTTTTCCTATTGAGTACCATGGATGAAGAGTCTGTCACCACAGTCAATGTAGGAACTCTAAATCAAGCACATTTTAGATTAATCTATAAACCTAATAGCTTGTGCCTTTTTAAATTATTTTTTTCTTTTTTGTTTGGGTAGGTTTTATAAATTTCACAAACAGTATCTAATTTGCCTTGTTTCTTTACTCCTGCTCACCATTGAGGGCAGTACCTGGACATTTCACATGGACAATCCAGCGTCCTGGTTTTGCTGGGGCAGAATCACAGGGGCTGCAGGCCATTAGCAGTTTTGAATTAGCCAGGGCAGCTGATCTAGGTCAGCTCACAGGTGTATCCTGTACCATAAACATCATGCTCAATATAAGGTGGGAAGTTGGTGACGAGGAGCTTTCTGCTTGGGTTCCTTTTTTCCCTTGGGCTTCTCCTGATTCTGCTTGTGAGGAATCATTTCCCATGTAGTGTGACTGCTATACCTTTGCTCGGCTGAGCATAGCTTTATATGCTTTATATTGGTACCAGGAGTTTTGTTGATTGGAATCTGTTTTCATTCCAATTTTTGGCTCCTCTCTTTTCCTGATTCCCCTTTTCCTCTGGGAAGGCTTCATCAGGTGATAGAACAACTGCTGTAGTTTAGCCCTAGATACTAGCTAAGTGTAGACACGCCATGGTGCCAAAATTTTAAGGCAACAATTGATGCAGTTCATCAAGCACCGCTTCAACCTGTAGTTTGAATCTATCAAGCTGGGATGTTTCCTGAGGAACATCTGATATAAAACCAAGTCTTTCTTTCAAGATCTCTGCACAAGAGAATAATTGTGTGTGTGTTGTGTTGTTTATCATCTTTGAAACAGGATCCAGAAATGTAAAGGCTTCTCTTTCCATTTCCCAAACATTTTTACTAAGTGTTCATGATTCACTTGGTTGTTTCCTTTCTTTTCATCTCTTGCTTAAGTGATATGTAAACTTACCAACAGGTGTACTCCCACTCATTTTGCAGTCAATAATACTGCAGTGATTTTTGAAGCTAAGTAAAGCAAACTGGCCTGCCTGACCTCAAAGTGACCTGGCACCAGTCACAATAGAACCAAAAAAGTATATTATTCTGTTATCACCTCTATTCCATGTGTTACAACAGCTTCAAGCAGTACTGGTTCAACAAGGGGCTTTCACTAGATCAGTTTTAAGCAGTGCTGAAGTCTGTCTCCTGCAAAGAAAAGCTCTTGCACAACTTGGATGTTTGCAGAGAAAGTTTCTGTTTTTCTGATTTTGGGCCGTTGGAATGGGCTGCCCAGGGAGGTGGCAGAGTCACCATCAGTGGAAATGCTTAAAATAAGACTGGATAAGGTACTTAGTGCCATGGATTAGTTGATTAGATGGCGCCGGGTGATAGGCTGGACAGGATGATCTTGAAGGTCTTTTCCAAACTAGTTAATTCTGTATTCTGTAAACAAAACTGTCACTGAAAGAGGCAACATTCTTTGCTTGCACTATGAAGTTTGCAATCAGTTTATAGAATTGCTTCATTAAAGCACATTGAAGAACGGTGACACGTGTGACAAGTGTGCATGTTGCATGAACCTAGCTGATCCTCAGCCATATGTGATATGGTTTAGTTGATTTTTGCTACTCAGAAATTTACGGTGAGAAATTTAGTGGTAAGTAGAGAATGAGCAGCTCCATCATAGGCATAAATTTGAAGATGGAATTTTCACATACAGAAAAAAACAAACAAACAAACAAACACAACAAAAACCCAACACCATCACCCCTGCTTTTGTAGCATTATTGCTTTGAAAGAGAAGCTTCCACTTCTACCTATATCTATTCATCAGCCAATGCACTGTCTGTGGGGTAGTAAATCATGAGTCTCACAGACCTGCACCATGTAATGTTGCAGATGTTGATAAGAATGTATGTGGATACCCATCAGATGACACCGTCGTTTTTTGTGTCAGCTTTAACAGAAAGTGTGTCAGGAACAGCTGCAGCCATTGGAGCACTAAGTACACTGTGCTTGATAAAAAGCAAATTAAGGCAAGCTAAAATTAATTTAGAGGCCCAAAGAGAAAATTAAAAGAGCAAGCCCTTTCTGTTTGGATAATAGCAGGTTTCCTTGTCTGCAAGGGCAATTAACTGAATACTGAGACCAAAGAGACATTCAGTATTCATTTTAAGCTCTGCTACCCCACATGCATTCGGTTGTGGCTTTGCTTCTCTTGACAGGTCTTGAACACACTCAGTTCTTTAAAAGGTACTGTCAGGCTGTGTTGAACAGATACAGATAGAATAGAATATAGAATAGATATAGAATAGAATAGAATAGAATAGAATAGAATAGAATAGAATAGAATAGAATAGAATAGAATAGAATAGAATAGACCAGACCAGGTTGGAAGAGACCTTCAAGATCATCACGTCCAACCTATCAACCAATCCAACCCACCTAAACAACTAGACCATGGCACCAAGCACCATAGTTTGAAAAAGAGTGCTTTTACTGTCCCTGAACGAGTGAAGGAAAAAAAGCTTTTCCCAGTCCAACCTTATTGCAATATCTGACACATGAAAAAAAATAGAGTTAGACCTGAAAATATTTGCACTACCATTAAGGACTTTGATGAAAACAGAAAACTCTCAGAATCTAATTGTAACATCATTCAAAATACTGATATACAAAGGTCTATGGTTTGACTAGAATAAAGGACTTATTTTTATCCACATTGTGGATTCCAATGAAAGCCTTCAGGAAAGCTAGTCTAAACCCCTTCATCCATCTTTGAAGTTTTGTGGCAAGAGAATGTTAGAGGTAAAAGGCAAGGCATATCTTGACAAGATTTTTTAAATTAATTGAATTTGGATCTCAGGCATGAGTTTGAAATCAGCTATGAATTTATCCTATCTTTTCTCAACCTCAACCTTGAAGGGGGAGGGTGATGAAACTAGTCTCTCCAGAGAGGAGACAGAGGGTGGTAAACTAGAGTCAGTGGTGAAATCAGCAGCCCAGCTGAAGTACGTGTGCACCGATGCACGCAGAATAGGTAACAAACAAGAGGAACTGGAAGCCTTGGTACACCAGGGAACTATCACAGTATCACAGTATCACAATATGACCAAGGTTGGAAGAGACCTCAAAGATCATCAAGTCCAACCTGTCACCACAGACCCCATGACTAGACCATGGCACCAAGTGCCACATCCAGTCCCCTCTTGAACACCTCCAGGGACGGCGACTCCACCACCTCCCTGGGCAGCCCATTCCAATGGTGAATGACTCTCTCGGTGAAGAACTTTCTCCTCACCTCGAGCCTAAACTTCCCCTGGCGCAGCTTGAGACTGTGTCCCCTTGTTCTGGTGCTGGTTGCTAGGGAGAAGCAATGGCTAGGTAGTTGTAGAGAGCAATGCGCTATGATGCAGTCACCATTACAGAAACATGGTGGGATGACTCACACGACTGGAGCACTGCACTGGGTGGTTATAAGCTCTTTAGGTAAGATAGGTGAGGGAGAAGAGGAGGAAGGGTGGCCCTGTATATTAGGGAATCTCTTGACACCGCAGAACTTGAGGTTAAGGATTAACAAATTGCGTGCCTATGCATAAATATCAGAGGGAAGACTAACAAAACTGACATCCTGGTTGGAGTCTGTTATAGACCACCCAAGCAGGATGAAGAGGAAGATGATATTTTCTACCAGCAGCTGGAGGTCATCTCAAGATTGCCAGCCCTTGTTCTTGTGGCTGACTTTAACCAGCCAGATATCTGCTGGGAACTTAACACAGCAGAGAGGAGGCAGTCCAGAAGGTTCCTAGAGTGTATGGAGGACACCCTCTTGACACAGCTGTTATGTGACCCTACCAGGGGTGACCCCCTGCTTGGCCTGGTGGAGTTACCATCCCTGGAGGTGTTCAAGAAAAGATTGGACATGGCACTTGGAGCCATGATTTAGTTGTCAGGTGTTGTTAGATATTAGGTAATAGGTTGGACTTGATGATCTCTGAGGTCTTCTCCAACCTTGTTGATTCTGTGATTGTTTGCATCATGCAAAAAGCAGAATTATTAAGACACTATTAGATAATACTAAACCATATTTCAGCTGCATTTCTGCTCTTTCCTTCTTTGTTGATACTATATAGCCCCTAATTATCCATTGGCTTCATAGGAAGTGGATTACTTCATTTTATTTCTGTCATCACCTCCCTATAATTTTATCCCATGCTTCAGTTTAATCTTGTTCATAGTCCCATGGGAGTCTCATGTGTCTACAGTCAGCATGTCTGCCTTTGCAAAGTGGGTCCATAGATATTTCTACCTGTTCAGCTAGGATTATTATCAGATTTGCTCTGTCAAATTTGAACTTTACTTTTCAAAGATGTTGCTGATGGGTAAAAGCAGAATCACCTGATTTGCTTGGCTTGCTTTTTTGCAGTTCAACAATTCTTTCATTAGTTTTTCTTGGCCATAAAAGCTCCTGTAAATTTTGTGAAAGGGAAAAAGTGGCTTTGCAAATGGTTCTGTGATCCATACCTGTAATTAAACCGTAGAGCAGATTTCCTTCAAATGCTCAGCAGAACGTTAGTCACACGTGATGTCTGCCAAAGGAGGAAATAAAAACTACTCTTATGCTTTGAATATCTTGTCTAAATGAGTGATGTACAAGACTATAAATGTAATTGCATTATTGAA
This sequence comes from Picus viridis, assembly GCA_033816785.1. NCBI lineage: Eukaryota > Metazoa > Chordata > Aves > Piciformes > Picidae > Picus > Picus viridis. Next base: position 19,001,662 of record CM066566.1, read on the forward strand.
GAAAAAAAAATCCCCAAAGAAAAGCCATAAATCTGAGACCAACTTTGCAGATTTGGACCAAGATTTGACTTGCCAATTGCCCAAATATTTTACTGTAATTTTGTGCAGTAAGTCTTCTTACTGCTGTACCTCTTTTGATGCATAAATGGACACTTCCCTGTGGCCCAGCTGCCTCTGACATGGTAAGTGGCTTTCCATGTGCTCCAGATGGAAGTTATCACTTCATGTAAGACCTGATCTAGTGTGAGGTATCCGTGCCCATGGCAGTGGGGTTGGAACTAGATGGTCCTTGAGGTCCCTTCCAACCCTAACCATTCTGTGATTCTATGACTTCCATTTCTCCCAGCCATGAACAAAAGAATACCGCTTCCTTCAGCCATGCTTCAGGGTACATAAAGCTCACTCTGCAGATGATGGGAAGGAGAGAAGAAAACCAAACAGAAACTTTAAGCTGTCTTTTCTAAATTTCAGTGGTGGTATGTCATTTGTAGCTGACACTGTATTACAAGAGGAAGAATTAATATGACACACAATGTACTTTAAAGTGAAAAATGAACCTATTCTTTTGCATGCTGTGGTGGAACTTTTGTTAGGCCTTTATAATTTGAAACTTACTCTGCTATAGACAAAATACTTTCCCATATTTTCTTGGAATCCTTGCTAATGGAAGACACTCTATTTGGTGTTGCCTGCCTAAAGGGTTATTTTCCATGCAGAAATCATATGGCATGCCTGCCTCCTGTGGGCATTTCATTGTGATAGCATAAATGCCTGTGAGGATGCTGGAGACAAAGAGAGTTGTCAGGAGTGCTGCAACATCGGTAAGTACACAGAAACAAAATCTGGCTGTGGGATGTGCCCCTCCAGCTAATACACACTGAATCACTAATAATCAGCAGATGTTCCACAAGCCTGACAAGTCTGGGGTTTTCAACATAACTGAAGATTTTCTTATCTTCAAAGTCTGTTCTGCTTTTATGAAGCAGGATAGCCCTCCTGTAAGCACAGTTCCCTTTGCTCTCCAGTGTAAAGCTGTTTTACAAAGAGATGCCTAAACACACTCTGCACAGTGCTATGCCACCATGCACAGACCCTCTGCACTCAGACACTGCAGAAAAGGCTGACTCACTACAGATATTTACCAGGTGATTTACTAGTATGTAGTGACTGCTATGAGAATTTTACTGCAAGGTAAGTTTTAGTGTGGCATTCTTCTGACAAAATAACATGTCAGCACTGTAAACCAATCACCTAATGCAGGTCATATGAACTGCTCATAGAATGTGTTTACTTCTCTCCTCTGCAGAGAGCTCGAGGAGTTATCTGAAATGTGCATTTTTCACTGTAGACATTAAAAATTAGGTGGGTTGAATACTATTTGGAATCATTGATCCTGTTGCTTAAAGCCTTTCAGCCCAAAGCCACTCAGTTAAAAATACCTGGTTGGGCAGACAGCACTGGGATAATGAACACCCATCAAATATTGTTAAAGTTATAAAGCAGGAATTTCAGGACTACTAGTTCTTAATGATGACTAACAGCTTGCTATTTCTTTTTACCAGCTCCAGTCCTAGAGGTTGTCAACATTTATGTAAGGCTGAATACCTGTTAATATGACAAGTTTGCAAAGACCTGTCTGGATCACTGAAGGAAAATATATAAAAGAGTTCAGTCTTTAAAAAATCAGCAACAAAGTTTGCTGGCCTTCAGCTAGCTTGTTCAAGCAGTGAAGTGCATTTACTTTCCAAACAGAACAAATGGAGGCCTTCTCCCAGCTTAACCCAGGAGGGTACTCAAGATTCAGCTCAGGATTTAAACAATAAGAACAGATGACAAAGAAGTTGAGGTTAGACAGGGTACTTCACAGGAAAGGTGATGCACCCAGCACACTGCTGCACCCCAGGTAATGGAATGGAATGTGTCCAAAGTCCTTTCCAGGCTCCAACCCTGTGCTGGCTGCACCCAGATGTAAAGATCTCATTTTTGACCATTACAACACTGACCAGCTAAGACCTGATTTGAACATCAGTTGCCAATTACTTATAGGTCACTCACAACCAGATGTGTTCTTTTCCAGATGAAGTTTTCAGCAAGTGTACAAAAGTGAAGAAAATGTGAGTATCTTGACAGTTCATTGTATTATTACATGAGTCCTGGATTATGTTGTCAGCATTGGAATGGACTGCCTGGGGAGGTGGTGGAGTCACCATCATTGGAGGTGTTCAGGAGGAGACTTGATGGGGTGCTTGATGCCATGGTTTAGTTGTTTAGGTGGGTTGGATTGGTTGATAGGTTGGACGCGATGATCTTGAAGGTCTCTTCCAACCTGGTTTATTGTATTGTATTGTATTGAAAGTAAAGGAAATGTGAGTATCCTGACAGTTCATTGTTATTACATGAGTCCCAGACTATGTAGAACTAACAAAGTCAACATACACTCACCTGTGTGCCCTCATTTTTAACATGTCATTTGCATTTGAAATGCATGTTTTGATCATGCTGGTCTTCCAGTGTAGCCAGATGTGCACAGACGCAAGCAGCATGGTATGCAGTATACAGAGATCTAGTCTTGCTCCCTGCTGCAGGAAAGTAAGCAGAAAATAAGTCTGTGTAATAAGAAATGGCACCATTTTGTTGTGACACTGCACCTTAGCATTTTAAAAGGTTAGATAAAGCATATATTTTTCCCATATTTTTTCTTTCTTTTTTTGATGTTGAAGTACCATGGAAACGAGTTGCAAAATTATGCAAGTAGCTGTACACATGACAAGTTCTCCTGTGTAGTCAGTGCCCTCATTTTCTTTTCAAGCCTGGTGGTGCCTTCTTTGTTATTTATATAGTAGATGGCTTTTTAATTGGAATTTGAGTTGGAGATCTTTTAATACATATTCATCAGGATCCTGTAGAATGTTGTGTGACCTTCATTGAGTCATGAAGCAGAAAGACGTTCATATATATTATATTGTCAGGTAGAATGACTTGTGTCCTTTTTAAACGTGTCTGTTATTAACAACAACAGAATAATCCAATAGCAAACAAAACAAAACAATCCACCTTATACATCAGATAAAGTCTTCTAGGATTAAGGCATAGATACGATGCTAGAATGTATGCAGTCTACTTAAAAATGAGGGACAGCTCTAAGAGTAAGAATTCATATATCAGACTTAAAACAAATCCTTACAACCCCCCTATGTATACAGTATTTGAGTTTAGCTCTTTCTTCTGACTGGAGGGTATGTGCCTTTTATCCAACAGCTCAAAGTGCCTTTCATCCAAAAGCCTAAAAGTACCACACACCTATTGGAACAGCTTGAGATAGGTATGAGCACTTCATGGATTTTAACTCCTGCTGTGATTCTAATTGCACACTGGGGCAAAGACAAATCACCGAACTTCTTCTTGTATTATCATCCACCCATTAAAAACTTCAATTATTGTGCACCTGACACTGCCTCATTAGTTGATACTCACAAACCACATGGGCCAAACTTTTTCAAATGTCAATATTTGTAGCATTACTAGGCACTCAGCTACCCCTTCCACTTCCAACAGCTGATACAAACTCAGTGCCTTTGACAATCAGGCCAATCTTTCCAATTCCTTATTAAGTTTTGAATAACAAGCTACAGGTATTGACCTTTTAATAGATGAGAGTGCAAAAATGCAAAACAATGTTACTATGTCTGTCTCGGTCTGATATGGATATGACCTAGGCAAAAGTTGTCTATTCCATCATAGTGAGGTGTATCCACCCCAGTGGAGAGCAAAACTGTTCATGAAAGCATGTTTTTGAATGCCTTTATCTAGCAGTGTTGCAGCCACTCTTCTGAGGGCAGCTGATGGATGCATGCAGAGTGCATGATTCCCTAGCTGACCAATTGCATGCTGCAAAAGCAAAACAGTAACATTCCATGTGTGCCAAGAACAACATCCTTACATGTCGGCACCCGTGACTGGAGCATGTCTTAGTTTATATATATGGCTGGATTCTACTGGTTAGATGGGTCAATGTGAGAGATAAAGAAAATATATACAAATCAGGTACTTCAGGCAATTCAGTTAGGGATTTTGGCTAGGGCTAGGTGCAAAACAACATCATTCCAACTACACAATGTTTAAAAGCACAAAGTCAAATGCTACTACCCTCACAGTAACAGTCAGCCTTATATGAGACAGAAACCCTGAAGTATTATCACCCAGAATTTTAAAATCAAGTATTGCTTGTCACAGTTCTGTCTTTTGGTTGATTGAAAGATTTATGTTTCCTCTCTTTAAAAGTAGTCTACCAGCTTTTAGATAGTATTCTTTTGGTTTTCATGTTACATGTATTTGTTAGCAGATATCTCAGTCACAGCTGTATTGTTAGTTTGAAACCTGGGGGAGCAGAGATCTACACAAACTGACATGGTAGTGAGAGGCCATTTTCTGCCTGTCTGTAGAAGCATCATTCACCACTGGCAGTGTGTGTGTTTATGGTAGTGAACCAAAAGAAAGGAACAAGGCACTAAAGCTATGTTTTCAACTGACATTCTGCACACGCACACAAAAAAACCCAACCAAAAACCAGAATGACTGCTGGAGCTTGCAACTCCTTATCACATAGTTTATGTTTCTAGGTCTACATATTTGGGATTTGCAGAGGAAAAGCTCCCTTGTGATTTGCTCATCTCAGCCATTCTTCTCATATTTTTTTTTCTCCACAAGGATTGGTGATGTAGTAGACTACTATTTCTTTCCAGAACTCTTGATTATAACCCAGTAATTTCAAAGCAGTTATTTACTGGGCTGAAGTCTGGGGCATTGGTTAAGTACTGCCCTCACACATTTTCATATTGGTATTGTTCAGTATGCAAGCAGTTTTCCTTCCTATGCTTTTGTTTATCCTCCGAGTTCCTTACTTTCATTTAGACTTTCACTTTCTCCATGGAGGAATCATGCTTGTCAATTCTCCATGCTTACCACCTCTGGATTTGAATTTGGGTTTGGATTTTTGATAGAAATCTTTCATGCTAAGACTACCTTTATTATATTTTTGTTAAAATTAAAGCACATTCCTGATGTTTAGGAAATCCTATCTCTTTTCTCAGAATGCATACTGGGACCTCACAAACTAAACTGGAAATCCTTGAATTCAACCAGCATCTCCTTTTAGAGAATTGAAATAGTATTTAGGTACTTGGACAGTTTCCCACACAGGTATCATTGTGATGACCATATATAATATAAGGTAGAATTTACAGTATGCAGGAGGGAGACATGAAACCCAACAAGCATTTTCCACTACTCTCATCAAGTAAACCAGCACCTGAAAAGTATCATATTGGTTTCTTAGAAAAGCCAGAGCATGGGTTTAATAGCATCCAGGAAAATAAAATAGTTGAGTTTGCTAGTATGAAATAATGTTTTGTCTGCTAGTCACTTGGCTTAGGGCAGAGAAAATGAAGAAGTCTCTGTCTTTAATGATTCCTTGTCTCAGCTGCTTCAGCCAAGCTCATGGCAGGCAGCTTCTGGCACCAGATTAGCCTTTGGACCAGGCTGCACAGAGTGAGCTCTGAAGGAATGGATGGAGTTGAAATACCTTTCCACGCTTACCAGCTCTCATGGTAGAGTTTGAGGAAGTGTGTGGAAAACCTACACTAACTGCACTTACAATGCAAATTATTTCATAAACAGGGTTTGGGGGGTTGTTTGGGGTTGGGGGTTTTATTGTTGTTTTGTTGTTGTTTGGTTTTGTTTGGTTGTTTTTGTTGTTTGGGAGTTTTTTGAGTTCTCCGATTTACCATATGTCTCAGTTACTCAATGAATCAATTGGCTCGCTTGAGACTCTTCCCAAGAGAATCTGTACTCAAATGCCTCTTATGAACTGGAGGTAAGTAAATTAGGCAGAAGTTTCATTTGATAAATAAATATTTTTCTGTGAAGATGGAACTTCATCATTTGTTCACTCTGTTGGACCAAGCAATTTTTTAAAAAGTGAGTGTGACACTCTAAAGAAATGCTAACCTTGCCAGTGCTGAACCTCACAGTGTTCCAAATGACTGCCTGAAACATGCCGCAGTCCCCTGTCAACACAAATCTTTAGAACTGCTTCTTGTCCTCATGACTTTCATGAGTTTGGCAAAATTCTGTCTTTTGCCTTAGTTTTCCAATGCAAATCAAACTGATTATTGTGGGTGCAGGTTTATCCTAAGCATAGCTTTGAATACAGAAATCCATGTCACAGTTAAATGAAAACTCTCCACCTAGTTGTCTCCATTATTTCCGGCACACAGATGACACGTAAGAAATGCCAGTGTTATTGCTGAAATGGTCAGTGAGCTGGACCATAAAGAGAGACAAAATGGCAACAAAGAGAAAGGTATAATTTGTTTTATTTGATATTTACATTCACATTCAAAACTAGGTAATGAATTTGTGCTAATTTTGTAAGAAATACATAAAGGAAGATAAAAAATCCGAGGCTAGGCCAGAGCTTAAACTCCCTCCTGCAATTCTATTACACAATACATGAATAAAACCACTTTCCTTATCGTCATACAGGGATTTTGAAGGTAGTTGTATTACACCCTTAACTAATGCCACCTTCCTAGAATGCAGTGCTGTGTGATAAGTGCCTGGCTTACTGAGGGACAGCAAGGCAAGTTGATTTAGGACTCTTCGGGACCAAGACTTAGCAGGTGTTTGTGCTAAATGAAGATCCGTGAAGCTGACCTGCCAAAGAGCTGAAGGGGGAGTCTTATGAAGATAATATGGCCTTGTTTTGGCTAAAACTGATGAGGCAGGGCTGAAATAACATAAACATTCAACTTCAAAACAGATTGTGAGAACCAGGGTGCCTGAGCTTTCCCTAATTAACTGCAATTTTAACATTAAAAATGACACCTCTCAGTATGCTAATGAGCAAATTGTAGTACATGCTAAATCATGCTAATCATCACCTAGAAGACAGGGACAGCTGGGGCTAGGATATAAAACTCACAAGAGGAATATCTCAGTGTGTAGGGGCACTGGTACCAGCAGCAGTTGGGGGCAGCATGAGCCAGCAGCAGAGGTGCAGTATGGCCAGATGCAGCACCAACACCACCAGCACAGGCAGCAAATGAGGGGGAAAGATAAAGATGAGGACAGTTGACAGGCTGTGCTCCTTTTCATCCACCCATGACAGGGACATCTTTCTTGGTGAGAATTTCACCTTCAATATATGTCTTAACTTCTGCTGCATTTCTATTTTATATTAGAACTACTGCAAAGGTTTGCATCTCTGTGTCAGATGTTACCCAGGATTTATTATCCTGCAGTTAGTGCATTTACCACTGGCAATCACAAAACTGTTTTATCTGCTGCTTTAACAAATTAAACCATTTGGTTGTTCTAACTTCCTGAACTTGTGTCAGAGCAAGTCCTTACCAGGGCACTTGAAAGAGGCAAACATTAATTTTGCCAAATAGTTCCAGTAAGAGTCCTTGGCTCCGAGACAGGCAGACACTGGGATCTTACCCCTACCATGACAGATGTGCTCTCTGCATTGTAAGTAAAAGAAGCATGATAATAAGGCAACAAAACCCTTTTGAATATGTGTGACTCTCAGTCCTCAGCACAAGAATTGTCTCAATATACAAAGCCTCACTGGGATAGTCATGCTATTGTCAAGGAGGTATTCTTTACAATTAAGTGAATTATTGTATGTGCAGTCACATGGCACGTTTTGGCAAATGTCACGAGCACTTGTTTCAGCAAAGAGAATAAGAAAGAGGCATACTGTATTATTTCCACCTTGTGATCAGATCATGAGCACTAGTGTGCTCCACTACATCCTGGGATCCATCTGATCCATCTGATCACAAAGCAGAAATAATACAGTATGCCTGCATCTTAACCTGCAGATATATTTTTTTCTTGGTGAATCCATTCCTCCTTCAGACTGAATTTTCCCTTTGCAGGAAATCTGAGCAACACATTTTTTTGCTGCTAAAGTATATTGGTATCAAGTGATAACTCACATTTCTAATTTTTTTTTTCTTTCAATTCAACTATTATCTCCTATAATACACAGGATCAAAAAACCAGGTTCTGCACACTGGCTACAACAACCCCATGCAGTGCTACAGGCTGGGGTCAGAGTGGCTGGAGAGTGGCCGGGTAGAGAGGGACCTGGGGGTACTGGTTGATGGTAGGCTGAACATGAGCCTGCAGTGTGCCCAGGCAGCCAAGAGGGCCAATGGCATCCTGGCCTGCATCAGGAACAGTGTGGCCAGCAGGAGCAGGGAGGTCATTCTGCCCCTGTACACTGCACTGGTTAGGCCACACCTCGAGTCCTGTGTCCAGTTCTGGGCCCCTCAGTTTAAGAAGGATGTTGATTTGCTGGAACGTGTCCAGAGAAGGGCAACGAGGTGGGTGAGGGGTTTGGAACACAAGCCCTGTGAAGAGAGGCTGAGGGAGCTGGGGTTGCTTAGCCTGGAGAAGAGGAGACTGAGGGATGACCTTCTTGCTCTCTACAACTACCTGAAGGGAGGTTGTAGCCAGGAGGGGTTGGTCTCTTCTTCCAGGCAGCCAGCATCAGAACAAGAGGACACAGTCTCAAGCTGTGCCAGGGGAGGTTTAAGCTGGATGTTAGGAAGAAGTTCTATACAGAGAGAGTGATTGCCCATTGGAATGGGCTGCCCAGGGAGGTGGTGGAGTCACCTTCACTGGAGGTGTTCAGGAGGAGACTTGATGGAGTGCTTGGTTGCATGGTCTAGTTGTTTAGGTGGGTTGGATTGGTTGATAGGTTGGACATGATGATCTTGAAGGTCTCTTCCAACCTGGTTTATTGTATTGTATCATATTGTAAACCCCAAAATCTATGAATCTGAAGGAGGATTATGTTCCTATACTGAAAATGGAGAATAAAAAAAATCTACAGATTACATGAATAAAAATTCTACTGGTGTCATACATGTGGTGTCTTACCAGTGTGGAACAGGAATTCACTGCAGTGGAACTACCAACTGAAGTGAGAGCAAAAGCAAAACAGCTAACTTTGAACACATAAAACTTCTGTCTGGATAACAAATCTCAGAGACTTTAATCAAACAAAATGCCCTATTTCTCTTTTATTTTGTAGTTTTCTTCTTTTAATTAAAACACAGGAAAGTTTTACTTAACTAGCTACTTAGTCTAGCGTAGGTTTCTTTTGCACTACAAGCTTACACATTATTATGGCTTGGAAAAATTAAGCAGGGTCCTGTGTAACTTCTAATACAACTGGAAAATACAAAGCCAAGTAGTCGTACTGAAACATGAAATTAACACTCCATATTAAACTGAATCATTAATACTTATTCTAATATATATTTTACTTTACAGGTTTCTTCATGGAAAACAAATTTATTCGCTGCCTGCAAATACCTTTTTGCTCATTAAAAGATTTTGGGGAACTGTGAGCTTTCTACAATATTTTTAGAGAGTGAGTTATTACTCACCTGTGACCTGTGAGTGTAGTGCACCTTTCCTGCCAAAGATGAGGCAGGAGGCCTCTACTCAGGTAGAGGGACAGAAAGATAGCTGGCAAGAGGGAGCTGCAGTTAGCATTTAGGGCAGCAATACAGGGACATTCTATGTTTTACAACAGACATAGTTTTATGGGCTGAAAAACAAGGACTCCTTCTGCTCTAGTAACTGTTGGATTCCCTTCATTCTGGTCACACAACTGTCCAAATTCACCTGAGTCCTCAAGAACCAACACTACATTTTTCAGTTGCTTTGGCTCACACTCTGGTGGTATCTTCCTTACCTGTTTACAGAAAGATAGCTAGGGCAGCATCTCGTGCTTTGGGGGCAAAGCAGCCTCTCCTAGTAGCTCTCTGGAGAACTTAGGCACCTACTTTAAGATCTGAGACTGACATTTCCCTTGGGAATCAGCATGCATGCATTAGGCTCATCTGTATCTAAGGTAGTCACACTGAATCTGCATTTTGTTTGCCTCATTATCTGGCTTGACGTGCTTAGGAAAAAAACATAAAACAGCTGCAGAAGGTGTAGGAGCAAAAAAGAGAAGGAAAAGCTTGAAGAAGGGGAGCTGTTAGTGACATGATTGAAACAGGATGCTCCTCACTCTGGAGAGTAGCAATTGACATTATTTGTTAAAGGCACTGATTTGCTGTCATGGTGAAAATTCAGTCACTGATCTTCAACATTGAATTTATGGTGGGAATTTTTTTTCCTTTGTTTTTCCATGGCCTATCTATACTAAGTGTGAAAGCTTCACATCTATATAATTAGACTCACCTCTCAGCAATTATTAAGTTCAGAAATTATAAAGAGACCCTCAGGCAATCAGGTTCTCAAATTAGATACTCCAGTTGAATTAGTTATGATGAATCAGAGCTAAAATGATCCACGTTTAGCTATTGCCAAACATCAGTGCCTGTACCAAGTGGCTCAAAAGTGACTTATAGAAAAAAGGAGGGCAAGGAAGCATTGCACAAATGGAAGTAATGATAAAAGCTAAATTTGCTGCTCTTAAAATTCAGATAGCAAGTCTCCTAACCTATAAAAAGGAGAAAATCTGAGTCTTTGAGTTCTTAAAGTTTTTGTGTTGAAAGAGATGGGTGGAATCCTAAGGATGAATTTGATTGCTCTTGTTCTGTATTTTTCAAAGGGATCTGTCCAGCAACATGACCCCAGAATTACCACATTATCTTTTTAAAGACATGAGGTATTTACAAAAACTGTAAGTTGTAAATGAGAATTCCCAGCTGAAATTTTAAATGTACTAATATAGCTTATCATTATTGCTTTGGAGGCAAACCAGAAATAGGAAACACTTTTTCTTTCTTTTATCAATCTGTCTTTCAATCCACTTTCTCACCTCTTTGAGGATCACATCCAAAGTCTTTCACATCTTCAGTCATCATAGGTAGACCAGAAAAGTTTTACTATCACAGTCCACTAAAATGATATCCTTTCTTCCCAGGAGAAATATCCACCAATTCCAGAAAGTGTGAAGTATTGATTACCATTCTGTAAGGAGGCAGCCAATGGCATCCTGGCATGCATCAAGAATAGTGTGGCCAGCAGGAGCAGGGAAGTCATTCTGCCCCTGTACTCAGCCCTGGTTAGGCCACACCTTGAGTACTGTGTCCAGTTCTGGGCCTCTCAGTTTAAGAAGGACATTGAAACACTTGAACGTGTCCAGAGAAGGGCAACGAGGCTGGTGAGAGGCCTTGAGCACAAGCCCTATGAGGAGAGGCTGAGGGAGCTGGGGTTGTTTAGCCTGGAGAAGAGGAGGCTCAGGGAGACCTTATTGCTGTCTACAACTACCTGAAGGGTGGTTGTAGCCAGGTGGGGGTTGGTCTCTTCTTCCAGGCATCCAGCACCAGAACAAGAGGACACAGTCTCAAGCTGTGCCAGGGGAAGGTTAGGCTTGAAGTGAGGAGAAAGTTCTTCATTGAGAGAGTCATTCGCCATTGGAATGGGCTGCCCAGGGAGGTGGTGGAGTCACCGTCCCTGGAGGTGTTCAAGAGGGGATTGGACGTGGCACTTGGTGCCATGGTTTAGTCATGAGGTCTATGGTGACAGGTTGGACTTGATGATCTTTGAGGTCTCTTCCAACCTTGGTGATTCTGTGAGTCTGTGAATGAACAACTAATTTCCTTTCCTTCAACACCCTAAGGTAGCAGGCATAAATGCACAAGTGACATGGGCAACTCAAACAAGTCTTAAGGGCACCTCAAATGTTTTTTGATGGATGACTGAGACAATCAGACAGCATCTGTGTCATAATAACTTCCTTTTTCTTCCTTCTAGATTCTTTCTGAAGTTGCGTTACAGCTCTTTGTTTCATTGCTATTCACAGAATTAAATGCAGCAAGTGTCAATATCCTAGTCCATAATCCACCACAGGAACAAGTCAGCAATCATAAGACAGGACATTGCTCAGAAATATGGATGGAGACATGCTGTGCCTTGACCAGTAAGGGAAAGTATAGTTATTTCAATCTGAGAGGACATTAGCTGTGACAGATATGGTACTGCCAATGTAATAGTACCACCTGCCTGCCTGTCAAATTGATTCTTTGATCTACATTTCCAACTGGGAACACGCAGTCCAGGAACAAAGGAAGGTAAGACAGACAATGTCACTTCTCCCAAAGTCTAGCTGGGTTAGAATTGACCAGAACAAAGTGATTTCAGCAATCAATTTTCCAGAAGCCTTGCTGACAGGATAACAGGTATTTTATTACATGGGATAGACAGTATGAGATAAAAAAAAAAGGAGGAAAAAGAGTTTTTAAAGTTAAAAATATCACAGGAAAAAAATGCCTCTTGGCTTGGGCCAGGACAAGAGCCAAACCAAATCCTCAAATAAAATTTGAAACTGACAAAAGGAATCTCTCCTGTGTCTTCCTAGAAGTGAAATAGATAGTACAGTTGGGATTAGCTGAGGCAGGAACATCTACTGGATTCTTTGGAAACACAGAAATCCCTGATCCCAGATTAGGTATCAAAGATATGTTAGTTAAATTTTCTGATATATTTAGTCTATTTTTCTTAAGATTTCTTCTCTGTGAGGATCCTTTTACAGTCAGCAGACAACAAGAAACCTTTCAGGACAGGAGTCATTTGACCTAGCTGTACTCCAGGAGATGCTCCTCTCCATTGACTATAAAGGAAACTCATCTACAGTGAGGAGATCTGATATCAGGTGAAACAAAACCCAACCCAGATGCCTGAATCTACAAAATTTTAAATTTAATTTAATGGTTCAAGAAAGATGTTGAGTTGCTTGAACATGTCCAGCGAAGGCCAACAAAGCTTGTGAGGGGTTTAGAGCACAGGCCCTATGAGGAGTGGCTGAGGCAAGTAGGGTTGTCTAGCCTGGAGAAGGGCAGGCTCAGGGGAGACCTTATTACCATCTACAACTACCTGAAAGGTGGTTGTAGCCAGGTGGGGGTTGGTCTCTTCTCCCAGGCAACCAGCAACAGAACAGGAGGACACAGTCTCAAGCTGTATAGGGGGAAGTTTAGGCTTGATCTTAGAAAGAAGTTCTTCACAGAAAGAGTGATTGGCCATTGGAATAGGCCAGGGAGGTGGTGGAGTTGGCGTCTCTGGGGGTGTTTAAGAAAAGACTGGATGAGGCACTTATAGTGCCATGGTCTAGTTGATTAGTTAGGGTTGGGTGATCGATTGGACTTGATGATCTTGGAGGTCTCTTCCAACCTGCTTGATTCTGTGATTCTGTGAAATAATATTCTTAGTGCTTTGGGTGGGTATTGGAGTAAGGCCAGGTGCTCACCTGCGAACACACACTCTTTGGTACTTCTAGTTGTACACACTACTGCTGAATCATTCACTGCTGGGTATGTAGAATCTATGGTTTGTGAAGACTCCAGAAATATGACAGAATAATCAGCTTCCATCTGCCTAGTAGACTCTCTATATGTCGGCCTGTCCTCACATAAGAAGGTCTGCCTGTACTGTCTACCGCAGCTGGTTCCAGTAATTCAAAACCTAAAGATCTTCAGCATCCTTGTCTTTCTTCAGCTGACCCAAAGCTACCTCCCAGTACTTTGGATTTAATATCAAAAGGTTGTAGGTCAATCCTACCTTGAATAATGGAGGGGGATTCTCACTTCCCTAAGGACATCTGAGGGAATTATACATTTTGTCTTCTTGTCTTACTTATTCTGCTCATCTTCTGATTCTCGAAGCAAAAGCTGTCTTTTATCTCTGCCTGTCCTGGGCTTATTAGTGCTTTCAGTTCTGTGACTCCTTTGTTAGCCAGAAGGCCCTCTGGCCAAGGTTTACAATAATCAGATTTCAAATCACACTGCTGTAAGTAGCTGAGGTTAGCACCCAGCAATAGAAATAAAAACCTGTGCAATCACTTCTTGTACTCCCTTTAATGGATATTGCATTGCTTGTCAAATGGGCTAACTACAAAGGGACTTCAGGCTAAATGCACATCCTTACAATAGAGGCCTTCAGTAAAAAGCTCAATGTGATTAATTGTAGTAGGAACATTCTTGCTGAATATAGCCAGGATTTTTCTTTAAGACCCATTATTACAGAAAAGGCTTGTTTGTGTAATTCAAAATGTGATAACTACAGAAAACCCTCCTTTACATAATTAGCTTACAGATCCTAACATTTATATATTTTACAGCTACCTGTAAATGACTGAGATTATAAAAATATATGGACTAATGTTTCAACATATGAGGAACCTGTGCCATGTGTATGCCAAATAAAAGAACAGGTAATTATGAGGATGAGAGGTCCATATGAAAACATCAAAAAAAATATCCCAGGGTGGTGCTTTTCCATATTAATTAAACTGGTAGCCCAATCTCTGCAAAAACAGGTGAAATGTTGCACTCTTTAAAAGAGAGAAATCTTTTAAGCTTAGAGGTAGAAGGACCTGGCCCTTACTTCATTAGGATACTTCATTCATGGACACCAAAATTCAGATGCGAATTAAGAAACAGAAACGTGATCATAAAATGGGCATGAATAAAAGCCAGCTATGTTCATAAAGAAGATAGACTGTGTAGAGGCATCTTAATGTGCTGCCATAAAGCACACCTTTTTCCTTGGCAGTATGTCACAGCTATGTGCCAATAGCAGCAGGTGCCTCTGAACTACAATCCCCAAGCTGAGGCAAAAGCACTTTAGGAGTGTCACACTTTCACACTTAATGCCAGCCAAGATATATACTCAAATGTCTCTTGCACACTTAATGCCAGCCAGGATATATACTCAAATGTCTCTTGCCTCTCTAAATAATTAAAATGTCACTCTTGATGAAAAAGCTTCACACTTATTTTTCCTTCCTAATTTTGGTCTCTCAGTCTAGAATCACTCTCAAATATATATATTTGCTTATTTTATGCCATGAATGCAAGCATCATCAAATGTGCAGCATTCTTTCTATTTCTTAAAAGCTCCTATTATACTCTTTCCCCCAGTCTTCACTACTTCATGAAAAATACAACTCAAATCAGCTATGAATATGGTGGACAGGATTAATAGGATCACATCAACATGGAAAATATGACACAGCATTGTTCATATCTTTGACAGCTATAATTATGTCAGATCAGAATTTTGTTTGCAGATCCATCCTTCATGTCTGATTGTTTTTCTTATGTACCAGAACATATTTTTATATCTCATACAAATCAATGGGATGTGAGAATGCATTTCAAAACAGCTCTGCTTTTGCAGGCTTAGCTGTATTAGAGCCTTTATGTCTTGTCCCACAAGCTTTTGCTGTGAGAGTACTGCCACTGAAGTAGAGAACTGTTTATTTAAATAATGGTCAAGGAATTGAAACATTCAAGATGTGATCACATTCATTACCAAATCTAAGCTATTCTACAGGCATTCTGCAATCTGTTGAGGCAGGCAAAATCCTTCTGCCAAGGACAGTAAAAGATCTGCTTTTGAAGAACATTAGCATGACCATCTGACAAAAAAAAATAAATAAAAAGAAGAGTAACAAAGCAAAGTCCATACAAGGTCTGTGAAAATGAGAGAGAGAGAGAGCTGCATAGTTTACCACTGCTCCAAGAGGAAGTTAGAGATCTACTGAGCCGCTTGGACCCCCACAAGGCCATGGGACCGGATGGGATCCATCCTAGGGTGCTGAGATTGCTGACAGATGAGCTGTCCAAGCCACTTTCCATCATTTTTCAGCAGTCCTGGCTCACTGGAGAGGTCCCAGAAGACTGGAAGCTGGCTAACGTGGTGCCCATCCACAAGAAGGGCCGGTTGGATGAGCCAGGGAATTATAGGCCTGTCAGCCTGACCTCAGTGCCAGGCAAGATTATGGAACGGGTCATCTTGAGTGTGATCACACAGCACTTACAGGATGGCCAGGGGCTCAGGCCTAGCCAGCATGGATTTAGGAGGGGCAGGTCCTGCCTGACCAACCTGATCTCCTTCTATGATCAGGTGACCCGCCTGGTGGATGTGGGGAGGCCTGTGGATGTGGTCTACCTGGACCTCAGCAAGGCCTTTGACACTGTCCCCCACAGCAAACTCCTGGCCAAGCTGGCAGCCCATGGCTTGGACAGGAGCACACTGCGTTGGGTTAGGAACTGGCTGGAGGGCCGAGCCCAGAGAGTAGTGGTGAATGGTACCACATCCAGCTGGCGGCCTGTCACTAGTGGTGTGCCCCAGGGATCAGTGCTGGGCCCCATGCTCTTCAACATCTTTATTGATGATCTGGATGAGGGCATTGAGTCCATCATCAGTAAATTTGCAGATGACACCAAGCTGGGGGCAGCAGTTGATTTGCTGGAGGGCAGAGAGGCTTTGCAGAGGGACCTCGACAGGCTGGACAGATGGGCAGAGTCCAATGGCATGAGATTTAACACATCCAAGTGCCGGGTTCTGCACATTGGCCACAACAACCCCAGGCAGTGCTACAGGCTGGGGTCAGAGTGGCTGGAGAGTGGCCAGGCAGAGAGGGACCTGGGGGTACTGGTTGATTGTAGGCTGAACATGAGCCTGCAGTGTGCCCAGGCAGCCAAGAAGGCCAATGGCATCCTGGCCTGCATCAGGAACAGTGTGGCCAGCAGGAGCAGGGAGGTCATTCTGCCCCTGTACACTGCACTGGTTAGGCCACACCTCGAGTACTGTGTCCAGTTCTGGGCCCCTCAGTTTAGGAAGGATGTTGACTTGCTGGAACGTGTCCAGAGAAGGGCAACAAAGCTGGTGAGGGTTTGGAACACAAGCCCTATGAGGAAAGGCTGAGGGAGCTGGGGTTGCTTAGCCTGGAGAAGAGGAGACTGAGGGGTGACCTTATTGCTCTCTACAACTACCTGAAGGGAGGTTGTAGCCAGGCAGAGGTTGGCCTCTTCTCCCAGGCAGCCAGCACCAGAACAAGAGGACACAGTCTCAGGCTGCGCCAGGGCAGGTTTAGGCTGGATGTTAGGAAGAAGTTCTACACGGAGAGAGTGATTGCCCATTGGAATCGGCTACCCGTGGAGGTGGTGGAGTCACCTTCATTGGAGGTGTTCAGGAAGAGGCTTGATGGGGTGCTTGGTTGCATGGTTTAGTTGTTTAGGTGGGTTGGATTGGTCGATGGATTAGGCGTGATGATCTTGAAGGTCTCTTTCAACCTGGTGTATTGTATTGTATTGTATTGTATTGTATTGTATTGTATTGTAAGTTGTATGTGAAAAAAAGTCATTGCCTAATTGCATATTACAGCTACCTGAAGGAAATCACAAGTAATTGTTGCCACTACCACCAGTGTTGTTACTGGGGATCAAAAGGATATGAGCTGCTACCAGTCTCTCCTAAGTAAACCCTCCCTTGATTTAGTACATTATATGACACTTAAATGCACTAGGAACTATTTTGTTAAGATTTCTTCTCTTCCAGCTCCTTGCACCTAACTGTATAACTGGTACCTGTTTAACCAGTAGCGTTACACATTCATTGCTTTACTTTTCAGCGACCTCCAAAAGTTTCACTTACTGCCTCTATGCAAACCATGTGTAAATATGCACATCATTAACAGATGGCATTTCATAATTTCAAGATCTCTTAGCTAACAATGTTCTGAGAATATTTGTTTGGGTCATAGATTGTGTTGGAAAGTTTGGGAAATCTTGTCATCAAAATGCGATCATTTATCAAAGCAGAAAACAAGCTGCACATTATGTCTATCAAAATGTTGTGAGGATGTATTAGGAGGCATTCAGATTTTGTTCAGATTTTATGTTAATTTCACACAGGAGAGATTCTGTCTTACATGTCTTCAGATGTAGGTGTCTATGAACTAATCACTTTGCACTCTATAGTCAATGGATTGTACAAATTACCTAATTATAAAAAGCACATCCAAAGTAGGCCTAATGAATCATGTCCCAAAAGTATCATGTCCATGATACATAGTTCCACAGGCCTGCTGGGTCTCATATACTCTGCCTGAGACTTGTTCAGCTTGCTCCTTGCTGAAACTCCACCATTGCAGTATCTGTACCCTGAGCAGTGCCCAGGCACTGCTGTAGCTTCTATCCAGAGCTGGCTGCCTATGTGCCACATATTGAAGCAATTCAATATTCTGCTGTCTGCAAAAGCCACAGTGCTGGATGCAGCCAGAAAACTTCATCCCACATTGTAGCATGTTTACAGGAGCCCTGTTTAGAATAGGATAGAATTAACCAGGTTGGAAAAGAACTTTGGGATCATCAAGTCCAACCTGTCATCCAACCCCAACTAATTAACTACACCATGGCACCAAGTGCCTCATCCAGTCTCTTCCTAAACACCTCTAGTGATGGTGACTCTACCACCTCCCTGGGCAGCCCATTCCAATGGCCAATCACTCTTTCTGTGAAGAACTTCTTCCTAACATCCAGCCTAAACCTCTCCTGGTGCAGCTTGAGACTGTGTGCTCTTGTTTAGGTACTGGTTGCCTGGGAGAAGAGACCAACCCCCACCTGGCTACAATCTCCCTTCAGGTAGTTGTAGAGAGCAATGAGGCCTCCCTGAGCCTCCACTTCTTCAGGCTAAACGACCCCAGCTCCCTCAGCCTCTCCTCATAGGGCTTGTGCTCCAAACGACTCACCAGCTTTGTTGCCCTTCTCTGGACACGTTCCAGCAACTCAACATCCTAAACTGAGGAGCTCAGAACTGGACACAGTACTCAAGGTGTGGCCTAACCAGTGCTGAGTACAGGGGCACAATGACTTCCCTGCTCCTGCTGGCCACACTATTCCTGATACAGACCAGGATGCCATTGGCCTTCTTGGCCACCTGGGCACACTGCTGGCTCTTGTTCAGCCTACTGTCAACCAGTACCCCCAGTTCAGCAACACTTCCACTCTTAAATCCTGACACTAGCTTCCACTCCCCTATTTGTGGCACACAGCATATAAATTCTGGTGCTGGATATACAGGGTTCAGTTATTTTTTTAATGCCTGCCAAGGTTTGCTAAATGTAGACCTATACTAAAAATAAAGCATTTCATTGTTTTTTTTTTCACTAAACTGTAAAATCTGTTTCTTAAATAGATGCTGATTGTCTAATGAGGGTGTATTTGTTCTTCACTGGAGTTTTTCATATTAAATACTGTGGACAGTATCAAAATATGCTGTGTTGTGAATGGAAAGTTTACCATGCCCTATCATGCATTCATCTACAGAGGTGTCAGTCCTGTTGCTGACATATCTGACCTCGGAAAAGTATTTAGTGATTGGCTTTCTCTTCAGCACTATCCATCCTGGAAAGCAGCAGACAGTAGTGATTCCTACATCTGTATGGATTGGTGGATTTACCAAAACAATAATCCCACTCTGGGATGAGGGATTTTATAAATTATTGCAGGAAAAAAGGAATTTGTTTTCCAATGAATTCTGATTGAATAGAAGAAATTAGGCACAAGACATATTCTATTGATATATCTCTTGGTAAATTCATTTTTTACTGTGTTTTACTATTGCTGAATAATATTTCTTTAGTAGAAAAATTGACAGTCTACAGAATATTCACTAATAGATAGAGTTCTCATTACACAATTAATGTTCATATTGTAATACTTCCCAAAGGCCCACAAAAGGACCTGAGCCTCCTGTGCTGCGTGCTGGCTGCACACTTATCATAGAATTGGAGGTATAGAAGGGACCCTTAAAGGTCATCTAGTTCAATCCTATTCTTACCCTGAAAGGCTGGACTAGATGATCCTTGAGGTCCCTTCCAATCTGGTATTCTATGAACCTATGAATCCTCCCTGCAGTAAGAAAGGCCATCGTCGACTAGATGAGGTTGCACCAAGCCTCATCCAACCTGACACTGAACATTTCCGGAGAAGGGATTTCTAACACCTCTCTGGGCAACCTCCTCCAGTATTTCATTACCCTCATTGTAAAAAATATATCTTCCTTATATCTAGTCTAAATCTACCTTCTAGTTTAAAACCATTATCCCTTGTCCTGCTGCCCAGGAGCAGACAGATGTGTCTTGCCGGGCCATAAACATAAACAGCTCCTGCAGTGGCTCTCAGCTACTTAACAGAGTAGTCCAGTCCATGGAGTTGCCAGTGAATGAACTATTAAAAGCCTTGGTCTGCAATGCTGCACAGTGCAATTCACATCCAAGTGTCACAGCTTGCTCTGCACATGCTCTTCCATCATTAATTAGGAATTGGTATTTACACAGAACTGAGGGATCCAGTCTGATACGAACACTTGTGTCAGTTTGGTTTGTCACTTAGCTAGGGAATATGTGGTTCTTTTCACTATGTGAGAGTCCTGCTTCAAATTTACTGCGTGATTTCTAGTCAGGAGACCAGATCTTTGTGGAATCACAAACCCACCCATACTGTGCATTAGCTGTGTTTCTATAGTAACTTCTTACAACTTATTCACATCTCGCCACATAACAGATGGGAACATGTGATGTGTGAGCAGGATGTGCGACAGCAGACAATATTGAGGAAGTATATCTAACATGAAATTGGTATCCCTGTACTACAGATACTTTAATACCAAAAAAAAAAAAAGAAATAATGGAAGTTAATGAAACAAACAAATGGTCAGGAGAAAGGGTCAGAAGGAAAAGCACTTCAGTGGAATTTATTTTGAATATTGTTTCTCCACATGTTTGGACCTGATAACCTCTGTCATCGTTGTGTTTTCATGGTCAGCATGTTTTTTTCCATTCAAAGAAACTGCCCTTCAGACACCAGAGGTAAGGAGTCACACACACAAGGATGCTACTGTTGCAAATCAATATTTCTTTTACTAGTAATCACTGATGCCATCTGCTGGAGTCTTGTCTTCATCATTAAAATCCTCTCAGGTAATGCTCTGTCAGAGATATTGTAGTTGACTATTGTTGAAGAGTAGGCATTGTCCAAAATATTTCACTTTTTCTACATTCAGAAATTGAGCTTTGTAGCACATAATATCTTCAATCCATGTATGTAGGTGAGAACCAGAACAGTCTATCCAGTGAAGAGGTTCTCCCCTGCTACAGATGCAAAATTCCATGGTAATATGTAGGAGTAAGTCCATTCATTCGAAGATCAGGAAAACCAAACCACAGGAGAAGGTTCTTTAAGGAACCCAGACACCACATTTCTACGTGCAGGCAATGACTTCCAGGGGTTCCTGAGGAGGCTGCAGCACACACCCCGCCCCATCTCCTGCATGGCAGCACACACCCTCCCCTTCCAGCCCACAGGAGGAGCTGCACCATGTCACAGCTCTCCATCACTGCAATGATACTACACAGCCCTGCAACCCTTGCAGCTGCTAACAGGCATCATGGTAACAAAGGCATCCTGCTTTCCCATCACAATTCTCAAAAACTGTTAACCCATGTTTGTAGAAAGTTGGGTAAATAATTCTTCATATTATGAAATGCATTAAAGAAATTTAAATTGTCAACATTTTTCTCACAAAAATCTATTTAGTCTCCTTGGGAGCACTGAATTGCATTTGCATAGTCAGGAGAAAAGTGATTATATGCAGGCTGTTAAAAAAACACACAATGGCTATCATGAGGTATTCAAAAGACGTACAACTGGCTGCAGTAGGCTTCACAATGGTGAGGCTCAATACACAACCCAGTTTGTGGCCCTCTGTGCAAACCACTTCACCCCATCCACACTCCAGCTTCCCCTCTGTAGAAAAGATAACAACAATGTATTTTGTAAGGCATTTTGAAACCTACTGATGAAAAATGCATACAAAAATCGCACACACACAATTTCAGGGGCTGGAAGGGACCTCGAAAGATAATCTAGTCAAACCCGCTGCCAGAGCAGGATCACCTACGCCAGATTACACAGGAACACATCCAGGCAGGTCTTGAATATCTCCAGAGAGGTAGACTCCACAACCTCCCTGTGCAGCCTGTTCCAGAGCTCTGTCCCCTTTACAGTGAAATTTTTTTCCTCATATTTATGTGAAACTTCCTATGCCTCAACTTCCACCCATTGCCCCTTGTTCTGTCATTGGGCACCACCGAGAAGGGCCTGGCTCCATCCTCTCGGGACTCACCCATAATAAACTCAATTAAAACCGAGACAAGCAATGCTGAATTCAAACCCCTTTCTTGCAAAAATAATAATATGGTAGAGTTCTACATAAAAATAATATAAAGGGACATGGCATAAAGCAAAATAAAGGGCATAAAGTAAAAATGACAGAAAGATACAGCTGCTTCTTTAACATTCCTACAACAGAGCATACAAACTATCTTACCACCTTCTCCTAGAAATAGTCCCTCATTGGATAGTGATTCTCTTTACAGTCACAACCAGTTTCTTTAAGGAGAAGTTGAAGCAGCCATTGGACAGTCATTGAAGGCAATTTTCAAAAATGCCACTTGAGCCACACAAAGCAACAATTTCTTTACCCACAGCTCTTAATTTATGCTTGGATTTGGAACAAAAAAAGAAGAAAAAAAGAAAAGATAACTCCTAAGGATAGCAGTAGCTTTTATTTACCAGCCTACAAGTGGCTGCTCCTCAGTGAGATAACAGAAATAGGACCGAAGTGGCTTCCAGCTGCATTAATCTTTTCAAGATTCATGTGTGGACTCTTTTTTGCCATCATCACCTCCGTATTCATTTTCCTGGTGTGGTGGTTTTAGGCTATGCCTTTAAAATTTAGTTACAGATTTCGAGCAGAAAGGTAGAAAAATGTAAATAAATCACTATTGGGTGTAAAAAGGAAAACAAAAGATTATTCTAAACAAATTAATTGGGTAAATATCTAGAATAAAAGGAGATGTACCATAACAATTCTTCCCTTTTCTCTTCTCTTCTGATCTCTGGCTGTTTTGCTTCGCTCGGGAGAGATAACCTGCTTATCGGCTGGCTTTGGCTAAGTCTAGCTTCTCTGCTCCTTTCTCTTGCCCCTTTTGTAGAGGGGGGTAAGGAGGCAGGGGAGGAGAAGCTAGTAGCTCCCCCTGGTCCTTGGCCAGGGGGATCCTTGTGCTGTTTATTAATCATAAATATCTGTATAATACTGCAAATCCTGTACATTTTGTACATATTCATTGCATTCCATCGTGGAGTGTAGATTTTTTGCTTGTCAATACAGCTTCATTTGCTTCTCACTGACTTGGTCTGGCAAAGCTGATGTTGGGGGAAACTTAACCCACCATACCTGGAAAATAAAATCACAACTCTTGCACTCCTCATGGGAGATTTATATTGCAGGCCGAAATACAGGCAGACTGCGCACTAGGGATAAAAGTGGCAATATGTAGAATATTCTTCTCCAGAGAGTCATTGTATCTGTACTTGTTAGCTATAGCCTTCATATAACATACAGATTAAGGGAAGGAGCCTCTGTCTCATTTGGTCTGTATTAACAATTTCAAGATATGGAGAGGTGTTTCTTCCTGGGGTGGAGGCCCTTGGTGGGAGAAGGCCAGAACATTCTATGCAACATGTAAACCTTTATTAATCTTGTAAGATTTAAGTAGTATGTGAGCTCTGCAGACTTGTGAATGTCTCTTTGTGCACATAAAGTCACTACTCAGGACTGCAAGACCCGAGCAGTGTTATTACAATATTTTTAAGGTACTGAAAGTGAAGTGAAACTTCCTGTGTAAGCAACAGAGCCCAGACCAAAATAAAAATTAAATAATGAAGCTCTCAGAACAACTCTTGAAAGCAGTCAATTCAGTTTTCATTGCATCAGATTTTATGAAGCATAGGCATCCAGGCAGCATGGGTAAGCACGTGCTTGGGGGAGCATTTATGGGACTGAGGCACTTGCAAGGAAGAACAAGTCCTCGTTATTAGCTCTGTTTTCATAACCATCTTATATAAGCCACCTAATATATAAATAGCTGTATTTTGGTTTTATTGCATATGAGCTGCCTAGCTCTTATAAATAGAAGAATCAAACTCAAAGAGTAAAGCAAAACTCTAGGCAAACTTTTACTTTTTAAACATTTAATAAAGAAAGCTCCAGGAAATGTTTTAGAAGTTCCACTGCTTAAATAATTCTAAAGTGTCTTCAAACAAAAGGAGTTTGGAGCAATGAAGAGGATCCATAAAGGGAGGAAAACCCCATGTATATGGAAACATCAAGAAAATAAGGAGGAGCCTGAAGAGTTATCGTTTCTCAGCTGAGACGACTAGAGCATACACTTCTGGCCCACCCAGTCTGTGAAATAAGACAGATATATTTGAACTAACATGAAGGCAGGAAGTCAAGTCCCATAATATAGTCATTGTACTCTGGCAATAAGACCAACTGTGAGGTTTTGACCCAAGTATTCACAGAACATACAGTTCAGCTTGCAATTCTGTCACAAGAAATCTACATTTCCATTAAGGTATCAGGAGATGCTCTCAGTCAGTGGCCAGTCAACCTACTTTCCAGTACTGACCAACTGATTGGGTGCCTTAATTTGATAGACCCCGTAATGCTTGGCCTGAACAGTCCCTGGGGCTGCCTGGGTTCAGCATGTGCCTGGTGATGGCAAGGCAGGAGCCCAGGGGTAGAATCATAGAATCATAGAATCAACAAGGTTGGAAGAGACCTCATAGATCATCAAGTCCAACCTGTCACCACAGACCTCATGACTACTAAACCATGGCACCAAGTGCCATGTCCAGTCCCCTCTTGAACACCTCCAGGGATGGTGACTCCACAACCTCCTTGGGCAGCACATTCCAACAGCTAATGACTCTCTCTGTGAAGAACTTTCTCTTCAACTTGAGCCTAAACTTCCCCTGGCGCAGCTTGAGACTGTGTCCTAGTAGAGTAGTTGTAGTAGGTTGCTGGTTCATATCAGCAGTTTCTCTGCTCATAGTTGTAAAGGTGAAGTAGATTCTGGCTGTTGTAGGTGGTATAATAAGTGCCCTTCCTCAGACATGGCAGGACTTTGGATACACCCAGGCTATTACGATGGACAGGGATGCCAGGGAAGGAGCAAAGCAGCCCCTTGGTACTGTGGAAGGAGTGGTTGCATGCTGCGGCAGAATTCAGAGGCCAGCACCTCAGCAAGGCTGCTCGGACACCTAAAATTCATGTTACCTCTTCAAACAGAGGTGCTGCCCTGGAGAAGCAATTTCTTCCCATGCACCCTCTCCCAACATACCAACGGCTGCACCTCTGTAGCAACCCATGTAGCAACCCATCAGCTAAACAGTGGGGATGGGAACTAATATCGGTGTTGAATATACCTCTCTGGGCACCTCCTTCGGGTAATGTAGACACAATTTGCCATGTTTTCTTCTCCTTGATAAAATCTTCACTTAAAATGATTCTTTCTCTTGAACTTTAGGATAAACTAGAACTTAGAATGATAGAATCAGTCAGGGTTGGAAGGGACCACAAGCATCATCTAGTTCCAAACCCCCTGCCATGGGCAGGGACACCCCACACGAGATCAGGCTGGCCAGAGCCTCGTCCAGCCTGGTCTTAAACACCTCCAGGGACGGGGCCTCAACCACCTCCCTGGATAACCCATTCCATGGCTTCACCACTCTCATGGTGAAGAACCTCTTCCTCACATCTAGCCTGAATCTCCCCATTTCCAGCTTCATTCCGTTCCCCCTAGTCCTATCACTACCTGAGATCCTGAGAAGTCCCTCCCCAGGCTTCCTGTAGGCCCCCTTCAGATACTGGAAGGCCACAATGAGGTCACCTCGGAGCCTTCTCTTCTCCAGACTGAACAGCCCCAACTCCTTCAGTCTGTCCTCATAGGAGAGGTGCTCCAGCCCTCTGGTCATCCTCGTGGCCCTTCTCTGGACACCTTCCAGCACGTCCACATCCCTCCTGTAATAGGGGCTCCAGAACTGGACACAGTACTCCAGGTGGGGTCTCACCAGAGCTGAGTAGAGGGGAGAAGCACCTCCCTTGACCTGCTGGTCACACTTCTCCTGATGCAGCCCAGGATCTGATTGGCTTTCCGAGCTGCAAGCGCACATTGAGAGCTCATGTTGAGCTTCTCATTCACCAGCACCCCCAAGTCTCTCTCCTCAGGGCTGCTCTCCAGCCAGTCACTGCCCAGCCTGGATTTGTGCCTGGGATTGCCTCGACCCAGATGCAGGACCCTGCCCTTGGTCTTGTTGAAGCTCATGAGGTTGGCTTGTGCCCACCTCTCCAGCCTGTCCAGGTCCCTCTGGATGGCATCCCTTCCCTCCAGGGTGTCCACTGCACCACACAGCTTGGTGTCATCAGCAAACTTGCTGAGGGTGCACTCGATGCCACTGTCCATGGCACCCACAAAGATGTTGAACAAGACAGGTCCCAGGACTGATCCCTGAGGGACTCCGCTTGTCACTGGCCTCCATTGGGACATGGACCCGTTCACAGCCACTCTTTGGGTGCAGCCATCAAGCCAGTTCTTTATCCATCTAGTGGTCCATCCATCAAACCCATGTGTCGCCAGCTTGGAGACCAGGAGGTGGTGCGGGACAGTGTCGAAGGCTTTGCTCAAGTTCCAGGTAAACGACATCAGTTGCTCGCCCCTCATCTATTAACTTGTCCGTACAAATTTGATTTTAAAAGGCAGAAGGATACTTTCCCACATTCATTGGTAATTTGTTCCAGCAGATTATTTGTTAAAGTGTGTACTTTATTAAAACAAACAAATTAATTCAAATGTGTCTTTTCTGGGCTTCTACTTGAAGTAAGTGAATTCTCTATGAGTATGAAAGAAAGAAACTTTCCCTTTTCTGACTCAAATGTCTCAAATGTCTAAGATTCATTGTTAATCCTTAAAAGCTTTTTTTTCCAGCTTTTATTTTTTGCAACACTACTACTCATTTTTCTAGAAGTTGCAAACTTTGATGGCCTTGTCCTCCTCTGGTAAGATGTAAAACAATGAAAGACAGATTGTTAAAAGCACAACCACAAAAAAAAAATCAAGGTTGGAAGGCACCTCTGGAGATCTAGTCCAACATCTGAGATCAAGCTGGATCAGCTACAGAATGTCTTGCAGGATCGTGTTCATCTTGGTTTTTAATATCTCCAAAGGATGCAGACTCCATTAACATCTCTGAGTTGTCTTTTCTAGTGTTTGATCATTGCACAGTAAAGAATTATTTTTTTCTTACAATGAAACTGAATTTCCTGTGGTTACATTTGTGCCCATGGTCTCCTGTCCTGTCCTCGGGAACCACATAGAAAGGTCTGACACTGTCTTCTTTGCTCTGCCCCAACAGACACCTATACTTAAGATCCTCCATGAACCTTTGCTTCTCCAGTGAATCCTGGTTCTTTCAGCCTCTCCTTGTATGTCACATGCTACAGTCCCTGAATGATCTTCATGGACATCTGTCTTGGTCACAGTTCAGTAGGTACTCGTCCCTCCTCTGCTGGGGAGTCCAGCCCTCCAGATGCCTCACCAAAGTTGAGCAGGAAGGACTGATCACCTCCACTGACCTGCTGGAAAAAAACTCTTCCTAATGCAGCCCAGGAGGCTTTGGTCTTTTTTACTACAAAGGCAACGTTGCTAACTCATGATCCACTTGTTTTCCACCAGTTCTTCAGAGCTGTCTTCCAGCTGGTGTGTCCCCGCTGTGTCCTTACACATGGAATGATTTCTCACCAGGAGCAAGTATTGGTTTTTCCCATTCTTAAACTTTGTGAAATCCCTGTCAGACTATCCAGCCTGTTGAGGTCCCTCTGAATAGCTACACAACCACCTGTTACATCAACCTCTCCTCCCTGTTTTGTAACATCTGCAAGCCCTGTCCCAAATCTGTTTGGAAATGGTTTCCAGGATTATTTGCTCCTTCATACTCCCAAGGATCAAAGTGAAACTGAATGACCTGTGGTTCCCTGGATCCTCTTCCTTGACCTTCCTAAATATAGAAGTATTTGGGGTTTGCACATCAAGATTTTGGTAGCAGAGCTGCTGCAGAGGTGGCTTCTGTGAGAAGCTGCTAGAAGTTTCCCCTATGTCAAACAGAGCCAATGTCAGCCAGCTCCGATGTAGACCTGCTGCAAGTCCATTAGTGAGAGTTGTAGGACCTCTGGGATAACATTAAAGAGGAAAATGTTGTGTGACAGGAACTGCAGGCAAAGAGAGAAATTAGGTTCCCCCCCACCGACTTCCCCCTTAATAAACATTCCCATGGCTATTTTTTTTCTAAAGAAAAAAGAAAAGAAAGAAAAAAAAAACCCCAAAACACACACACACAAAAAACCTCAAACAACCAACCACAAAAAAACCCCACCCAGGATCAGAACAACGAGCTGTCCCAGAACAAATATTGCTTATATAATCACCAACCATGGAGAACTAAAAAGCATCTCTATTGTCTTGTTACTATGGTCTACTTAACATGCAAATAGGAAAAACAAATCAGTTGGCTTTGCAACATAACTTTTGGGCAGAACACAGTGATGAATAAAATAATTTCTTGTCCCTCAGAGATAATATGTGATCAGTGACAAACCACAGAATCACAGAAATAATCAGGTTGGAAAAGACCCTCAGGATCACCAAGTCCAGCTGGTAACCCTACTCTACAAAGTTCACCCCTAAACCATATCCCCAAGCACCACATCCAAACCACCTTTAAATACATCCAGGGCTGGGGTCTCAACCGTCTCCCTGGGCATCACATTCCAATGCCTGACCACTCTTGCTGTGAATTTTTTTTTCCTAATGTCCAGTCTAAACCTACCCAGTCATAGCTTGAGGCCATTCCCTCTTGTTCTGTCACTAATTACCTGGGAGAAGAGACCAGCACCAGCCTCTGTTCAATGTCGTTTTAGGTAGTTGTAGAGAGCAATGAGGTCTCCACTCAGCCTCCTCTTTTCCAGACTAACCAACCCCAGCTCCCTCAGTCACTCTTCATATGATTTATTCTCCAGGCCCTTCACCAGCTTCATTGCCCTACACAGGGGTAGGAAGTGAAGGTGAACAGTGAAAATCCTAAGTGCAGTTCAATTGTCTGCAATGCAGTGAAGTTTTTATAAGGTTATTATGAGCTTGATGGCAGCAGAGAACATTCTCCTGTACCTTTTAGCAGCGATGGGCTCAGAAATTCTGACAGGAGACACTCATACTCAGCTAGATATTTTAAATGGTAATCTTTTATCTTATCTCCCAACTCTTAAGATAAAATACATCAGACAGAGTAGGCTGCAGTGACATTAAAATATGTTCAGAAGATGGTGTATTTTAAAAGAGGAATTTTAAAACTCTTGCAGAAACCCTTTCAATTTTGCATTTTCAGTGATTAGTGTTTTACAAGTATGTGCCCTTAGGACAGTTCTAAAACACTGAGCATTATTCATTGTTTGTCCAGGATAAAAACACTTAGTTTTCCTACTCTGAACAAAGGTTGTTCAGAAGGCACTCTGTAGTATCAACAAAGGTCCCCTCAGGACAACGCATGAATAATGGAACAGAAAGTAAAGTTAGTTACTTTCCTGTCTGCATAAATCTATAAAAAGTACTTCAGTATGATACATGATGGTGGGCTGAATGTTGAGCTACATCCCTGCATTCAAGCACACAGATGCTTTAAATAAATTATGTATCCAAAGAAAGCCTCTTAATGCTAAAAAAAAAAAGCCTGCACCAAAACATATTCATGACTTGGGCTGCCTCCTCCTATTATTCTAGTGTTTAGAAATCAATAATATCAATAGTTTCTGAAAGGTCAAACAAGATGATGTGTTCATTGGTATGAGTAGTATTTTGATGCTATCTGTTCTGCAGCCTACAAATGTAAGAAAAACAAAGCACAGAGATACCCATCTCATGCAAGGCAAAATGTTGCAATGCTGATTGTGCAGACTAGTTGAAAATTAGTTTTTAATCTAATGTCTTTGTCTATAATCTGATTCTAACTAATAAAGGCAAAAGTGCAAGTAGTGCAAGTATCTCCTACATGATATCCCTCCTTCCTCGAAAAGGCTAGTAAAGCCCCTAAAATTTCTGTGAATTCTACCAGTACCTGAAACCAGAATTTCAGGGATTGCAACCAGTCCTGCACTTTCTGGGCCATGGCATAATTATAAGGCTTATAGTGTTACTATGTTTTCATCAAGCCAGAAAACAAGTTAAAGCTTTTACTGCAAAGAAGGAAGATGCTCTCCTATTTCAAGGGGTTTTATCCTTCTTTTTTTATTATTTTTTTAATGCTCCCTGACATTTGATGTCTTTTCTCCATCCTCATTTTATTCTAATATTATTTTTCTGCTGGTTTGTGTGCACTGATAATAATACTGTGTAACTTAATGAAATGCTGCTTTCCAGAAGCTAGTATTTTAGTTACTCTTGTCGTGCTTCTGCTACCACATATAGAAAGGGGCAAAAGAATGACAATGGAGGAATTGGAGAGTAAATAATCTCATTTGTAAAGGTTCACCAAGCAGCACAACACAAAGGAATTAACAAGATGTTCATGGCAGCTCTTTAGCTCTTTAATCACTTCTGTAATGTGGGAGATTTTCACTGCAAGGGAAAAGGTATCTGAAGAAAAGAGTCCACTTTTACTAGAGATATTCTTTGCTCTCGTGATACCATTATTAAAAATAACAGTCCTTGGATTTAATTTCCACTTAACAATTAATGTCTCCTATACACTCCTAGAGATCACACCTCTAAAGCTGTTTTAAGGATCTCCACATCAACTGCCCTAAGCAAATTTACCACACACGCCTTGAGACTCCTCAAGAGTCCCTCTGGCACAAAAAATGTATTGCCAGCTTTTGTGACATCCATAACAAGTCCCTGCTGACCTCAGCCCTAACTCACACTTCCTTCATCACACCCCAGGATGCCACCAGGATGCTTCCACTGCAGTCTCTGAGCATCACAGTGATTGTGATTTCAGCGGTCCTTATGTGACACATTCATGAAACTACGAAAAAAGAGCTTGGAGAGCTGGGTGCTTCAAGCAGCTCCAGGCACCGGACAAAGCACCATCTGTCATTCTGCAACACTAGATGCATAAAATAACTGAGAAGTCATGCCACTAGTCACAATTTTAGGGTCAGGCACTTCTGAATGCTGTGGGAGCATGGCCAAGGGCTGTCTGAGGGCTACTATGAAAAGGGGAGAGGCAAGGAATTTATTCTTTAGGAAAGTGGCCAAAGCAGTATAACAAGACTGCAGACGCAGACTATAAGGCTTTAATCTCTTTCCATCAATCAGCAGCAGTTGGTCACACAGCAAGGAGAGCTCAGACTGTACTTATTTAAAGGGTGGCAGTGCTGTGGCCACAGCATGACATCCCTAAGGGCCTCTGGTATTCAAGGTAGCTTTGCTACATCTGACCTCTCCCCACAGGACTGTGCTAGCCAGAAAAATCCAGCTACCTAAGCTGTCTTGCTTTTCAACACAGGCAGTATTAAATTTAAATCTTTGGAGGATTTGGATTATAAACAATGTCAAGAGACAAGATGAAACTAAATTGTATGCAGGCAGTGATTTTAAAAAAATAGCATAAATAGATGGACTCCTATACAATGTAAGTGCACTTACACAGCATCTGTTGTAATGGCAAAAACCATGAATGCCATAAATCTTATAAATCATCCCCACAAAACCATTCAGAATCCAACTGTCTTTTCACCCTAACAGCTACTGAGGGGATTATGTCCGGGTAAGTGCTTTTTGCCAGATCATGCAAATGTTTTCTGACACTTCTTTCTATTACAGAAAGCTTATTCAAAGGGAAGGAGATGCTCAGTATCACTTTTAGATGCTGGGTGATCCTTGGTAAGATATAGTTTCCCGGATGAGTAGAATGAAGTGGGACCAGGACTCTTCACCTGTAAAAGTCTATAAGAAATCCAAAAAGGATACAGACCCAAAACTGTGGTTCTTGATGACACAAAGCAGAAGAATTTTAACTTAAACATCTGTAGTATTTTTGCTAGCACTTTCCCTCCTTAAATGAGTTGAGATAAAGCACTGGCTGGGCGAAGGAGCCCAAAGAGTGGTGGTCAATGGAGTTAAATCTAGCTGGTGGGCAGTCACAAGTGGTGTTCCTCAGGGCTCATTGTTGGGACCACTTCTGTTTAACGTCTTTATTGATGACCTTGATGAAGACAGAGTGTGTCATCAGATAAGTTCACAGATGACACCAAGTTAGGTGGTAGTGTTAATCTGCACAAGGGTAGGAAGCTCTAAAGAGGGACTTGGATAGATTGGATTGATGGGCCAACATTAATGCGATGAGCTTGGAAAAGAGAAGCAGTCACAGGAATAAGGTTAATTGATTAGCTGTGATCCAGACAGGAGGAGAAACTCCTGGAATAATCAAAGCCAACTGTAGCCACCTAACAGAGGCAACAGCACTAACAGAAACCTGCAATATTGAGACGGTCCATTGCAGTAGACACTCAGAGTAGGTACTGGCACTCTTGGACTGCTGTGTATTATTTTCACCTCATCTGCTGGCCAATAGCATTTCAAGGGATTTGATGCAATATGTGCACAAATGATAGATTTGGAAAGGTACATGAAATATTGGAAAAATAACAGGAACTGAAATCTTGGCAGTAACGCACTAGTAACATGAAAATCAAACTTCATGTTATTCTTATGATGCAGCTGGCATAACCCAAAATGCGGTCATAGCAATGGCAAGACAGTGTACAAAAAGGGCAGGGAGGCTCTACAGAGGGGCTTGGATAGATTGGATCGATGGGACAACAATACTGGGATGAGCTTCAACAAGGCCAAATGCCAGGCCCTGCACTTGGGTCACAACAAGCCCAAGCAATACTACAGGCTTGTGGCAGTGTGGCTAGAAAGCTGTCGGGCAGAAAAGGACCTGCATATGAGGTCCTGAAGCACCTGAATATGAGCAAGCAGTGTGCCCAGGTGGCCAAGAAAGCCAATGGCATCCTGGTTTGGATTAGAAGTGCTGTCTCCAGCAGGAGTAGGGAGGTGATTGTCCCCTTGTACTCAGCTCTGGTGAGGCCACACCTTGAGTATTGTGTCCAGTTTTGGGCACCTCAATACAGGAGAGATGTGGAGGTGCTGGAGTGAGTGAAGAGGAGGGTAATGAAGCTGGTGAAGGGCCTGGAGAATAAATCATATGAAGAGTGACTGAGGGAGCTGGGGATGGTTAGTCTGGAAAAGAGGAGGCTGAGGGGAGACCTCATTGCTCTCTACAACTACCTAAAAGAACATTGAACAGAGGCTGGTGCTGGTCTCTTCTCCCAGGTAATTAGTGATAGAACAAGAGGGAATGACCCAAGCGATGACTGGGTAGGTTTAGACTGGACATTAGGAAAAAAATAAATTCACAGCAAGAGTGGTCAGGCATTGGAATGTGATGCCCAGGGAGGTGGTTGAGACCCTAACCCTGGATGTGTTTAAAGGTGGTTTGGATGTGGTGCTTGGGGATATGGTTTAGGGGTGAACTTTGTAGAGTAGGGTTATCAGCTGGACTTGGTGATCCTGATGGTCTTTTCCAACCTGAATATTTCTGTGAGTTGTACACTTTGGATAAGAAAAGAGACCCAAAAAAATGTCCTTCTGTTGACAACCTCTATAAAATTGGCCCTCAACTCTCTAATATCAGCTCCACTCAGCACGAGGAAATGTTATCCCACAATAGGAATATCCAAACACAGGAGCTGAGATCACGCATTAAATTAATCTCCATTGCTTCATACCTGCAGAAGTATTTGCAGTTTTGTTTGGGGATATAAAACATCTGCTCTGATACAATTTTTTATAACATTTGTGTACATCAGCTCTGAACATGCAGAGAAGATAGTAATGAATTGAGATCCACTGCCTGAGAAGTTCAGCTCCATCTCTGTGAGTGCTGGAGCTCTATCAACAAGTAGATTTGCTGGATCAGTTTTACTGATCCTTCTTCACACACAGAGTCAGATCATCTCATTAATGTACAGCTGCAGCAAATGGGCTGTAGCATCAGAAAATCAAGTCCTGGGTGAATAGTTTTGGCCAGGGTGCTTTCCTGCACCACCTCTCCACTTCTCTGGGCTGTAGTTTCTCCTTTTTGCTCTCATTCCAGTCTGGTCCTAAACCAGGTTTTCTTGTAGTGTTGCCTCTCGGCCATGTCACTACCCTGGTTCAGCTCACTGAATAAGCACAGAAAAAAACCTGCATTGCTAAAAGAGAGAGGTTAGGTGTGGGGGACTGTGATGTATCTGTGAACCCTCGGAAGAGCCCTGGTGAGAAAACATCGCTGAGCTCCCATGAGAATCTGGGAACTCCCCGGACAGACTGAGTGGGAATGAGAAACCGCAAGATAAGATGGGAGGCCACCTGGACTAACTTAACAAGTAACTATAGCAATGCTGTCGCTGACCCATGAGAATCTTGAGAAAAGTTCATTAACCAATTGCAGGCAGCCACACTGACACTACACACAATATATGAGTTGTGTGCTGGAATAAACAGTGCTTGCTTTTTGGCCTTCTATGTGCTCTGCTTGTGTTTGATTCTTGTCGCACGGACCGTCACCTTACCCTTACCCCAACCCCTATACAGTGACAGTTAAGTATCAGCAATTGGTGATGGCAGAAAGTGTGGTGCCACTTTTCATGGCTAACAATATTTGCATCAGCTTAAACAGGTCATGAGATGACAGGTGGAGACCCGAGTAGCACCCATTGAAGCTGCACTGACAGAAGTTTCATTATTTGCTTTACAGTTTGCAAGTAAGGGAGAAAAGAAGACCACACACAATGGCCTTTCTTCCCCTCAAGACTAATGCTAACAAATAGCTTAAAAAGAATGAAGAAAAAGGAAGTGACACATTTAATATCAAAATACTGAGAACAAACAAACAAAATTCTCTTATGTGCTGCTCTTCATCTGTAGATCTGAAAGCCTTTACTACTGAGGACCACTTTTTAACACTTAATTAAAGTATTCCTCTGTTTATCACAAATAAAACTGAGAATTCATACAAGATCCATGGAAACAGATTGAAAAAAAACCATTTTCTTTCATCATGTAAACATAGTGAAATTCAAATAGGAAATAAGCAGCCACATATAAATAGGGTTCCATTCAGTATTAATATTTTCAGATTGTACTAGTAACACAGTAAATAGGGTTTTCATAAAGGATGAGAATTTATTGACAATGCCTGTTTAAAAGCAAATATGTATTGTTCATCAATATTTACATTTTCTAATGAAGAGGCAGCTAACAGAATCCTCCAAATGGCAAGTTGGGTTTCTACTAAAGCAGAAATGACTGAATGCACAGTTCAGCTCAGAAGCCTTAAAATAAAGATTACAAAAAGATTTAAGATGAGATTCTAAAAACCTATTGGCATCCTTTCAAAACAGCTCAGAAAGCTGCATCTGATGGCATTAGTTTTATGTGTTAATTTAGTAAGCATATGGAAGCTTTGTCTTTTCTTAGACTACATTCCACTTGAGAAATCACTGAATTATTTGTGAAGTCACCACAAGCGAGCAGTTCATTTCCTCTTAATTTATTAAATGATTAATCAACACCATTTAAAAAAAAAAAAAAAAAGTTTCCAAACCCATGTCCTCAGTCATTGTGGTTGGGCAGATGTAGTTCTTTAGAAAAGTGGCCTCAGAACTGGGCCAGGATGCTTTGTGAGCCAGCATCCTGATATCTCAAAGAAATATCGTTCACAGTGTCCAAAAGCAGAAATCAAGAAGAAATACAACAGGAAAAACAAACAACCAAACCAACCCCCAAACCCCACCACCTATGACATTATTTGCACTTCCATAAATGCTTAAACTCTATGTATGCTTAAAGCTATAGTGTCCCTAGTAAACAGTTTAACATAAAAGTCTGCTACAAAGACAGGATGAGGAAGTTGGGGTTGTTCAGCCTGAAGGAGCTCCAGGGAGCTCCTCCAGTATCTGAAGGGGGCCTACAAGAGGAATGGAGAGACTGTTTACAAAGGCCTGTATTGATAGCACAAGGGATAATGGCTTCATACTAGAGATGAGTAGATTTAGATTGGATATAGGAGCAGGTTTTTTACTATGAGCATGGTGGAGTACTGGAACAAGTTGCCCAGCGAGGTGGTTGGGGCCCCATCCTCAGAGATATTCAAAGTGAGGCTCGACAGGGCTCTGGGCAACCTGATCTAGTTGAGGATACTCCTGCTTACTGCAGAGGGGTTGGACTAGATGACCTTCGGAGGTCTCTTCCAACCCAGACCATTCCATGATTCTGTAAGAGGACTTTAAGTCTCAGTACTCTGGGATAGAAAAAAACCTCACTATGGTAAACTTAGTTATCTATGGTTCAGCCTTGAACTATCTAGACCTTTTCGTACCACTAACTGAACTCTCTTTAGAACTGACTCATCTTTGATTTTCCTGAGAAAGCTAAATTGAACATATTTATGTTTGGAGCTTCTAGACTCAAACCTTGCTGTCAGGATACATAGCACTGGTTGTGATTATACAAGCAGCTGACTTTATGATTTACCTAAGAGGAATGTCTTGCTCTCATTACCTCTCCACTCTTCTTTATATTAGCTCTGGCATTTGCCCAACCCTTTTGGGAGCCAAGTCAAATTGCTAACTTACCAGAAAATTACTCATTTTTGTATGAGGGACTAGTTTTCTATCAGGTTGGTGAATTAAATGAGCTTGCACAGAATGTGTTGAGTACATGATCTGGCATAAAGTTAAGCAACAGAAATGAGCAACCAGGATCTTGGAAAAGTGAAAAATGGGGGACAAGAGAGAGAATTTGTCCTTTTGGCACCAGCAAACTATTAGATCAGTTCACCCTGAATGCAAAACCAGGTGTCAGTCTTCAGTGAGTTCTGCTTCTCAATTCTTTGAGACAGGGTCTAGATGCACTTGGAAACACCTATAATGGCTCTACTGCAATCAGGCACCTCAGGATACCCCAAAATTGGTTCCAAATTTCTACTAGAAATGGAAATGCAGTGATAAATATGTTGTCCAATGAATCTGTATAAGAGGAAATATAAAATAGCCAGTTCTTGAAAGCATACCATAATGCAAAACCAATGGATCAAAAATTGTAATAATATAATTATTTCTGAGAGCAGAAGCACTTGGCCTTTTCATCACTATGACAGAGGGTATAAATCTGGGATTAAATTAGATGTTTACATAGGAAGATTACTGTACCTTAAATACTGTATAAATTTATGTGTTAATTCTGCATTCACTCATATTGCTGAATACCTAAAATGATGCTTCTGAAACTGATGAAATTACTCCAAATTTTCAGTCTGAATTTTTACTCTGAATTTTCAGTCACAGACAGACACCAAACTAGTATTCTTGAAAACTTGAAAAATGGATGATAGTGAACAGCTGCTGAGCAAGCTCCCACTAAAACTCAAAATGAGCATCAAGACTTCTAGTGCCTGGAAGTGTGCACCAGGGGAATACTTCCAAGCATGTCCTTGCCAGAAAGTGGGAAATTCAGCTGTCTAGACGTAGGTGTTTCATGCCACTTGATAAGTTTAGGTATGGTCTCTACAAGAGCAGGTGTCTTCTCAGGTCCCCAACAATATCTATCAGCCTCACTCAGATGTCTTACCTGCCCCAGGGCTTTACAGAGGCCACCACACATCTATGCTGAGGCAGGTGAATCCCACCATAGAATGTCAAATGTGCAATTAAGAACAACATAAAATTCTTCTTTAAAGAGGACCAGTAGCCCTAGAAATTACGACTTCTACAACAAAGATTCATAGATTCATAGAATGGTTTGGTTGGGAGGGACCTTAAAGATCACCTAGTTCCAACCCTCCTGCAATGGGCAGGGATACCTTCCACTAGACCAGGTTGCTCAAGGCTCCATCCAACCTGGCCTTGAACACCTCCAGGAGGGCACATCCACAACTTCCCTGGGCAACCTGCTCCAGTGTCTCACCACCCTCACTGTCAGGATTTTCTTCTTAATCACCAGTCTAAATCTGCCACCTTCCAGCTTCAGTCTATTCACTCTTGTCTTATCACTACAAGCTCTTGTAAAAGTCCCTTGCCAGCTCTCTTGTAGCCCCCTTCAGGTACTGGAAGACTGCTCTAAGATAGTCCTGGAACCTTCTCTTCTCCAAGCTAAACAGCCTCTACCTCTCTCAGCCTGTCCCAAAGAGGTTCTCCACACCCCTGATCATCTTCATGGCCTCCTTTGGACTCACTCCACCAAATCCACATCCTTCTTGTGCTGGGGGCACTAGTACTGGACACAGTACTCCAGGTGAGGTTTCACCAGAGCAGAGGAACAGAATCCCCTCCCTGTCCTGCTCATGCTGCTTTTTATGCAGCCCAGCACACAGCTGCCTTCTGGGCTGCCAGTGACCATTGTTGGCTCATGGTGAGTTTGTCATTAACTGAAACCCCTAAGCGCTTCTCCTCCAGACTACTCTCAATCATATTGCTCAAGAAAACAGAGCCTTCAATAATAAGAAATTTCAGTGTAGGATGGTGACACACTAAATATTTATGTGAAATGAGCATAAGCAACAGTGAGGATGAGATTATTACAGCTCAGTGCACCATATGGTGACTTCAGGTATAGAAATAAATGCCTGCTTTATGCTACTTTTTCAACTTTTGCCTGTTAATTCAACTGATTTTTTGAGATAATTGTTTTGCCCTGAGGTGAAAATCCTCTCCTGATTATTGCTCCTTTATTTAGTATGTTGGCAAGACAGTTTCATCATTCATAATAAATAGAAAACCAGCAAAAGGACAGTTGGTGAAGTCACCTGGACTCTTAGAACAGACATGAAGGCAGGATCTAATTGTATCTATTTTCTTTCTAGAGTTTCTAGAAATGTGATAATGTTTCAGACAGCAATAGGAACTAGTTTTACATGAGCAGCATACACATACACTTTCTTCAGCATGTCACCTCAGAGATTTTCTACTAAAATCACTAATTCATTAAAAGAGGTCTTGCCTCACAGTTTGGAGAATCTCAATTTCCACAGGTGCAAAAGCTATGAAAAGCAAGCAGTATATGCTGGGAAATGTGAGAAAGGTCTCTTTATTTCCTATTTCACTGACAGCAATATCTAGTCAACCATTCCACAGCATTTGATAGGAGACACAGTAACAGTCAAAGCTGTTCAGAAGCTGGTGAGAGGCCTTGAGCACAAGCCCTATGAGGAGAGGCTGAGGGAGCTGGGGTTGTTTAGCCTGGAGAAGAGGAGGCTCAGGGGAAACCTTATTGCTGTCTACAACTACCTGAAGGGTGATTGTAGCCAGGAGGGAGTTGGTCTCTTCTCTCAGGCAACCAGCACCAGAACGAGAGGACACAGTCTCAAGCTGCACCAGGGGAATTTTAGGCTCAAGGTGAGGAGAAAGTTCTTTACTGTGAGAGTCATTTGCCATTGGAATGGGCTGCCCAGGGAGGTGGTGGAGTCGCCGTCCCTGGAGGGATTCAAGAGGGGATTGGATGTGTCACTTGGCGCCATGGTCCAGTCATGAGGTCTGTGGTGACAGGTTGGACTTGATGATCTTTGAGGTCTCTTCCAGCTTTGGTGATACTGTGATGCTGTGAAAGATAGTGACTGTTTCTAGGAGTTTCAAAGTGCCCATGTATCAACACGCACTAATCTTATTACTACTCTTGACAGACTCTCCAGGTGAGCATGAGAAGTCTTAGTTTTAAAATAAGGATTCCTGTTATCTCCAGAATCTTAACAAGTAAAAACATGCTGTGTTTCTGTGTCATTATCTCGGTCATGCTGCTACACAGGAATCCAACCAAGCAGACTAAAGGTAGATTCCCATAAGTCTTGTTCAAAGCACAGCAAAGTCATTCACCAGTGCAGATCAGGAAGCAGCATGCAGATGAAGGTGGTGTAGTACGTGTGTAGTGAGTAACATCTTCCTTATGCTTTGTGAAATGTTCTAACACGGAGAACATAATTTCAGTGCTTGATCTAGTATTGTAGTTCATGCTAAACAACTATAATTACTTCATTAAGTCTTATTTCCCAATCAGCTATGACCCTATTCAAAATTGCTCTGAATCAAATCATGCTATTAGAGAAGTTGCTTGCATAAAGTGTCATAAAACATCACCTTTCTGCATCCACTTTGCACTGGTGAAAATGACAAAGGCGAAAGGCCTCTGAGAACTGCACTGCATGTTTGAGTCCTTCATAGCACATAAACAATTACAGTTTTATTTATTTAGACTTTGGCAACCAATGTCTACCTTCGTATTCCCCTACCAGAAAAATCAGTACAGTTAGATGCAAGCACATAGCAAGCAGAGTTTGTGGAAGGGCACACAGACAAAGGCACACAGACACAAGAACCTCAAGACAGTGTCTCCCTTCACTAACTGATGAAGGCCGTCACCAAAATGCATTTCCTCCATTATTCCCCAAAAGATGAATTTCCATGTGGCATGTTTTGCAGGTGGTGTTTTGAAGTAATCAAACACATATCCTCCTCCTCACTTCTGACAGATGCTGAAGTCATCTCCACCATCACCTCCCATTCAATCTGTCCACACTTACCCCAACTAATAGAAACTGGCAGATGTCAGTTCACAAATCCAGCGAGTTAGTAGTTGTCAAAGTCCTGCCTGAAATTTCATTGTTGGAACAGGAAACTTTTGGGCTAAAGAGTCTGCAAAGGAAAGGCAATTTTTTAAAGGTATTTAAGAATGTCATTTCCATGCATTCCCATGTTCCTGGCCGTTAGTGGATGGATATAGGATTTTCTTAGATCATCTTAAAAGAAATGGACAGGCTCTGCCTTATACAAAATGATGTAATTTTAGATATTTACACTGTACTTAAAAAAACAGTTCACAATGACAGGAGAGAATAGAAGTGTCAGCTCTTAGCAGTAACAACTTCCTCTTTTATCTCTCTGCTAATGGAGCATTTGTTAGCATAGGAAAAGGTCTTTGCAGAATCACATATTTGACAGAACTTGTCACAACTGAGCAAAAAGAGTTGACCTTTGAGTGTTGCCAAAGTGTAAGTAAATTAAATGCAACAGCTGAAGAGCATTTGTATCTGTATGCTTGGAAAAAGCAGGAAGAGTCAAGCAGAAAGGTGTTTAATGCTTTCTTCCTGTCTTTATATCAAATCATTTGAAGTTGGTAAAAGTTTCTGAAGGCTTCCCTTGTCCTTCATTATTGTAGGCCATAAACTGAAGAAACATGAAGCAGAAAAGTTGTTAGCTACTGTAAAGGTTCTTCTCTCTTCCAAAAGACACTAACAATATTCTGCTCTTAGATGTTTGCACTGGCTTTGTGGGCAAGGTTTTCACAGCAGGGGACTACAGGGATGGCTTGTGCAAGAAACGTCTAGAAGCTTCCCCTACATCCTAAAGAGCCAATGCTAGCCAGCTCCAAGGCCAAATCCATCAGAGATGGTGGCAGCACCTCGGGGATAGCGTATTCCAGAAGGAAAAGTTGTTGTGGGACAGTAATTGCAACCAAAGAAAGAAGTGAGAATATGTAAGAGAAACAACTCTGCAGACACTGAGGTCAGTGAAGAGGAAGTGGAATAACTGCTCCAGGCATGGGAGCAGAGATTCCCCTGTAGACTGTGGTGAAGACCATGCTGATGTAGCCTGTCACCCTGCAGCCCAGAGAGGTTAATGGAAGAGCAGGTATTAACCTTCAGTCTGTGGAGGACATGACACCAGAACAGGTGGATGCCTAAATGAGGCTGTGATCCTCACTAGAACCTTGCACTGGAGCAGGCTCTTCGCAGAACCTGTGGACCTGTGGAGAAAGGAGCTCACACTGGAGCAGGTTTGCTGTCAGGACTTGTGACCCTGTGAGGTATTCAGTATGGAGTGGTCTATTATGGAAGGACACCACTCCACAGATGAGACTCATGGTGGAGCAGTTTGTAATAAACTGCAACTTGTGGGAAGGACTCACATTGTAGAGGTTCATAGAGGACTGTCTCCTGTAGGAGAGACTCCACACTGGAGCAGAGGATGAGTGCATGTTCTGAGAAGCAGGGAGCACAAGTGACAATGTGTGATGAACTGACTGCAACCCCCATTCCCCATCCCCCTTCAACATTGGGAGGGAGTAGGTAGAGAAATCAAGAGTGAAGCTGAGTTTGAAAAGAAGGGAGGAGTGGTGGGAAAGTGTTTTAGATTAGGGTTTATTTTTCATTATCCTACTTCCATTTGATTGGTAAAAAATTAATTTCCCTGAGCCAAGTCTGTTTTGCCGATGACAGTAATTGACAAATGATCTCTCCCTGTCCCTATCTCAACCCACAAGCTTTTTGTTGTACTTTCCCTCTTCCTGTTCATTTGAGAAGGGGGAGTGAGATAGTGGCTTTGGTGGGCATCTTTTGTCCAAGTCAGGGTCAAGCTCACCACAGTGTACCAAAATGCTCGAAGTAGGAAAATTATGTGTTATTAATTTTATCAAACTGATAAATTACCAGTAGCAACTCTGAATTATTTTTTTTTCAGACATTCTTTTCAACCGTTTCCCTGTTTCCTTGGAAACTGAGAAATGAAGAAACTAAAGGAACCCAAACTGCCACAGCATGTCATACTCTTCTTGTACAAAATTCCTTCCCCTTAAAAGTTGTGCTATAAAATTTCCGTTATCTGTGGCTTCTGAATATCGGTTCAGTCATTTTTAATGCCAAAAGACACTGATAAAATGTTAAACGCCCCCGGCATCCTACTCTAAAATATAATGAGCTTTACAGAAAGCTTCCAGACAAACTGTGATCTTTAGAACTGTGCAGGCCACTTTATTAAATGACAGCCTTGCTCCCAGCCCTTCAGCCAGCATGCACACCATGTGAGTAATCATTTCAGACTGGAAATTCAACCTTCAGTATCCTTGTAAGTACACAGGTGTTCTAATTTGCTTGCAAGAGACTTATATCATTACTTACTATTATGACAAGCTGCCACTGTCATTAGTTAAATAATAGAAAATAAGGTCAAAAGAGTTCAGATACTTCATTCCCTTCTTCTTCTTGCATGCAGTGACCTTTCTTTCACAGATTTCAGTTCAGTATCTCCTCCACATCAGCTTGTCTCCCTTATGTTATCCTTCACCTTTCTGCTTTGCACCCTTTTGTCCTGGACTCCACATTCAGCTACTCAATACATTCTCCCAGTATCCCCCTGTAACACCTTCTTTATCTTCCTTCACTGTTTCTTCTTCAGCACATTTTCATTCCTTTTCTTGCCCCATACTCTTTCTTAGTCCACCTGCATGCCCTCATCCTCCCTATCATTCCAGTCTCTTTCCAAACCAGTCTCCCGTTCCCATCAGTTTGTTTCAGTGCCTCACTTCTAGCAGACTCTTCATGCTCTTGAAGAGTTGTTTCCCTTAATCACTTTCTTTCATGAAGTGCATGCACCAGCACCCTACAGTACTTCATCACTGTACACTTGTTAAACATTATGTTTCTGTTAGTACACTTTTTCTCCTTCAGCTTAGATTGCTCTTGCCTCCTAACAGTCTTAGCAGGGCTTTGATCTGTAGCTTAACAAATTACTGAATACATTAGTTGATAGCTGAAATGCTAAAATAATCACCTCCTGCTCTTTAATTACAACATGTTTTATTACAGGATGGCAAAAAAATACCCCGACCCTGGGTGATGCCCATCTGCATATGAGAAATGAGATTTCTTAATTAAGTGAATAATGAAAATATCAATATCTGAAATAAGATCTCATAACCCCATGTGAAATCATTATAGCACACACACACACAGAAGTTAAACTCATAAACATCCAGCTACATCCTTCTGAAATCTTCTAAAATGTTTTTGTTGTTAAAATTTGGGGGGAGGGGGAATCTAGAGTGACACACAATTAATACTTGCCCTTTTCTATTCACTGTCACGTTGGATCCTCATAATCAACTCCTTATTTGTGTCTCATTCCAGTATTTGTCAAACATGGAACACAACCTCCCTTCAGGTAGTTGTAGAGAGCAATGAGGGGTGACCTTATTGCTCTCTACAACTACCTGAAGGGAGGTTGTAGCCAGGCAGAGGTTGGCCTCTTCTCCCAGGCAGCCAGCACCAGAACAAGAGGACACAGTCTCAGGCTGCGCCAGGGCAGGTTTAGGCTGGATGTTAGGAAGAAGTTCTACACGGAGAGAGTGATTGCCCATTGGAATCGGCTACCCATGGAGGTGGTGGAGTCACCTTCACTGGAGGTGTTCAGGAGAAGACTTGATGGGGT
This sequence comes from Picus viridis, assembly GCA_033816785.1. Classification (NCBI taxonomy): domain Eukaryota; kingdom Metazoa; phylum Chordata; class Aves; order Piciformes; family Picidae; genus Picus; species Picus viridis. Next base: position 19,045,738 of record CM066566.1, read on the forward strand.
GCTTGGCTGTATGGTCTAGTTGTTGGGTGGGTTGGATTGGTTGATGGGTTGGACGCGATGATCTTGAAGGTCTCTTCCAACCTGGTGTATTGTATTATTGTATTGTATTGTATTGAATGTATACAATGTGGAGCAACATATGGGTCTAATAGCTGTGCTGTTGCAGTCTTGAATACGTAATTATTGTACAGGACATAATTGATGTCAGTCTCTTTTTAATAAATTCAAGTATTTCAAAGAGTAATAGATAAATAAAGCATTATGTTAACATCACTCCCTCCTTCCACACCCACAAGATAGGCAGGATAGAGTTGCTTTCTGCAGGAAATCACTGGTTTTCAAAACTGATTTCTACAAACAGCACTAACACAGCCAACCTGTAGCTAGTTCAGTGTAATCACAAACCTAGTTGTCCTGAGGAAAAAGGGGCTCACCCAATCATTTCTAAGTCACAATTTCCCCTCTGCTCCTCTATTTTTGCTCCCAGGGGTAGAAATATGCATGCACAACCACAATCAGTCCTGGAGTGGACCAGCTGCATTGGTTACTGAACCCTAGAGAATCAGCCAAGATTTAGCTTTTTGCCCACACTCTTGGAGATTAATAGTGTGCACCTTTAAATTCTTGGATCCCAGTGGCTTCTGAAAGTTGTATGTATAGAAATTTAATTGGAGTTCTCATGTAACCTTATACCTCCACAAAATTCTGAGACACTTTCCAAGAGCTTAGTCTGAACCTACAAGATGGCATAGATTGCAAAGACAGCATAGGGGCTAGAGGTAATAATGCTTTTCCTGTGTCTCCTTAGAATATCCTTCCATTTCTGCTAATTAGATCTTATCTTCATTAATTAATTGTTACAAAAGTCAAAGTCTAAAATGAAGCTGATTTTTCTCATAAAATAATCCTCAAGATACAGGTCTGGGGAGATAAGATGGCTCCAGACCACAACAGTTGGCTTCCTGTGCTCAGTGGAGGGATGCAGTGAGGAATACCACAAAGCTGGTTAATTGGGAAAAAAAGAAACAGAGAAGACAAAGCCACAGTGAATACTGGTTCTCTGGTGTAAGTATTTATCATGCAGCTCTTTTTCTGAATGCCAAAGACTGTAGGGATTGCTGAAGCACTGAATTACCTGATAAAATGTATAGAAAACACTGTCTCTTACCTCCTCACTCAGAACACTCTGCCATTGACCCAAATATTTAAGTCTGCATTGCAGCACCCCGAGCAGCACTAAAAGGCGGGCAGAGATCTATTACCCCATTCTCTCCTAATGGGTTTGTGCTGCCTGGCAGTAATGTGCAGCACAGATGGTGTATGGATGGATGATGTATAGACAAACAATACCTACCTTTTCATCAGCCTGTGACACTCTGTTAGATATATCCTTGTTGGATAAAGAATTCCCATTCGTAATTACTCTCTGAGATGCCAGAGTTTAATTTAAAAACTAATTGCTAAGGGTTATATGAATATATGCTTTAAGTCATGTAATAATTTAGTTGCCACAGAGATTTCTAACTGTAAAATAGCATATGGTTTATAATGGATGACAAACTAATATAGGGCATACATGGCCTGGTTTTAGCCTGGAATCAGTCCTGAAAGGTATGGGGCTAATGTGATTACTTTGTTATTCTGTCCTTTTGTCTGTCAGTTCACGTCCCTGACAAATTTTAAAGCCTTTGACAGTTTGACAGGTCAAGTGAAGAAGTGGGATACACATCCCAGAGATACCATACTATTCTAAATCTCCTGATAATTCAGAGAAGTAGAAAAGACACCCCAATTAGGCTCTCCACAAATGAATGTTGCCACTAATTTCACAGTTGCATTTGTGCATCTTATGAATTTGGAGAGACTGACATCTCTTGACTGATGTCTCTGCACAGGGATGCCAGCCCAGCACACACCCAAAGAAAAATTTTATTGCCCAGGTCAACACATTTACCCTTACAAGAGCAACCTTATCACACTTATTTCCCACTATTTAAAAAAAAAGTTATCTAAATCCACATTAATGTGTTTCTTTCCTAGTTGACTCCCTTTCATACATACGCTGTCACCTTGCAAGTCAGCTGACACTGTAAATTTAAGCCCTCATCTTCTACCAGTTCCTCGCTGGATCACCAAGTGACCAGCTAACAGTGCAGTCTCTTCGGGACGCCTCTCAGCAGCAGAAACACTTTCTTGCTCCTTTGCGAACACGCGAACACAGAGCAGAACACCCACTGCAACTTCTTTTTCTGCTTTCATTTGACCCTTCTGAACTATTTTGGACCTGCACCCCCACTAGGATTTCCGTTTAAGACCTCCCTGCTGTCAGGTAATACCGGTACTGCTCTTTTCCAGGAAAAATCTCCAGCTTACACCCCTTGCTGCTTTCCAATCTTCTGTTTTGCACCCTGAACACCTCCCCTCCCGGGCGAGGTTATCCGACCCCGGACACTTGCTGTCTGTTTCCCCCGAAGGACAACGCTGAGATCGTGTAACACAGCGCCCAGGCCGTTTCCAAGCACTGGGCGTCGCATGGGGAAGCCTCTCTGGCTGCAGCCCCACAGCCGGGGCCTGTCTCGTCGGCAGCGCTCCCGTCCTACAGCGCTAACGTCCCCTACCATCGCCACCCCACTGAGCGCCGTGGTCTCAGCGGGCTCTCCCGGGGCTGCCTCGCTTTCGGCCCGCGACGCTAAGGTCGCTCCGTGTTTCGCCCAGGAGCAGAAAGCGGCCGCTCACGCCATGCCGGCCTCACGCCCGGCACGGCACGGTGCTGCACGGCACGGCACAGCCCGGCACAGCCCAGCCCAGCCCACCGCCCCCTTCGCCTCTCGGAGCGTCCCGGCGGGGAGGAGCCGCCCACCCCGCCCCACGTAGGGACCTCCGGGCGGAACGGCGCGGTTTCGCCGCTGTCTGGGAGTGCTCGCAACCGCCTCCGCTATCCCCCTCCCTCGCTACTCCGACGACGGCGGCAGGACCCAGGTGAGAGCGGGGCGGTGCCAGGCGCCCATGAGGGCGGGCCTGGCCGGTTGCGGCGGTGGCGGCTTTGGGCCGCGAGGGAGGGGTCGGGCGGAGGGAGGCTGGGCTCAACTTGACAGGAGGGAGGGAGTGAGGGAAGGAGGCGCCGGTGGCTGCGCTCGCAGGGCGCGGGTGAGTGAGCGACCGGGCGGCGGCCGGCGTCGGGAGGGGAGCGGGCGGCTGAAGCGCGGCGCGTCCCCGGCGGATGGCGGGCGGCTGGAGCGGGGAGGCGGCGCTCGGCCGCGCCCCGGTTAACGAAGAGAGGCGGGGACACCGGACGATCCCCGGCTCCGCTCCGGGGGCTTGCGGCGTCGTCTCTTCCCTCGCGGCCCGGAACAAAGTTTCGGGGATGCCGGTGAGGTGCAGGCTCCTCCTTTCGCTTAGCCGCCCGCCTGCGCCCCTTCGCCTTCTCCCCAGAACCCGGTCGCCAGCGGGCGATCGCCCACCCTGCCGCCGCCTTCGCTCAACGCCCAATCGGAGACAAAGCCGCCGCCACACCTGCCGTCCCGGCCCCTCTTCCCGCCGCCTTAGGCGGCCCCCCGGCGGGGAGTGGGACCGGGGCCGGCTGTCTTGTCAGTGACAGGCGGGCGTAGAGGCAGCGGCCCGCAGAGCGCCAGTAAACTTATTTTTAGATGCGCTTCCCATCTCAATGCATCTTAAAAATAGAACAGCTCTTATTTAAGGAGTGGGGTAGAAAGTGGTTCTGGAGGCCTTATGGTGTCTTTAAAAAAAAAAACACACACACACAAAAAAGGGCATTTTTTAGAGGAAAACAATTATTTCTGTGCCATAGGCAACTGTGGAATGGTTAATATCCACAGGTACACACAGGATGTTTTTACTTTATCTTCGTTAAGGTCACCCCTTAAGCGTGTGGGCAGAGATACTCATGGCTTTGTCCTCTGTGGTGTGTTAGTGTGAGATACAAGGTCTACTGTTCATGCACACTCGATTCATGCAATACTTTATAGAGTGACTCGAGCAGTTTTGATCTGGCGTTTTCTTTCTTTTCTGTCCTGTCCCTCCTCTCTGTAACGCCTGCAACATGTGGGTGATGCAGGCTGAAGGAGTGATAATGGGCTGCAAGGATTAGTACTGCTTACTATTTTGTAGAATGATTAGTTCTGCTTACTATTTTGTAGAATAAGCTTCAGCTTTCGTTTTAGCTACTGTATCTCAGCTGATTCTGGTGACAGAATGACCATAAAATAAACAGGTCTTATTGTGCCAAGTGTGTAATATTATATCATTTGTATCAATGATATTGTGGTAACTGCTCATAAAGTAGAATTCTGATTTTTATTTTAAAACCAGTACAAATATGTGGGAGAGTTGTGTAAATGAAAAAGTATATCTCCAACAGGGAAAGCAGCTTTAAGAAAGAAGTGTTATTTCATCAAGTATTTTAGCTTCAAAAAGACCTCTGCATGTCATCTAGTCCTGCCCTTATGCTCAAAGTAGGTCCATTTGTGTAAGGTTGCTCATACCCGGTCCAGGTGAGTTTTGAGCATCTCCAAGGATAGAAATACCACAGTCTGTGGCGATGCCAGTGACTGACCACCTTTGTGGTAAATTTGTTTTTTCTTTAATGAAATGGCAATTTCCTGTGTTGAAATTTGTTTGTGTTTCCTATTTCCTGACACTGTGCACCTCACGATCAGCCTTGACTAATCATAGTCACATGCATCTGTAATTCTGGAAGCTAGTAGAAACCATACTAATGTTTTGGACCAAAGCACTGATTGTTTCATGACATAATTGTCAGTATAACTGCTAGATTTTGTATTGGTAGCTTATTCTTCCCAAGCATTTAGCTTGACACTTCATATTTATTTGAATGTGCTTAATAGATTAACATACTCACTTAAATGCATAAACATCTTACGAAGACTACTTGGTGTTTTCAAATCAAATCATACCCATCTCTGACTGCTGGCCTTGTGTTACTTAAGCTGAATTTGAGACAGATTGCTCTCAACTTTTGCTGAAGGCCTTTCACCATTAGCAGTGTCATACAGCCTCAGAATGGCAAGGAGCCTACTCATTTTAATAGAAGGAAAGCTTTTTGGCTTTAATCTTGAAACATATTTTCCTTGAATACTCAATACAGTACAACCTGTTATTACTGGGAAGTTGCCTTTGCACTACATGGGCATTATTTAATGCTCTGGGGATGGCTTGCCTTTTATTTATGATGCTGCCAATGTGGTACGTTTTGTGGGCACCATTTTGTTCAGTGGGAATTAAAAATAGTTTTAGGATATGCAGAATAAAAATCTACCTTGTTTTCCATTGTGACACACAACTGCCAAAATTTCTTGTTTCTTAATTTGTGTAAATTCTTGGATGTTGCTGATAATATTTCAAAAGCAGAAGAATGCATCTGCAGTCTGATTCATGGTATGTCACTTGTAGATGTTGTCTGGGTAGAATTTCGAAACATTAGTATGGTGCTGCTTAATAGCAAATGTTTCTGAATAGCTACTGCTTTCCATTAGAGCCATATCTAATTTATTAGAAGCCATTTAAATTGCTGGCCACACTAATTTTGATGATATTTGGAGTTGTTTGATTAATAATTTAACTTACTTTTCCAGATAGTATCTGCCATTTTATAATGATGGAAACACCTGCAGTTAAGAGCATTACCTTGTCTTAATTGTAGTGAGTTTCCACTCATTAAGAAATCAAATATATAGTGGGTTTGGGTGGCTTTGTGGGTGTTGGGTTTTTGAAATTATTTTTAGTCCTGTAATGCCTAGATATCCTTGACCTGGAAAAAACTCTTCTTAAGGGTCTAGCTTATATAGAGCTCTAGATTATATATTTGAGATTTTTTATTTTACCACTGCTAATATTTTAGGCTTTAAAATTATACTTTCTGCTTCAGAAGTCTACTGCTTTGTTTATGCTTTTCCCAGTCTGTATTAATCTCCTCTCACCACATCATTTTGATAATAAATAAGCTAATGACACTTTACATCTCCATAAAATAAAAGGGTTTTAGGTGCTGTTAAGGCTTTATTTGATTTGACAGTACTTAAGAATAATTTGGATAGTTGCTAAAAGTTTATCTTGGACTGTGAAGATCTAAATCTTGGAAGGGGAGATCATTATATGCCTGCAAGCAGACTAGGATAGCAGTGATTCATGTAATAAATTTCAGCCTGAATTTGGACAAGAACACAAAACCGAGAATGCGCTTGTTAGACTCGTGAATGGTTTGTTTATCGTGGTGTGTACAGAAAGGCTGTCACTAGCTTTAATATTATTTTTACAGGACAGAATTTCATAATGCAGCTCATACACTCTCAGTTTTATGGCCTGGAGGGCTAAATGTTGGAATGGCTGTGCAATATTAAACCTGGGGTCTGTAACAATGACTAATACCAGATGCTTCAGGGCAAATTGCAAGAACAAATATGAGATAATCTACATCCCATGGTCAAGTTGAATCCAATACTTTGTTGTTTGGAATTGGCTTAAAACTCAACTAATGTTTAATAGCCTCTTGAGATGTCATTATGCATAATTACGATAAATTTTGACATACTTGTTGCTGATGTGAGTAGCCATTCTTGATCTGTGGCTAATTTGACGGGGTTCCTAGTTCATGCAATGGTTTTGTTAGCTTGCTTAGTGCCAGGCTGTTTACAGACTCAGGCCAAGTTCACTGAATATTTTCTACTAAAATGAATTATTCGGGCTAATGCGATATTCAGGAAAAAGAGATGCTTCTGCCTACATCCTTATACTTTGAACTGCTGTGGTGACAACACTCATCTCAGTGTGAAACCTACAGAGTTGCAGATTCCTTTTCTGTTTGTGTTGGAGCAAGGACTGGGACAGAAACTGCTTCTCAGTCCTATCATCACCATTTTGTAGGATGGTCTACAATGTGTATCTCAGCTTCTCTCGTGAAACTAAACTAGAGACCATGCCCATGCTTACTAGTTAGGTGTTTTGCTTTGGACTATACAAACTTGTGAAGTTTATGTTCCCATAACTGACCTATTGAGTGTTCAAGTATTTTATATATAAAGGACATCAACAAACAAAGAAGCCTGAAATGACCCTCTAGGCTTATCTTGCATTTATCTTTAGTCTGTTTCTGAATACTGTTAGTGTCCTGCTTTCACTGGCTTTTGGCGAAAATGAGTATGGGTGTGGTGTGAATATGTATTTATGAACATGTCAAAATAATGCATGGTAGAATGGTACCAACTGATATAATTCAGTGAATAACCTGTGAACCTAGGTATAGATTTTATTATGCATTTGCATAGGAATTTTTGCTGGCCTTCCTAAAGTTTAGAGTCTTTTTGCATGCAGCACTATGGAGAGTTTTGAGAGGTTTAGTTGGCTGGTCAATTTCCATGTCAATTTCCCAGCAAGTTCCATACTGTGTTGGAGGGTTTACATGTTTGATAGAAATTGCATAGAGTGCCATTCCAAATCAGTGTTCCTTTGACTTCTGTGTGAGGTGGATGGCTTTGTGTTTCTTTATTCTAGAAAGAAATCCATCACTTAATCTATATAACAGACTTGCCCTGAAAGGAGTGCCATGGCTCCTGCTTGAGGGTTAGCTCTCCTAGACTAGAAATACTGTAGGTTACTGTGCTAATCCCATGACAGCTCCACCAGTTTAAGTTGGTTGCTAGTATTTGTGGTGATGTATCACTCAAACCCATGTTCCATGGAATGCTTTCTGTTCTCAACACGACCACTTGTTCTGTTCTTTGCTGGCGGCATTGTTGCTGCAAGCCTCTGTAGCAGGAGACTGCTATAGATGGCAGTGTCAGGCTGGAGGAACGCGAGAATTTTTGCCAACTGCAGTCACAGGAGGTGAGAACTAAATTTAAAACTTGGGTTTGTGTCCCTGGTAATTGAAGTTTTCTTTCTCAATATTGCCTTTGTAAAAATCATGGCTTTTATTGGCCTGTTGTTATTCTATGCATGTCAACCAAGAAATCTCCTTAGATATTTTAGGCAAATGTCTAAAAGCATAGAGTTAAACACAGAGTACATGTTCACTCTCATACTTGTGACTCACTTCTTGAAAATTGGGCACTTAAAAAAAAAGAAAGATTCTCATAAATCCCTCATCATATTTTTAAATGAGCTGGAACAAAGCATGGGGTATTACAAATAGCTATACTGGTGTCTATGAAATAGTAGCCCATAGAGCATTTTGTTTCATTTCAGTTACATAAGAACACAGAAATTAGAGTACTTTGAAAGGAGTTTAAATACAAGCATTAGTCACCATTCTAAATGAGTAATTGGAAAGATGTGGATTTATCTTATTCTTTGCATCATAGCACACAGTTTGTCTTGGAGCAGAAATTTCAAGGCCTCCAGATCTGCTTGTGACAGGGCATGCAAACATGCCATAGGATTCCATGCCAGAGCACTTCCACTCTGGAGTGAGATGGGAACTTTCCTGTATGTTACATGTGTAAGGGAATAGAAGATGTTCAGCAGTGCTATGGGACATTGCTGTTTTCTGAACTGAATACTAGGTGTAGGAGGTTTAGGCTGGATGTTAGGAAGAAGTTCTTCACAGAAAGAGTGATTAGCCATTGGAATGGGCTGCCCAGGGAGGTGGTGGAGTCACCATCACTGGAGGTGTTTAAGAAGAGACTGCATGGGGTGTTTGGTGCCATGGTTTAGTTGAGTGGATGGTGTTGGGTAATAGGTTGGACTTGATGATCTCAAAGGTTTTTTCCAACCTGGTCTGGTCTATTCTATTCTATTCTATTCTATTCTATTCTATTCTATTCTATTCTAAATTTAGATAGAAATCAGTTGTCAAAGATGGGATCTTTGCACAATAATCTCTGGAAAAGAATCTTTATCTCAATCTGAAAAAAGCTTTATTTAGGAACAGAGTTCCTATATTCATTCACTGCAGAATTTTCATTGTTATTATCATATGTGTTCCTGACAAGTTGTATGAGAAGAACACAGTTGAGTTTTGATGTTTGGGGTGTTTTGGGGGGACGAAACTGACTACTGAATCCTTTTTATTTCTTGATATTTTCTTTCAGATTTCTTTACTAAAATAATTATATGCAAAACAAAAAATAATTTTAATAGGTACTGTTATTCTTTGGGGGGAAATGGAATATACTTTTATTATAAACAAAATAGAAGTGGATACTTCCAGAAAGCAAGCAGGTTTTCTTGTACAGTAGAAGCAGGCTTACTTGTTGAGAGTGGTAACCTTACTGCTGCTGGGCAAGAGCATGACATTAACTTCTGTGCATGTGATGATATACAACAAATGATCCTGCAGTTATTGTTGGCACTGAGGGAGAAATGACAGACAACGTGTGACATAACAATTGTTTTTAATTGTACAATAGCAGTGTAGACTGTGCTTAACTGGGTAGTTCTATACACTGCTGTTTAACAAGTAATTTTAGCAGACTGCGGAATTCATCACTCTCTCCTTTATTTCCCTTCAGTGTGATGAGTTTTGAAATGAGATAGAAGGAAAGCTGTATGCATTAGCTTAATCAGAATTTGTTCTGAAGTTGTTTAATGCAACCTGATTAGTATATAGATGCACTTTTGATTATTATTAAATGAACATTTTTACTGCCTTAAAAGTCTTATGTTTTAAATATATAGGAAGTTGTATGTATTGATCATTTGAGGGTTTTGTAAATGCATACTCTGAGGGAGAAGTTACTTTGGCTACTAAAAGTTTCATTAGACAATCTTTGATAGAAGATTTAAAGTTAAAATAACATAATCTGCATCTCTCATTGTATTTGCCTGTTTTTTCTGTTTCCTGATTAACTGTGATCATCATTAAAAGCAAAGCTGCCCTCCTGTGAAGTCTGAAGCTAGTGAAGCTCATTTTTGTACAAATTATTATCTTATAGTTTGTGTGACGATAATGATTGATGGTTTTATGATGTTGAAGGCGTGGTAAAGTTTCCCTACATATGTAGCCTGCTAACATATTATATGACATGAAGCCATACTCCAGCCTTTATATCATTCAGGGCTTTTACTGGAGCTGTTCATCAGAAGCTTATTCTTCACTTGGCCATCTGTTTCCATAATGCATGGAGCAATTTAACTACCTTTGAGGTTGCTGTCCTGTCAAAAATCAGTAATATCTGCTAAACAGTTGAAAACTATTGTGAGAGGAAGAGAGAGATACTCTCAGACCTCGTGATCACATAAGCTTCTTAGCTCAAGCAAAGCAGACCTGAAATCTGTATTTTAATTATTCTGCAGCACTTGGGATTCTGATGCTCGCCTTAAAGAGATATATCTCAAAAAAAGAAATTTGTTTGTGTATGACAAGTTTACAACATATGCCAAAACCCAGATAATATTCCTAGTGTTGACAGGAGAGTCCTGAAAATACTGTTTTATTTTGTCTCGGGGTTTTTTTGGTGTTTGTTTTGTTGTTTTGGTTTTTTTTTTCAATTCATGGATCTTTTGAAAGCAGTAATAGCTACAGTTTATTCAGGCAAGAGATTTTGAGTGTGTATCTTGCAGCTTAACATCCTGAATGTCGTTGCAAGCATTTGTACAAGATGTGAAGAGCATAATGGCTGAAGGATGAAGGGGAAGAAATTGCCATTTATGGGAGGAAAGAGGGCAGAGTGAGCCTTTTGAATATCAGCAGTGTCCCAGCTGAAGTACACCATCTAACTTTGCATCTACTGATTTGAATACATTCTTCAAAAGAGTCTGTGTCACTCTGTTTCATGATTTTTTGAGTACTTTTTTTTTTTTTTTACACATTTCATTGCACAATCACAATTTACGCAAAGAGAAGGCCAAAGGAACAGTCAAAAACATGTTATTACCTCTGACAGATTGAACAGGCTGCAAAGATCTGTGCAAATACAAGTATTTTGTATGGTATGATTGGCTTTTACTAGCTTTCCTTTTAAATGAATTTGCAATTAAAATTTACAAGCATGTTTAAAGAAGTTGTTTGTTTTTATGGGTTTGTTTTTTTTAATATGTTAATTACAAAGATGGGAAAGAGTAAGATTCCCTTTGTATTCTGTGATCAAAGTTACTAGTGGAAGGAAGTACACTGGGGGAAGGGAAGGTTGCTGGTCTAGCTGCCTTTTTCCATTGTCTTTAATTTCTGTGCTGTCTTTTTCCTATCAATACCTTTTTCTTCTGCCTTGTAAGCATTGCTGTGGAGTCTTTTTCCCCATAATAATTCTGGTCTAGCAATTCACACAGTAATACCTAGCTTGGAGGTATATGGTAGCATTATCAAAGGTCCCGCTATTCACAAATGAGTCTCCATTCTTTGAACAATCTGATTACCTTCTCCATCCCTTGGGAAGATCCATGTGCTGCCTCCAGGACTCTAGAACAATTTGTGAGTGGTGAAAGTTTGATGGTACTTAGGTCACTGAATCCAGCTGAGAAACAGCAGTATTCAAATGATGCGATCTGAAGTCATCTGTAATATTATGACTCTACTTCTCATTTCTGCTGCTATTAAAAGGTGAAGGAAAGGAGAAGTGGCTGAGCTGTTTTCTATTGTTTCCAAAGATTTAAATAAATTGCATAGATCAGTTGTTTTTTTCTGCCCCCAGGGAGATGGGGAAGAAAGATTGATCCTTGATATGCCATGTAAGCCATATTTGAGCACTGCTGTGGCAGATAATTCTTCATACACAGTTTGCAGGGCTGTGGAATTATTGCAATAGCAATTTTAGTATGTTAAAATTATAGATTAGCATTTTATTATCAATACAGGCTGGGGGATGAGGTGATAAAAAGCAGCCCTGCAGAAAAGGATTTAGAAGTTCTGGTGGATGAGAAGCTGGACATGAGCCAACAGCGTGCACTTGCAGCCCAGAAGGCAAATTGCATCCTAGGCTGCATCAAAAGATGTGTGGCCAGCAGATCAAGAGAGGTGGTTCTGACACTGCATTCTGCTCTGATGAGACCTCACCTGGAGTACTGAGTTCAGTTCTGGTGCCCTCAACACAAGAAGGACATGGGCCTAATGGGGTGGGTCCAGAGGAAGGCCACAAAAGTGATCAGGGGGATGGAAAAACCTCTGCTGTGAGGGCAGAATGAGGGACTTAGGGTTGTTCAGCCTGGAGAAGATTCTGGGTAGATCTAATAGTGGCCTTCCAGTACCTGAAGGGGACCTAAAAGAACACTGGAAGGGGACTGTTTACAAAGGCCTTGCGGATGCCAGGTTACTTTCCTTACTGGAAATTACAAGATTCTGAGTAAGTTAGTGTGTTGTGAAAGTCACTATTGGCAGATGTTAGGATCTACTTCCTCAACAAAAGGAATAAAATGCATACATTGAGACATCAGAATAAATATTTCTCTGTGTTAATGGCTAAATAGATTAGACCCCAAAATTACTTTTTTCCTGACCCAACCATATGAATTAGTTGTCAGTAAAGACGTGAAGAACTCTGTTTATGTACAGCCATTTGCTGTCCAGAGAGAGAGCAGAAATAGAAGTCAGAGACTGGCAACAATGACAGATAGACTTTGGAAAACCTTCCTTATAAAGCAAGATGGAGAAGACTGGCACTTTTCAACTTTTTCCACATAGAACTATATGCAGACTTTATGAGGAAAGGGTATTGTGTGCTCTGTGTGGCCATTTTGACAGAAGAGTAAAGGCTGTAATAAAGTCAAAAAACCTCAAGTATGCAAGTTCTTTTTGGATGGTGTGTCTTATGTGAGCAACAAGAAGATGCTGATATTTCTTCAATAAAAGGTTAGATGTTTAATATACTTGTGCAATATACAAATTAAGTATTTTAAGTCCTTTCTGCTGTAAATCCTTGTGCTTCAGAATATAAGCAAACTAGATGGAACAACTAAAAAGACACTTACCCAATCCAGAACTGTCCACTGACGAATTTCTTGCACCTTCTGTCAAACCATCTGCTACAGGCTAATGAACAGATAGCATGCTGGATTCGATGAAGCACTCCTATGAGCTATTTTGATAGCTCCTGTGTTGCTTTCAGTGGGAACTCTGTGATTATTGAGGCTTAGAGTTAAATTTTTGAGTATGGGGGTGGGCAAAGTGTTCCAGCTATGAGCTTCCATGCTGCAGGATGCTGTTGACAAAGAGGGGTGATGAACTCACATCAGTGTTTTTGAAGCATGTTTCAGTGTTTTCTTACAAGTCTTCATTTAGCAGAAGAACATCTCAGTAACCTCTGTCATGTGCCTATGAGAAGTAATGACTGAATTGATAGGAGGGCAGAATTGTGTCCATTCTGGGAGGTAGGGATCTGCATAATTCCAGACATCATACATCACTTTCTAGTACAAAGTAGGTATCAGTGCTGGAACAAGTCAGCCTAGCTAGAACAAACACCAGCTTCATTTTGAAATGTACCTGAGATCTGTCTCTGAGGAGGTACTACCATCACCTCTTAAAATTTCTTCCTGCTGTGACTGTGGACATGATTCCACCAAAATTTTTTGTCTGCTGGTGGCAGATGCAAATGTTATGTTTTAAGCTATATATAGACTGGCAAAGTATTTAATTCCAGTGTTATGTCCTTTTGAAGCATTCTTAATTATGCTTCATAGGATTGTTTGTGAGGGATCCAATTTTACTTTGTAACTTAATTATTTTTGAGTTTGTCAGGATTAAAAAAGGTTAATGATGCCATTTAGTCGCTGTTGAGTGATTCCTGTGATTCCTGTTGACGTGTGAGTGCTTGCTGGACTCTTGTTAAACTATATTTTCCCTCTTTTAGGCAACAATATTTGGCTCATTGTTACTCATATTTTTCATGTAGATCAACAATGCAATTATTTTCTTTGGCTATTGGTTTTTTTTGTAAAGGGTTGGAGAGTGAGCATGCCCAGGTGTTAGAATCATAGAATCATACACTGCAGATAAACTATGTGCTAGCAGTAATTCTGACACTTAAATGTTTTGCTACATCAACTATGACTTGTCAATTACGCCATCACGATTAAGATCCACAGTCAAAACCCATTATGACCATGTCTGTGCCCATGTGCATTGCATTAATAACCAAACTTTGGGACTAATTAATTTTTTGCACAATCTGATAGTCAGCCTTTTATCTTTGATGTATTTAATGAATTTTCCTCATACAGCAAGTTGTATGTAGATAGTGCACAAACTGAAAAAGGCACTATGGGTGTTACCAATAGAGCAACCTATTTCAGTCCATGTTTTCTGTCATAGCAGAACTTGAGTGACTGCATGTTTTCAGCACGCCTACACTCAGTAAACTGACCAACTTAGTTTACACTCAAAGAGGGCAAGAGCTGTTGCAGCTCATTTGTCATTCCTCATCTCTCATCGCTGTGCATAAATTAATGGAAATTAAAAGTAGATTTGGGGGCTTCCTGAACTTAATATTACTGGCTTATGATCTCCCTTTCAGAACTGAAAAGGCTGTGTGATCTCTCTGTAAATACTTATTTTTATTCTTTTATTTGTAGGGATGTCTATTAAACCCAGAAGCTAAAGCTGAAAATCATAGATGTTCTGGTGACTAACAAATGCGTGATGCTGTGTAATGCAATTTGGTAGGGACTCTTTAATTTTTACACAAACTACAACTAAATTATCTAAGACTGATCTGTGGAAATTTATCTTTTTTTCTCTCTTTCTCTTCACCTTGCTGTTTACCAGCTTAGATGCTTTAAAAACATATGAGTTTCTTGAAGCATGTCCAAATTCCTTCTGAATATGGGGGTAGAGAAACAGATTTAAGAATCTTAAGTAGGTTTTCTGCCCCAAGCAAGACAATATAAAGGTTAACCATAGTTCTCTTGTGAGACCTGTATCCCCTTCAGTTGTCACCTGGGGCCCAGGATTTTGCTGCAGCATATCAAGTACCACTAGATGCATGCGTGGGGGCAACTGATAGAGCCCCTACTGCCATATTAGAGGCTGTAAAACTGTTCCAGTATCTCAGAGATACAAAATCCTACTATTTTCTGAAATAAGTCCTCAGAAATATCTTGAGGAAAACTACTAAAGTCAGAAACTGTATTGCATTAGATGCTTTTAATGAGACCAGGATCATCATTAAATGAACTTTTAATATGCAGGTTCCTATGCTGTAATTCTTTTAAATTTATCTGTGTTCTTGCTGCTGCTGGAATAGCACTGAGTGCATTAAGCTTTAAGAGCAGTTTGGGCTGTATCTAGTCTATCATGATTAAGTAATATTTTAGAGAGACATCTTAGCACTTGGAATATAGTCATATCTATCTTTGAATAGTGTTGTTCTATTTAAATTAAATTTGAACTATGTTATTTTGATTTAACTTCCATTTAGTCTTAGCAGTTGAAGTTAGGAGGTACTGCATCCTGTAACCATCTGGCCTTTTTTTGTTTTGTTTCACTTTAAAAGATTTTAAAACCATTTGTACATTAATGTGTATAGTGCAGATTGAGGCAGGACAGAAAGATGGGTAGGTTGTTAAGTTAGACTATTTTTTAATTAAGACTGAAAATAAATCCACTCTTGCTGTATTTGACCTCACATTTCTGAATATCAGCTGTAGAATATTGCTCTACAATTTGAACAAAAGAATACCAGTGAAACTTCATCATGCTGCATATGATTCAGAAAGCTGTATGGATTTGGATGCTGGTCAGATGGAAAAATATTTTAGATGGGAAAATAACCCTTTCCAGCATAGTCTTTATTGTTTAATGTCCATCATCAATTTGACCACTTAAACAAAGATTGTTGAGACTTAGATAGTGGTCAAAGTGAGATAAAACAAACATAGAATTTTTAACATAACTATGTCAAAATATCCAAGTTTGTTCAAGGAAAGATTTTCAAGTAGCAGATTATTTTATTTGCTGTTACTTAAATAAATATTTTCTTCTTTAAAGAAATGTTTTGTGTATGTTTTTAATGAACTTGACCTAAGTTTTATGACAGAGCTTTACAATAAGGTCTCATTGCAGGATGCTGATAGTTTTCAGTACTTCCAGCAGAAATGTGTTAGTATTATTAGTTCCTGTGCTTATGCTTTTATAAAAAATATCTTGTTTATTTGCTTGAATAATTACCATTCTGATTTAATTAGGAAGGGCACTTTGTGTAGGCAGGCTTATGCTGTTCTCCTTGTGGCTCAAAATTAGGACCAAAGTCTAAAGAACTGCAAGTTGAAGCTGTGAAACCTTATTGTTTAAAATTTATGTCATAAAAAGTCTATTAATGCAAGGTGTATTTTAGTCACACCCCATTTATGGAGTTGTTAGTAGCTTTTATTTGGGAAAGTGGCTGAAGTTTGAGGAAGAAAACTTTATTCTCTAGTGTCTGTTGTACAGTTGGTAACCAATGTCAAGAGTGGATGTGAGCATAGGGGCTGCCCATGATATTCCTGCAAAGGGGACACCACGCACATAGGTTTTAATTTAGTTCTATTGGTCAACTTCTAGAAGTGTTTCTACAAAAGTGTCATAGGAGGCATTCTCACATTACTATAATGATGCATTCTCACATTACTATAATGATGCTTTTTCTGCTTTGGTATCACTTGTGAAGTGTCTCTGGGCACTGCAAGGTATTGGGCTTGCATAGTAGCTTCTAAAGCAGACTGTAGTCCTCCCCTGTTGCTGTGGTGAGCTTTGTGTGATCTGTTTGCCAGTTACACTTGCCTGGCTGCAAGACTGTATCTTCAAACTATTGTAGTAATTGCAAACTGTCCTGTGATCTAATAGCTCTACACTTCTTTACTGGGGTAGTAATCTATGTTTCTGTCCAGTCCAAATTGTGTGGTTTACAGGTGAGGGGTGAGAATTGACTGCTGAGGTAATTCGGTGTATGTAGTATCTGCCATATTAATGAAGAAATTGAATCAAGAGCTTAAGGTTTGCCTTGTGTGAGGAAAGTGTTTGGGATCATGCAGTTCCTCAGCAAGCTCTGATAATCAGTGACTTTAGCCAGTGTTTGTGCAGGAGCAAAGAAGCTGAAGCAGGAGTTGCAGTGTGTTCAGCTGAACTGAAAAGTGTAATCCTAGTGCCCTCTGTTGCTAGTGGAGCAGCTTCTGTTGCCCAAAGGAAATGCACTGTACTGAAGGCTACTGAAGTTTTATATCTACACATGGAGAATTATGGTTAACTGTGTGTCTTGTGAGCATGTACATCCCTTGAGCTGACTCAAAATACAATATGGAGGTGTGATGACCTTATCACTGATGGATGGGAAAAATATTTTTAGAAGTGCTAACTACATGCATTTTTCAGTGGTATTTGAGGCTGAAGCTTTCTTAGGCAGGTTGCTAACATTGTCCTTTACTGGAAGTTTAACACCTTTCTATATTTGAGCCAAATTTTCAGGGAGCCGCAGGACAAAGTTGCTCAGCAAGAGCAAGGCCAGCAGCCAAGGGTAACAAGAAAGAGCATTGCCCCACACTACCCAAACAAGAGGAATGGAGCAGTCTTGTGACCATACCCATGGACACTCAACAACTCTGCTTTCTAGACAGGCCTGTAGCCATGAAGCAAGTCCAGGGTCATGTCAGCTGCTCAGGGCATGTGGTCAGGCCCAGGTATACCTGTAGCTCAGATAGAGGGACAAAGGGAAAGACTAAGCTTCAGCATAGCTCCCAAGCAAAAGGGGAAACCCCTACACAGTTTTTCATAGGTCTTTTCCACATGGCTCTTCTCACAGCTCTCTGGCTGCACCACAGTGGAGCTGTCCTTAAACAGAGTCTGGTGACCTCCTAGGAAGGGGTGAAGAGATAGTACACAGGGCCTTGATGCTGACCTTTGAGTATCATCTCTTTGCCTGGAGGCGGTAGCTTCAGACAGCCATACTTTTTTCTCTTCTGTTCTTGACATATTTAATTGACAGCTGTGAGGCTGTGAAGGTACTAATAAACTTCTGATCCAGCATGCTTCACAGTTTACCCTGTTATCTTCATGTATATTGACCAGGGTTGGAAGAAGGTGGAGCTCAGTGGGACTCTACAAGTGAAGATTTTGGAGGAAAGAGCAGCATAAGGAAACCATTGTGACTTGCTCAGCTCTGTCACAGGATAACTGACACCCACTCAGTACATGGCTGATAATTTCTATTTTCAAGAGACAGTAGAAATCCACTGATGATCATACCAGACCTGGAGGAAATACCCATTAAAACTTGCAGCCTATAAATGACAGCGGGGTCTCAGCCAGCCATAAGTCACTCAAAAGTTTTTCCCTCTAGGTAATATCTATACTGCTGCAAGACTCTGAATTGTCTGATTTTTAGTTTTCGTGGTATGATAGCTCCTTCAGAAAAGCAAGTTCTACCTTTTTGCCTTTTATCTGTGGGGAAGGTAATTAATGTCTAGGGGAAATGTCACACAGTTCATCATTTTAACAAAGGGTGATGAGGCAACAATATTGAGGATTTATTGGGAAGGGCTGCAAGCTCTGTGTGTATCACTGCTTCTGTGCTGGTAATACTATAGTTAGACTTTTACACATTAAATTGCTTTCAGGAAGATAATTAATTACATGCTCAAAAACATTACTTGAATCAGTGCTCCTCAGAGAGCCCAGCAAAGATATCACAAGCTGAACATCTTTGTGATAAAGGCAAGTGTAAGAGTAGGGCTAACAGGAGATGTTTGTTGCTCTGCTTTGCAAGTTGAAGGAACAGTGCTGCACTAAGCCATTAAAGATGTGTCTTTTGGATTAACAAGCTGCATAAACATTCCTCACACAACTGGAGGAAAATGAAGTATGATTGTGCATTTGAGCAGCAGAAAGAAGGTGAGAATTATCATGATCAAGAATATTGGATAAGTATAGGAAAAAGGAGTGAAGAAAAAGTGTATTAGACCAAAGAAACTCACTGGAAAGTACAAATAACTGTTACAAAACCTGCTAGAAAAAGATGCATTTATTTTGAGATTATGGAAAATATGTCTGTCAAGGCTGCAAATTGTATAGTACCAAGATGATTGTCACATATGAAGATATTTGTTAATTAAGGTACTTGCCTGAAAACAAGTGAACCAGTTCCAAAGCTTAATAGTGATTTAAAAATACACAGAGTGAAAGATTGCCCATTTCCCAATTTGTTTAAGGACAGGTATTGCATGTGAATGTTAAATTCCATTCTGAATGTGACTGGTGGTATTCCAAAGCTACATATTTATACTTAGCAGTAAAAGAGGAACTTGCTAGTCCTTAGAAAAGTTACTGACTCAGTATTCATAAGCAAATGAAAGTTTATTGATATCCTGGAAACTGTATGGTTCATGGTGTAATAAGAAAGACATGCCTGTGTTTATATTGTAATAAGTAATCCATAACAGTAATAAGACTGCAAGTAATCCAACAGCTAAATCTAATATTAGTTTACAGATTCACTGATTAGGGCTAGGAAGTGAAGAACAGTGTTGCCATGGTGAAGTCTATATGATAAAGCACAAGAAGAACAAGCTAGTGAATAATTGATACACGTCTAAGATTAGAAACGATCATTTACAGCGTGCTCTTTGATATTTATGCATGCTTTTTACTTTAGAAAACCTCAGAGAAGCACATTTGCATAGACTGTGACAGGTTTTTGCATAAACTTTTAAGCAAAGTGCCAATGGCTTATGTGTGCGAGAACACACAAATACACAGTTACTGCAATGCTAAAATGGAGAATTCAGGCATAAACCAAAAAATGTTCAGCAGTTGAAAGCTTTTAGCATGGGATGTATTTGACCAGACTGGATGCACTACTGACTTTCTTAAAAATGTAGCAGAAATAATAAAGAATGTATGCTGTAAGATTCAGTAGGACAAATTATAACTTTGTCCCCAAGTACTTTTCTGCCTTTGGCCAGCAGGAGCAGGGAGGTCATTGTGCCCCTGTACTCTGCATTGGTTAGGCCACACCTTGAGTACTGTGTCCAGTTCTGGGCCCCTCAGTTTAAGAAGGACATCGAGACACGTGAACGTGTCCAGAGAAGGGCAACAAGGCTGGTGAGAGGCCTTGAGCACAAGACCTATGAGGAGAGGCTGAGGGAGCTGGGGCTGTTTAGCCTGGAGAAGAGGAGGCTCAGGGGCGACCTCATTGCTCTCTACAACTACCTGAAGGGTGGTTGTAGCCAGGAAGGGGTTGGCCTCTTCTCCCTAGCAACCAGCAACAGAACAAGGGGACACAGTCTCAAGCTGCACCAGGGGAAGTTTAGGCTCGAGGTGAGAAGAAAGTTCTTCACCGAGAGGGTCATTCGCCACTGGAATGGGCTGCCCAGGGAGGTGGTGGAGTCATCGTCCCTGGAGGTGTTCAAGAGGGGATTGGACGTGTCACTTGGTGCCATGGTCTAGTCATGGGGTCTGTGGTGACAGGTTGGACTCGATGATCTTTGAGGTCTCTTCCAACTTTTGTGATACTGTGATACTGTTTTACTCATATAAAATAGCTCTCAGTTTATTTTTTAAAGCTTTCATTCAGAGTAATTTACTAAGGAATCCTAGGCCATCTTGAATTAAGGAGCAGTACTTACCCATGTGCTGATAAGGCTTAAAGACATGCTTTTTCAAAATGACTAAGAATCTGACTGCTATTGCAAAGGTACCTCTCCACAAAGGAATGGAAAGCTGTTTTCTGGGATAAACATTGTAGATCTGATGGAACAAAGAACTGCAGGCATCGTACCTTTATAAACAGTTTTGCTAAATAAATGTGTCATTTATTTTTCTAAATTTATGGTGGAAATCAGTGAATATACACCATAGTTCTCAACAGTCCAGCTGCTCTGTAACAAACTTTACTTGTCATAAATTGCTTTTACGCAATCCCAGTAGCTGGAGCTGTTTTTCATTATTAATTAGCCCCATTAAAATAAATAAAATACATGCAGTTGGCTTGCAAACAACAATCCTGAGGTTGGGGGTGGTGTTTTCTCTGCTTTCAAGTTGAACAACATTATTTAGGGGGAAAAAATGTGCTGATAGGAATTAGTCTATAAATACCATGTGCTTAATTTCAGACATTTCTTTTTCACTCCTTAGTGTCTCAGATTTGCAAGCTATCTTAACACCCTATTGAAGCATCTCCTCACATTCTTCAGGGTTAAGCTGAATTATAACTAGATATGACCATATATTTAGAACTTTTTAAAAAGGACAAGTTCAGTGCCTTAAAGAAGGGTGACAAATATCAGCATCAGGTTAATTTTTAGTTAATATACTACCTAGAATAAGTAGGGAGTAGTATACAGCATGATTTCCTTCATTAACTTCTAAAGCTGCACAGGCTTCCCTCACATTTTTCTGGTTAAAAACAGGAAAACTGCCATGAACTATTACAAATGAATCAAGACATGCAAGTTGATAGGAAAAGGAGAGGGCTTGCCTTTCTTAAACATAGTAGAGATAGAGCATCATAGAGGTACTAGGTGTGGTAGCCTAATTATTCCTGTTTCCCACAGAAAGACATACTTAAAGATTGGGGTTTCAGACTTGGTTTTTGTTGTCTGTCCCATTGCTGTTGATCATTTTATGTTGACCAACCATGGTCTGTGCAGAAGAAACTGTATTCAAAACCTATATTTCTTCATATTTCTATTATATACACAATGCTTTCACAATGGATTCATACTGATGAGGAAAGAGGCACTAGGTCAGAAGCCAACAGTCCTTCTATATATAATACTTTGTGGTGTTCTCTTCAAAAGTAACTTGATGTAGTTGTTTGGTGGAATGGTTGCATTTCTTCATGCATTCTTCAGTCAACATCACATTAGATATTAGGAAGCAGCCTTATGAATTAGAAAAACTACATTGAAAATGACTGGGGAATGTGAACTTGATAAATGTACCATGAAGAAAAGACTTTATTTTTGGGAGAGGAGGTTTCTAGCTGGAGAGTTAAAGTAGAAGTGAAAATGACACAGATCAAAAGCTAATAATCATAATTAACCTCAAAGTTTGCCTTCCTATCCATCCCTTGAAATCCAAGTTAGAGAGCTGCAAAAGTTTCCCTCTGGATATTAGATTAAGCAGTTCCTTGGTTGCTGCACTGAATCAAGGTCACAGCACTGGCAGCATCAGTCGCTTTCTGTGACTGGTCCTACACTACACTGTGAAGCTCTGCTGAGTGGAGCCGACATGGGCTGAGTTTCCAAGTCTAGTCAGTTAAAATTTTTTTACAGTATTACACACAGGAAAGGAAAGCAGTGTGATTGCATAAACACTGCAGATACAGGTATTTTCCTTAATTAGCAGTTCAGAAATTTTGAATTAACTTGTTGAAAAAATGGCATCGATACAGCCTGTTGATGTGCACATGCCTCCAACAAAGGCAAAGGATGTATGTTGTTTGGAATAGGTAAGTGAAGAGATAAGCCTGTGTTCCAACTACCTGATATATGCTGGGTTTTGAGTTTTATTTCCATGGAATTTAGTTTGGTTGGTTGGTGGGTTTGGGGGGTTTTATGCCTTTTTCCCATATAGGTTGGTGCACATCAGTAAATGTATTCTGCATATGTTACTATCTATGGTTTGCATACAGGAGAACATTAATATTGAAGCTGCACGCATTTGTTAATATTTGATTACATTATTGTGTTTGGTTTTATTTGTGTTTTGGTTTTGTTGGTTTTTTGTTTGTTAGTTTGTCTTCAGAAAAACTGATAGTGCTGAGTACCGATATCCTCAAGTTTCTCTCTCGAAATTTGAAACTGCTGTATGTATTTTTTCCACATGTTTTTTAATGGAGTGATAGATGTTTGTCAGAGGTTTCAGTGTGAGAGACAAAGAGATCTGGATTGTCCTCTGAAGCACAGTGAAGAACAAATCAAAGGCTCTGCTCACTATTAGTACTTTTGAGAAAAGGATGTTTAATCAAGATAGATGTTAATCTTTTTTTTATTAGCCTAAGTTTTGAATAAAGTGTTCTCTGCTTAGTTCTGAAGCAGTTTGCTGGCAGCATGATTAACAGTGGTTTATTGTGCAACCAATGAAAGCAATATTGATTGAAGTATAAAGGCATCCTTACAGATGCTTTCTGAATTGTTCAGATTTCCTGAATGAAGTAATCTTTTAAAGTATTTTGCAACCAACAACCTTTTAATTTATCTATTGCTTTGGAAGCATGATTCTGAATCTGATCTTCGTTTTGAGATTGTCATATACATGACAGCTAGACAGTGCAATTACTAAAGGTATTGTTCAGAAGACTATTATTATCAAGTTTGTGCACTGGGAGTTTGGTTTTGTATTTTCTTGGCAGATTAGAATAGATGAATATTCATATTCATATTCAGCCCGTAAAGCTGGGCTCTTGATGGTTCAAACTTTTCACTGCACATTGGGATTGGTATTTCATTCTTGTGTTTGTTTGTTTTTTCTTTGTTGTGTTTTGAGGTTGGTTTGTTTGGGATTTTTTGGCATTTATGTTGCAGCAAACTGATTGGTATTCCAAACTAAAAATGTTACTTGCATAGTACTTCTGTTAGTCTTTCTTCTTAATTATTCCCTCAGAAAGCCTTTATGTATAGAGGCGTAACAGATGGATAAGTTAACTGTAAGTCATGGGGAGTCCTTGCTTGGTTGTTATTTAGATTTATTATTCAATTTCTGCTCTTCCTTATCTAAAGCTTTACTTGAATTGGAAAAAGGAAAAAGAAAAAGTAGTGCTGTACTACAGAATTTGCCTATAAATTAGACAAAGGAAATTGAAACTGAATTAAAGCGATGGCTAATTTTACCTTCCCTTTATGAAGGGAAGGTATTGACTCCAGTGGTTTGTGTTTTTTTTTTTTCTTAAGCCACTGAGCTGGGGAAAAATGTATGCAGGTCATGATACATATAGGGTAGAATAGAATTCTGTTCTACTGGTTTTGATACATAAGTTTCAAATTCTTCTTCCTGCTCAGGCCTGTGAGAAAAGCTGGAAAATTTCAGGCGTGAATCTTGTTCAGGATACATTGTACAGATTGCCTACGAGTTTCATCCAGAGTTTATTTACTGACAGCTGCGCTGGCTGGATCACTGAAGTTGCTTGTGTATGTGATGAATTACTTGGTAAGACACTGGAGCAGTGTGGTAGAAGCTCCATCCTTGGAGGTTTTTAAGGCCAGGCTGGATGTGGCTCTGAGCAACCTGACCTAGTGTGAGGGGTCCCTGCCCATAGCAGGGGAGTTCGAACTAGATGATCCTTGAGGTCCCTTCCAACCCTAACAATTCTATGATTCTATGAAAACAGAGTGGGGAGGGAGATCAGAAAAAGTATCTAATGAATTGCCACTTTAGAGATCAAATTTAATTAAAAGCAGCAAAACAAAAGTAGTAGTTCCTATCTGAAAGCTATTGCAGTCAGACACATCACAGACCTCTACTAAAAATAAATACCAAATTTTTGGCCCCAATTAAAAACCTGAGGGTTTTTTAATAAAAGGATTATTTTTGTTCAAACGGAACTCCACTCTTGTGATATTGACCACATGAACACTTGATCACAGTATCACTGAGGTTGGAAGAGACCTCAAAGATCATCGAGTCCAACCTGCCACCACAGACCCCATGACTAGACCATGGCACCAAGTGCCACATCCAATCCCCTCTTGAACACCTCCAGGGTTGGTGACTCCACCACCTCCCTGGGCAGCCCATTTCAATGGTGAACGACTCTCTCAGTGAAGAACTTTCTCCTCACCTCCAGCCTAAACTTCCCCTGGTGCAGCTTGAGACTGTGTCCCCTTGTTCTGGTGCTGGTTGCTAGAGAGAAGAGGCCAACCCCGTCCTGGCTACAACCACCCTTTAGGTAGTTGTAGAGAGCAATGAGGTCACCCCTGAGCCGCCGAGTGTTGCTGTCCAAGCCACGAGCTGACAGCTTAGCCAGCAGTTTGCTGTGGGGGATGGTGTCAAAGGCCTTGCTGAAGTCCTTGATACACCATTAGAGCCGCTTGCAGCAGGACAGCAAGGCACAGAACTCTTCTGAGAATGCAGTGCCATCCAGCTGGTGGCATGTGCAGCCTCCCACCACCATTTACCTTCCTCTTTAGTCACCTATAGTAGCCAGTTAATTGTAGTCAGGTCACCTTGGTAAGCAATCAATTAGCAGAGTGGACATTCTGTCACAAATTAGATAAATGTAAAAGAAACGCATGACCTTAAGTATGCTTTGTAAGAAAGACCTGCCAAGTTGAGCTCTAGGGATTGTATAAAACACATCAGAGAACAGTGCCTTCTGAGTGCTGGTATGTCACAAGGTCACAGAATTGTCTAGTTTGGAAAAGACCTTTTACATCATTAGTCCAATCATTAGCCTAAGACTGACAAGTCCTTGACTAAACTGTATCCCTAGGCACTACATCTCTATGACTCTTAAATACCTTCAGGGACAGGGGCTCCACCACCTCCCTGGGCAAATTATTCCAATGCCTGATACCCCTTTCAGTGAAGAAATTCTTGCTAATATCCACTCTAAACTTCTTATCAGCCTGTTTCAGAGCATGAAAGATGCGTCTCAGACTCTTCATTTAGTACATTTAATGCATGTACTTACTGTGAGAAGCTACATAGTTACCAGAAAAGGCTTCTGTATCAAACCGGTATGTTGGGATAAGACTTGAAGTATAAATAAAGACTAAAACACATCTTTCAGAGCATGAGAAGAAAGCATGGAGACGTATGTAGAGCTGTATTGTTGTGTAGAACCGTCAATGTTGTCTTTCTGAGCTCTTTGCACCAATGCAGGGCTGCTGACTGCTCAGGCCTGGCCAGGCAAAACCAAATGAGACATATGGCTAGTTGGGTACAATTCAGGCAGCTGATAGAGCTCTGCCCCTTCTAGCACCCAAACAAAAAACTTTATGTTCTGCTGCACAGCACTAGCAAGCACAGCATAGATGTTCCTAGTATGGCATTGCACTCCAAGGACTGGCTGAGTGCCTCCATGCTGTCTGGTAGGTAGTTTACTCCCCTCCACATTAAATACTTTAAAAATAAAAAGACAAGTTCCATATAAATAGAGAACTTCCCCAGCCAATGTATTAATTCTCACTGTAGTATTAATCAGTTTCTAGGCAAGCATGGGAAAGGAAATATTTTTAGACTGGGGAGGGTGGAGAAAAAATTAAATGGAATCATTTTTATGAGCAATAAAGGGATACATGGACAAATAGTTTTGCAGGGTTTTCTTTCTTATTTGCTAATGAAGTAAATGCAGAATATTTACTCTTAAATTTCCAAAATAATGTATTTTATCTTCTAATTTTGCCTTTTAACTAGCACAGACTTAGTAAATCAAATGAGGAAAGTGGATTTTGTTCCTAAAACTCGGTCCACAATAATTTCAATGTTTGCCTTCAGTTTTTCAATTTAACATCTCAACAGAAAGATATTAATGCTGAACCTTTCTCTGTAAGATTATACCAGCAACCTTTTTTCAACAAGATTTTTTTATGAGTGAAGACTGTTTCTGTATTCAATGGAAAGAGAAGATGGGTGCCAGAATAGCAAAGTATTTACATGATCCTCTGCAGGGAGTAACGTGTTCTCTGCATGAATTATTTCTCTTAGTAATTGTTATCATATTATGATCTCAGAATTAATTACAGCTTTGAGTGGGAAATATTTTGGCTGCCTTTGATTCATTCTCTTATGTTATTTTGTTACCTCCTTTTCTTAGTAAGGTACATGTCTCCTGAAGAAAAACAGTATTTTCCCTTGCATTCCTCCATTCCTGCATCCCTTTTTCTTTTTTTCCCTCACTTTTAGCTGCAAAATGTGACTGGTGCAGTTGTTTTGAACCCCACCCTTAGGGTTGCTAGGCAGAGGAACTTCATTGCGTAAGTAACCTGTTACTGAACAGGCTACTGCAGCCCTAACCAGCCGTCTAATGAACCGCCAAGTCTTAAAGGAAATAACTTCTACCATTCACTGTTTGGAACCAGACCTTTTAAACATGGGAAAAATGAGGCACTGAATCTGTTCTAAAATAATAAAACAGCTAAAAAGAAAGACATCTTTGCCAGCAGAAACTATTATAAAGCAAAAATCTAAATGCCTGAAAAGAACTGTCAGCATAGTAACTCCTGAAAATGGATGATAACATCATGCATTTTAAGTGCTTGATTGTTTTGTTTTTCTGTTTTAAGGCTTAGAGATGTGGATTCAGTTTGAGTCCACCTTTGGCTTCTGGACTGGTTTGTGAGTAACCTCAAATGAACTGCACAGATTTTGTGAGATGGTTTGTTCGGTGCAGTAAATATTTGACCCTTAACATTTCAGACCTTGACATTCCAAATCAAACTGATTTCTCCATCCCTGTCAAGTGGTAAAATAGAAATTACCCAAAGTAGAAGCATGTGTGTAAATATTTAAAATAGCACAGTAATTCTTTCTGACAAATAGTGCTACAGATGTGGCATTTGTGTGCCAAAGTTTGTGTGCATTTCAGCATGTTCCAGAGGTTATTATCTGACCATCAGTTTTTATTAGTCCAATCTTAATGTTGATAAACACGGAAATACCAGGAGAGAATCACATGAAGCTTCATGAAAGGAAAGAAGAGAAACAGCAGAGCATGGAAGGATGGTGACATCAAGAGTATGAATTTCAGGCGAACACACAGGGTGCTGTAAAACTGAAACTAAGCAGGTAACAAAACTTAAAGGTACAAAGGCATAAAGGTGCAAAATTAAAAGGCAGTGCTAGGAGCTGGTGACATTTCTGAGAATAGATTTTTCCCTGTCATTAAACTTCAGGCTCTTTTGCTGGTTCTTTGGATTCTGGGCAGTGCTGGCTTTAAGGTGTAGCTTTAGGCAGATAAAGTAGGCAATTACTCAACCATTTGGCTGGTGGAAGCAGCCAGACAGCTCAGTAAGACCTGCTTTGGTTCCCTTTGCCTGGGGCTTTTCTTGAGTGATGGTTCAAGAACTGCAAGATAGCCAGGAAGCAGCCCTTTGTCTCCTACTGCACAGTCAGGCATAGGCTGCTTTCTGCTGTTCTCACCCATGTAGCACGATGCAGCCTTGTTAACCCCCTGGGTGGCTTTTCTCAGAAGCAGCCTTCACCACACCACCCTTGCCTCCTGCCTCCTCCAGTGCCGTGAGAGCACGCCTGCTTCTCTATCTCACCCTGCCGCTTCCCCCTCCTTCTTCCTTTCTACTCACAGCAACTTCGCATCTGCTGTTGCAAAGCTGCGAGCCGGCTTTGCAAAGCAGCTGCCGGGCTCACAGGGCTAAGGGCCTTTGCTGCTGGAAATTACACCATCTGGCCATACACCAGGACACAGTATATGGAGTTTATATTTAGATCACCTTGTATCTGGCATCTGGACTTTATGTATCTGCATGCTTGACAAGACATGGTTTGAGCACTTTCTTTTGTGGATGATTTTGTGTGTAATGTATGTACTGTCAGTTCTCAGATGTTCCAGAAAAGTATTTCTTTTTGTAGAGCTGTCATTTCTGCTGGTGGGAGCTGCACATGAGATACCATTTGTTATTGCTGTCTATTAAAAATACCAGACACACAGGGCTAGTAAAGAATATTTTGCCCCTGTAGTTAGATCAGTGCTGACCCTCTGCAAAGATGGGCTAATGCCTGGCAGGTCCAGCTGCACGGAGTATTCTGTTATTAAGCTATGTTGTGTTGTAGCACAATAGCTCAGTTTTCTGTGGAGCTGATTGTGGAGTGGTGGGGATCCGGGTTTTTTTTTCTGCTTTTCACGTGTGTTTTTGTATAAATGAATCTTTGTCATAGCTTAAGGATGAAAACGAGGACAAAGGAACATGCTGCATGAAGGCCAATAGAGGGTGCTGGAGTGATGCAGCTCTTGCCTTCACTAGTTGTTTTCTAGAGAACAATGTGTATTTTGACAAATCTTCTTATTTCGGGTTGTCTTACTGTTGAGCTGTGGAATTACTGTATT
This sequence comes from Picus viridis, assembly GCA_033816785.1. NCBI lineage: Eukaryota > Metazoa > Chordata > Aves > Piciformes > Picidae > Picus > Picus viridis. Next base: position 19,074,615 of record CM066566.1, read on the forward strand.
GTTTGTGCATTTAATGCCATAGTTTTCATGCTTTTAAATATTTTGTATTACAAAGATTATTTCAGAAGTGCCCATTAAGCGATATTATGTACAAGAAAAATATGTAGCTATTTAGGGCATTTATTATTTTTCTTTGCCTCTAAAAATAGATAAAAGTGAAAATCCTGCTTTTTCAGAAGGAAAAGTTGAGCACAGTGGAAGTGCCAGTGATCCCTGTGACATACATACTGCACATATTTTTGAGGCTGATGTAACAAAGCAGTGATCTATGAAAGTCCTGGTTTAGTTTAATACCTATGTAGAAATAACATACTTGCCAAGAAATGTCTCAAGGAGGATGAGTAAAAAGTTATATAGCATATGACAAATCATTGTGCAACACTCGTAGTTTAACTAATTATATCCATGCTGTACTTCATTTCTGGTTCCTCATCTTTATACTGGTTCAGGGTTTGTTTTCTGCTCTGATTGTAGAGGAGACTGTGCCCTTTTCATACGGGACTGAAAAGGTGGTGTGTCTGCACATGGTTGTAATGTTTGGCCCAACACTGCTTTACTCAGCATGCCCCTCTTCTTTGATGTGAAGTATGAAAGTCAGTATTTACAGTGTTGCTGGAGAGTCTGTTATGTGAAGCACTGACTTCCTGTCTTCCTGACCCTCCTCTTCCCCTCTAAGCAAAAGGTAATGACTTCAGGTTACCAGAGATAGGAAAGTGCAATCTATCACATGGATATGCAAAACCAGAAGAGTGCTTTTAATATGGAGATGTGATGTACGATGGACTAAATCCACTGTGTTGTATTGGTGATGCTAACCTGAATTATTCTGTATTACTGGCATTTTCTTTAAAACTTGATAATCTGTATTGTATGTCTCTGACGGCATCTCTCAGCCATGAACAGCTTCTCATTAGGGAGACAACGAACTAGAGTACTTACAGGAACCTGTCAGATCTACTGTCACTTCTCATTTTCCAAAAGCAAAAAGAATCCAAACAATGGGGCCTTATCTTTAAAATGCATCTGGAGTAGAGCATACAAAAAGATAGTCAAATGTGCAGAAGGAGGTTTGAAGAAGCAGATCTGTCTGTCATGTCTGTCTCAGTGGCTTTTGACTCAGATGCCATAGTTTGATAGATCTTTTAACGCTTGTGAAACCTGAACCCTTGTGTGAACATGCAAGAAGATAATTATCCAGACTTACACAAGTGCTTCTTAAAGTGTGACCAGAATGCTATTGTGTTTTTATGGAAAGTTGCTGAGAAGCTTTATGCAGAAGGAAAAAGGCACTGAAGATAGAGAAATAAAAATGTATAAATGGTGAAGTGGTGAGAGTGATTCCTGTTGCTAAGGGAAGAGTGAGGGGAGAAGACAGGGCTGTAAAATCCCACCTTATGAAACAGCAGGAAACTAAGTATCCTTTGCTAGTATCAATTCAGTAGATCTTTTAATTAAGTGCCCTATCAAACATTTCATGGGGATGAGTAGGTCAAGTAAGTTGTTGGACTATCCTGTTTGTTGCCATGGGTCTGGAGTATTCACACAGAGATATGCAGTTCAAGAGGCTGCTCTGACAGCGCTGTGGTTGACCTCTGTCTTGGAGGTATTCAGTGCTTTGGTTGGACAAGGCCATCAGCAGCTGTCTCACATTAAAGTTAGCAAACCAGGTGTCTTACTCATGTCACAGATCTGTGTAGTATCATCACTCCCTGAGCTCACAGAGAATGTTCAAATTGTCCTCATAGTAGCAAAATTCAATTTGGATTTGATAATCTACAATTTATGGGCTGCTGGTTATATCTATCATGGGACAGCACTCTTCCTCAGAAGTGTGGTACCACATCTGCTGCCAGTGGTTTTGAACATAGATACAGTACCGGAGTCAGTCTTGACTTCAGACCCTTTGTGCATGTCGAGATCTGCTCAAATCTCTCAGCTCCTTTTCCACCACCATCTTTTGAAATGTCACTGAAACCCAGGACAAAAAAAAGGCAGTAACATGGCATCATATGGTGAGTGTGTTGTTCAGAGGAGCACTAGAGACAACTTCATATGTTTTGGGTACCATGACCAAGGAATCCAGGACACCAAGAACAGTCCTACATTCCAAAAGCTCTATCTGTGTCAGGGTTTTGGGGAGTTGAGAAGATTTCAGACAGTCTAGGTGAGGAAATGTTGCAGTGCTGGCTTTGTGTTGCTTCCACGTAGCAGAAGAGGAAATGTGCCTAGCCTGTCTCAAAGAATGGTTCTGGGTGAATAACTTTTGTTTCTGAGCCTGCAGCTGTTATTAGGCCAAATTAAAAAATTGACTGCCAGATGCCTGTAGTTGCATTAACAAGAAATACAGTATTTCCTGTTGTACTAAGGACCTTGCAGTTATACCCAAATACCAAAAGCAGATTCCTACTCTCAGCATTTTCATTTTCCAGAGGCACCACTCTGGTTACTTCCGCTTAAGGAATTGAGGCATAACTCGGTTCCCACTGTTGCTTATAGTTTCTGACCATAAATCTTACAATAAAAAAATGCATGTTGTCAGTGTAAAGTCAAGTTGTAATTTTTAAAAAAATTGCATTTATATAAAAAATTTTCCCACTTGTTTTATGTCTCGATCCAGGAGCATGAATTCCTGGTAGGAAATACAGTAATTCTTTTAACAGCATCTATTATGAAGTGTTTGGTAGATAAATACCATTTTTAAGGTCATGTTTTAAGACTTTGATTTTGTTTAATCTTTTGTCTAATCTGGAGGCAGTAATATATCATGTTGTCCAGGTGACTGAAGGTTAAAATGACTGTTGTTTTTTTTCCCTAGGTAGTTGTGATGGTTCACAATGCAAAACAGTGATCTCCAGGAAGCAAGCGAGCTAGCATCCAGACTGCTTGCAGTTAACCCATCTCTGCCTGAAGTAGCAAACCCCCTATGAAAATTACATTGCAAAACTAAAGTATTAAGAGAAATCACTGCTGGAAACTGTTGCTTCAGGGAAAGGTAAGACTTTGCATTAATTATCTAGTCATTATGGATTTACATGAGATTTTTTCCCCTTAGAATTCTTTAAAAATTTGAGGTATGAATGCATACTTTTCTGTATCAAATAAATGTGGCAACTATTATCCTATTCTTAGTAAATAGTTAGACACTAAATACACAGGTGGAAAATACAGAGCATGCATATTGGGATTTGGATGCTCAGGTGTATGTAGTTCTTACTAAAAAGGATCCTGTGCATTCATTTAAATATTTAGCTATGACAGGTTTTTGTTTCTTGTGACCTCACTTTAAATATGAATTACAAAGCTGTGTTAAGACCATCACATGTGGTATGAGATTGTGCAAACACTTTACTACAAGTATTTATGGGCTCTTTGTCTTAAATATGAGTGAAAGCTGGCAAACCATTACCAGGAGCTGAAGAAGCCGGTGGGTTTTAACTAATCTGATAGAGTAGAAATGTTTCGTTAAAGCCTTTCTGGGACTGAAATTCCTCACAGAAAACAGCTGGCTATATTTGGGTTTGTAAATGCTGATACATGTTTGAAAACGGATGAGTAAGCGTTTTGCACGTGCACTAAATAAGCATCGGAAATAGCTGCAATTGCTACCATGCCTTTATTTCTCAAGGAGCCAGGGGGAAAAACAGTAGCGTGAGTAGAAATTCATCAGTGTCCTTCTCTTAAGCAAAACAAAACCTTTTTGTTCCTATTAATAAAGGTTGCATGGGGTTTAACCTGGCCTTGTTAAGCCGTAGTTAGCCCTTCTGTCACGTAGAAATAAGTTTTCTTGGATTCAATTAAATTTTGCTCTGTAAGCAGCTCTAAGTTACAGCAAATGACAGTGTTAGCAGTATTTCTCCTGGAGTACTCACTGCCATAGTGCTCTCCACTGAAGAAGGAAATATTTTCTTTTGCTTTTAAAGAGCACTACAATAAAGGCCCTTGACAGGACCACAGACTTCTCAGTCTGAGGTTTATTTTTGTTTGTTTGTTTGTTTTTACATTCTTTGTTAATTGCTTAAACACACATTTTTCTCTTACAGCTTTTCTAGATTTTTGGATGATGGCTTTCAGTACACTGGGGCAGTTATTGTAATACCATTGATTATATAGTGCCTATTGTATTTCAGAGTTCTCTTTTTTAATTCAAAATAATGCAGATCAAAACAAGTAGAAGGATGTATTAATGCTATTGAGAGCAGAGATATGTAAATGTGTGATTTATATTCTAGACCTGTATGACCATTATGAAGATAGTGATTTTCCTTGCCTAGAGATAAGCTCTAGGACACAGCACCCCAGCAGCACATGTGATTTCAACCTGGTGTACCACTGGAACATGCTGAAATTCCAGTGTTAGACACTAAAGGGTGTAATGGAGACATCAAACCTATACAGAATAATGTAGCCAGAGGAGTCTAGAGCACGGTTACCAGTGCTTTAGACACAAGATTGAGCACGTATTGTTGCACCACGTGAGCCAGGAGGGAATGTGTGATGACTCTGGTCTGGAAAAGTACAACTGTATGTAATTACAGGCTCTAAGCTGGAAAATGAGAGGGCTGTTTCCTTGACTACCTTGCAACTCTAATTCTAGGACCTTCCTTGTCCTGGTTAAGCAAACTCAGGAAATACTAGATTTGACTTTTACATGTTTTACTGTGTCTTAAAACAACTGATTATACTAATGCTTCTCCTTCAAAAGTAGTTTAAGAAGACACAACCCTTCAGCAGTTAAGCTAATGGCTTCTGAGTGAAACCGGTATCTCCTGGCAGCAGGCTACTCACTCCAGTGAATACAAATCTGGCATATTAGCAAGTGTCTTGTAAATGCCCTTGAACTCAGAGTTGGAATTATATGAATATGCAAACATATTCATCAGCTTTTATTTTCTAACAGGGAGATGAGACCAACTGATGTAATGTGCTTTTGTGAAGTCTTTTATCTTCTACACTTTAGCAAAAAAATCCCAGGGCACGGAGAGAATGATGTAGTTCCATTTAACTACAACAGTGTTGGGTTTTAATTACACTGGTGGCATATCATAAAAATTAGCAGCGCTGAAGTCTCATAAATGTGATACCTATTATGTTTTCTTAGGTTCTCTCAAGTTTTGGAGAAGGATGTTGCTGGCATCACCAAGAGAGTGCTAGGGGAGATTGTATCTGTTGCTAGCCATAACTCCCTTATGTCCTCTCATTTGTTTCAATGCCGCACTAAAATTTTGTGCTTTTTTATTTATTTCTCTGATGATATATATATACAATCATGAGAGCATATTTGTCCAACTTTAAATTGAACCAAATCAGTTCTGTGTCTTTAGCTTTTGAAACTACTGAATTTAAACTGTCTATTTATACCCACCAAGGCAACATGCTGTCTGGCAGTAATCTAGCAATTCAGTTAAATGTGTTTAATTATGCACCTCGTTTACTAGGTTGGAGTGTTCAAATTTTGCAACTTGTGAGCCTCATGGGACATAAAACCTCAACCATTTGGTTTTAGTTAATGCTTCAACTTAATTTTTCAAAGTTTGGGAAACTCCACCATTTCTTCACTCAGTTGATTGTGAAGACTCTGTTACCTATGAAGATCCTAATTTTTACTTAAGTTCTGATAGCAGGCATTGGTTTATTGACTGTCAAAGCAAAGGCCAGATCCTGGCAGCCATAGGTTCAGGAAGTTGTTCTCCATTTCCATCTCCCTTTTTGCAGAGACTTAAGCCTGGCTCTGTGGAGGAGTCCAGTTCTATAGTTGCCTAAGCTATATATGTGCATACATGGATTATGGTACTTCACAAGCTAGTGGCAATTTAAACATGTTGGATGTATATGGGGGAATAAATGAGAACTATGTGCCCTAGAATTGAGATGGGGGAAAAAACCCTGACCAAACAGAAAAGGAAGAACTAAAAATAGATTTGTTTTGTTATTGTTAGAGATTCCTGCTGGTTGCATAAAAATTACTGAACTTAAAAGGTCATGCTAACAGTGCTGAGTACCTTTCAAACATTCATTTTAATCTTGCAGAGACCCAAATGAGGGCTGACACTTGGAATTCGGGAGAGGCAGCATAGTTTTCTCCTGATTAAAATTATCAGTGTCCTAGCTTGAAATCTGTTTTGAGAAACAGATCAGCATCTTTTATTGTGTTGTAGCCAACGGTATGATACTGACTTGAAAAAGGTTATAACATCTGAGGGCTGATAAGCATCATTTAATAGTGCCTAAGAGTATTTTTTGTTTTTCTTTCTACGTTAAGCTGCTATAATATTTTGTGCAAGGAGTTTGTCAATATTAATTAAAAAAAAAAAAAAAAAAAAAAAAAAAAAGAAAGGGTGGGGGAATAAAAATAATAAGTGGGAGACCTGCATCTAGTATTAAAGAAAATATTTTTTGTTTAGAAGTGTTCATAGCATGAAAGATACCGTGAAACAGGCAGCATTTCTCATTGAAACAGCCATAAAAATTGAAACAGTTTTTAAAAAACAACAACAAACAGATCAGAAGATGAACAACAGAAGCACAGAAAGTGTGCTGTTATTTGCAAAGTAAATATTTTACCAAATAGGTTTTTTGTACAAGGAGGACGATGTACAAGGAACACGATGTGATACGTATCCAGTACAACATTTTAAACGCATTTTAAACTTCCTGGCTTTTCCCTTGCTTATATTTAGATAAAGATTGAGTGGTTCCATTCAATGCTATTTTGCTTTGATTAAAACAGATAGTATTTTCCCCATGTAGGGGACTTTTTAAAGTGCATGCAATTTTTTGTACGTGCTCCTCCATGTAGTAGAATAAGGAGAAGTTTTAATTCTCTGGTACCCTGTATAGAGAAACGTGCTAAAACATCCAAAGATACTGATATACTACTTTTTCTCTTACAGCTGATGTGCTATTTTGGGATATGTGCTGACCTACATTCTATGTTTCCAGAAAGCAAGCTGTAAAAACATAGCTGGGGTTGCAGAAGGATTTGGATTTGTTTTTCAGTGGATTTTTGTATACCCTTCCACATAGATAGGCACACACAAACACACAGGCTAATGTGGGAGTTGATGTACAGTAGCAATTCAAGATTGCAAATTTTGGTACAATTTCAACAATCATAGCAGCAGAAGTCTGCTGCTAGACACCTGTCCTGAGAGGATTTGACAGGAAGACATTTCCAATCTAGTGGTGCCGTTACTCAGAGTTACATGATAAGGCAAAAAGCTTTTGGTTCCCAATTTTTAATAACTTTGATACCTAGATATAAACATTCAAAATTGCTGTAAGAATCTCATTACTCTATTTTTCCCCCAGTTTCTTCAGCTTTGTCATAGAGACTGAAGATACAAACCCTTTGCAACATTTACTTTGACCATGCTTCTCTTTATTCAACACTCTGACCATCAAAGAATGTTCAGCCCATTAGTTTGCCATTCTCAATTAAAATAATGATACATACAGCCTGGGAATGTATGAACAAATTATGAGAACAATGATGAGAGATGAAGACCTATGCCTGCCCTCTGCTTAGGGCAGAAAAAAATTCATCAGTGCAGGCAACTCTGAGCTCACATGTGGGCTCTTTCCAGCAGAGCTGGAAGAAAATAATTTTTAGCTTATTATGCTTCACTCACAATTACCATAGAGCAGAAGGTCTTGGTATGGCATTCTTCTGACCTGTCTAAGCACACAAAGACAATTTCCCCTATCCTCAGGTGAGACAAATGCTGCATTTCAGAATTCTGTCTTTCTGTTAACTATAGATGGAGTTTAGATTTTGGGAACTTCATCTGTGAATGTGTGTGCCTAGGTGAGAGAAAACTGGTCCCTTTTTTTTTGTATATACAACAGGTAGAGTGGGGACTTTCATGGATTTTATCAGTACTGATGTTGTTCTACCAGTAAAGGCTGGAAATTGTAAATGAGGACTCAAAATATCATGAATCCAGTCTGAATACTCCTGTGACTGACAGACAGATTCCTACTTCCCTGGGAAGTATTATGACCCACTTAAGATAACCTGTGGATAGTGGATATGTTTTATGTATATTGTTTCTAACAAAACATGTTTTTAATACTGCTACATGGAAGGTGATATGAGCACAGATTGCAGGGTTATAAATGCAAAACTCTTCACTGTAATAACTTGAAAAAATGCCAAAGGGCAATTTAAGAAGCTTGTTCAGCTTGGCTGTCAGTGTGAACCTTGGTTATACTGAAATATTTTTGTTCAGCTTGGCTATTCAAATATTTTGGTATTCAAATGTATCCAGTGCCTTGATATTCCCACTTAACAGTGAGGTATAAAGTTCAAAAAAGAAGCCTATGGAATTTTTCAGGGTCTGAAGAGGGACAAAACCAACAAAACCTTTATACTGTGGGGCCTCGGGAGTGCAGTCATGTAAATTTATAGAATAGAAATTTGCAAGATGAGTTGATCGTCGTCTGCAAACCCTTGTCTTTATAAAACCACCTCCAAGGAAGGAATTTCTCAGCTCCTATGAATCTGGAAGCTGAAGCTGAACTAGCTCCATCCAAATCCAGATTTTCTCACAAGAAGGAAATACTAACATTGAAATAGATTAATAGAATAGATGTAGCATTTCCTACCAAGGAAGGAGGAATGTTCCTATTACTGTGGAGGAGGCAGTCCCAAAAGCTAACTTTAACTTTGCCACTATTCACAGAATCACAGAATGTCAGGGGCTGGAAGGGACCTTGAGAGATCATTTAGTCCAACCCCCTGCCAAAGCAGGATCACCTATACCAGGTCACACAGGAACTCAGCCAGGCAGGTCTTAAATATCTCCCAAGAAGGAGACTCTACAGCCCCCCTGCACAGCCTGTTCCAGTGTTCTTTCACCCTCACAGTGAAATAATTCTTCCTCCTGTTCCCATGGAATTTCCTATGCCTCAAGTTCCACCCATTGCCCCTTGTCCTGTCTTGGGCATCACGAAGAAGAGCCTGGCTCCATCCTCTTGGCACTCATCTTTTACATATTTATAAACATTAATGAGGTTGCCCCTTAGTCTCTTCTTCTCCAAGCTAAAGAGCCCCTCAGTCTCCAGCTCCCCTCAAGCCCCAGCTCCCTCAGTCTCTTCTCATAAGGAAGATGTTCTACTCCCTTGATCATTTTCGTGGCTCTGTGCTGGACTCATCAAGCAGTTCCCAGTCCTTCTAGAACTGAGGAGCCCAGAACTGGACACAATATTCCAGATGTGGCCTCACCAAGGCAGAGAGGGAGGAGAACCTCTCTTGACCTACTGACCATGCCCCTTCTCATCCACCCCAGAATGGCATTGGTCTTCTTGGCCACAAGAGCACAGTGATGGCTCATAGAATCATAGAATCAGTCAGGGTTGGAAGGGACCACAAGGATCATCTAGTTCCAACCCCTCCGCCATGGACAGGGACACCCTGCACTAGATCAGGCTGGCCAAAGCCTCATCCAGCCTGGTCTTAAATACCTCCAGGGACGGGGGGTGCATTTTTCTGCATTCCAGCAGTTCAGTCCCCAACCTATACTGGTACATGGGGTTGTTCTTTCCTAGGTGCAAGACTCCACACTTGCCTTTGTTGAACTTCATTAATTTTCTCCCTGCCCAGCTCTCCAGCCTATCCAAGTCCTGCTGAATGGCAGCACAACACTCTGGTGTGTCAGCCACTCCACCCAGTTTGGTATCATCAGCAAACTTGCTGACAGTGCTCTCTGTTCCCTCATCCAGGTCATTGATGAATATATTGAACAGCACTGGTCCCAGTACTGACCCCTAAGGGACTCCACTAGTTACAGGCCTCCAACTAGACTCTGTCCCACTGACCACAACTCTGACTTTTTCCTTCAACCAGTTCTCACTGCAAGGATGCTGTGGGAGACAGTGTCAAATGCTTTACTGAAATCAAGATAAACCACATCCACTGCTCTACCATTATCTATCCACCTGGTTATATCCTCATAAAAGGCTATCAGGTTGGTCAGACATGACTTCCCCTTGGTAAACCCATGTTGACTGCTCCTAATGACACTCTTGTCCTTAATATGCCTAAGGACAGTGATGAAGATAAGTTGCTCCATCACCTTTCCAGGTAGAAAGGTGATGGAGGTGAGGCTGACCAGTCTATAGTTACCTGGGTCCTCCTTCTTACCCTTTTGGAAGATCAGAGTGGTATTTGCCCTCCTCCAGTCCCCAGACACCCCTCCTGTCTGCCATGACTTACCAAAGATGATGGAGAGTGGTCTGGCAATGACGTCTGCCAGCTCCCTCAGCACCCTTGGTTAGTAGGGAGCATGGTTTGTGGGGAGGCAGAGATTGTTCCCAGCCCTGAATCAATGGCTCTGCCAGCTTACTGTGAAAAAGGTATCAAAGACCAGGCTCCCAGGCTGAAATTAGGTTTTGTGATTTAATTCCTGTGAATCTCCAATACTTTCCAAAGCATATCTTTAGTTAGCAGGACAAATTCTGCAGCCTTCTGTATCTGGTTGGCCCAGATGACCCTCACACTTATCCCTTGGGGTTTTTTAATGTTCTTGTGCTGCTTTCTCTCCCATGTAAGCAGATGTGTCCTGCATATTATACTTGAGAAACATATCTGGGAATCTCATTTCTGCTGACATGTGATCTGAATTTCACCCATTCTCCATGTGCTTACAATCTGTGTTGGATCCAAGGGGATCTCAGGTTATTTATGTCCCATTGGGACCTCTCTATTAATTTCCATCCTTGCAAAAAGTATTTACTACATTTGCACACTATGCTGAGAAAGCTGTTTCCCTTGTACTCCTCTGTTTGGAGTCAAGACTTGGAAGGATAGCCCCAAATAAATTTTTCCACCTCAGAAAAGTCAAAATGATATGACCAGTGGTGTAAAGCAGCATGAGTAGGTCTGATCCTTGCTATCTTATTTTTCTACTTCCATGGCTGAAAGCTGTTCTCAGATGCAGAGTTGCTTTATCAGCTAAATATTACAGTGCTAACATGACGGCAGTGCTTAACTACAAAAAGCATAAGGGTAATGATTCCTAACACAAATTGATTGAAGGACTTATCTTACTGATGCATGTCTTCCTGAAAATAATTAGTTTCTATAGCATTACCTCTTTTTCTTGGATGTTTGCATAACTACAGAAGTGCTCAGGAATGTATTTTTCATTTTTGCCTGTCTCCGAGACTGGTAACAACTTGACTTCCCAGAGATAAGCCAGATTGTGGTATTCTGTGCTATCACAGAAATTAGTTCTTCAAATTCCTCTTGAAACTAATCTGAAAGTCAGAAAATTGTCTGAGCTGTGTGAGGATGCCGCAATAGGGTTGTAAAGTCTTTGTTGGAGTATCTTGGAATCCAGATTAGTGTCAAGATTATCATCCCAAATCTCCAGAACCCCAAGTGGTCTACAATCCATCCAAAAAACCTTACTGCTCCTTGGTATTTTGCCAGCCATCTCAATCTGGGGGTTATTAAGGCAGGAGCTGAATTTGAAAGAAGCAGGATGACAGTGGTGTTCAGGCACCTTCCTGGACTGTGGAATGAGTTACTGGAAGAATTCAGTGGGAGTCTCACTATGTCTTGAGAGCGCTGCAGGATTTATCTCTCTTGGCACGCTTTCTTCTCTCTAACTAAGATCTTAATTGACTTTGAGAGAAATAGATTTCCCAGTTCTGAGGCCCTGTATAGCGATAACAGTAGAAGACAGTAAGAAGTGGAAGGGTGTTTCCTTTTCTTGAGAGACCTGCTATATATGTGGATTCATGTTCACAGTCAGTGGGCAAACAGGTGTCTTAAAATATTTACTTGCTACAGGGAGTGTCTGACTTAAACTAGGTTATTGCAGAGTTTCATTTAACACTAACACAGTGGTTTTCACGGTGGTTTTCATACGTGCTACTAATCAGAATAAAGTTGTGTCAGTTTAAAATTTAGCAGTTGCACAGCTGACCTTCAGAAAAGTAACTCTCCTGTTGTGGCAAGAGGGATCTTTATTTCTTATTTTCATTGTGTGTAATGGTGTGTAGATATATAGATGTGGTGCAGCAGACGTGCTGGAGGGAAGGGATGCCATCCAGAGGGACCTTGACAGGCTGGAGAGGTGGGCACAAGCCAACCTCATGAGGTTCAACAAGACCAAGTGCAGGGTCCTGCATCTGGCTCAAGGCAATCCCAGGCACAAATACAGGCTGGGCAGTGACTGGCTGGAAAGCAGCCCTGAGGAGAGAGGCTTGAAGGTGCTGGTGGCCGAAAAGCTCAACATGAGCTCTCAATGTGCACTTGCAGCCCGGAAAGCCAATCAGATCCTGGGCTGCACCAGGAGAGGTGTGGCCAGCAGGTCAAGGGAGATGATTCTCCCCCTCTACTCAGCCCTGGTGAGACCCCACCTGGAGTACTGTGTCCAGTTCTGGAGCCCCTATTACAAGAGGGATATGGAGGTGCTGGAAGGTGTCCAGAGAAGGGCCACAAGGATGAGCAGAGGGCTGGAGCACCTCTCCTATGAGGACAGACTGAAGGAGTTGGGGCTGTTCAGTCTGGAGAAGAGAAGGCTCGAGGTGACCTCATTGTGGCCTTCCAGTATCTGAAGGGGGCCTACAGGAAGGCTGGGGAGGGACTTCTCAGGCTCTCAGGTAGTGATAGGACTAGGGGAAATGGAATGAAGTTGGAGGTAGGGAGATTCAGGCTAGACGTGAGGAGGAGGTTCTTCACCATGAGAGTGGTGAAGCCCTGGAATGGGTTGTCCAGGGAGGTGGTTGGGGCCCCGTTCCTGCAGGTGTTTAAGACCAGGCTGGATGAGGCCAGCCTAATCTAGTGCAGGGTGTCCCTGCCTATGGCAGGGGTTGGAACTAGATGATCCTTGTGGTCCCTTCCAACCCTGACTGATACTATGATACTATATATTTGGTGCTTATCTGATGAACCTGGGGCCCCTGCAGCTATGTGCAGGGACACACTTTCACCAGCGCAATCCCCAAAGGTGAGCACTGGCTAAACACAGGACCTCTTCTGTCATTTTGCCAGTTTTGCACTTGCAACGGGGATGCAGCTGCTGTCTTCTGCTAATACTGTTTGGAATGCATCTACTTTCATTTTTGCAAATTAAATTCTGAAATTAGTCTAAATTTTATTTAGGGCAGGCACAACGTGTCATCCAGATTTTTAAATGTTTTTCTATATTGCTCTTGTTCTGCTTGTATTAATGATAGCTCTGACCACTGACAGTCCTAATCTGATGACACTTTGTGACTGCCCTAAATACAATTTAGACTAATTTCAGAATTTAATAATCAGTTTTATTAGGCACATGAAAAAAAGCCCAACATGCACAGGCACACTCCCTTAAATCTAACATCGTTGTGCAGGCTGTATAAATTGTGTCAGGTTTGTAGCACTATGTTATACCATGATGTTTTTCCAGTACTGTCCAGAAACAGTGTTTGAGGCATGATTTGGGTGTCATCCCATCATGCAGCTGATGCGTTATAAAGTCAGAGGAAAATAATCAGTAAAATTGAGAGCTTTGAATGTCGTAGAATCATAGAATCAATAAGGTTGGAAAAGACCTCAGAGATCATCAAATCCAACCTGTCACCGAAGACCACATGACTACTAAACCATGGCACTAAGTGCCACGGCCAATCTAGTTAGGTTCTCATACATCTTCAGGAACTGAGGTGATGGGAAAAGAACCCAAAGATATCTCTGACTTCAAGTTAGTCTGTACAGAGAATCTTACCCTTCTTTCTATGTTTTATGGGGTTTCCCCCATTTTCTCAATCTTTAAGCACTTGGAATTTTTCACTTACCTTAAAATTTGCTTTAGGGTTAAGCCCCTGCTTGTGCTTGCCAAGCAGTGTTTGCCGTTGCTTGAGGCAGCACTGTGTGTCAGCTACTTGCCGTTGGCCACTGCTTCCTGTGGTTTGGAAACTGGAGTTGCCTCACATCCTTTCCTTTTCCCTGGGTTTTTTGCATTTGTTTGTTTCCCCCCTATTTACTCACTCTTTTTGGTGGGGGGCTGGGGGAGAAAACGTATATTTGATATTCAGATAGATGTTCCTTTCCTTGCTTTCTGTTTTTCTTTCCATTATGAAGTAAAGAGGAGCTCCAGATTACTTATAAATTCACATTTATGAACTTGTATAGAAAAAGTTTTCCTCAGCCACTGTCATTTTACCCAGGCAATGCTCTGCTTACTGCAGATGGGAGAGGGAGAGAAGAGGAAGATGCAGAGAGGAGACTCTGTTTGCAATATGGAGTTCAAATGTGAAAGCACTGGCAAAGTATGAGTAGCCATCTAATTCAGGTGCAGCTGGTAAGAGAGGTGACAGATGTCTGTCTGTACACAGAAACATGCTTTTTTTATGAAAGAAGTAACCTATTGTATTGCAGTTTTAGATGGAATAAGTGGGTCTTATTAATACTCTTCAGGTACAAAATAAGTGTTTATATTAAAGCTACAGAAGTTTAATATTGTACAGTTAAATATGTACAAATGAGGTGTGGGGTTATCTGTGTCTGTATCTGGAAATCTTAGAGATAATATACACATCTGTGCTTTATGATACTGTAGCAAGGTCATGTCTGTTCTTGCATACAACTGACTTCTGTAGCAGAAGCTGAATCTCATATCCTCAGGGTTTTGCCTCAATCAGGCATTCAAAGTTGCTGATAAGGATGTGCTCTGGTGTTTCTAGATCTCTGGCCTCAGGTGTAAAACCTTAACTTTCCTATTGATTGATCTCACACTTGGAACAGTTTATAAGTAATTCTGAGGAAATTGAAATACAGCCAAGGATAGAGAGCAAATTAAGTATTTCCCTAATATTAGAGAGAGAATACAATTAAGTCAAAGTGTTTATAAGTCTGTATGTTACACTTGCCTTGAAAGGGGATGTGCTGACAGCATGTCGGATAACTTTAAACCCATTTCTGTGTGCCAAACATCAAGAATATATCACAGAAAACATCCAGTTAGAAGAAACCTCAAAGATCATCCAGTCCAACGTTCAATCCAGCACTGAAGGGTCAATGATAAACCGTGTCACTTGGCGCCAGGTCCACACACTGCTTAAACACCTCCAGGGATGGTGACTCCACCACTGCCCTGTCCAGACCATTCTGATGTTTCATAACCCTCTCTGTGAAGAAGTACTTCCCAGAATTCAGCCTGAACCTCCCCTGGTGCAGCTTGAAACCATTTCCTCTAGTCCTGTTGCATGCCACCAAGGATAAGAGGCTGGACCCTATCTCACTCCAACCTCACTTCAGGTAGTTGTAGAGAGCAGTGAGGTCTCCCCTCTCCTAGACTGAACACCCCAAGCTCCCTCAGATGCTCCTTGTATGCCATGTGCTCCAGGCCCTTCACAAACCTTGTTGCCCTTCTCTGAACACACTCCAGAACCTCAATATCCTTCCTGTAGTGAGGAGGGCCCAGAACTGAACGCAATACTCAAGGTGTGGCCTCACCAGTGCTGAGTACAGGGAGTTGATCACCTCCCTGTTCCTGCTGGCCACAGTGTTTCTAATACAAGCCGGGATAGCATTGGCTTTCTTGACCACCTGGGCACACTGATGGGCACACTGATGACTCATATTTAATCAACTATCAACAAGAACCCTCAGGTCCCTCTCTGAGTCATAGCTTTTCAACCACACATCCCCAAGTCTGTTGCTTGCCATGGTACTGTTGTGACCCAGGTGGAGGACCTGGCACTAGGCCCTGTTAAATCTCATACAGCTAACCTTGGCCCATTGGTCTAACCTGTCCAGGTCCCACTGCAAAGCCTCTAGGCGATCAACACAGCCACCCAGCTTGGTGTCATCTGCAAATTTACTGAAGGTGTACTCAGTCCCCTCATCCAGATCGTTCCCTGTGAGTGTGACAGCTAGGAAGGAGGATGGCTTGCTGATTGACGGAGACAGAATGCATTTGTCACCTTTGACAAAGATTTAAGAGGCTTTTGTAAAGACTGCTTTTGTCTCTGGGGAAAACTGAAGGATAGGCTAACACGCTGCAGTTTCTGTGCTCCCTTGGCCAATACTGTTGCTTTAATAGGTACCTTTATCATTGCTACATAAACCTGAGAGCACTAATTTAGAGAACTGGTTGAATAAAGCTAGTTTATGTTTCTATGACTGTTAGGCATCCATCTACATTTATTGTATTGTTACTAAACCCCTAAAATTATGGTAGCTAAATGGGGCTTTCCTACTCAGTGCAATATGCCATGCATGAAAATGAAGTGGGTTTTTGCAGAGAATATGGAGAAGCTGGAAAGCAACAGGCTCAGCATATAATCAAGCATACTCTGAGCTCATACAAAATGATAAAAACTTCTGTGCTTCAATTCCTTTAATAGTAGTTACAAATACACTTATTTCTGAGAACAGTATGATTTGTGGATCTGAATTTAGGTGTAGCCTGATTATACATGTGAGATCCATCTGTCTGGGGACTCAGGCTAAATATAGGTACTTTACATATTTGTCTCTAATGATAAACTAAGATATAAGCTATACCTGGCTGTTCAGATGGTGACAACTCAGAAAATGGGCAGATGTCTCTGTTTTGGATGTGGGGAATAGTTTGCCCCGACATGAGAGTACAGGTCAAGTTCAGAGCAGTAGAAGCATGGGCAGTAGAGCTTTCTGCTGTTCTGGAACTCAATCCACCAGAGGCAGCACTGTGCTTTCCCCATTCAAGAAAGGAAGATCATACTCTTGTGAGGCTCATAAGACTTTTTTTTTTTATTATTTTAATTAGGCCCAAACCACAAGCAGGTTAGAGCTCCTGGCCGTGATGACGTGGGGGATCATGGCAGCCTTGATTCAGAACTTAAATGGTGCCAGAGAGAAGGCAGTCTTGATGTGTATGGTTTGGGCACATAGATTTCACTCGAACAAAACTGAAATGAAAGTTGAATGACCTGAATCTCACCCGTAATTAGCAATGCATGATACAGAATGTATTTCATTATGTGGATGCAGAAGTATTATCTCACTCAGTGCAGAAAACATGAAAAGGTTCAGTATTATTCCTGGATTCAAAGACTGGTGAGTTCTTACCTTCTTCTTGTTTATGTGAGTAATAGTATAACACTCAGCAGGTACTAGCCCAGGGGTTTGAGATAACATCCTTGCATTGGGTTGTGACACACAGCCTGTGTACAGCGAAGGCATGGATATTCAGGACGGATGTGATGGAAGTTAAGTGACCATGCATTGAGTCTATCATTACAGAAAAATGTGGAGCATGGAAGATGAGCAATGAGATCTTCACAAAGACTCAAGAGGATTGCATAGCTACATTTTCTCTCCTCCTTTCTTTTCAGTCTGTTACTTATTTCAGTGTTTTGTGATACACAGTTCCTGGTTTTGTTTTATTTTTTTGCAGTATAGGAAAGACATGTGAAACCTAATTTAGGTTTTTTCCATTATGTCGCATGAGACAGGTTTACTGAAGGGTGAGGTAAGATTTGGCTGTCTCCTGTTTTCTCTTTATTAACAGAATCTCATATAACACAAGCAATCCAGAGTCTTGGGCAAGAGACTATTTCTGCCACAGGGCAGCCCTGTCTACCTGTGTTGTATCTCATCCAGCCTGGATCAATGCAACTTTAATATGTTGGGATGTTATTAATAGGCCTGTCCATCAAAATCAGGGTTTTCGTTATTCTTTAGTTCTTGTTACAAGGAAAGGAAGGAGGCTGGAATTTGTAAATTTCCATGGTCACTTTGGACAGTGCCCTCTCTTCACAGCAAGTGTAGAATAAACTCTGTAATGGAAACTTTCATTAAAATGATCCTCTCCAAAAAGTCCTTACAAGTTCCAAATGTTTTGAAATGTTTTCCTCTATAGCTTTTTTCTACAGAAGCTGAAATGCTTTGTTGTTATCTCACAGATATGTGCTAACAATTTATGTAAAATATTGAACACTGAGAAGTGGGTTTAATAGAAAATTGTCACTGAAGCTTGTAACCTTCATATGTATAGATTGTTCACTTTCTATACAGAACACAATTGGAAAAACAAGGACATCAGCCATGTTTTATTCAGGATCATTACTATACCCTACTAAATAAAATTCCTGCATTGCCTCTATTTTTTTTCTTTATTGCTGCACCTAAAGCATAGGCCTAATGCCACGGTTTGCAGTAGAATAATAGCAAACATGATTTTGTGATTGCAAGTGTCACCATTGCATGGATTCAGCCTTTGATCTTGGAAAATGCTGATCCTCTGGGCTGCCGCTCAGGCAAAGCCACATGTCCTGACAGCTCTGAGGCCATCTGCAAGGAGCACCATCAGGTGCCTGGGCTCTTGTGCAGTGCTCCTACACTCTGTTCAACCAGAAAACACCTGTTCCGGGGTATGTGCTGCCTTTCTGTTTGAGAACGATCAGCTCTCAAGTCCTCATGGATGTAAGGCTGCAGCAGCTCTCATGTAGTGGAAACATTAGCGTGAAGCAAAATTATTACAAACGTGCATTAGCATATGAATTGTTCTGCTTATGAAATGCTGTGACATGAGTCAGGTTCCACTCTTAATATGAGAAGTGTGCATTATGGCTCAAACAGTAAGGGGCTAATATTATCTTAGAAGCAGATTACAGCTTTAACCATGTATTTTGTTTATTGTTAGCAAACAAGAATATGACTACAAATTGAAAGTCCTTATCCACTTTCAGCTGAAAGACAGTGCAGTAGAAACACTCAGCCAAATCTCACCTATTAAAATCAGCATACAAGCACAGAAAGCAACTCTGGAAAAGCTTTATTCTTTTCAAGTTTTAGCTGTTTGTGTTTGAGGGAGGTAAGGAACTGTCTGGGCTGAAAGCTTTTTTTATCTTTTGTGCGATTGTAATTCAATATTAAGTTTTATATTGCAAATTAAAACCGTAAACATAGTGCATGATATGACTAGCCTGTAATACTTCGATTTAGTTTGCTTTAAGGTCAGGTGTAGCCTGGCAACGAAGTCCTAATTTCACTAATCCAGGAGTCAAGCGTTTGCTACAGGAGATTAATGTGAATCTAAAATGATCCTTTTGTTGTCTTTGGGAATGTGACCATGAGTGGTCATTTGTCGACCTTTTTGCCTTACACCCACTTCTGAAAAACTATGCTTGACTAAAGAGAGATTTTTTGGGTGCTATGGCTGTATCAAATTAAGCTTCTTGCTTCTAACAGCATTAGACTGGAATAAATGGGTTAATTCAAGCAGAGAATGTGTCAGATGTTCACATCCTATGGATTAAGACAACCAGGTTATTCCAGAAAATTAAACAAATAATTTTTTGAGTAACAGTTGGAGGGTTTGAGCAGCTGTATATTTTCCTATTTTTTTTTATTCCCTGTCTCTTCTTGCATTGTTTAACTTTCCTGTTTCAAACACAAAACAAAAAAAGGTTAGAGACTTCATGGCACAAACCCATTTGCAGGTCTGTGACTGTTCTGCTCTGTACAGGAGATAAGACCTAAGTAGTAAATGCATGTGGGGAAAAAGGAAGAAAAACTTGTCTGTCTTCTGAATGGGTTGGTACTCTTAAGCATCTCCTCTGAGCAAACAGGTACTCAAGAATACTCAGCTTGGTTGTTATCCACCTGATTTCTTTAAACACTTCTGTCATCTCTAAAACCCACCCAAAATGCATTAAGTAGCCTGAGCATTGCCTTTGAAATCTTTGTTTTACAGATATTTTAACCAAGGGCGACCTGGCATAGTCACTAAAAGAAATGATTTATAACCCCTGTCCTGGATGCTTACTCCTTTCTCTTTGTCCTTTGTGGCAGCATAGCTATAAATTAATACATAAACAAAAGGTAACCTAGGTTTGTGTCATGGTTTGCTGTGCAGCCTCACAAAATAGGTGCTCATGCAGCAAGAAGAGAGGCTCCGTGGGCCGCAGGCAAGAAGATGGATGAGGCTTGACTGATTGATCAATTGAGTTGTGCTAATTTAAAAAGTTAGTAAGGCTCAAATTTTCCTAACATTGCAGTTCCTCTAACAGGTATGGCAAAGAGGCCTCATCCTCCCTTGGAGATATTTAGGTACCATGCTACTCCACTACATACAGCACAGTAGGAAGGTCCATGAATCTGTCAACACTGATATAGAAGTTATTTTAGTAAACCAAACAAGAACTAATTGTGGTGTTTTGGGCTTTTTCCTTCCATAATATAGATTTTCTAAGTCAGCCTGCACTGTCTGACATACTGAGAACCCTTTTCAAGAAACTTTTTTCTTAGTTCTGCTGTTGATAAGCTCAAATACTTCCTCAGCTGAAAATGAGGGTGACAGTACTAATACAGTCATAGTAACACGTGGCTTACTGCACGTCAACTGTAACCAGATTTGGTGCCATATTATTAAAATGAAAAGCTAATGACAATTCCTCCTGTGACCTAATTTTGCAACCTTACAGCTGCGTTTCTGCAGCACAGAGTATTGTCCAAATGCAAATCAGTTATCAAACATCAATTTCCTTTAGCCTTTGTTTACCAAAATTTAATCAAAATAAATAGTAATAGAAACTGTAGACATGACAGTTGGGTAGTCTGGTGGACACAAGTTGCATCGAGTTGGAAAGGGAGCTTTAAAGGTCATCTAGTCAAACCCCCCTGCAGTTGGCCAGGACATCTCCAACTAGAGCAGGTTGTTCCTGATCAAGCCCATCAAGCCTGAACCTTGGATGTCTCTAGGAAGGGGGCCTCCACCGGCAACTTGCTCCATCACCCACATCGTAAAGAACTATATCCTCATGTCCAATCTAAATCTACTGTACTGTTGTTTAAAACCATTGCCCCTTGTTCTATTGTTACAGGCCTTTGTAAACAGTCCTTCCCCAGCTTTCTTCTAGGCTCCCTTCAGGTAGTGCAAGGCCACTATAAGGTCTTTCCAGAGCCTTCTCTTCTCCAGGCTGAACCACCCCAACTTTCTCAGCCTGTTGTTGTAGGAGAGGTGCTCCAGCCCTCTGATCATTTTTGTGGCCCTCCTCTGGACCCTCTCCATGACTCTCTTGTGTTGAGGGCCACAGAGCTGGACACAATACTCAAGGTGAGGTCTCACCAGAGCAGAGTGGCAGAATCACTTCTCTGTATCTGCTGCCCATGCTTCTTTTGCTCTGATTTACCCACAATGGATAAGCCTAATGGTTATTTTGCTGACCTTTCAAAAGTGTAAGAAAGTATTGCAATACGCAGAACCTACAAGAGAAGCCTGTGGCCTTTTAAACCTTTGCAGGCCTGAAAATGTAGCCAGATTGTAATTCCTGTGCTTTGTTTCTCATCATTTGAGTGCTTTCCTGATTCAGTTTTGAATTGAGCACACTGATTACTTTCTTGTGGTAATCTTTTCTGAAGGATCTTGTGTAAAGCTTAGATGGGATAAATAAATAATTAGTCTTCTTTTATCTTCTGTGCTCACATAAATGTAATAAATGAGTGATGCTATTTTTTTTAGCCACCATGTTGATTAATTTTATTGCAGAGTAATCTTGGTGTTTTACTCAATTCTTCATTATCATTTTAATCACACTTTCAGATAAAAGGCTTGGTGAAGTGCAGTTTCTTAAACTGTGCTGTATCTTTCTAAAAGAAAAAGAAAAACTGCACAGTATTTCTTTCTCCAATCTCTATTGTAAATATCAATGGTTTACTTATTTTTTTCCAAAATGCTTCAACCATTTTATTCTTAATTTCCTGCTGGATTCCAGAATGTGTATGAGAGGAACTTTGTGATTAATTGCATATAAGAAATTAATTTCCACACTTCATGGTTGCCTTGTTTGGTGTTTGGGGTTTTTTTGTGTGTGTTTTCCTGTTCTTATTTCTGTCTAAACTGGTGCCAAATTTCCATTTCCAAGTATAAAATAAGAGGTCTGAAAGGGTTGCTGTCACTGCAGCCTTGATGGAGAAGAATCTCAAATTTTACCAAGAGTGCTCATTCCCTTTCTTCGTGTTGTGAATATTATAATATTTTTTTGAATGCTTAGTGTATCTTAGTGTATTTTTTTGAATGCTTAGTGTATAATTAATAATCAGGTCTTCCAAGTCCCTTTTTCTCCCCCATTCCCATTTTAGTACTTTGTATTATGCTATAACTTACTCTGTAGTAATCTCATTTGAGAGTGGACTGTCTATTTTTCACCCATATGTCTCAGAGATGAGAAAATTAGCAACGGGAGATATATAAACTAAATCATTAAAAGAATTAGGCTACTAAAATGGCACTTAGACACCTCTCTCTGACAGCTTTCAGACACCACTGGGACCCTCAGCTTCTGTGTCTACTATTGCATATTTCTTTAGCTGCTTAGGATGTTCAGTTTTCAGAACAAACATTTGCCTGTCTTGAGTTCTAGGTCTGCATTAATTTTCGAAGTATGTTCTAGAGCAGATCCTTCAAAAGGCATTTTAATAATGAGATTTTTGGAATTTCCATCAGTCCTCTTCTGGATTTCCACGTGAAGACCCCTCAAGTGCAAACTATTCTTAGGTTGCTGTGCACTGCTGCTGTATTAGGAGCTTGCACCCTTAACAGGTGTGCCCTCATCTGAAAGAGTAGGATCACTATCACGCCTTTGAGTATCCCAGTGGTGATTTCTCCTGTTGGAAATGCTCTCCTTGACATGAATATTCATTGGGATGAAGAGGTAAGATTGTATATTGCAGGATTTGTATCACTTAGCTAGGATAGGGGACAGTCACTTTCAAGTCACCCTTTTAATGAATATTTAATTATTTAAATATGATGGTGTAATTTCATCAGGAAAAGTTGAGAGCTGCTTCCAGCATATCTTGTAGCCCAGTGGTTACGCTGCTTAAAGAAAATGTTGACATTTTATTTAAAGCTTCTGTCAAATTTTAGTTTGAAGCCTCTCAACTGTCAGTTCCTGTGTTCGGTATTTATTATTTCTCAGTCTTCACATATGATTCAAATATATTTATATTTGCTCAGATTTAGGCATTTTTGGCTGTTACAAAAAGGTTTTGATTCAGTTACCCTGATTTAGTTGGGCTGTCGGGAGCGAGTGGAATGTTTTTATGTTGGTTCAGTCAAAGCTGAAAAAGCAAGTGGATTTGGAAGACAAGGGGAAGCAAGGAAAGCTTTTCTGACCTGGTTTTGTTTTGTTGCTGTTTTTTTTAATGAACTGGGGAAAAAAGAGGATGAGATCCACAGATTCTACAGATTTGAAGGCCCTGAAATAAGTATTTTGGCCTCTAGCTATGAAGAGCAGTGCCTAGAAAAATGTTCCAAAAGTACCCAAGCAATTAAGACATAGAATTCCCTCTGGTTGCAACCCAACTCCCACTGCCTAATGTATTTTGGAGTCCATTGGCATTTTTAGAAGCTGACTTCTGCATATACACAGAGCTTATGATCCTATATTCAAGACCAGAAATAATTTGTTTGCTTTCTTGTTTGTTCTCACTTGTTTAAATCGCTTTGGTTTTAATAATCAGTTTGTTCTGAAAGCAAAACAGTATTTGAGTTCAGTATAGTTAAAATTGGAGTCTTACATTCATAACTTCAACTTCCAGGCAAATGCAATTTAATTTCCAGAGGAGGAAAACAGATTCTAGGACTCTATTTGCATCTCTACACAATAAAATATTTTTAAAGCTACTATGTATATATATATAAAGATACATAATTTCCCTTCTTCCCTTCTGAAACATGTAGGTGAACAGTTTATTTCTTGTGGCAATAACAGTTGTACTGAATTTCATGCAAAAACTCTTTCTTAGAGCAGCAAACCTCTTGGTCATTACACCAGTCATACACTGCACCCTATCTTTAGGAAAATAATTAAGGCTTTAATGCTTTCAGTGTTTTAAGTGATTCAGATAAATCAAGCTCTATCTTGATTTATTAAGGTATTAAAATCAGTTTGCCCTAGGTATTTGTGGCTGAAACATTAATTATTCTCAGTTTGAATTACCGCTCTACTTACTCATTTTGCCGTATTAAAAGTTATCATTTTTTAACAGCAAAATGTATGTAGTTAGAAAGTATGTTAGTTTTAATTTACTCATTTATTTTGTCTCATTTATGATAAAATTCAAGTTAGGAAAATTGGCAGGTTCACAGAAAATGTTAGACTTTGTTGTTTCTTTCTGAATGTTTGAGAAAGGGAGATCATATCCTTAGGGGACTTAGTAAATGGAACAAAACAAAAAATGTACCTTGGCTTTTAGTTACATAGATAATTTATGGGATGTCTTTGGCATACTCTTATTTACTCTTACTTAAATTACTTATATTTATTGGTCAGCAGTTACAAAGAGAGAAAATCAGTCACAGTGGGGTATCTTTGATTCTGACTCCAGTAGAAAGAAACATTATTGCTTCTGTGGGAGAGAAACCCCAAACTGATAGCTATGGTGATAAAAACCTTTGAACTCTGGACTGTTTAACAGTGTTTAAAATGTAACATTGTCAAAGGACAGGTCTTAAAACCTGAATATGTGTTTACAAATTTACCTTTCCCCAGACAGGTTCATAGACTGGGGACTGGACCAGTGGGGTTTTGGGTTGGTTCGATGGAGTGTGGGTGGGGTTTTGGGGTTTGTTTTTGGTTTTGTCTTTTTTTGATGGTTTGGGTTTTTTTATTCCACTCTGCTTTCTTTCTTTTTCTTTTTTTTTTTTTTTTTTTTTTAAGATTTAGCAACACTTGTTTGTCTTGCCAAGTTAATGAACTATTAATAAAATTATCTGAGTAATGCTCTTGGTATTATATAAACCATACTAGCCCTAGAGAGTGCCTCATATTAAATTGTACTCTTCCATTTGCACAGATTCTGCTGCTGAGCTCAGGTTTGTTGAACTTCCTAATTACCTTTAAACTTTCAGACAAGTTATTGTAGCTTGTCTCCTCCCTGTGCTGTTTCACTGATGCAAGGAGGGGCGATGCAGTAACTATACACCTGTTCCAGCACACGCCTATCAACTTGCTCAACTTCCCCAACGAGTGCCTGAGTTGAGCATGAGAACATCTGAGATTACTTGGATCTGTAACCTCTAGTCCAAATACTTCTGGATGTTTGGATTGGCTTTGTGCTGGGGTGGCTTTAGCAGTTAGTGCTTTATAATGGCAGTCGACGACAGCAACTTGTGCCCTAGAACTAAGAGTAAACTGAATTCCTGTCAGACTCATTATAGATCAGCAAGACGGAGAAGCCTACCACCAGACATCCTGCTAGAAAATGATTTCAAAGGAAAGTTTCAAAGAAATATTAGGAATATAGAGCCTATACATCCGAGGCGCACTAAGAAAAGACCTTCTGTATTTTCAGGTAGGAGGTGCTATGTCAATTATATGTTGATGTGCCGTCCTTTAAACCTTTTTAGTAATATTTGAAGGATTCAGTAGCTGATTCCAGTCAGAACTGCTTCAGTCTTAAAAGCTAAGACAGTCTTCACAAGATAGATTTAATGGAACCCCATTTATGCTAATTATTTCAGCCATTAGATTTTAAGTGATGGAACCAAAAAAAGAGACTTTCTTCATACCTTTTGTTTTGGGGTGCTTGCTTGTGGGGAATTTTTATTTTATTTTTTTTAATACTTAACATTTAAAGAAACCCAGTTGTTTCTCTAGAGCTTTCAACTGTGTTTTGCCCAGCTCCACTTACATAGTAATGCAGTCAGCTGCAGTATAAGTATCTTTCTTGCTCCTTTAACATTGTATCTCATAGCGTTTCTGGAGGAGAATGGTTTTGGGATAGACAAACTTCTTTCAGTCTGGCTGATTTTTATTTTGTGTAGCCAGAATTAACATCTCTAAATAGTCAAATGCATGCTTTGAATTCCTGGTGTGCACTGAAGCCTGCAATGTCTGTAGTTAATAGTTCAGTTTAACTCTCTAGTTGTTAAGAAGTAGGAAAAGGTGTAAGAGGGGATTTCAGTCAAGCTAATGGAAAGTCTGACTTGTTTGGGGAGTTTTTAATTATTTGAAATATGCCTAAAAATCAGAAACAGAGTAAGAACAAAGGGTTTGTTGCAAAACAATCAGATCACCTTTACTTACTTGAAAGGTTTTAATGGGGAAAAACTCAGTATCAGCTCATCCCTGCTGAAACTGAAGATGTGTTTCTGTGAGGTGACCAGAGGAAATTAGATGCTTTATAGAAACAAAACCATACTGTTTCTTTAATTTAGATATCTCCATTTCCAGGGTTAAACTGAAGATTTTTAAATATCTACAGGGCTATGAAGTATCTAAAAAAAGGGTTTGATTATTTAAATATTAACATTACATTTTCAATGAAAGCTAAATTTACAGGGGTACTTTTTCATGAGCTGAAACACTACTGTGTTAAGAGATGACACAGAGCAGCATGCTTTTTGTGGGATTTAGAGCCTCCATTGTACTAGTCTTAAGGCATTTGAAGTATTTCAACACCTTAGGAAGTGAAGCTTTTTTCCTACTTCCTATTGTAACTTCACTGGCTTAAAATAATGCAAAAAGCTTTGTGGGATCATAAGTCAGGTGACTCATACATGCCCAAGGCTCCCAGTGCCTGGACAAGATCTTCCTGAGGTGATGTGGTCTGTTGGTGACAGTCAAAGCACATTGTTTTGGACAGGATAGACCCTCACTATCTTATTCTGAGTTACTGCTTTTTGTCTTCTAGCTAGCTTTTCTTCCTCAATTATTTCTGTGTTTGGCTTTTTTTTCCCCTCCCATAGCTTTTCACTTTCTGTTTTGTGTATATCAACATTTTTGTTAGACAAACCATAAATAGCCATGTATTTGATCTCCAGCACTCATACTCTGTTGTGCCCACTCAGACTTCTTTATTCTGTGATTTTTCTTTTCTTTTTTAATACAGTTTTTCCTTCTCTCTGTGTTCTTTTTCCACTCTCCCAAATTAGCACACAAGCAGTACTACTCCATCGGTTGTGCTGCATCAGATATGAGCACTTTAATGTAGTTTGTGTGTCTGGAACGCTGCCATTATGCTTAGGAAATTCACTGCAGCTGTGTTACTGTACACTCAAGGGCACTTAACTCAGAGGTAATGCAAATTGTGTGCTATAAGCAATTGATGGAGCATGATGGAAAGATGGGTGTAGTCTTTCATTTGGTAGGTCAGCAGCATGGGAGAAGCTTTACTTGATTTGCTTTTGAAAACAGGTTAACAAAGTAAGCTTGAAGCCTTCTAGACCATTGTCTCTCATGCTGTAAATGTAGGATAGAATGGAAACAGAGCTGCATCATAAATCATGGAATGATATGGGTTGGAAGAGATATTCAAAGATCACCTGTTCCAACCCCAGCTGGGGGCAGGAGCATGGGACATCTTCCACTAGATGTGGTTGTGGAAAGCCCTGTCCAACCTGACATTGAGCAATTTAGATGGATAGATAAGTAGTTATTAAATATATATGGGGATTGCTCTGCAGTCTTTTGGATCACTGCTGAAGACCTCTGAAGAGTGTGATACTTCATACATCCGTATTTCAGCCTAGTCATCTATTAACAGAAATATTTTAAATCTATGTGATTTTGACTCTCCACATTCTTCTAATGAAGACATCTCTGCTTAAGTCTATCACCATGAACCTATCCTAGTTTTAGGACACGCATGTAATCTAGTCTGAAGCCAAGAACATCTTGTTTTCTTTCCTTTTATTCTATTTTAAATAACTAATAAAATATTGAATAGTGGCACATCAAGGCATCTAGGTGCAAGTGTACAGGTTGGTTAATACACTGGGAGTCATTTCAGACTTGGTGCAGACTCAGAGAGGCATCCTGTATGTGAGAAACCAGGTTCACAATTTTTTCTTAACCATGATAGCTAGAAGTTCACCCCTTAAAAATGAAAGCTGAAACCTGAGAAGAGTGACATGTCTATCCTGTCACTATGAAATAGTAATTCACATATGCACTGTGCCATTGCTGAAGGGATACACTGCACTGAGATACTTTTTGCTTCTTTCAACAAAGCACTTAATTCTTCCTGCTCTTTAAATTTGAAATGTTTAGGGCTGCTGAGTACTTCAGGGCTTGGTTAGCATGAACTGGCAATACCTACATTTTTGTTACTATATCATGGGGTGGTTGGTTTTGGTGGTTTTTTCCAAACAGTGACACAGGCAGAAGTTCTCATAATCAACATTATAGGGCCATTTACTGTCGATAGAGACACTGATCACCTTAATTAGTTCAGTTTATACAGATCTGCTAGCATGCCCTCAGCTCAGCCTACTATCATAGCCATGATTAAATCTTAACCTGTCAGGGCCATACAGAAATGAATGGTTTCATGTCATAACCTGATGATAAATCTGTGACTTCTTGCTGAGAAGAGAAAGAATTGTAAGACAGAGTGGGCCACGAAGAGGCCTTTCGAGGCCATGTCTTTACAGAAGTACCTGGGAAAGGTGTATTGAACTAACTGAAGGCACATAAAATTAGAACCAATTGGCTAAACCTCATTAAATATATACTGATTCACGTTCATAACCACAACAGCCTGGAGAAAATTAGTCCAAATTTACTAATTTTAATCTAGGTAAATGTAGAATGAGCTTTAACTCACTTCTTTTTGGAAGAAGCCTTCTGATGTTGTTCATATACAACAAAGACATGTGAGATTCTTCTCTGGAGCATTTCCAGCTGTTGAAGGTTGTAAAGAGCATGTCTTATGAGGAGCAGCTGAGGGAACTGGGATTGTTTAGTCTGGAGAAGAGGATGCTGAGAGGAGACCTCATTGCTCTGTTCAACTACCTGAAGGGAGGATGTAGTGATGTGGAGGTTGATCTCTTCTCTCATCTCTTCTCATCAGGTGATAGGACAAGAGGAAATGGCCTGAAACTGTGCCAGGGGAGATTTAGATTGAATATCAGGGAAAATTTCTTTAAGGAAAGAGTGGTCAGGCATTGGAATAGGCTGCCCAGGGAGGTGGTGGAGTCACTGGCCCTGGAGACGTTAAAGGACTGTGTGGACATGGTACTTCGGGGCATGATTTAATGGTGGTGTTAGCTTGGCAATTGGACTTGATGAGCTTAGAAATCTTTTCCAATTGAAACAATTCTATGAATCCATGATTTTGGCTGGGATTGTAGTCTTCTGAAGTCAGTGAAATAAACAAATAGAGAAATTACAAAAGTCAAAATACTTTAAAAGAAAAGAAAGGTTAAGCTCTACTTGAAAGCCATTTGCGTTGTGAGCTGGGGATGTTTGCTAAGTAAGTAACATTGAAAATCTGCTTCTGGTGCTGCCATCAGTTATCCTGGGGGCTTTTTTTCTTCTCCTCTTCAATTTCATATGCAAACAGCCTGTAGCCTGCATTATTGTTGAGTCATATTTGTTGACTTATGTGTCAGTTTTGAAGGACAGAAGCTGAGGAAAATTATTTGAATTGTCTGCCTCTTCCAGGATGAGGCACACCTCCATTTCGTGGCCTATGCCTGTGACTCAAGCATTGTCCTCACAACCAAAATAAGCTCTATGTATACTGGGGGACAACACATTATCTCTTCTTCTGTAAAAGCATTGTGGGTTTGCTGTGAGTTTATCTAACAGCGGCCAGTGGTTAGCAGTACTTTATATACCTATGCAAAGTAAGAATGTAGGTTGCTGGTCTTTGATTTTACAATAGAATAGCTACTATGCTGTAACAAATTCATTGCTTTTTAATTTTTCTTCCAGTGAAAATACTGTCACAGTTAGAAGTCTTGAGGCACTCTCTCAAAGCATTTCTGGAGTTCAGACCAGCATACAGTCTAGCAAAGTCACTTTCTAAAATAAGTAAGTTGATTTGACACTATATTTGTATGTAAATTAAAATACTGAACATAACTTTAAAAGTTATTTGTATAAGAAAAAAAAAGATATTCAGTAGTAATACAAATAAATAATTTATTTTTACATGAAACACAGAGATAAAACAGCCAGTATATATGATTTTTTTGTCTTTTGACTGGCTATGTTAATTGGGAAAGGCTTGCCAAAATCTAATTACTTCTAATAAGGACACTTAAAATCATGGGTACATTATGTGTCTTGATTTAAATAAGTTCTAATGATCTGTGTTCAGTATTTTAATTTAGTGAAGATTTGAATATCTTACCTCCTCTCTGAATAAATTTTGCTGCATGGTGATAATGTATGCTTGTAATCTGCATAGGATAATTGCTGTTCTCTTGTAGTAACCCTAGTGTCTCCCTGCACACTGAAGTTTGGTAGAATGCCTTGGGTTGGTGCTGCATTTTACAAGTATCATCCACTAACAGCAGAAGGGAAGGCAAGACCGATTTGGCCCAAAGTTCTTGTCTTCTCTTTCCGACTTTAAATAATTGACTTGGTTTCCCCTTAAAACTGTTAGCAAGACCTTCTGTCTATTGAAAATGCCAGGGGAGAGGGCTGTCACAGTTTAAAATTTTCTGTTTGTATTGGAAATTGACATTGGTTCTGTATGATACTGTGTTTTATGGAGCTTTATGTTAGGGTATGCTACCATGCTATAACATTGGTATACTGCTGATGGAGTGTGTGTCCACCCACTGATCTGGGTGAATGACCACTGCTTTATTAATAGAAATTGTTTAACTGATAATATGTTGCTTTTCTCTCAACCTCCTGTATTTCTATTCTCACTTGCATATTTCTACATGTACTACTTAATACACTATTTCTCATTTTAGGTCTTTGAATTTATATAATATTACTTCCTTTAGAAAGGATTGGTCAGTGATTCAAAGGGAGGCTCTGGATTCACTCTGTGCATGCTGTCAAGCTTGGTTTCTTATTGAGTTCAGTGGTGTTTTATATACTATGGAGACTGATTTCCTAATGTTCTTATAGACAAGTGACAAAGATGCTGCCTGACCATTAAGTTGTATTTGAGACATAAAGGAAACTGTCTATCAAAGAGTGACTTGAGTGTGAAGGTGAGGGGAAGACAGGGAGGAGTGTGAGGTTAAGATGGGAAAAGCTCTTTTATGCTATCATGGGTTGGATTTTCGCTTTGTCATCTGTTGTTTTTTAAAAAACTTTTTAGTTGATTCCTAGATTTAGAATGCCAGCAAAATTTGATACAGATGTTGAGATTCTGCTTTAAAGCAGAGACTCCAGGGTTCACTTGAGCAAACCTTGTCTTACACGCAATGACATTCCTCAAGTCTTATGATGACTAAGTGTTTATAGACCACTGTGCTGAAAGACATCACGGTATTTGCTTCCTGGTTTCAGCACAAGTTTCTGTACATGCTGCCATAGAAACAGGATGTGAAAAGGAACCTAGTTTAGTGATGTGGTTTGCCAGTTTGACCCTTTGGTTCTCTGCTGTGTCTTATCCAGAGGATAATGATCAAAGTGTAGAGTGAAATCTTAAAACTTGTCGTGAATGCTTGCCCTCTGGGAAATACAACAGGCTTTTTCTTTTGTACAATTATATAATTTCCCAGAAGGAGCACTGAATTAATATTCAACACTAGTCATATTGCAGGAAAAGTATGTTAATAGAATATGCATTGAATTTTCAAATAGAAAATTGAAATCCTAAGGAACGTTAGCAAAAATAGGAAACATACCAAAATGTTTTAAAAGATGTAAGATCAGGCCAGTCACTCTTTACATCAAATAGTAGTAGCCTTAACTATATTTCATGTGAAGTAAATCCATGAGGGCTTGTTGACAGGATTTGTTGCTAGATCTTTCTTTGGCCGTCTTGAGACAATGGAATCTTTTATTCCCTTTATCTAAGATGCACCTTAAAGAGCAGACTGGCTGTAAAAATAGGCCCGTCTGTAATTCTTTAGAATTGCATTTGTGCTGATGGAAAGATTGTCTGCAATTTTTTTTTTTTCCAGATAATTCAGAAATACAGATAATTTCATTACATGAAAGACAGACATTACCTTTAAATTCTTACAGTAGTGCATCTGCTGTAATCAAAGTCTTATCAGCCGAGTGAAATGTTGTCTAAAAATTAGACTTAAAGGTTATCATAATGGTTTTTATTTAACCTTCTTCTTGATGTAGATTTTGTTCCTCTTCTCAAGTGCAATCTTCACAAAAGCTAATGTAGTTAGCAGTGTTGAAGTGTGCTCTCTTGACAGTCAGACTGCTCTATGGACTGCGTTTAAATCACTGAAAGTATATTTCTTCGTGAGTGCTTGTTTACTTGTAGATGCATCTGTAGGCTTGAGTGCATTTGGTAGGAAACTATTTTGTTTTCAGCTTTTTATGCTTTACCTATCCCTATTCATTTAATGGGAGCATACTGTACCTCAGTTAAATTCCCAGATTCACAGATTGCATTGGGTTGGAAGGGACCCTCAAAAGTCATCTTGTCCAACCCTGCTGCAGTGAGCACGGTCACCTCAAACTAAATCAGGCTGCCCAGAGCCACATCAAGTCTGATCTTGAATGTCTGAAGGGACAGGGCTTAAGTGATATCCCTAGGCAACCTGTTCCAGTATTTTATTATTCTCAATGTAAAGAACTTCCTTGTTATGTCTAATTTAAATCTACCCTGTTCCAGTTTAAAACCATCACCCCTCATCTATCACTACAAGCCCTTCTAACAAGTCCTTCCCCAGCCTTCTTGTAAGTCCCCTTCAGAAACTGAAATGTAGTTATAAGATCTCCCAGGGGCTTTCTGTTCTCCAGGCTGAACAGCTCAAATTCTTTCAGCCTCTTTTCGTAGGAGAGGTGCTCCAGCCCTCTGATCATCTTTGTGGCCTTCCTCTGGACTTGCTCCACAGGTCCATGTCTCTCTTGTGTTGGGAGTCCCAGAGCTGGACACAGTACTCCAGGTGAGGTCTCACCAGAGCAAAGTGGCAGAATCACCTCTCTCAACCTGCTGGCCACGCATTTTTTGATGCAACCCAGGATGTGATTTGCCTTCTGAGCAATTCACCTGATAATCTGGAAATCTCTGAAAAAAAAATTCACAATATTTTCTTACTTTTTATTTTTTGCTGCCTTACTGTACTTGAATTCAAATAGCAACAACAAAAAGTTGAGGAGTTTCTGAACTCCTGAACATGTACTAAATTTCAATGAGAATTTTAAAAATCTGTATTTTATTAATCTGTTTAGGTTCAGAGACTGTTTGGCCTGAAGATGGATGTGTAATAAAATCCATCTTAATTACCAGGCCAGGCAGAAAGGGACCAGGGGGTACTGGTTGATTGTAGGCTGAACATAAGCCACCAGTGTGCCCAGGTGGCCAAGAAGGCAAATGGCATCCTGGCCAGTATGAGAAACAGTGTGGCCAGCAGGAGCACGGAGGTCATTCTGTCCCGGTACTCAGCACTGATTAGGCCACACCTTGAGTCCTGTGTCCAGTTCTGGGCCCCTCAGTTTAGGAAAGATGTTGAGTTGCCAGAATGTGTCCAGAGAAGGCAACAAAGCTGGGGAGGGGTTTGGAGCACAAGCCCTGTGAGGAGAGGCTGAGGGAGCTGGGGTTGCTTAGCCTGGAGAAGAGGAGACTCAGGGAGACCTTATTGCTCTCTACAACTGCCTGAAGGGAGGTTGTAGCCAGGTGGGGGCTGGTCTCTTCTCCCAGGCAACCAGCACCAGAACAAGAGGACATAGTCTCAGGCTGCACCAGGGGAGGTTTAGGCTGGATGTTAGGAAGAAGTTCTTCATAGAAAGAGGGATTGGCCATTGGAATGGACTGCCCAGGAAGGTGGTGGAGTCACCATCACTGGAGGTATTTAGGAAGAGACTGGATGGGGCACTTGGTGCCATGGTTTAGTTGATTAGATAGTGTTGGGTGATATGTTGAACTTGATGATCTCAAAAGTCTTTTCCAACCTGGTCTGGTCTATTCTATTCTATTCTATTCTATTCTATTCTATTCTATTCTATTCTATTCTATTCTACAAAAGACTACTTAACGAAATGTCTTTGAACATGTCTGGTGTTTGCTGGAAGGTTGGTTGGGGTTTTTTTTGCTGCTTCTCATGATGAAAATGCCCTGGTAGTGAAATAAACCCCTTATGACACTTTTGGTAAACCAGCTGTAAGCAGAGAGATACTAGGTTCATTTATTTAGGTTTTCATAAAGAACAAATTTAAACAACTCTGTCTCTCATAGTAATTTTCTTTATTGCTCCAAATTAAGAGTGGTTAATTTAGAATGTGATTTTTATGAATTCTTGGGATTGGATCTTAAACTAGGAACTTGATTTGAGAAGCTCAGGACACTATTGTGTTTGGGTTTTATGGAAAGTTGACGTTGCACAGTGCTTCACAACATAAGATTATTTTAAAGGCTTCTTGCTCAGGATCTGCTAACATCTAGCTGCTGCACAGTGTTGGAATATGGTATAAATCTGATACATTTTGGAAGACCCCACAAATACCTGTTTGTGCTTTTTAGTTGTACACTTAAGTTGCACTTAAATTTAAAAATTATTAAATCAAGAAATCTTTCCCATCTGTTACTGGAAGACATTACTGGAAATTTCTGTTTCTGTAGATAAGTAATGTACATTGTATATGACAAAATCTAGTCGCTCCTCTTCCAGGACCTGGCTGTGTGGTGGGGGTTTTGTTTATTTGCTTGCTTTAGAGCTGCCTGAGGGTATTGCTGTGATTTTTTGTGGGATTTTGCTCTGTCTCTGGAATTACTGTTTCTGCACTGTCCCTGTGGCTGTAATGGCAATGCGCTCTAGTTGCAGAATATGCTACTTTGCATCCTTGTGCTCACTTGGTTGTTAATTATCTGCTCTTCCTAATAATTTTTTTTTCTGCAGTAATTTGTGATACAAACAATAAAGGGTTGGCAAAATAATTTTTAGTTTTGTGGTTAGTCTGCATATCAGTAAGGAGAGGGATGGTAGAGGCATCATCTTTCTCATTATAACATCTTTGTCCCGTATTTCCTACTTCGTTCAGCATCTTTAAATTAGTCAGTCTCTTGCCAGCCTGTCTGTTCTCTCCTGTTCCTTGTATGCAAGTCAGAGAAACCCCTCTTCAGCAAAGCTGCTCCATTTCTTCCCCATTTTACCTGGGCCAACCTTCATTCTCCCTTAATTATCAGGCACAGATCTGAAGCCAAAAAGAGCGGAGGAACTGAGATAGAATTGGATGGTACCACCAATTTTTTGATGTTTTACTATATGCTCGTAGGCTAGTTTGTGCCGCCTGGCTTTATGGCCAGAGTCAGCACCAGGTATACTATAGGGATGTTGTTCATGGTTTAATGTAGTTGAATCATCAGTCTGTCCAGCAAGACACAACTTTACTGATTGTAAAGGTCATTAAAGCTCAATACCGGTTTGTTCAAAGAGTCACCTTCGAGTACTTGTGAGAGGATTTGTTTAGATTTATTATGGACAGTTATTGACTCCTGTATGGAGAATCTTTCAAGCATTAGATTTCTACTAGATGCTGAGGCTCTACTCTGAAGTGAAAAGTCTAAGGTTTTACTATCACATAAAGATGCCAGGGCCAAAGAAGTATGAGAAGAAAAACAGAATACCAGGAGCTAAACTAAGTTCACAACATGGAATTTCTGGGTCTTAAGTGTATTTCATTTTCTGGCAAGCAAATTGAGGACAAACAAAGAACATGTACAAGTCCAATTCTAAATCCATTCTGGAACTAGAAAATCAGCAGTTCTCTCTTTAGAAGCTAGTAATAATATAATGCAAGTTTAGATTTGCCATACTAGATGTTACGGGACTCTTATTTAAGAGTTGTATTATGATATGTCCTTTATATGATTTCAGGGTTAAGAATACTTTTGCATAATCTATTGTTATATTTTGAGTCCTCCAACTTCAAAGACCATCCTCAAATAGGTCTCAGTGGCTGTGCAAACTTGACTGAGAAGGAAGAAGAATAATGGTGATGGAGATGGAAAAGGCTGAGGTTGTCAATGCATTCTTTGCCTCTCTCTACCTTCAGAAGGCATTCAGGAATCCCAGGACCAAGAGACCAGTAGGAAGGTCTGAACTAAGCCAGATTTGCCTTGGTACAGGGGTAACAGATTAGGGAACACTTTAAACAAACTGGACATACATGAGTCCATGAGACCTGATAGGATGCAACCACAAGTGCTGAGGAAGATGGGTAACATTACTTTCAGGCCAGCCCTGATAATTTTGAAAGCTTATGGCAACTGGGATTGGTTCCTGAGGACTTGTAGAGAGCAAATGTGATTCCTTTCTTCAAGAAGGACAAGAAAAGATATATGGAACTACTGGCCAGTCACCCTCAACATAATCCCTGGGAAAATAATGGAGCAAATAATTGTGTTACCTACTTCCAAACACAGGAGAACTAGATAACTGGGAGATCTTGCATTATCCATCTAAAGCAAGACAACTGGCTTGGTGGATGATGGGAGAGCAAAGAATGCTGTTTATGTCAACTTTAGAAAGGCTTTTGACAGTGTCTCCTCCAACATCTTCATAGACAAAATGATGAAATACAAACTAGGTGGATTGAAAACTGATCTGCCAGGCTAACCTGGGTTGTGATGAGCATCATGAAAGCTAGCTGGAGGTCAGTCACAAACAGTATAGCACAGGGGTGGGTATTGGGGCCAGTCCTATTTAATAGGAATCTCATGAAGTTCAACAAAATGAAAAGTCAAGTTAATATGATGTTACTACAGTCTTGTTCAATATTTTCCCTGCCATCTCTACGGGTACTTTGATTCATAATTCACTCCATATTACTGAAAATAATACCAATTCTCTTACTCCACTTTCCAAGATTGTTGCAATTGTTCAGGCATTTCCTGATACTTATTATTGACATCCTTCTCCACTAAATATTCACAGAAAACATCATCTACTGGTTTTTTTCTTTGCCTTTTTTGTGAAAGATAAATGGTAAAACTGTCAGGCAATCCTACAGACATACATCAAATTTTATTGTCTGTTGCTTCCAGGCAATGCTTATTGTTGCAGTAGGTGCAGGCTCCTTTCTTTTCTCATCTCCTTTGCTTTCCACCACTCCTGAAATTTGTGTGTGTGGGGGGGAACAGCAGAAGGAAGTGCCATGTGCAGTAGCATTGCTCCATTCCAAGGAACAGGTGCAGTTCATTCAACAGATTTATTGTCCTTTTTGTTAAGTGGATTTAGATTTTCACTTTGATCCCCATTTTAGGTACAGGTTGACTGAATTTAGTATTTAAACCAGTTTTTAGGAGAACACATAGTCTATAAATGGAAATAAATAGTGCTTCAAGCTGAAGATGGTAAGAAATGGCTTTGTGCTTTCTGAGTGGCTTTCATCTTAAAAGTCTTGCTAATCTCAAAAGAGAAACAGCAAGCAGTTTTTCCTGATGTAGACAACTGGAATGTCATCTTCTCAAACTCAGATATTTGCTGAATAAGCTAGCCACTTCAAGCTCCTTTGAAGAGACTGGAGCATTATTGGAAAGAAACAAGTGTGAGTTTAATCCATGTAATCTAATGTAGATATCAGTATTAAAATGGGATGAATCATCTTATTTCTTTATGTTAACTAGAAGACATACAAGCTAAGTAGCTGAAATAGGGTTATACTGTAAATATCTGCACGGCCTAAACTGCAACAGGGTAGGTTTAGACTGGACATTAGGAGAAAAAAATTCACAGAAGGAGTAGTCAGAAATTGGAATGGGCTGCCCAGGGAGGTGGTTGAATCACCAACCTGGATGTGTTTAGAGGTCATTTGGATATGGTCTCTAGGGATATGGTTTAGGGGTGAACTTTGTAGAGTGGGCTTAATGGTTGAACTTGGTGAGCCCAGGGTTTTTCCCAACCTGAATGATTCTGCGATTAAGTCCCACTTCCATATTCTACCTTTAACTTCTGCCTTCTATCCAAGCAAGGGGCCTTATGCCAATGTACAGAAGGAGTGAAGGGGTGAATTGCTTCCATTCTTTCATAAACTGATATGACCAAATGTTTCTTCTGTGTCAGCAATGTTGCCTGCCCTCACATGGGTGATTTATAAGCCAAAATTCTCAGTTATAAATTTTTGTTGTCTTTTAAAGAATTTTTAGTTACAATAGAATAGAATAAACCAGGTTT
This sequence comes from Picus viridis, assembly GCA_033816785.1. NCBI lineage: Eukaryota > Metazoa > Chordata > Aves > Piciformes > Picidae > Picus > Picus viridis. The sequence continues at coordinate 19,112,594 of CM066566.1, forward strand.
GAAGAGACCTTTGAGATCATCGAGTCCAACCTATCACCCAACACCATCTAATCAACTAAACCATGGCACCAAGCACCCCGTCCAGTCTCTTCCTAAACACCTCCAATGATGGTGACTCCACCACCTCCCTGGGCAGTCCATTCCAATGGCCAATCACTCTTTCTATGAAGAACTTCTTCCTAACATCCAGCCTAAACCTCCCCTGGTGCAGCCTGAGACTATGTCCTCTTGTTCTGGTGCTGGTTGCCTGGGAGAAGAGACCAGCCCCCACCTGGCTACAACCTCCCTTCAGGCAGTTGTAGAGAGCAATAAGGTCTCCCCTGAGTCTCCTCTTCTCCAGGCTAAGCAACCCCAGCTCCCTCAGCCTCTCCTCACAGGGCTTGTGCTCCAAACCCCTCCCCAGCTTTGTTGCCTTCTCTGGACACATTCTGGCAACTCAACATCTTTCCTAAACTGAGGGGCCCAGAACTGGACACAGGACTCAAGGTGTGGCCTAACCAGTGCTGAGTACAGGGACAGAATGACCTCCCTGCTCCTGCTGGCCACACTGTTCCTGATGCTGGCCAGGATGCCACTGGCCTTCTTGGCCACTTGGGCACACTGCTGTCTCATGTTCAGCCTACAATCAACCAGTACCCCCAGGTCCCTTTCTGCCTGGCTGCAGAATGTTTGTCCATATTCACAAGCACTTATTTCAGTTTATTTTAAGAGGCTGTTATTTATTCTTCTGTGTCACTGTCACTGTGAAACTGTGTCACTATTGTGACAGTTTCAGGCTGTGCCTTTAAAAAAAGCTAGCTGCAGTTTTCCGAGCAGGAGAGTGAAAAAGTACAACAAATCCACAGTTAAACCATCACACTTTAAAACCTCCAACATTATGTTTATTAACACAAAATTGAAACACCTTAAACATAAAGTGCTTCTAAATACTCAACAGGCCTTTTGGTCTTCCATCAGTGCTGTGAAACTTATCGTGTACTTCATTGCCAACAACTGCTTTAAATAACTTCTTATGGATATTCTGGCTTATTAATTACACAGCGTGACATCTTTACTTCCATATATTGTTAAAAAAAACAGCCCAAACTAGTCCCTTACCTTATATCCCCATCCACTCATGCCTAGCAGAATGTTGGAACACATTAAAATAAAGAATATATTATAGTTTTTACTCGGGAGTTTAAATGATGCAGTCAGGTCTTGATGACAAATGAGGTCTCTAACGCTATTTTGGTGCAATATTGTATCACCAGATGGGATCTAGAGGTATTTCCCCCACAACGGAAGGGATGGTACTGTTTCTTTTCACTTTTTGCTTCTGTTTAGAGCAACTCTAGAGGAAATGAATGTCCCAGAAGGTGTTCTGCATTTGACTGTGGTGAATCTGTGTATCATAGGAACAAATGTACAACAGCACAATATGTCCCTGTTATGAAGTTCATCTCTTAAGTTTCAGGAGACATCAAGACATCATGGTCTAGACAACCTTTCAAAGAGCTGGGGATTTTGTCTATTTGAAGGCTTTATTGTTTGGTGAAGGGCAAAATAAAATTTCTTTTGGAATTTTTGTAGATGATCTTGATGCAAGCAAACAATTGTTAAACGGGAAATAAATTGCTTATGTGGATTGATAAAATTAATGACACATTCATTTAACCATCTTGAGTTCAAATTAATATTCTTTAGCATTCTCAGTGCTGTTTCTTTGCATCAGTCATGTGCTGAATGCACATTCTTTTAATTTCATGTATTACAAGTACACTTCTTTTTAAAGACCTTTGCATTGTTCACTATTTAAGATAAACTTGAAAGAAGGTCATGAAACTCCTTTCCCTATCACCAGAGAAACACATTAAAAGGGGATTAATAGGTATGTTCATCTATGCTGATAAGTAAAGCATGTCTATAATACTCAATTCATGGTTCTTTTGTGTGTGTCTGTGTGTGTTATTGGGTGTTTTCCATCACCACATCTTCTGTTTAGCAGTCCAAACTCACCCTGTAAATTTGCATTTCTATTCCCATACCCCAGAACTGAATGAGTGGATTTTGTTCCAAGATTCTCTATGTATTATGTGAATAGAATGTCTTTATTTTTCTCTTTATCATAGAATGGCTTAGATTGGAAGGGACCTCAGAGATCATCTACTCCAACCTTCCTGCCATGAGCAGTGACACCTCTCAACTAGATTTGGCTGCTCATCCAAACTGGCCTTGAACAACCCCAGAGAGGGGACATCCACAACCTCCCTGGGCAACCTGTTCAGAGTCTCATCACCCTTATATTGAGGAACTTCTTCTTAAGACCCAGTCTAAGCCTACTCTCCCTCAGCTTAAAATCATTCCTCCTTGTCCTGTTGGTAGACATCCTTATGAAGAGTCCCTCTCCAGCCTTTCTGTAGGATCCTTTCAGTTATTGGAAGGCACCTATAAGGTCCCTTCAGAGCCTTCTCTTCTGTAGGCTGAACAATCCCATCTCCCTCCACCTACCTTCATAGCAGAGGGGTTTCAGCCCTTGGATCATCTTTGTGGGCCTCCTCTGGCCTTGCCCAAACAGCTGTGTCCTTATGATGGGGACACCAGAACTGGACAGTCTGGTTTTCTTTGTGTCATATATGGAATACACAGCACAGGGTTCTATATCACCTTAATATTGTAATCTGATGATGAAACCTCACAGAAATGAATGTGAGTTGCAGCAGTTGCTTTTTAATAATACTATAAGACCTGTTGTTCACATAGATGATATCTTTATTCTTTTGATTGGATTGTATATTGCTGAGAATTAATAGTGTTGTGTATGTAAGTATATGAGAAATGTTATGCTCATGTCTCATGGACTAGAGCTGAATCCTTAAATACCTGTTTTAGCATTTACAAATACTTTAACCTGGATCTAGCATTACCTCTAATAACTCTGCCAGAAGGTTTTTCTTTGTCTGGCTACTCTAAATTACTGTACATGGATAAGAAATAAAGATGATCTCTGGCCTGACCTGTTCAGGAAATCAGGCTGACTATCACTGTTCATTCATGCTTTGAAAATCCTCAAGCTCATGGTCTGGTCATGCTTCTCACAATTAGGCTCAGAATGTATCTGTTCCTGCAACAGCCAAAGTTTACTAATGGTGCAGCCAGAAAAGTGGCATGGAAGAATGTTCATACTTTAAAATGAAGTGTCTCATACGGGCATTTGTGGATGCACCTGAGTAGTTAGGAAACCTATTTAACCACATAATACCTATGAAAAGTATATCTTTGATTTTTAAAACTTTTTTTTTTTCAACTTAGAAACATTCTTTTCTGTTGTCTCATTTCCCCACATAAATCGCCTTGCAGCCTCCATTGTATTGACCATAATGATCATGTGCCTGTGGGGAGACACCAAAAATCATTTATCAACTGAAGGTAGCATTGTATTCCCAAAATACACCAAGCACCACACAAAGGAAATTTCTACTCCTAACTGGTGCCACTCCAAGGAGACCTGATGGAAGTTATGGGGGAAAGGGAGAGGATGGGCAAACTTCACAGCTTTTCCAACAGTAGCACAATCTAATATTAGCTTAAGTCAAACATAAAAACACACCTTGGGTCAAATCTGTCCTATTATCAAAAGAGGATGGAGTATCCTTATATGCTTGGGAAGTTTGTGTTTTGTAAAGAATTCTGTTTGTGCTGATGCTATGGTGTTAGTTCACTGAATTAGTCAGTAGCTAGCGATGACCTCCCTTGATCTGTGGAAGAGTTCAGGCAAGGTTTGCACGTTGGTGCCCTGTGTGAGTCAGGAGGATACAGTGTCACCAAGAACTAGTACCTGACTGAGCATAAGCTCAGATTCCACACCGTGAACCACAGTCCAGCACCTCTTGCAGCTTCACCACAGTATGGCAAAGAAAGTGAATCCCGGTTGTTATTTTTTATTATCACCATTCCCATTTGACTTAGGCTGTTGTGAAAGTTAACTGGATTTTCTTCAGATCTATGCATCGTATTCAACTACTTGAATGAAAAGTATTCTGTGTTAGTGGATTGATTTCAGTTATCTATCCTTTGGTTTGGTTTTCATTTCACGGCTGAAAAGCCAAACTGGAAATGACAAAGAAAGCACCTCTTTTCTGATCTGGTGAAAGAAAAAACATGGGAGAGGATGACATCTACTAATTTTAATAACTTTAGAACTAATTTGTTTAGATTTTCAAAGCCTTTAAGGATGCAGTGGACAAACAAGCACTAGGACCAGTGCCAGATTAGGCACTTAATAATTTGCAGAGCAACTGTTAGATATTTCAGGAGCTAAATACCTTTGAAAATCTAGGCAGTGGTGACTCAAAATAATTAATCATTTTAAATGTAGTTTAAGTAACTATAATTACTGTTGTCTTTACTAAGAAATCATTCCATTTTAAATGTGACTTATCTTTTTGTGCTTTCTTCGGTTCTAAGTTCAAAATAGTGGTTTTTGCTTAGTTAATAAAAAGCAGGTTGTAGTTTTGGTTTCACATGATTTTTCACTAATTTACAATTTCCATTCATATGTAGCATGAGGGAACCGTTGAGTAACATCACCCTCTTAAACAGGAAGAAAATAATTTGCCATTTTCCAACATAAGCAGGGAGCTGTGTTAGGCCTCGTAGCTCTCAGAAAACCAAGATGGTTTTTAGGTTAGCAGGAAGTGAAAAGACTCTGAAGGATATAAAAGACCCAATTACAAAGGCTGCACATGTATTTAACCTGGCCACTGTGAGGACACTGTGCTTCTGTAGAGAAGCAGCAAGTCAGAGGATGCTGGAGATCTATTGATCTGTTGCCTGTGCTCAGATAGGTGAGAGGCTGTTGCAAAAGCTTTTCCACAGCAAGGGAGAGCCCTTGCACAAGTGTTGATCAGTTAAAAAGTACTGTGTCGAGGGGAAAATAAACACACCAAAAAACCCCCAAACAGCACCACAAAGCTCTGTCTCTGAAATGGAAATCTCTCCTGCCACAGATTGCTTCAGAGGTAACACAATACATACTTTTGGATCATGGGTTTGTTTTTTTTTTTGTTTTTTTTGCTTCCCCATACTGAATAAAACATAGAAAATATTTTGCAAGTCAGAGCAAGTTTCTTATGTAAGACCCATGAGATTATTCTTTTTTAACCAAAGTGTCATCTCCTATCTAGCCAACATCTAAGCATACTATTGTGCAAGCAAGGGTATTACATAGTAAACCTCTTATACTATGTCTCAGCAGCATTTGCGTAGGAGGGATATATAGGAAAAGGATTTCAAAACTACATAAAACAAGACACTTTCCCTTCAACAACTGATTAGGATTGAGATGGTTTACTGGCATCAGTTCTTCGAGGAACAGAGAAAGTAATTTTAAATAGGAATGGGAGAGCGCTAAAGGTTGTAACCAAAAGGTTGTCTGCACATAATGAGCAGGAATGTGAGGAAAAAGCAACCCTGAGAAACAGAAATTTCACTGTAAAATCATATGGCCTAATTTTTTTCTAGAGTCATCTATATAAAATTGCTGAAACAAGCAGTGATTCAAGTCACGAACATTTTTTTCTCACAGCCATTTATGTTTATTTTGGATATACAGAAATACTTTCAAAAAGATGAAGGGCATGGTGATTGACATCCTAGCTATTAAAGGTATCAAGTGAGCTAGGAAATGTATGTTCATGTGCATGCCCTGTTTATAAACAACAGTCAGGAAAAGAAAAAAGAGTTTGGAGGCCCTGCTTCTTGGTGTCACTTCTTAGGTAATCCTAATATTTGAAGCATTATTTTTTCCCAACTTGAAACAAGTTTTTAAAGTTGTGGATGTTATTTAACTGAGTCATTAGGTCCCTCATCTAACTAAAGGTAGTGCTAGTCTGAGCTACCTGAACCTGAGCTTTGGCTCTTTCTGTTAGCACTTGTGAGAAAAGTGAGAAAAACACTGCTTATACCATAATTGAGCTTGGGTTGCAGTGTGCCAAACACTTCACTCACAGCAAGGGCTTGACGCCTCCTCTGAAGGGTATACAGCCTTGTTTGAGATGGTATGTGGCAGCCTGTGTCAGGGGAGCGAGGAAAGAAGGTGCAGTGATAAACACAATTTGATACTACTTCATCATCTCAAAGAATGGTAAAAACTGTCGTTGGTTATCTAAGGTCAGCTAATTCTGACAGAGCTGAGTTTCTTGGCTTCAGGCAGGTAGTCCTTACACAGGTGTTGCAAGAGGCAACGGTTTTCTGAATAATTCAGAGTGACTGCTGAATGCATAAGAACCATCTGAGGGGACCGTGGAGGTGTTTACGTTACACAGGCACACGTGTAATGCCTGATGCCTGGCTGGTCTGATGGCCTCTGTGAGACCAGGCAGAGCATGATACCTGATAGGAAGGTGTAGGAGCAGAAAATGTCTGATCCTATGTCCAGCTCATCTTGAGCTGTAGTAGATGGAAGTTGGCTGAAACCTTTCCAACATGTTTTTTCTCATTTTATGAGAGAGGTGAAAAATTAACTTCTTTTCTAAGGTTGACATTGCTAGTGGAGCAAAAGGACATGAGCAGAAGGATACTTTTCTACAGAGTAATGAAAGTGTTGAAGTGTGAGTATCCAAATAGGTCAAGCCAGAAAGGAAGAATTGTTAATAATTAAAGATAAAACTAGAGAATGGAAAGTAAAGTTTAAAAAAAGAACAAGTAAGCAAGTACCTTATCACAAGAGCATCTTTAAATGAGTCAGGGAAAGCTTCAAGAACTGCTGGAGCAGAATTAAGGAAAAGGAAATATATCTGTAATTGTGTTTAAGATTCAGGAAAATATATGTGTTAAAACCACTGCAAGAAGTGCCTACATTGGGATAGGAACTGTCTGAGAGGTGGATTAGTGTTTGAGAGCAAATTGGAGCTACTGCATTGAAAACTCCTCCTCATAATAGGTAATCAATGAAAACGTCATAGCCTTGCAGCATGTTGCAGGGAAGTATCTTGTGGAAAATCAGTATTTTGCATGTGTCATTCCACAAGGGAGACAAAGCCAGGAAAACAAAAGTGTTTAATGTGGCTTGTGTTTGGGTCAGGAATGTCTTGGGTTTGGCATCAGCTCGCCACTCTGAGTGGGTACAACTCCTTCCTTGTCTGCCTCGCCCTGCTTCCTGTCACGTCTCAGGCACCTCTCTGAAGAGTCGGGAGCTTTTCCTTTTCCAAGGCAGGTTCCCAGCTGGCTGCCTCATGCATAACCTGAGGAAGGAGGGGAGAGGGGAGTTTGCCCTGGCTCTATGGTCCTGGGCAAAAAGGAGATCTGTGCCTGAACCCCAGACAAGAATGAAAGGAAAAGATAGGAAGTCTTATGATCTCTGTAGTAACATGCAGCAATTGTTAGCCATCCATAGAGATGATTTAGCAAAACATATCTCTGCCAATGGCAGGGGACTGGATTAGATGATACTCAAAGATCCTTTGCAGCCAAAACCATTACCTGATTCTGTGAGTATCTAGTGATGGGCATGATCCAACCCTTCTTGGCTTTCACTTTGCTGCCCCTCTTGTAGAGCTTGCTGCAAATAGGGCAGAAGAGATACAACTATATCAAAGAATGGAAGAGGAAGAGGCCCTATTATGACCTAATTCTGGCTCTAAACTTTTGAGTGTTTGAGGGTTCAGTTTGTTTATTGCATAATGAAATTTCAAAACTTGAGGAAAGGAGGGACGGCTACAACCCCTGCACTCCCTTTGTCCTAGGCTCAGGGTGACCTGGTACCAATCTCTTAGGCATGAATTACCTGTGTAAATTATACTGTGAGTGGATGGGGTTCAGTTGCTGAATCTAGTCTTTGAAACAAGCACCCAGAATTAGAGACACCATCAGTGGCTGTTTGGAAATTTCCTACTGTGAGGAAGCACTGACACATCATGATGGGAACGTTGGAGAGTATGCTTTGTAATCCTGCCTCTGAAATATAGCTAAGGGTTTGTAACAAAAGTGAGAAGGAAATGAGTTTATTGGGTTGCCGTAGTGGAAAATAGCTTGTTTAGGAATAGTGCCTGGAAATTAAGGTGATGAGCAGGAAGAAAATACTACACCAGTTGTTCTTCATGCCTGCTGCTGCTTGTAGGCTGTGCTTGAAGAATGCAGGCTGCATTTTGACTTGTGTGGCAGTATTTCTTGCATCTGTTGCCTGACCCCCAGGAGTAGCAGCACAAATTTGAAACTGGTTTACAGGGTGGTGTATTTTCAGCATATGTACGCTAGTTCTGGGGAAATGAAGTTTGCTCCTGGGTGGCTGATGCTGCCAGAGACATTTTAGCTTGGGAGAAACTCAGAGGTAAACAATGAAAACTGAAAGGACATGTCAGTTTGACAGCTCCAAAGTAAAGTCAGGAGAAGGATAATAGTACTCTGAATATTGAAGACATAATTCCAACATTAAGTAATGAGTCCTCTGCAAAATGCCTAATAGGTGTTGTTATTTACAGATAAGTAACAAACCCCTTCAACCTACACAATTACTCTTACGAATTCACTGAACATGCTGAGGATGGGAGCTGAGTGATACATTATCAGGTCTCTATTAACATAATTTTATTCTATTCAATTACATTTAATAGGTTTCTATTACAATACTTTTAAATAATTGTACCCAGATTTCCTGATACTCTTTCTCCGGACGTACAGACGTGCTTCATTTCTGTGTTGCTGTGTTCCGTTCTGACACAATTTACAATGTGAACGTGTATTCTCCTGTGCATCATTTGTGGCTCCGCTGCTGCTACTTGTGTTGCTTTCCCTCGCTAGGTGGCAATATCTTAACAGGCAGTTACAAGGCAAAACAAAATGGTGCCGCAAAACCAGTGAGACATAAACTGAGAAGGGTTTCTGTTGTTTTCTGTAGATCTTATCACCTTAAATTAAGTTTGCTTAATGAAATCTTATTCTGTGCAGTGCTGTCTGTCACTCTCTGCTGTTAATTTGGAATGTAGCAAGTTGTTTATTTTACCTTGTTAAATCATGTGACCTTATAGGTACCTAGAGTAGTTGATTTAGGTGACAGTTTTGATTTTCATTTTAACAGAGAACATTAGTATAACATATGTCCAAGCTATGTTTTAATCTTTGTCTTGAATTGTATTGTGTTATGCAAGCTGTAATATGAAAAGAGAAAATGCCTTGGAAATACCTTAATATGAGCAAAGAAGTGCATAAACTCAGCAAATGCTAAGTTGAAGAAAATAAACTCACTGCATATAAATACTGTGGGGTTGTCTGGATATTTGTATTTTTTTTTGCTTAAATGTAAAAGTATTCCCTTTTTTATTATTATTGATGGCTCACTCATGGCCTTGCTGCCTCACAAATAATACAAAGACATGCCATTTAAAAAATTACTTCCTTTTTTTACTTCTGAAACCAAACAGAGTGAATCAGATACCACCTTTTCTAGGAAAAAAAGCCTCTAACTGCTTCAGAAGATTGTGGATCTAATGTAGGTTTTATGTCATACCTGCCAGCCACTCTGAGTGTACATGACCTAAATCTCATATACTTTAGAGTATCTATAATCACACTAGACACCTATATTTAAGCACCTGAATACCATTTGGCTATGACCAGTATCCATCTGAAAGGTAGTTCAGCCTTTCAAGAGCACATCACTAAAGAAGGGATTGTGAAATCATTAATGCAATGTAATGTATCCCAGGATATGATGACATCATAGAACCTTTCTGTTTTAATCTATTAAGTGTGTTCTGCACTGGAATCAAACTGATTTGGGAATCTTCTTTTGAAAGGCTGCTTTATTTTGCCCAAAAGGACTACGTAATATCAAAACTACAGAGACTCGAATAAGCAGCCCTTAGTTACTCCTTAGAGGAAGAACTCCAGACTGCCAACTTATATACAGAATCTACCAGTGTAAATCCAACCTGATGGAACATACTGTTCTACTTAGTGGTTTCTGCAACTAGAAGACAGTCAGTGTGTAAGCACTAGGAAGAAAAATATGTGTACAAAAATTGAACCTATAGTTTATGCTTGCTTTGTTACTGTTTCATCCCTTAGGGGCCTTCAGGTACTCTTTGCTTTTAGCCTCAGATTCTGGAGAGTTTATATTGCAAAATGCAAATAGTTCCTTTCATACCAAGCTAAAATAAGCCCCGAAAGACTGTGCAAGGACTGTGCAATATTCATACCTTCATATGCTTTTTAAAGGATTCCTGAAAGAGCAGTGCTCAGAATGTAGAGGACTAAACTGCCTATAAGAATGTTTACAAATAGCAGTCACTAAAAATGTGAACAAAATGGATATCTATCCTCCTCAATATTAAGCACCTAAATAAAGTACATAATTTACAAAAGTAGTTACCCAAAATTAATGTGTAGACAGTGAAGAGAAATAGGTTGCTTTGAAAAATAACTCACTGTGCCCTATACTGGAACTCTTGGGAACTCTTGCGTCATGCTGAAGGCACTCTCCTCCCACCATTGGCATCTAAGCTGGATGCCTCAAGATTGATATTGTGAATACCTGCAGTGGTATGATTTTGGTGTTATTTTTTTCTTTTACTGAGTGAAAGGTTTGGAAGTTTATTTTCCAGATGATTTGCACTGAGAATAGCTGTACGTGAAGCGTTCTGCTCACGTGAACACTTCTGACCTTGCTGAGAAACAGCTTTTCCCAACCTGTCTTTTCCGAACATGGGGCATGGAAACGCCCCAGAATTTGTTCAGTCAGAGAGTCAGAGAAGAGTATAAGCCAGGTACCCAGGGCTCCTGGATATGTTCTACCTATGATCTCAGAAAACAGATGAAAGAACAGAAGGTGCACTGCATGTCACAAAGGTGAAGTATGAGTTACACACCAACATTTGTAATGGAAACACTCTTTCTATTATCATGTAGTCAGCAGATGTTTTTTCATGGTAGGCCTATGAAAAATCCTACATTAAGGATCTGTGATGTATTTTATGATGAAAAAAAAATCATCATTAATTTATTGTAAACTCCCAGGTAGTAACAGCGTAGAAAGAAGCTCACTGTACTTGTACATGTAATACTGTACCAGCCACCATCAGAAAGCTTACTAACTTCCAACCTTGGTAATACTGTGATACTGTGGTCTAGTTGTGAGGTTTGTGGTTACGGGTTGGACTCGATGATCTTCGAGGTCTCTTCCAACCTTGGTAATACTGTGATACTGTGATACTGTAACACTGACAGATTTTGTATTGCTTATGCCTATCTTTCTCAATCTGGAATACATAATTAGATTCTAAATATCATAAAGTCAACAAGAATTTAAATGGGAGCTGTATAACTTCAAAAATACTTAGTTTTGTCAGCCTCCCTAAAGTAAGTTCAGGCCACTAGATTAGAAGGCTTCTTGGTTTTGCCATTTTCATGTGTAATACCTGTTTTAGGAGTGTTTCCCAAATGTGAGGGAAATCATTGTATTCACTGGAAGATGTCCTATTTGAGCAAATTTAGACTGGCAAATATTTAAATGCAGTTGGGCATTTGAAAATTTCACATTTTGTGATTGCTTGATGAAAAGAAAAATAATATTTGCATTGTTTATACTTTAAATTTTAAAGGAGCCATTAGTGCAGAAGGTTAAATTTGGACATATTTATGTTCTCCATGGTACTTTCTAAAGCAGAACTGATAATGGAGGAGTATCAACCCTGAAGCAATTATTAACAACACTATTGAATGTTGTGAATGCCTGTATTAAGTTTTTCAATATTTTAGTACAGCAGCAGTCAGTGGAAGTGCCCAATAGGTAAGTGTGTTCAATACAATACAATACAATACAATACAATACAATACAATACAATACAATGCAATACAATACACCAGGTTGAAAGAGACCTTCAAGATCATCACGTCCAACCCATCAACCAATCCAACCCACCTAAACAACTAAACCATGGCAGCAAGCACCCCATCAAGTCTCCTCCTGAACACCTCCAATGAAGGTGACTCCACCACCTCCACAGGCAGTCAATTCCAATGGGCAATCACTTTTTCTGTATAGAACTTCTTCCTAACATCCAGCCTAAACCTGCCCTGACACAGCCTGAGACTGTGTCCTCTTGTTCTGGTACTGGCTGCCTGGGAGAGGAGACCAACCTCTGCCTGTCTACAACCTCCCTTCAGGTAGTTGTAGAGAGCAATAAGGTCACCCCTGAGTCTCCTCTTCCCCAAGCTAAGCAACCCCAGCTCCCCAGCCTTTCCTCATAGGGCTTGTGTCCCAAACCCCTCACCAACTTCATTGCCCTTCTCTGGACACATTCCAGCAAGTAAACATCCTTCCTAAACTGAGGGGCCCAGAACTGGACACAGGACTCGAGGTGCGGCCTAACCAGTGCAGTGTACAGGGGCAGAATGACCTCCCTGCTCCTGCTGGCCACGCTGTTCCTGATGCAGGCCAGGATGCTATTGGCCTTCTTGGCTGCCTGGGCACACTGCAGGCTCATGTTCAGCCTACCAAGCTGTGAGATTCTGCATTGTATATTAATGTTGTGAGGCAATGTTAGAAAAAGACTGCTATACAGAAGAAGTCAGTAATAAAGATGCTAAGGGATTCTGCCACTCCTAGGCAGAAGGCTGAATGTAGCTATAGCCATAGTTCACAAGAAGTGTAAGTAGGCACTGGGTGTTACTGCAACATCCCAGACACAAACTCTGGTAAATCCAGATATCCTTGTATATGATAGCCCACTTGTTTCTTTGCCAAATGATTGCAAAGACAAGAAGAAATTGTGCTTAGACTTGATAACTGGTAAAGATCAAGAAGGCCAAGTGACAGGAACATTATTGGATCATGTTTGTACAAGCTGATTCATGATAAGCAAGGCTAGTCTTGCAGTTTTCAAAAGACAGATTGTGAGAAGTAAAAGGAATTCCTTACTGACAGTGAAGAAATCAAACATCAGTGTCCCAGCTGGTATTCTCCTGACAGCAGCAGCAGAAGATGCTGTTTGGGAAGAGTGCACAAAAGTAGCCATTTCTTGCAGCTCATCCCTCTCATATGCCCCAGTGCAGTATTAAAGATGTCAGAGATGATTGTTTTCCTGCCTGGTCCTTTTAGCATCCTTTATCGACTTTAATTTGTTTTTATTAACATTATTTTGAAGCTGTTAATGCTGCCTACCTCCATAACCTTCAGCAGAAACAAGTTCCAGAAGCTCACAACTTCCTGCAAAAAGAAACACTTTCTTTTGTTTGATTTAAACTGATGTCCCAGTCATTTCATTTGAATGCTCCACCCATTCATATGGAAAAGGACTGCAGAGTTATTGAAATAGTCCCCACTGTGCTGTTAGCAAAGACAGTTGTGGCTTGGAGATTGGATAGTGTCAATCAGAAGTTCAGCTGAATAAGAATATGTGAAGGAATTAAAAATGTATGGTTACACATCCTTGATCCTTTACAATTATGAAACAAGAACATCAAGTTGCAGCTCAGGTAATAACATTTTTGTTGAATCTGTCAAAAAAGAGATTCTGCCTTGTACATATAAACCACATAATTTATGGTGAAAAAAGTATATCATCAGAGAGGCTACTTGACCTCATGCACTCAAGGTTTTGAAACAAAATTTGGTGGGAGATTACATTTAAGGGTGTGGATTTAATTGAAAATTGGATACAATCCAATGCATACTTAGGAAAGACAACTATTTTCAAATTAGTGTTTTATTTTAATTTCCAACAAGAGAGTTGTTACAAAATTAAGATATCAGTCGCGTTCAGAGAAGCATTTGAATCAGCACCAGAGGGGAAATTATTACTTGAATCCTTAAATACAGAAATTAATGCAGTATTTCTGAGGAGGAATAAGGACTTCCAAAGTTACCTGGAATTCTCTGAGCTGAAAAATCAGTTAGTGGGGTGGTAGGAAGTCATCAGCTGTGGGTCTTGGGACTTGCCATATTTTCTATCAAATGTAACCTTAATTGTCAAAAGTTGGAGTGTGTTCATTTAAAAGAGGATGGTACTTTGGGAGCAGGGGGGATGATGAGAGCAGGCATAAATGGGTGTCAGAAAATAAATCTGGGGCCGGTTTCAATTTCAAGGGAAGAGCTGATCAGATCTCTGATAGCTGTTGAGGTCAAACCTGAGATACTTTGAACATTTGTGATAATCTGTGTTCATGAAAGGGTGTAAACTGCTTTTGAGTAAACTTCATTTAGGAATTCAAAGAAAGTTTATAAAATTAGTTTCTCCAAAAGTCTTCCATTAGTGAGGACACAAAACCTTATCTTTAGACAAGGTATGTTTACAGAAGGCATTAAGCATATTTTCAGTGAGAACCACAGAAGTTTGGTCTCAATGACCTTTGTGTTCCTCAGTTTCCAATCCAAACATCAAATACTCTGCATACTGAAACTAAAAATAATGTGCAGATGTAATTGCTGACAGAGTTTTCAGCAGAAAGCAGCAATTTTTAGAAGCAGCAGACAAGCTCTGTTTTGGCTCAGATGCTGTAATTACAAGATGCTGCCGGAAATTTATTCCAGTAAGTGAGAAAAGAAGTGCTGCTATTCCCAGGAAATAGTGATCTGGAAGGATGATACCAAGAATGCATGTAACAAAAAATATTTGGGAAACTGATTCTTCTTATTTGTCTTCATTACCATTAAAATACACATAGTAATGGGCAGTGATTATTTGAACTAAAACCTTAGGAATGTGAAAAATGTAGCGAGCCACGAAGTGTTAACAAGCGGTGAGTTGCTTCTGCCTCATTTCCTTATGTGAATTCAGTTGGGATTTTTTTTTTTAATGTTATTCAAGATAAAAATTGCATCAAACCAAGTTTTTTTCTGTGTCTCTTTCAGGGAGCAGTGAGCTCTCTGCTTTATTTACCATTATAAATTCAGCTTGCTATCCCTCATCTTTGTTAAGAGGGCTGGGGGTCGGGGGGGGGGGAAGTCATCAGTAAAAATACGACAACACGTTCTTGTGTAGCAGTGAAAGAAAAGCAGAAGCAGCCAGTCTGAATGCCATGTTTTTAGTGCTTCTCTTGTGCAAGTAGGCTGTGAGAGCCTTTTTCTTTTTTTTTCTTTTTTTTTTTTTTTTTTTTTTTTTTTTCACCCCAGCGTCACTGCAATCAGATATATGGGTGCAGCTCTGCTTTACCGCAGCATGATGCAGTTGTGTATAGTTCAGTGTGCTCTTCTTGGAAACAGGCGGAAGGAGAGCAGCTGACCAGAGCATGCAGAGGATATTCATTAGAGGATGGGGTTTTTTCCTAAAGCTAAACAGTACGTGTGAAATTCCTCCAGCTGCAGGAGAGACCGTTTCAGTGGGGCTTCAAGTTGATACGCGGTTCGCAAGAGGAGGTGCATATGCTCGGGCTGTCAGCTACTGATGGAAAAAAAGCTTCAGACAGGCAGACTGCACGTTGTTAAAAGCACAGCTCAGACACCCTTCGGGAAGACACTCTAACTCTGCTTATGGAACAAGTGCTGTGGTACTGCATATCCTTTAACTGACCAGAAGAAATTTACCCTCTAGTGGAATGGAATAAATGAAAATACATGCTGAGTGGGTGAGGGAATAAAATACTCTGCAGATAGAATTAAGTGCAAGCCTCAGAGGAAGAGCAAAGGACAAAAATCTCATGGTGTGTTTTTGTTGTTGTTGAGCTGCCTTTTTTTTTTTTAATGAGCTTACCTACCATGAACGGAAGAAGTGGATCTGCGGAGACTTCATTTCCTCCTCTGACCCCTCGTTTACATCACTAACTGGTGACAGTCACATCTACATACATAGTACCTGCCACTTCAGCTGCTCAGAATTATAGAAGCCTCTTTGTATGCAGCAGACATGGCTAGCCAGCAGGATTCAGGCTTCTTTGAAATCAGTATCAAATATTTACTGAAATCCTGGAGCAATAGTGAGTAGCAGAAGAGTAATCTTTTCATATTACGCACTGCTTGGTAAATAACTAGGCTAACCTAAAGGAGAAAGTCTTATATTTCTGTATGCTTGTGTTATATAAACCAAATAATTTTTGCTTTTATCAGCTCTAAAAATCAGAATGTCAGAGATTTAAACAGGTTTCATTAACTGCAAAAGCTGTAATGAGATTATACTAGATTTGCTTGATTGAATTCTGAAGTTAGTCTGCTTTCTGGCTGTCTCTAACAGTACATAGCAGGGAGTGCATTCCAAACAGCATTTCCTGCCTAGATGTTTATTTGATTTGTTCAGGCTTTATCTAAATATTTCTGAAAATGCTGTTTAATAGCAAGGGTGTGGCTTTGCTTTAAAGTTGTTTTTTATTGATTGTGCACTGAGGACAAAAATACAAGATTATACTTCAGGTGTGAAAGTCATTATCTTAATGTGATGAAAAGCAAAACATCAGTTGCTTATAGCTGCACTTCCCACCCTCTTATGCTTAATTTCAGAATCTTATGCAATATTTCCATCCAGAAAGAATCCATCTGTTTATCTCTCCCAAGCTGGGTTTTGCAGAATGTAAACACACAGCATTTCAGTTTTCCATGGTCTTTTCAGAATTGCTGTTCCTGATTTTCATTGCTCTTTAAATCAGTCAGTCTTCAGATTTGTAGCAATATCCTATAACTAAGACTCCTGAATAAAATTTAGTGCTTGTAAATATATCCAGACTAGATAAGGCCATGATATTACTTTGGGAGAAATTTGCTTTTTAAATTTAAAATACATGAACAGGATATGCCTTTTCTATAGAAAGCATATTAATATGCCTTTTATTAATAGTGCTAAATACCCATAATTAATTGGTTTTAAGAGATAGGATGCTGTATCTCTGGAAAAATCCAACTTGGCTACATAGGCAGTAAGATTCTGATCATCTCACTATCTACTTTAATAATTCCTGCATAAAATACTAATATTTTTTAATTCTATAGTATAAAATATTGCAAAATCTGCTTAATAGAAGGCATATATCTGAATACCTGCAAAGAAATAAAAATGACACCGTATTAGATGTGTGACATGCAAGACTTGTCTTCATTAGATGATATCCATAGAAACTGTATTTTTCCAGGTAATTTGTAGCCTCAGTAACACTGTAGCGCTTATTTAAATCTGTCTGTCTACCACAAGTGTGAGGCCACCATGGAATAATACTACCACCTATACAGCACTGCTTATCTGCCCTCCTTCCAAAATACTTAGTGCATATTCTTTCAAATCAGTGATCCCACGAGGACAGAAAGAGAGTGTTATGATTTGGCTAATGCTAATCCAGTACTGAGAATGTAAGTCTGTACTGTGACAACACAGTCTAAGTTCAGAGAATCATAGAATGTCACAGCTTATGGCAGAAGAAAAACAAGTCAATTTATGGTGCAGAAATCAGATCAGTTCTGGCATTGGTTTTGTGATATATTACTGTAACTTTAAGACTAAGTAAAATCTAGCACTTAAGAATATAAAAATTACAACATTATGGATTTAAATATAACACTTTTTCCCCCCTTCTTTTTCCTCTGCATAGAACTGTGTTGAAAGTATTTCAAAACAACTAGGGTGTTTCTAGTCTGCAATTAGAAATCCTTAAATGAAATTCTGATTTAAGAAAATGGAAATAGACTATGAGTAATTGGTAATTCTGACATTCTTTTAGCTGATTAACACACTTTCAGCTGTATTTCAATAAACAGTAAGAGGAAATACAATAAATTAATCCAGGTTGCTTTAAGCTTGTTGCCAGTTATTTACTTTTTTTGGCTTTCAGTCTGGAAAGCTGTGTTCGTAATCTGTACAGAACCTTTCTAGCTGAAAAGCAAACGATAAGAAGACAGTAGGGAGTTCAAAAAGACCTTTCTTCAGCTCTGCTATGTGATGGGTGGAGCAGAAGAAAATACTTCTCCTGCTTGAGAAACTGCTGGGAAGCCTGCACATGCATGCACAAGAACATGTTTTTCAGAAAATAGGTGCTGTCTCTGCATACCCAAGAGCAGAAGTAAGCTATAAATTATGCCAGGGCATTCACCTAATAGAAAGAGGTCTAACACAGTGTTTTAAATGAAAAACAACTTTAGGTCCTACAGCATGGCTATAGTGTAGAGGTGCTGTCCGTGTATGTTTCTGTGAACTGTCACTTCAAAACAGCAGCTGTAAATAACATTTATCCTTCCTTGGCGTTATGGTCCCACCTAAACCAGTTCTTTCTATTGATTTGTGTCTTGGCTTACACAGAGCATTAACATTTTGTAATAGATTTCCAGCTGTATCTATTGCCCATACCATGAAATATACTCAGTTATTGTACCTGGGATGACAATTTTCTCTAAATTTGCTATCAGCAAACTAGCATTCTTGACATGCTGGGCAGGATTTCAGTTCACTGTCACATAGCACTTGCAGAAGTGTTCACCTAGCATGCTGCTTGGATTTTCATGTT
Source organism: Picus viridis (assembly GCA_033816785.1). Lineage (NCBI taxonomy): Eukaryota > Metazoa > Chordata > Aves > Piciformes > Picidae > Picus > Picus viridis. The sequence continues at coordinate 19,130,987 of CM066566.1, forward strand.
CATCAGCCAGCTAAGGAAGCAGGTAGTTCATGGGCACCGGAATGGATTCATTTTAGGTACCTGTTAACTATTGCAGTCAGGATGTGTGTTTTCAGTAAGCATGCACTCTGGCTCTTTGGGGACAGAAAAGCCAAGTCACAGCCTGGCCTTTGAATCATCCCACCAAACTGTGAGACCTCAAAACACTCCTTTGTACAGCTCTCAAAACAGACTTTTGCTCTGTTTGTGTCAATTAGACACCGTGCACGTCATGTAGTTCTGGAAAATGTTTCTGTGACGTGTAGGAGATGGGATCAGAATTGGGATTCTGTGGTTGGAAAATAAGAATAATCTTATTTTCTTTTTCTTTAAACTTATTTGTGTTCTGATGTTTTCTTAAATATTCAGGATTTTTTTTTTTTAAATCAGTGCTGCATTAGTCAAGAGCTTCATTAATAATTTGCATGACTATTTGAAATTAATTTTTAAAGGACCATGCTTACTCAAGGTGAGTGGTGCTCACTTGGCCCACTGAGGTTAATAAGATGACAAGAATAAAATAGGGCTCACCAAAAGTAGCATGATAATGGGTCTCCTATTCAGATTTGTTATAGGAATATTGCAAAATACTTTTTGCAAATAAATATTTGTAATGTATTCAAAGAACAACATGTGAGTCCACGTGTTAAGAATATAAATGTGGTCTTTCTCTCTTTCTTCAGACTTTTACCTTTTAAATTAATCAGATTGCCCTTGAATTTATTCTTCAAATTAATAGTTTTTTTTAAAAATCTGAATGGAAGCTTAAAAAACAAGATACAGTAAGCTGGAGTACCATCAGTATAAACTGCAGGACATTCTATAATACTGGGGGGGGGGGGGGATAGTGTGGAAGCATATAGATTAGATCAGCAATTCAGTTTATAGGAGGAAAGAATCTGAATGGCACAGGCAGATGGCTCACTTGTGCTCTCACAAGTCATCTCCTATGTGGGTTGGTAGAAGTTGCATTTCATTGTCTCCCAGGTACTAGAGATGAATTTTAAGGTCTTTTTGTGCAAGGACATGAGAGCCCTCATTTTACGTAGTGCACGTTCTACTTGCACTTCTCATACAATGGAGTTATCTTCAGGGCCTTATTTCAAGGATTGCTAAACTTGTTTAACATCTTTGAATGACAAGTTCTTGTTTTTTTCTGTGGACTCATATTGATTTCAGACTTGGAATAAGGCTTTTTTTAGTATTAAGGACTTAAGATCTCTTTCATATGGCTCATACTTCCCTGTCTTCTTCCACAGTAGCCACCATCCACATCAAAACCCTCTTATCATCATCCTTTTCACCTTTGTGCTGTACACAGCCCATTGATCAACCCTGCTACTGCACACCTTTGTCTTTGCCCCTGTAGCAGTGGCTGACAAAAGCCACTTGGTATTTACTAGCGGTGATAACATCAGAGACAGCTTAATCCTGGGAGCGCACAGGCACCCACATCAGATATTAGTTGTGTTGCTCAAATATAGCAGTGTTCCACAAAAGTCCCAGAAGGACCTCTGGCTCCTCAATAGCTTGCTGGTCATGTACCGACCTGAACACAGTACTAGCATCAAAACAACATAAGTTGTCAGAAGAGCATTCAGCATCAGAGATACTTCTCAATGGCCAGTGTGAAGCCTGACAGGTAGTGGTCAGCTGTATTCTGTTCTGCTCTTGAAGATATGTTTCTACCATGTCAGGAATGGAAATTTATGTAGGACATTTAGTCCTTCATTAAATGAGGTAATATATTTAGCAAAAAATTCAGCTTTTTTACAGAGAATATTCATGAAGACCTGTGTCCATGAGCAAGAAAAGGGAATGCCATAGGCAGTTTCTTAGGTAGAAGTCTGCGTTATGTCTAAGTTCTGTGGTGCACTAGGAAGATATTTCTAGTCAGATTTTATTCTGCAGGAAGATGACAGATGGTAACAGCCATTTTGCAGGGGGCACTCTCCAGTCATAGGATCCCGCAAAGTCTCTCAGTGATGGCTACCAGGTCACCCCAACTCCTGTTGATTGCCCATGCTGCATGCATTTGTTTAGAGGCATTTCAGTTGGGCTGTTGGTTGCATCACTTTCTTAGTGGAGCTTCCCTTGATTCCCTTGAGGTATTTCATGGGAGTTTCCTTGTTGGCCTCTACTGCCTCAAGAGCCCCCAGCTCACCTTTGCTGGATTTTGACTGTGCTGCTGGGTCTGGTCAACAGGGTCCATGCCCTCTGTCACAAGTAAAGACAAACATAGACCTGTTTAAGCTGAATACGTTAAGCACACCACGTGACTGTAGCAAGATACCGATGATGGAAAGAAGCTCCTTCGTATTTCTCAGTGCCCACTTAAACACATTCATTGAGCAGGAGCCCATCCTTCTCTGCCATCTTTCCTGCTCTGACATTTCTATTCTTGCAGACCCAAAGTGACCTGATTAAGGAAGCTGAAGTGCTGCAAACCTGCCCTGCAGGGAAAGGACTGGCTAGCTTCAGCCTGAAGCTAGTGGGTGGCCAGCAGCTGAGGAATGGATAGGGACATGTAGCTGCAGAAAGCTGGGAAACAGGCTGGCACTGATGGGCAACTGCAGCCTGGGCTGGGGCTGTGCTTGGACCTGCTCCTCTTGCTTGCTACTGAGGTCTGACCTTAGTACGCCTGCAGAAAGCTGGCCACTTCCACAGCCTCCACCTTTAGGGAGCCCTGGGGACAAAGATTAGTATCTGTTCAGGCCTTCCATGTGACTATGCTCTGGACAAAGGACTCAACTTGGTACTCTCTTGCTACTTGAAGGAAATTGATTGCTTTATCCATTGAGCCTGAAATTAGAGTGCTTAGTGTATTTTTCAGCTCATAAGCAGTCTGTGATTGTGATCAGAAAAGTTACTTGCTTGATAGTGGTGACTTACCTTCCAGGACAACTTTCTTTATATTTGTCTGCAGTTCTGATCCTCTTCACCACACAGCTGGGTTTTAAACCAGAGTGTTTGAGCTCTTTGGGCTCTAGCAGTACCCGGTTTAGAACTTGTATTTTGACATGGTTCTTCTTAAAAGTAAGGGAAAGTGGAAGTTTTATGACTTTAGGGACCTCAGAACTCACTTTAAAAATGACTTTGTTTATTTTTATGACCTTCCAAACTGTTTCTACCATATCGGGAGGGAGAAAAGGATGAGAGACTTTAGAGATGCTTTATTGCGACATTCAGTTTATTTTCAGCATGAGTTTGCTTGTCATTAAAAAGTTTGAATTATTGTAGCAATAGTCTACAAATAGAGTGAGTGCAATCTTAGTACATACATTTTTGTGGTAAAACATCAATCCTAATCTCAAAATAGAAAAGAATCTGGAAACTAGGCATAAATTAGGCATAGGACATCACGGGTAGATATTCCATAAAGATTCCAATAATTTTGCTTGTGGCAAAACGAAACCAATTCTGTTATATTATTATTAACCACTTTGAATGATTAATCTGTAATATCCTTGGGTTTATCAAATTAGCATCAGTTTGATTTTTTTGCTGTATATCTAGTTAATATTCCAAAGGATCAGGGAAAGCACTAACAGTTCTTGTCGTTTCCTCTATGCATGTAAAATACCATTGAATAAGCTGTAGTAGCTTTCATTTTTATGTGTATATGCAAATGTAAAAATTATGAAGATATAAGAAGGGATATATGTAAGTGTAAGGGAAGTGACAGTATATAGGTTACCATAACGTATATATGAGAGGCTGAGGGAGCTGGGGTTGCTTAGCCTGGAGAAGAGGAGACTCAGGGGTGACCTTATTGCTCTCTACAACTACCTGAAGGGAGGTTGTAGCCAGGCAGAAGTTGGTCTCTTCTCCCAGGCAGCCAGTACCAGAACAAGAGGACACAGTCTCAAGCTGCGCCAGGGCAGGTTTAGGCTGGATGTTAGGAAGAAGTTCTATATAGAGAGAGTGATTGCCCATTGGAATGGGCTACCTGACGAGGTGGTGGAGTCACCATCACTGGAGGTGTTCAGGAGGAGATTTGATGGGGTGCTTGGTTCCATGGTTTAGTTGTTTAGGTGGGTTGGATTGGTTGATAGGTTGGACATGATGATCTTGAAGGTCTCTTCCAACCTGGTCTATTCTATTCTATTCTATTCTATTCTATTCTATTCTATTCTATTCTATTCTATTCTGGTATACCAGATACATAGTTTACAATACATAGGTTACAATACATAGGTTCTCGTATAAAATGTACGATAATGTTCGAAGTTTAGTAATGGAGGATAGAAGCCAAAATGCTGTTTAACATTCCTTTTGTATTTTATTCACTTTTGATGGACTCATTTCATTAATAGTTTAAACTCTCTTCTCTATACTGACTTGTGAACAGTAGGAAGCAGCCTCTACACCTCTGGAATTATGATTGCATGTGCTTGTCCAGATTATTTTCTGCATTCATTCCTGAGTTTCTGAGCAGTCAGTAAGTGCTTGGCACTTGCTTGAGTTGGTAGCCCTAGAGACTGCATTCCTGTGGGTGTCAAACCCACAATGGGCACACATGGCATTAGAGTAGCTGTGCCTGGGAGGGCCAGTCAGTATCTTCTGAACACAAGAATGGGATACCTCAATACTCAGGGAAACAGATGTATGAGTCAACTGGCTTGGCTTGTCAGAGACCTCATGGCAGAGCTTCAGTGCAAGAGAGAGCATATTGGAGGTGGAAGCAGGATTTGGCCACAAAGGATAAATTTAGTAACATTGCCTGGGCATGCAGAGATGGTGCTTGGAAATCCAAAGCTCAGCTGAAGTTGGGAATTGCAGGGGATATCAAAAGCTGCAAGAAGCATTTTTCTTGCTTCATTAGCAGTCAAAGGCTGAACAAGGAGAATGTGGACCCATTGCTGAGTGGGCAGGGGATTTAGTGACAGTGGACTAAGATACTGAGTGCCATCTTTGACTCAGTCTTCACCAGCAAGATCTCTCCGGCCTCTATCTGCCAGGTGATGGGGTGCTCCTTGATGTGCTACTTTAAGGAAGAAGCGTAGAACTTGTGCAAGTCCAGAGTTCAGGAGCACACTCTTCCTCACAGGAACTTCCACACAAGAACTGAGAAGCTTGACAATTCTACACATATTTATCATCTTTTATATATTGCAAATTATAGTCACCCTAAAAACTGAGGGATGGCAGAGCTATCCACAGCAGACAGCCGAGCTATCCACAGCAGACAGCAGAGCTTGCTAAAACAAGTGGCTGACTGAAACACATCTGAGAAATACTGGCTTCCTAGTTTGCACTGAGCCAAGTAGCATTGGTTTCACTGAGCTGTGAAATGAGATCACCAATAGAGAGAGACCATTAGCACTAGTGGTTTGTGCATAATACCAAGGTCACGGATGCAACTGGTATTACTGAGAGAGTCAACTCTATGACATCCCAGAAGGGAGGTTTGGGGTGCTTTGCAGACCATTCCTTTGAAGAGAAGTCTGAATGTTGTTTTGTAAATACTGTGGGATAACTGTAGTGACACATATCACTTGTCTCCAGGGGAGTGTGTTGCTGATAAAAAGCTTATTTTAGGTGATTGGAGCCTTAGCAGAGCAGTTTCACACATTAAAAAAGGGGATCCCTTCAAGAGACATGCTGTACAATCTTTACTCTGACTGTTTTCTGTGTTTGCAGAAACTGGCTGTCATCAAATGTATCACTAGTGCATACAAGTGGAAAGGCTGCTTGTGGGTTTTGCTAGTCAGTGAAGGGGGTCAGGAATTGTGGTTTGCCTGTGGCCAAAACATGAAGATATTAGATGCATCTGTGTTCTCCAATCAAAAGAATGTAACAGATCTTAATTATTACTGTTCTTGATTTTATTTATAATTGTGAAATTGCAGGTGGCAACCAGCAGTACCTGGTTCAGCAGGAAAGTCTGCCAAGGGTACTGTTTTGCAGGAATTCTCCTATAACTAGCTGACCATTACACTGCCATTTTTTCCTAATCTTTAGCTATCTAGCTCTCCTCCCATCTGTAATTTTGAAGAGTCTCAGCTTGCATGTGGAGAAAATTCCACTTCAAAGTACGGCGATGTGCCAATGTGTTTGTGCTTATATCGAGTCCCTTGAACAATTTTCGTTGAGCAGAATATAGACAATTGTCTTACTGCACTTCTGGTGTTTACGAATGTCTTTAAATGTCTGGATCAATTTGCCTGTTTAATCAGAAGGATATCTGTATAGAGTTCTAGCCAAAGTTCTTCCTTGATTGTACAGTGCGTTTCTGCATATACTCACACTAATGTTTTGGTGTGTGTTTTCAGAATGATGTTTATTCTGTGTGTATTAACAGAGCTATCAAGTGTTGAAAGTAGTCTGAAGTACCTGACATCAGGTTTTGCAAGTTGTTCCTTTGTAACTGGGATTATTTTTAGTTTGCTTCCCAGTGGAAGCAAAACTTAGGTCTGCGTGCCTATTTTGAACATGTTGACTAAATTCAGAACAATTCAGGGAAGGGTAGAGTTCTTAAAGATACCAGAATTTCTACACAATTTGTAGAACAAGGCTATTAGGAAGTGAAGAGGGGTGTACACCTGCTGAGAAATGGCAGCGTAAGCTTCCTGTCTTCTTAGACATAAGAAAATCCGTCCTCTGACAGCCTTTGTAAATACTCCAGCTGTGACAAGCTTCAGTCACACCTTCAAGAGGACTACACAGGAGACTCATAGTGTTGGTTATTTTAAAGTATGTTTACAGTATGCAAATTGACATTCGTTAGTTCAAATGCAGGCAGACTGCTGCTGAAAATATCTTGATTCAAATGGTTTACATGATGATAATATTCATACAGCGCTTCCCATCTGGAAGCTTTACAGACTGAGATTCTTTCAGCATTATTACATGGGTATGAAAGATGGAAGTAGTATTCTTTTATTGCTATTACTGGGAAAACTAGAAGAGAGATATTAAGAAACACAAGACTGCACATGAAACCTCTGTTAGAGCTGGAAATGAAGCCCTGTGTTCCATTCTTTTACTGGAAGAACCTTCCTTCTTTCACATTCTTGGTAGCCAAAGGACACATTGTGAATCATGACTCAACTAGTTATTATTTCTAATTAGAATTTTAATTGGCAGTAAGTTAGTAACATTAAAATGGAAGTGTCCTTGGATTATTTTAAATTCCACAGGGTGCAACTTTATTGCTACTGATGCCTCATTGAAGGCAGGTGTTTGGAACAAATAACCTCACCCTCTATCTGAACCAAAGCTAGATGGTTGCTTTGATTTTTGTTCTCATTGGCAGGAAAATGTGGCAGAGCAGCGCATGTATTCTTCACTGAGATGAGTGCTTGATCAAGAGCACTCTTCAGGAAGCAAAAGTTGGAAAGGATGGCTTTTGGAATAAAAAAATAGCAGGGGTTCACAGTAAATTAAGCAACGTCTCAACCTGTCCATAGTGTATCATCTTTAACATTTATGTCATGAAATATAGGATGGAAATATTTTCAAAGGGAAAGTGAAATTTAAAATTTTTATTGTTTTTACTCATTTGCCAGACGTGTTCAAGCAGTAAGGGACAGGGCAGGTAAAAGTGAGTGTTACAGGGAGCTGCAGACATCTATGGCAAGTGAAATAAATCACTAAAATTATTTTGCTGAGCTTTTAGAAACTAAATTCTTAATACAGACTGGTTACATTTTATAGAATTATGGGGGGGGGTGGGGGAAGAAAAGGATATTTGTTAGGATATTTGTTAATGAATATGTTTGTATATAGTGCTGTGCCTACTGCTTTGTGTAAAACCCCTCTTTACTGTTGCCAAGCATTTTCCCCAAGTTCCATGGTTTGGGATAAAGCAGTTCTAAACGTAATGTCCCTGAAGGTGTATTTTGCAACTTTCTGCAGAAATGGTTCTGCCCTCTGTAAGAATGAGAAAGTGCAAAAGCACTGTTGTTTGTTAGCGTTAAAAGTTCTCCTGTAGAGGACAGTGGAGGTGGGTGGGGAAAAGTGAGGGCAGAGAGGATAGCTAATCCAGAATCAAAGCCCAGTGAAGGAATGAAAGGGGAAGATGCGGGGGAGTTATTGTGGGGGAGGAATCAGAAATAGAGGGACTGATACTTCCTGAACAGTGGGAGTGCAAATGAAGAGTGACTGGTAGGAGATGGGAGCATGGCAAGGACTGGAAAAGGGTCAGTGAAGGGGCAGAAGGAGGGATAGGACAAGGATGAGAAGGGTGGAAGGACAGGATGAGCAATATTTGCCTGGGCGAGGAGAACAATGTAAGATAGTCGGGGACTGGAATGGGGAGCCTAAAGTATAGAAGACACAGCTGTGAGGACACACCAGTTTAAAAAGGGAGCAGCTGGGGAGATGGGGGAGGTGAGAGACAGAGAATTCCCCTCCCAAAGCACAGCATGCAGTGCAGGAGTCCTGATTGCTGTCCTGCATCCTCACTTTATAGCAGATCCCTCCAGCAAGGAGGAGCCTTGCTTTGCCATAATGCTTGGGTTAGGTGACAGAAAGTGGTAAAGTTACCAGGTGAGGACAGCAGCAAGTGACTTGTGGATGCTGTTAAGGTAAGCAGCTCAACAGTGGGTTCCTGTGGCATCAGATTTATTGTATGTCTGCTGTATTACCTTGCTTATCATTTTCACTTCTGAAAGCCTGAATCCAATGAGGTAATGCTGCATGTAATGGAAAGCACACAGATGTACAAAAAATCCGCTTATTATTTATTTATTAACACTTGTAATGAAGTAGCAGATAACTTCCTAACACTTTCTCCTCCAATGCAGCAGGTAGTGTATAGGCTAATGATAAAAGCTAGTTTGTCCTAGGATCTCCCAGGGAAAGATGTTAGACAGATCTGGGGTTTTTCACAGAATTCTCAGCTGAATGAAGAAACAGATCACATTTTTGAGTGTCAGTGAATAATTAAGTGTCAGCGTACTTTCAAGCATAATGGTTTTATGAGGCACTGCAAATAAAGTATCCTTGCTGATGGTTTGTTGTCACACTAGATTGAGCTAAGCAGTTGGGTACTGCAGGGGGGATTCTAGGTTTTATTTTATTTTACATCCTCATTAAGGATTTGGAGGAAAGTCAATGACATTTGTGGCCATCATTATATTAGAATACCTAAGTATTGGCAAAGAAAAAGTAGGGGAAAAAAGAATAATCAAATTAAACAGGGGTTTATTTAGAGTAAAAACCTTAAAAATATAATGCCATGGGAATCAGTAAATGTCTTCTGCCTTTTTTATTTTATTTCTGAGACTTGAAAAACAAGGCTGGCTACTGTTTTTAGCTTCAGTGTAATGGCACTTCCCTGGAGGGGGTGGCACAGGGTTGACTTGTCTTCTGCACTTGCAAAGAGAGAAGGCCCATGGACATGCATAGATGCACCTGGGCCAGCTTCCCTGCTCTATTTTGCCCAAGGTGGGGATCACAGCAATCAGTCTGCTACAGCAGAGCTCTGAGAATGGCAATTAAAAGTAAGCATTTGTCATTTGTTTGATGATAAATAGTAGTCCTTCAAGGAATAACATGGAAGCATCACACTAACGGCAACTTAGAGATTTGTCTTAATTTGTCATGTGTTTATGATATTAATAGACATAATAGGCTTTCTACCTAATATTAATACCATTCTTTCCAGTCTATTATTACTTTCTGCAGTCATTTTCTTGGTACAAAAAAGTTTCTATTCCTGTAAAATAAATTAGATTGTTTCTACAAAGTTGCTACCACTGATTTTAATCAAGTATCTTTCTTGACTAGAATCATAGAATCAATAAGGTTGGAAGAGACCTCAAAGATCATCAAGTCCAACCTGTCACCCAAGACCTCATGACTACTAAACCATGGCACCAAGTGCCATGTCCAATCCCCTCTTGAACACCTCCAGGGAGGGTGACTACACCACTTCCCTGGGCAGCCCATTCCAACACCTAATAACTCTCCCTGTGAAGAACTTTCTCCTTACCTTGAGCCTAAACTTCCCCTGGTGCAGCTTGAGACTGTGATTAGATCAATATAGATAGATAGATCAATATAGATTAATTACAATATAGATTATATATCTATAATCTATATATCAATATAGGTTAACATAGATTGATTACAAAGGATTGTATAGTACTAGTCAGATCCTCTTGCACAGCTAGCATATATTCCAACCATTTGCATACCACATATCAGCTTCATTAACAAAAAAAGCCTGCCTGCCTGATATATCATACATTTTAAAGATTACATGTTGTCCTGGTTTAAGGCCAGACAGGTCCTCTATTGCCCCTGAAAGGGGCAAAAGAATGATGCTCTCACAACAATGGTTTGGAAACCAATAGAAAGTTTAAATGGAAAAGCAATTGGTGTTTTACAGAAATCTACGAAGCATAGTGACAAAGAATCCCAAAGCATACAGAGTCCCTTACACTACACCCAAAGGCCCCAAACACCTCCCTTCTTCCCACCTGAGGGTATACCCAAAACCCCTAGGGCTCTTTCCTGTCCCGTCCCCCCACTAGGCTAGTCACAGGCTGGCCAGGTCTGAGACTGCCCTCCTCCCCACCTTCCCCTCCCCACCTTCCCCTCCCCCATCATTAGGCCTAGCCAAGCCTAAGAGGCCTTGACATACCCCTCCACCGTTACCCAATAGGGAGCATCTCCCACGGGAGCAGAGAGGGAAGAAAGAGGAAGAGAATGACTTTGCAGATGGGTTTATAGGGTACAGGACTTATGGGTAGAAATATGCTGTTTCCTATATCCACCTTACTGGGTTGGGCACTCGGGACACCACAGGTGCAACTTATATGGCAGTAATAGGAGGCACCCAGCCTAAACTGCCCCACATGTATATCATGATATCATCAGAACATGACTTCTTGTTATAAGGTTTTCATTTTTATATTATTAAATCCAGAAATGACATTTCAATTTGATATCATTTACATTTATTGTGTCAGTCGTGCACCTACTTTATAGAAGCAGAGCTGGAAATAGTTGGCTGGAAGGTTGACTGCTGTATATGTATGTGTGTGTGTTTGTGTATGTAAATACATTAAAATTTTCATCTTGCTAATTAATAAAGAAAATGATCTTCAGTCATTGAACTGTCATTGTCACTTTTACTGTAATTTAGTGTCATGTAATTTTCAGTGTTTGTTGCTCATAGATTAACTAACTAAATGGCAGCTACTGGTCTAGAGCCATGCTTCTTGTTATATTTTATCTCTAATTCAAAGCACATTGAATTATTTATTCAAATTTGTCAATCTTCAAGATTGTCAAACCTGAAACAAACAGGACATGGATAGTCCTCATTATTCTGGCTGATAGCCAGAAAATGAGGGTGCACTCCAAGAAGATAGATGAGAGATCAAATCCTGAAGTTTAATTAAGCATTTACCCAAAGCTACCACACTCTGGGTGAGTTTTTCATCCATTAAGCTGTTACATGAAAAGCAATTTCAAACTGGAAAGGAGAGGAGCTGCTTCTCTTCTCTGCTTTGTATATTTGTAGTGGCCCAATGTGAGGTCCTTGTGGGGATGTATCTAAGGCAATGCTTGGCCCAGTCTGGCTGTTGTGGGTCATATTCTGAGCTGCTGCCTGACTCACCTGACTGTTTAGATCAATTTTTTTTGTTTTCTGCTCCAAAGGCCAGGCTTATGCACCCGACTTCTCAAGTGACTTGAGCCCTGAGTAGAACTGTCTTGGAAATAACAAATCCCCACAATGGTGATGGTCAGCTGAGACTGTACTGAAAATTTCAATGCCTCTTTCCATTAGTATGTGGAAAGACATGTCAGTGCTGATGTTCAAATTCTTAGTTTTCTTAACAGCCTTATGCACTGTAAGGTACTCAAGGTTTGTGCTTCATATATTTTTGTGTATTCTTTCTTACTGACAAAGCCATTCATTATCCTTGGGTTGCTATGGAGTAATGATCACACGGATCTGGGAATAATAACCCATTATACTAATATAGCTTGTCATTGTGTTTGATGCGATGTGATGTCCCATAACAACAGCTCATGCTTGTAACTAAAACACTTTATGGTAAGATCACAGTTTATGGCACAGCACTGCCAACCATTGCCTATCTTCTTTTCACTGCATTATCTTTTTGAATACATAACCTACTTACAAAACCATGTATCCATTTTTAAAGTCAATATTTAGGTCAGTATTGTTCTATGGTGAGAATCAGAAGGCTTCCAGAAAATTCTGGCCTGTTTGCTTAGAGCAAGAAACATAGCTTTATCTTGTGAGCTCTCCTGTCCCACTTGGAACTTCAGCTTTGTGTTACAAAGTTCCCTTTGGTACAGAAGAAGAACAATTTGCAGGGTTTAGTGAATTTCTTAGGTGCCACAATAGAAGAATGTAGGAAATTACTTCCAATAGTTGGAATACATAATTCTGTAATGCATACAGCATTACTACAACCTTTCATACATACCCAAATATGATTTTATTTTAAACTACACAAAGAACAGGCCTTGAGTCTTTGTATTGATTCAGTTTAGTTCTGTAACAGATGAATAGGCATTTGTTAGTAATCTGTACCATCCACTATGGTGTGATTTTAACTTTTTCCAGATTCTCAGGACACTCCACCTTCCTGTGCATGTGATGATACCTTCAGTAATAACATTTCAGCCATGATTCTTCTGTGCTCCTCACACATTGACTCAGCCAGTGGGAATATGTCTTCCATGGAGCATATCACTGCACCTTCAGAAAGCTCCACTCTTATATAGAAACACTTTCTTAAGGCAAGCCACTGTTTCCTATGGGTATAACTTACAAGGCATTTTAAAAAATTATTCTGGCCATGTACTTTTTCTTCAAAATATTCCCAGAAAATTGAATCATCCTAGTAAGTTTCCTCCCCTTTCATGTTTCCTGAGGTGTATTGTAGATAGAAAAGCCTTAGAATCAGCTTCTGTTTTGGCAAAGCATGTTTGGCACCAAACCGTTGTGCAGGATTACATGCTGATACTCTGATCATGTAAGTTGTATTTGTATCTGGATGTACAAAGAGATATCAGGTACTGATAGGCATTCAGACTTAGGCCTCTTCATGTTTTCGAGATTAGAGATAGGAGAATCCTTTTTAGAACATCTGTATCACACTTTCACCAATGAAAGATTGTTCTCAGCAGTATGTTTTCTACTAATGTATTCAACGAGTCATAAATTATACAACCAGAAAAACCATTGTGTCATCCAATCTGTTCTTCTCATAGAGCAGGCTTTATGGCTCTCTGAATTAATTTCTGTTTGAACCAAAGTGCAGCTGAAAAAAAAAAAAAAAAATCTTAATTTAAAATTTCTACTAATGGAAGAATCAGCACCATCCTTAATAGCATTCTGGCAGTTAATTTCCTTCCCTTTGTGTTTAACTTCTTTAATGCATTCGTCTAGTTTAAAATTCCAGACGTTGGATGGTACTGAGTGAAGAGCTGTCTGGTAGCAAATTTCTGTTCCTCACATATTTATGCTTAGCAAGCGTGGAAGTCATCTCACCTAATTTTCAGGCATCCTTGGTGTTTTATATTGCATCTGACATAGTCGAGGCTGGGTTTCCTGATAGCCAGTGGAGAGAAATGTGGAGGTTGTAGCCAGGTGGGGGTTGATCTCTTCTCCCAGGCAACCAGCACCAGAACAAGAGGACACAGTCTCAAGCTGCACCAGGGGAAGTTTAGGCTGGATGTTAGGAAGAAGTTCTTCATAGAAAGAGTTATTAGCCATTGGAATGGGCTGCCCAGGGAGGTGGTGGAGTCACCTGTAGGAAGAGACTTGGTGGGGTGCTTGGTGCCATGGTTTAGTTGATTAGATAGTGTTGGATGATAGGTTGGACTCAATGATCTCAAAGGTCTCTTCCAACCTGGTTAATTCTATTCTATTCTATTATTTCAGGGTACAATTCAGATGAGCTCCTTTAGACATGCTTGTTAGGAGGTACTGAAACACACCTTGGAAGTGCCTGGGTGGTTGTGTTGTCTAACAAGGCATTTTGGGTTGAGTGGCTCCATGTAAATATGTTTCGCAAATAGGTTCTGTGTAACTTTCTCATGTTCAAACTGAGCTTTAAGGCAAGTTTTCCAGTCATTAGTTATAGTTGCCTTTCCTGAATGTCCTGTAGTTCTCAAGCTGCAGACACCAGAACATGGCTTAGTACCCAGCAGTGGTTGTCAGAAAGACTGGCAGTGAAGCAGTAGAGCTTTCCTGCTTTTGATTGTGTTTATCCTGCTTGAAAAGGCTCTCCTTGCCTCTTCAGGTCACAAGAATAATGGCCTGTTTTCAACCCGTTACTCATCCTGGTCTCAGGCCCTTTTCATAACCAGTGCTTCCCAGGAATAGAAAGCCTCATTCTGTCCATGGGGCATGCATTCTTTGTCTCTGGCTATGCCGTTCTCCATAGGTTAGAATGAACGTCTCATTTATTCTTTGCTTGCATTTAGTTTTTGAAATGCTGTTCAAAATGGGATATTTTACACATGTTTTTCTTTTGCCTACCACTGCTAATTTGTCTTTTGTCTCTAAACCTTTTAGAAATGTTTTAAATTTTTTGTGTCAGTAACAGTAAGGATAAATAGTACAGGACCAAGAACTGGTCTCTGTACCTCCACTAGAAGTACATTCATTAGAGTACGATTTTTTTCTTAACCCATGGTGAAAAGTATCTGTTACCTAGCTCTTAATCTATTTTTGTTGATTTTTTGGTTCTCATTTTATAGTTTGCTAAGACACCAATTCAACTGCCAAACGAAAATATAAGACTATACCTTTAAACTTGTTAATCAGATTTATAATCTCTTTAAAAGATACATTTAGTTTAGTAACATCTACTTTTAATAAACCTATGCTTATGGCATGTTATTATGCTCCAGTTCTTTATTAATCCAATGCATCCGTTCCTGGATTAGTATCAGGGCAACTGTGTTGCAGTTGCCTGGATTGTCCTTGCTGACACTTAAAATCTGATACAATATTAGTTTTGCCCCAACCCTCAGGAATACTGAATTCTGCTTTGAATATCCCATAAAAGGAATATTTTTATTATTTTCAGATGTAATTAGGCTCCTCAGTTTTTCTAAGGAATTAATCTGTTTTCTCAGGGTTTAAGATGTTTATTTGGAAAATCCAACATTAACCTTAGGATTCTTCCTTTGTTTCCACAACTAACTGTTGCAGAGTTCATCTCTAGAGGTGCCTGCTCCTCTCCAAATTTAACAAGTATTTCTGGCAGTCGCTTATTCCAAAATATTTAGACAGTTCAATATATGGAAGGAGTTTTCTGTCATGGACCACTGACCAGCATGAGAGCAATGTTCTGTCCATGTTGTGTTTGCTGTTTGCAACTGTCTGGTCATGCAGAAGGTCCTTCGGACAGCGGCTCAATTCCATGCGCTTCACTCATCTATTCCAGTGAAGGTTTTTCAGTAGGCAGCTATACTCAAGCCAAGCTTTCAAAACCTTCACTGAGTTCATGTGAATAGTAAAAGTCATTATCTTGTCCCTGGTGATTTTGCACTTCAGAATCACTGTGAGAAATATTTATGTCCTGGAGTCTGGGTTTGGCACAGCAGCAAACATTTGAATTTGCATTTAAATTTTGTGGCTAAGAAAAAAGTGAACCCTGCTTTCAAAGAGCTGTTAAAGTAATGCTAATAAAGAGTTATCAGAGACTACTGCATCATAATGATGTATGGCTAATAAAAGATAACCCATGGTGCGTTGGGTTTTCTGTAAGCAAAGAGGCCAAAATCATGTTTAATTTAACACAGAAGATACATAGTGTTGTGAGTGGACTGCTGCAGCCACTATTGAGTAATGACAATAATAATTCTATGAGACAGAGTAGGAGTTAGATAACGACAATTATTAATCCTGATTTTGGCTGCAAATACTTTTCTCTCATTTCTTTGTATAGATGTTACTTTCCATGCTGCGCTGCAGAGAGAAAGATGAATGGATGTCTGACTTATTCTCACGTTAGTCTTTATTCACAGAAATCTCTCCTGTGGTTTCTTCACAGAAAGCTTCACAAAATTTTGTGAAGTCTTCTTGGTCTATGAAGGTTTGGCTTGCCAGTTCATAGTGCCAGCTTGCGGCTTGGTTTATTCCTGGTATTGTGCCATTTTCCACCCACGTAGCCAGTAGCAGCTGAGATACACCACCATGCAGTTCAGTCTGTACAAGATGCTCCTGAAGAATTTACAGATTTAAGAGGGAGAGTCATCTCTTATAACCCTGGATGTATATCTTTGTTGTCATTTCTCCTTCAGTAGTCACTGACAAGTGATAGGCACATCTAGAAAGTGATTTATTCATTTTTAAGCTAAGAATCTAAGAAGGACATGATGAATCACCTAGAAATGTCAGTCTCTCTTCATTTACTCTACTTGGATCCTAAATGGCTAGATTAAATTAAATGCTTGGCCTGTTGATACCTAAATTGGACCTTGCCCTAAAATGCAGCTATAGACTAGATGAAGTCAGGGAAGCAACTGCAGTTTTTCTAGATTTTTCTAGATAATTTCTGTTGTGGCATAAAATAAGCAAATCTCTTTAGGAAATGAACTCTTGGACATTTAACAGTGTTAGGTCAGTAGGACTGTGCCTACAAAAAGGCTGGGGAGGGTCTTCTTAGGATATCAGGTAGTGATACAACTAGGGGGAATGGAATGAAGCTGGAGGTGGGGAGATTCAGACTGGATGTGAGGAAGTTCTTCACCATGAGAGTGGTGAAGCCCTGGAATGGGTTGTCCAGGGAGGTGGTTGAGGCCCCGTCCCTGGAGGTGTTTAAGACCAGGCTGGATGAGGCTCTGGCCAGCCTGATCTAGTGCAGGTGTCCCTGCCTATGGCAGGGGAGTTGGAACTAGATGATCCTTGTGGTCCCTTCCAACCCTGACTGATTCTATGATCATGCAGTTTCAGAGAGAAATGAGTGACAGTCTGTTTCTTTTTGTGTGTCAGTAATAAAATACTGCTTATGTTTGTACAAGTGCATTACAACACACTCAGGTTTTCGTTGATGTGAGTACATTGCACAGAAGTCACATCATCCATATGCAATATGCCATTTTTGCTCCAGTGAAACACATGAGTTTTAACAGCATGAACTAACATCTGTCAGTGGTTTGGAAGAACAAATGTGGACAAACAGACAATGAAAATTCAGGGGCGATTCTAGTTCTAACATCTGAGGTAGCTATTGGAATTGGTATAGGACTCAAATGCAAACATTTAATGTTTTTGTACAGTAAAAAATTAACTTAATTATATATAATATTAATTATATTAATTGTTATTATATTAATTATATTATTATATATTATTTTACTCTACAATATTTAAAGATAAAAGGAGAAGTCTGTTATCTCTACGAGAAAATGTATAGTGAAGGAAGATGCAGGTTACATCCTCTCTGTTTGCTGGTCCCTCAATACAATACAATACAATACAATACACCAGGTTGGAAGAGACCTTCAAGATCATCGCGTCCAACCCATCAACCAATCCAACCCACCCAACAACTAAACCAAACCTCTTTTGGAAGTAAATATTCCTTCTTTTTCAGACTCTTCTGGACTTGTGCTTCCTCAACATTCTTCCAAATTCCCTAAAAATAATTCTTCTGCTAGCACCCATCAACCACAAAACAAGTATCTTCATCTCCCTGTCTCTGAAAAGGAAAGCAAACCCAACAAAAGTCTGTCTAAAAATCTTGTATGAAGCTATTTTCTGATCCGACAAAACCAAAGTGGAGGCTGGCTTTTCCCCGTAGTGCATAAAGAACTATAAAAGAAGAGTATGAACATCTTTATTTTAAATAAAATGCCTTTCAAGCTCTATTTGAGTCCAGTGAAATTCTGGCATAATTTCAGAAATAAACTGTATTATTAAAAAAACCCAAACAAACAAAAACCCAGTTAATCCACTCATCAGAAAATTGTGATCTGAATATATCTTTCCACCCTTACTTGGAGGTTTTACCTTTGGAATATCTGGAAAGATAATAAAACTTTTGAAGTTACCAAGATAAGGTATCAATGTTTTGCTAGTATAGTCTTAATCTCAAATCAGCCTTCAAAGAGGCAGCTTGTCATTACCATGTAAAGCACAGAAATTGAGCAGTATTTCAATTTGAGTTGGATCCCATCAGAAGCAACACAAATATTTCCTTTAGTAAGAAGGCACTCCCAAAATGGAGCACCCAAATGGCGGTTGAAAATTGTTTTGAGATTGTCTGCAAAATTTCCCACCACATCATTTAGTTTTTTTCAGTCTTTAATCTCATAATAAACAAAGCCATTTCTAAAATAGGCAGAGCTAAAAATCTTTATGTTGTATGCCTAGATTCCCACATATCTTCAGCATGTTGGTATATGGAAGCAAGTAAAAAAATACCTAGATGAAAAGGACCATAAAAATAAATAATAAGCAAAGAAAATGGACAGGGTGGGGAATTGTGTTCCTGCCTTGTTCAGATGCCTTTCAAGGATCTGAGATAAGAAGCTAGGGAACATTGTTGAGCTGCTCAACCCCTGACCTGCCACTTACGAGAAAGAGAGATGGAAAATCTATGTGTTACAGGACCATAGCTACTAGGAGCTTTGCCAAGTCAGTGAAAAGGACTTTAGAAAATAGATGGACATATATGACAGGATTTCCTGTTTGTTTATTTGTTTTGGCAGTCATCATTCTTGAATCTCCTACATATGGAGACATAGTCTCTTTGCAAGAGGAGAAAATGTTCCACATGCTGCTTTCCTTTACAAGGTCTCTAATCAATTACTCCTCTCTCACATAGAGTTGCAGTTGCAGTTACATCTGAGGATGTAACACCTGCACTTACCTGTCTGCCAGAAACAGAAGCATGAGGGCTGGAAGATTGCTGGTGGCTAATAAAGCGAAACAAACAGTTTTAACCTTTCCAAGGTACCAGGCTGAACAAGATCCTTAGCTTCAGAGGTAACAGGAACTTTACCACATCCATGTCATATAAAACCTGTCAGTGTGTGTAGGGACTGTTCTAACGTCTCCCTAAGCTTAGGCAAAGACATCTGTATTGACCTGCTCATTTCCTAATGAGGTTCATCTTAGAAGATGGCTTCTTCATAAACATCTCTGTGTGGAATGAGCATTAAAGCTCTTTGTAGACATGCAGAAAACATCCCTCGTGAATGGTATTTTAGCATGGCTGAGTGGCCATATGCTTACTTTCATGGATGCTGCATTTTGTTTCTATCCTGCAGAGGACTGCATCTGATTGTAAAGAAATGATCACATCTGAAACTTATTCTGAGGCTCCATTCTGCAAATTATTGTCCACCCTTGGATTCAGGGGAGGGCAGAATGGGTTTACTACAAGGATTTAGCTTTATGGCCTGAAATGTTCAGTCTCACTGAGGTTACCATATAGTCATGGTCTGGTTTAAGTCTGCTGTTTAATAACTTCTCTCAAGATACTGAAAATAAATTGAGGAATGGCCTGTTTGTGCACATGCAGGCACACACGTGAAGTTCAAGCCTCCTTTTTCTTGGCTATAGACTAGTTGCTTGGGTGAAGCTCATACTTTATTGGCAACTCTGCCACTTGGCAGGTGCAGTAATTAATTTACCTTGTCTTTTCTGTCTTTGCTGTTCTTTGTGTCCACATTGAATTTACACACTTATTGTCATAGAATGAAAAGAAAGTTTGGAAAAGGATTGCCCAGACAAGTCTGTAGTTCAACAAATAGTTTGAAGAGAGTGGAATAAATATATCTAAACCTGGCAATAGCATTTTTTCACTAAGTCTTCAAATAGAAATTATTTAAAATTGGGGTCTTATCTCAGTTAAATCTGTAAGCAAGTCCTGGAATTCCTTTATCACTGCAGATATCTCATAGATTCATAGAATGCTTTGGGTTGGAAGGAGCTTTAAATATCCTGTAGTTCCAACCACCCTACCATGGGAAGAGACATCCTCCACTAGACCACATTGCTCAAGGCCTCCTCCAAACTGGCCTTGAACACCTCCAGGGAGGGGGCATCCGTTACCTCCTTAGGCAACCTGTTCCAGTGTCTCCCCACCCTTACTGTACAGAGTTACTTGTATCTAGTTTAAAACTACCCTCCTCAAGCTTCAGTCAGTTCCCTCTTGTCCTATCACAATAAGCCTTTGTAGTCCTTCTTAGCTTTCTTGTAGGCCCCCTTCAGGTACTGGAAGGCCACTCTAAGGTGTCCCCAGAGCCTTCTCTTCTCCAAGATGAACAGCCCCAGCTCTCATAGCCTGTTCCCGTAGGGGAGGTGCTCTAGCTCTCTGATCATCTTTGTGCCCCTCCTCTGGACCGGCTCCAGCAGTTTGATGCCCTCCTTCTGCTGGGAGCACCAGAACTGGATGCAGTACTCCAGGTGGGGTCTCATGAGAGCAGAGTAGAGAGGGAGAATCACCTTCCTCCTCTTAGTAGTATTCATGTTGGGTGAAATTGATTCCCTATGAAGAACAAGGCCAGCGCTGGTACCACCATAGCTTAAACTTTTACTTTCTAAAGAATCTGGATGTGGGACTCAGATATGCACTCAGTGCTTCCTAGTCTTTTCATTTTTTGATTGTAAATCCTCTAAGAAAGGATCAGAAACATAAAAAGGTCACACATTAGTAACATCAATTTGCCATCACAGTATCACAGTATCACCAAGGTTGGAAGAGACCTCAAAGATCATCAAGTCCAACCTGTCACCATAGGCCTCATGACTAGCAGCCCATTCCAGTGGCGAACGACTCAATGAAGAACTTTCTCCTCACCTCGAGCCTAAACTTCCCCTGGCACAGTTTGAGACTGTGTCCTCTTGTGCTGGTGCTGGTTGCCTGAGAAAAGAGACCAACTCCCTCCCAGCTACAACCACCCTTCAGGTAGCTGCAGACAGCAATAAGGTCTCCCCTGAGCCTCCTCTTCCCCAGGCTAAACAATCCCAGCTCCCTCAGCCTCTCCTCACCATAAAGTCTTGTACTGTAAATAAATATATTGCCTATCATATGTATTGCAAATTATTAATATTATGTTTTATTGGTCAACTGTATGCCTTTATGATTTTTTATTTTGTTAAAATATTCAAACTAATTATTAAAATAATGCTAGAACCACATCTTACTAATATGCTGTAATAGCATTTCCCTTGGAAATCTTTGTTTCTTTCACCAAGATAACAATTCTTTCACCAAAAATTTCCTTTACATTTAATTTTCTTTGCCTACCAAGCTAAACTAATCGGGAATGTTCACCTTCAAAGGGTGAAAAAGCCACCTTTAGGTGACCTTGGTACCATATCCTGAGAAACTAAGTTCTTCACACTTTGTTAAATAATGTGTTTTCTTTTTAATATCGTAATTGTGGTTTGAGAACAAAAAGAATTTTCTTAAGAGTTATTTCAGCAGATGCAGAATTATCCTTAAAGCTATATGGGGTTCCTCACTGACTTTGGGCATATGGAATGCAGAGATATTTGTGTTGTTTCTTTATCTCAAGGAGTTTAAGATCTATGTACTTCTGTCCACAAGACCTCAGTTACAAAACAAAACCCATCCTTTATTGTCTCCATGCTTTACATTTCTATGCTAATTGCTTTCAGCTTGGATTGTATGGTAATGCGTGCGTTTGATATGCGTGGTTTGTTTATGTCAAACTCCATTATCCTGTCTCATGTTCTTGGAGTGCCTGAAGTAGTTTCACTAATCTGTCAGCATAGTATGTACTTGTGGATAAATATAGACATGGCAGCCACTCTGAATGGTCATCATCATATGCTGAAGCTAAAAATTACCCTATGGTTATGGAAAGGCTGATCTGATTCGGAGGCCTGCTCTAGCTCGCACATTGTGGGTCTTTGGCACTTGGCTATTGAAAACCAAACCCAAAAATCTTTAAAAACTCTGTGCCTCAGTGCCAAAAAAAAAAAAAATAGGGAAGTATGAAGCAGGATTATGAAACAACTCATTTCCTTTTCAATTTTAGTTAGAAAAGGATTTGAACTTTTCTAACTGAAGGACTGGAACGTTTCAGGTATTCACAAGCTCATGGATATTACAGTAGCGTGTTGGAGAAAATCCAGTGTGATCGGCTTTATAAAGGGGCTCGGTAGGTATGACAATACTGCAAATACATATAATGATTTGTGTTGTTACTTTGTTCATTGTTGTTAAAGTGTAACTTTGACACAGTTACATAAAAAATCCCACAATCTCTGTTTCTCCTGCTTAAAGATACTTACAAGACAGTGACTGTGTTTGGTTGAAGCTGTATCCCGTGTCGCGGAGACTCAGCTTGTGCATTATGATTGTTCTATGGGTTTGCTTCATCTTAGAAGGGAAAAATACCTGTAGTGTAAATCTTAGCAGAGGCTTGATTATGATATTTTAATTTTGTACTCATCCCCATTGTCAGCTTAGTGACATATGTGTGTGTGTGTGTGTGTGTGTGTGTGTGTGTGTGTGTGTGTGTGTGTGTTAAAAGTACTGTGCTTTTTGGAAACTATTTCTCTGATCAAGGAAATTATCAATACTGGGAAGAAAAGTGCAGTGATCTTAGTGCCATATTCACTTCTGTGGCAATAATATATGGTTGTGGTGACAGTCCTGTTGTGATCTTGCATTACTACTTCCATATTTACTCCTTGTTTGGAATTTTTAAAAAATTGCATAACATTGAGAAAATCTTATGGCTATAGCCTGAGCTAAATGAAGATGTTCTTTAGGAAGAGCATATCATTTGAAATACAGCTGATAGAGTAGAAAAGTAGGAACATGTCTTAGAAGCAAGAAAATGGGTTGTTGATAGAAGTGGCCCTTAGACAAAATTTTCACAGGCATCTTGTAGTTGATCAAGCATAGTTAATAATTTTTTACAGATTTTCATGGGAGAGGAGTTTCAAATATGTATACAACTCTCTAAATTTGACCCTGCTGTTGCAGTGTCCTTGGGCTTCAGGGTCACTGTGGTCTCCTGCATGTGCATCATCATTCATTCTTCTTGGGAATCAAACTGAATGTTTCAGTGGCCCATTCTCTTGTAGAACTTTACTCTTTTCAAGTCAGGTGGTAAAAACTTTATCAGTGAAAGCAGTATTCAGAACTGAGTATAACCCATGCTCCATCAGATATTTTCTGCTTAATCCTACAAATTCTACAAACTATGTATGATGACTTCTCAAGTAAATACTATGTCTCCTATTTAATGGTGCAGTGTTGCACATGGACACGTCCTTTTCATTACCATTTTAAGGCCCTCATGATAATACGGCAACATGAAAGGACCAATCACAAATTACTTAAATGCACCTACTTCTTAGGTTTTGAGACCTTGATTTCCAGTTTTATCTCAGAGGCAATTTTTAAAAAATAAAATTAATGTGCTTTGTAGGGCTGTCATTCTAGGGGAAAAAAAAAAAAGATTATGTCCTATTAACACTCATACATCATCCATATAGATTTTAGTGATAGTCTAGTCACTGGGCCAGATTTCTGCAATGCAAATATCAAGCTTATGCAAATGCTTGAGATAATGGTACAGAAAAGATGTATTAGAAAGCCAAACCTGTCTATAATAGTTCATTACCGATTCATAATCAAACACTTCTGAACCTTTATACCATTGGCAATATCAACTTCCATGCTGAAAATGTTTAAATGGAGTTAGCAGCTACAAAATGATCTTTCAAAAATCTGGATTATGTCAATGTCATATGTCAGTCATTTCTATAACTGCTGTAATTGCTGTAGCAATGACACATGTTAAGCCCCGGGATATCCTTTTTCTTTCCTTTTGGGGAGAGGCTGTACAGTCCTATATTTCAGAGAGCTAGAATTAAAAAAGAAATAAAAACGTGACAAATCTCACAAATAATTGCATTTCTCTGTTACAGTGTGCAGATAATTGATTTTTCAGTTAGGTGTTTGGAAAAATAATTAGATAATCCTGTGTCACAAACCTAACAGCATCATTATTAAAAGGCTTCCTACTAACAATAATTATGTAGATTTAATTTCCAGTCTCAAAATCCTGGCTGAATGCCACAATGATTGAAGCTCCCAAGTAGTGTGACTAGGCTTTCTTAAACTTAATTTCGTAAGGATGTGAGGTGTGCATAATCTCATGCACTGCCTCTTTCTTTCCATCCCTGCTTTGTGTTCCTTTGTAGTAAATTTTGAATTTGGCACTCAGCTTATCCCAAAATTGCTCAAGGAACAGAAGGCAAATTTTTATTTTATTAGATTCCTATGGATTCTTCCAAGGAGGAGCTTGGGATGGTTGCACTGGCCAGAGAGAGGTGGGCAGCCCAGACTGGGTGTTTTCCTTGGCAGAGGCTGGCTGGTGGGCAGCCTGCCTGCCAAGCCCTGGGCACAGAGCTGGAGGGAACTTGGGGGCAACTGTGGGAAGCTGAGAATGATGACAGGAGGGAGGTTGAGGGTTTTGCTGCACAAAGGACACAAATCTTTAAGAAAATTGGTTTCACTGCTTGTAAAAATACCTTTTTCCTATCTGAGCACTTGGCAGTCAAACCAATTCCATAGATACAAGTGATCCTGTCAAAACCAAGCATTTGGCAAATATATTAGTGATTGTAAAAATATTAGCTGACTCTTTCTTAAAGCTATTTGTTGATAAATTTCCATTACCTAGTATATTCAATAGTCCATATGAATCTGCATCAGATCCTTGGCACCCACCGTCTTCATGCTTAAACTTGAGGAGAGCCTAGGTGTTGGCAGGGGAATAGTGGTACTTACACTCCTCTCTGGTGGCTCTTTTTTTCATTGCTTTGGAGTAGATTGACATTCAGAAGAACAGTGTAATTTTAGAAGCATAGAAACATTTTCAGAAAATAAATATACAGCTGTTCTATACCTTTTGTGTTATCCAAAGAGTCATTTATTGAGACCCCACCTGGAGTACTGTGTCCAGTTCTGGAGCCCCTATTACAGGAGGGATATGGAGGTGCTGGAAGGTGTCCAGAGAAGGGCCACGAGGATGATCAGAGGGCTGGAGCACCTCTCCTATGAGGACAGACTGAAGGAGTTGGGGCTGTTCAGTCTGGAGAAGACAAGGCTCCAAGGTGACCTCATTGTGGCCTTCCAGTATGTGAAGGGGGCCTACAAGAAGGCTGGGGAGGGACTTCTCAGGATATCAAGTAGTGATAGGACTAGGGGGAATGGAATGAAGCTGGAGGTGGGGAGATTCAGGCTGGACATGAGGAAGAAGTTCTTCACCATGAGAGTGGTGAAGCCCTGGAATGGGTTGTCCAGGGAGGTGGTTGGGGCCCCATCCCTGGAGGTATTTAAGACCAGGCTGGACGAGGCTCTGGCCAGCCTGATCTAGCGTGGGGTGTCCCTGCCCACGGCAGGGGGTTGGAACTAGATGATCCTTGTGGTCCCTTCCAACCCTGACTGATACTATGATACTATGATACTATTATGCCAACAAGACTCCAGTATTAAGCTTTTGGCCTCAAAAATCAAGTGAAACTTTTCAGACAACAGCTGTCTGAGTGGAAGGAGTGGAGCTGCTGTGCTGAAGAGTGACGGCATGCTTTGTCAATCAAGGGGGTTATTTTCAAAGAAAGTGTGGATGTGTTACAATAAAGCATTTCTCTCTTGTATTATAGTTACGTAGTGGGCATTGAAACTTCCATTTTTCTAAAGGAGAACAAATTCTTTTTTCTCCAGTGCATCTTTTTTATTTTTCAGTGCATGAAGTTGGCATCTGATTCTGCCACATCTTGACCACTCTCAAACGATAATGTAGTCTTTGGCTTTGTTTTGTTATGATTTTTTTTTCTTTTTTTTTTTTTTTCATCAGTGAAGAATTGAAGTATTCTGGAAAGATCTAAAATCTCCTTTATCCTTAAAGCTGTTACAACACTTAGATTGCATTCAGAGTGGCTTAAAGGCTGGTCTTCCCTGTGTTTACTTAGTTTGCTACTTCTGAAGTCTGTGACAAAACTAACAGAAAATGCTACCAGTACCTGCATGAAGACCAGATGCGACTCTGTTTTGCCAAAATGAGCTAAGTTTGAGGGTTTTGTTTTGGAAGCATTATGAGTAGAATATAGTATTTCAATTAACGAGGTCTTGTTTCATAGTTCTTCAATTTATTTTTCCTTCAGTTTCCCCAAAAAAATGTAAGTAGAGCTAGGCCTAATACATGATGTCCTGATTCACGGAATCACTGAATCACAGAGGGCTCTGGAGAATGATTAGTCCAACCTCTGCTCACCAACTAGAGAAAGTTCCTCAGGGCCTTCTGGGTTTTGAGTAGCTTGAAAGGTAGAGTTTCTGCTCTACCTGTGGACAATGTGTACCAGTGTTTTATGACACACCCCCCCCCAGTGGAAATTTTTTCCATATATCCAATTGGAATTTCCTGCATTCTAACTAGTGTCTGTTGCCTCTCATCCTGTCACTGCACTTAAAGAGGAATCTAGCTCCATCTTTGATATACCACACTAGGTAGCAGAAGACTGCAATAAGATCTCCTTTTAACCTTCTCAAGGTTGAAGCAGTTGAGTCCTCTCAGTCTGTACTGAGAGTACTTGTAAGACCAGTTTCATGATGCTCCTTTGGTCACAGTACTCCAGATACAACCTCACAAGTGCCAAATGGGACTGTAGGGTTTGATACTTTCAGAAAAACTAATACATAATGAACAGTTTTTGACCATGGAAAATATTTCATGCCTGACTCTTCATGTAAGATTTATACTGGTGAAATGTAATTATTTTTAACAGAGTCATTCTTAATTAACCTCAGTATAAATGAGGGGGAATGAGGCCCCTTTCTACTCACCTTAGTCAAAAGAGCAGAGTCCCAACTTTTGCAAGGATAGGTCAATTTGAATAACAATAAAGAACAAATTTCTTAGCTGACAACTGAGTTACAGATCTGGCCTGCAAGGCAGAGGGTGAGAAATTATAATGTTACTCAAACATTTAGTTTTAGCAGGTCTTATCATGTGGAAAAAAAAAGAGGACTGGGTGTCCACTGCATAGTAAATACTACTCAGTTACAATACATGAGATTTTATCTTTGATTTCTTCTTCCAGTCTAGATCGTGTATATTTTACCTATACCTATACCACAGAAATTGTATTTATATGTTGTTTATTTCTCTGTTTATGAACCTAGCCTCCAGTTTTGCTTTGGCAGTGTAGTGGGCCATTGGGATGCTCTGGAAAAGTTGAGGCATGCTGAATTACTCAAAAGTAAATGTGTCCTATCTACATTTCAGCTTCTCCAGTTGGTAACGGATATATCAAGCCACCTGTTCCACCCGTTTCTGGTACACAGAGAGAAAAAGGACCTCCAGCCATGTTGCCTATCAATGTTGACCCAGACAGTAAACCGGGCGAATACGTCCTGAAGAGCTTGTTTGTTAACTTCACTACTCAGGCTGAACGCAAGATCCGTATCATCATGGCAGAACCTCTTGTGAGTAAAACGAAACTCTTAAGCACACATGTACTTGGCTTCAAAAGTATTTTTAAGTCAGACTTGCTTGCCATGCAATGAAGAATGTTTTGCTTGTAATCTGTGTTGGAGTTTGATAGTGTTTCCCAAACTGGAAGATATACTGCTATGGCAATTAGAAGGTTGTGGGAGAGGACAGAGGTATGCAAGATATGCCAAAGGGGTGACGTGAAAAAGGAATGAATGTTTTATTTCTGTTTGCAGTGTGGGCATGTGTTAATGTGATTGAGAGGCAGAAGGGGTGTCAGCCAGTATAGATTTCACAGCTGAGAGTGGTCATGTGAGTCGAAATAGATTAGAAAACATTGAAATATGATAAAAATAGTATTTCTGAACATTACCACTATTCAGATAAAACATGAAAACGGTTAGTATCGCTGGTTCTTAATTTAGTTCTGACAGTAGTAGATTTTACAGTCTAGCAAAGTGCTATACCGCCTGTTTTCCAGATATGAAAAAGCATGGGGCATTTGAAAAAGGAGCTAATGTAACTGACCTTCTGGGAGTCTGCTCTTTTGACTTAAGACTGCAGTTTATATACATCCCTGTTATTTTGATTAGGGAATAACAATTCAGTAGTCTGTACTTTGGGTCTGACAAGGTGAAAATTGAAAAAGAAAAATAACTAGGAACCTATATTTCTGAGTTGTAAGGGAATTTTCCTAAACTCTTACAACATTTGTGTTGTAAAGCAAAGTATTAAATACTTAGTTCAGTTCTTCATTTTCAGTTTTGATTGTTCTGAACAGGAAAATAAGATTGTCTTGATTCCCATGGCATCTTTTTAGCTTTATGTCTTGAGTTAGACTCAGAAGTATTTGATGCTTGGATTATCTCTGAAACATTAGGTAAAAGCAAAATGACAGAAATATCTTACATAATTTGGAAACAACACAGAAAAACATTGACAGGAAGGAATATTTTGGCCAAGATCCAGATTATTCTTCTTCCCTGAGTTCCCTTCAAATTGCAAAATGTACAATAAACTGACAGTTATCATGCAGGTCCTTTGGGAAAAAAAGGCCATTAACTGTTTATTACCATCCAGTCTTCATGTGTCATACAGTGAACATCTTTGAAAATTTAAGACAAAATGTGTTGTAAAATTCCTTGACAAAATCAGGCAAATAACAAAAAGACCAGCTCTGAGAAATTTATTTCCTTACAACAGTTCAGTTAAACACTGAGCTCTGCACTCTCATGTAGTATTTCAGACACCTGTATGAACGAGTGACCCTGACCTAATCCCATCCCACCTTGTATTGAGTTGTTTTGGAGTTGTTTTGTTGATACATTATTTGTCTCTCTGTGAAACTATGAATATCTAAGTGTTGGTCTTACTCCAGAGGTGGTTAAGTGAAATTGTATTTGGTAAATTCAGTGTAGAATGTAAAAATAGGACAAGAGACTGGAATGTCAACTTCTTCTTGTCAGTATTTTCAGAAAGTATTGCTTATAGGGGTTTATCCATGAGACACTAACAATAATTCAGTGACATACTCATGTCTTATTAATACTGATAGGACTTACAAGTCATGGCATGCTGCTATTTGAGGGTAACTGTGACAAATATGTAAGCAAGATTTGGTAGACATTGTCAAAATAATCTTGAAATAATTAGGTTGTAATTAAAGAAGTGACAAAGGAAAATGGCAAAAGTTATCCTGGAATAATGGCTAAGTACTTAAGTCCACCCTTTTTGTGGGCTATCTGTTGGATGTTTAGCAGCTACTGCAGTCCCAGGGATTTGCAAGACAAAGATTATAAATTGAGGGTGCAGAGCCACGCCTTGGCCTTTTTTCACAATAGCTAGTCAAATGGTGAGCTCTTTGAATGCTCAGTTCTAATAAAACTAAAACGCACTTCAAAGAAAATCAAACTTGCAAAATGCCCTAACACTGAGATGTTTCTAGTTTGAATTCTCTCAAGACATGACAGTTTAATTTTATAGTGAGTGCTGAATACTTTAGATATCTTTTAGAAAAGCTCAAATTATGTTTACAATATAATTGCTTTTTCCTCTCTTCTACCACAAAGTCTAGTTTACATGCAAGCTCTGAAGATACAAGGGGATTAAAAATTTACTGATACATTTTTTTACCTTGCTACTTCTTTTCTTACATTTTGCCGGCTTAACATTTCTGTTGATCATTACTGTGGTTTTGTGATTTTTCTTCTCAGTTCATTTGGG
Source organism: Picus viridis (assembly GCA_033816785.1). Classification (NCBI taxonomy): domain Eukaryota; kingdom Metazoa; phylum Chordata; class Aves; order Piciformes; family Picidae; genus Picus; species Picus viridis. The sequence continues at coordinate 19,160,669 of CM066566.1, forward strand.
TTCCATGTGCCTGTTTCATACATCCATCTTTCTTTTGTGATGTACACAGACCCAAACTGTGTTAAAGTGTTCTGACAACTGTGTAGAAAACCAGGTTTATGTCCCACCATGAGTTGCAGATGCAAACAAGGCACAACAGCATTTGACTGTTTTCTAGGTCAGCAGTAAAGGGCACAGTACCCACTCCATCCTGCAGCCCCGGGAAATCTCGGCTGGGAGAAAGAGCAGAGAGAGCAGAGGGCAATGTCACCTACTCATCCTGCTGCTTTGTCTGTCGACTGAGTATGATTTGACATGTTGGTTACTGGATCTGGCAGCAATCATCATGAAAAACACACTCCCCAGTTAATACATTTTCTAAGCATGAGTCTAACATCAGCTATCCACTGCTGTGCCTTTAACAAGTTGGAATGGAAATCTTTTGTTTCCCGATGTGATGTTTTAAACTATTTTGTATTTTGTGATCTTGTCTGGAGAATATTTTATTTGGAATTTCAGGTCATTTTTTTCCCCACCTTTTTCAGGTCTCTGAGATTTTACAAACATTTCGGTGATTACATTAAGTTCACAATTGTGTGAGTAATTGTAAGTCGTTACACTCTTACACAGCATTGTCAAGTCACATTAATCCAAATTAAAAGTATTTGATGGCAGGATTAATTAGAAGGGATTTTCCAGTTTATGAAATTAATGAAATCAAATGCACATAAATTAAATGTAAATAATTCCTTCTTGATATGCTTTAATAATTTCCTGCTTCTTTTCCGTAAATATTTGTTCTCCCCTATAATGAATATTAAGAATTTGTCTTGGAGAGCTTTTTCCACACCTGACTGCATTCATGTTTATTTTTTAGCAATTTATATTGTAAATATTCTCCATATTGCTTCACTTACAAACACCATTTGATATTTTGTTGCTGATTTTTTTTGAAGCAGTGGTGACCTTAAAATGAAGTTAGAATGAGGAAGCCAGAGAAATATTTTTGATAATTCAAATTATAAAATGTGTTTACATAACTTTATACTGTAAGGGGAAAAAGAAAAAACAGAAAGCTGTTTCCTTTTTAGGACTGGTGATAGTCTCTTAGGATGATAATTCATCCTGTGCATACTGATCAGGCTAATCTTTAAATGCAGCTTTCAGCAGTACTTATGCACAGCTGTAGACATTGATAAAACATAGCGATCTACAGGCATTGACAGTGGTTAATGGTTAATTTAGCTGTTGGTAAACTTTTATTATGCTTTTGTACTGAGCTTGTCTAAATTCAGGATTTCTCTGAATACTGAAGAACAGAATTCGCTTACTATAGGATTAGGGTGGCATTGTATATTCATTTCTTTTGCCTAACATTGTCTCCTTTAATTAGGTAGATTTTATCTTGAATTGAAAAAACACCCTGAGAGCAGTGATTGATACTAGTGAATGTGGTTGACAATACTGTATTTATTACTTCCATTTCATTAGAATCTTAGAGACATTAAAATATAGTCCTATATTAAATCAGGGCTGGTGATAACAGCTGATAACAGTCAAGCAGGTGGTTAGGAAGACTCCGGAAGAGCAAGAATAATGCAAGTTTGTTTTTGCAAAGACTGACCAACCAACATACGGAGTGGCACTGCTGTCCAATTAGCTTTAATCTAGGCTTCCCTTTCTCAAGGCAAGAGGACAAATATGCCAAGGACACACTTGGAAGAAAAGGAAGTGGAAGCTTTCTGAGAACTGGGTTATGATGACTAGTGAGATTTATGTAGGCTATAACAATATCAAGCAGTTTTATACCACAAGTGTAATGTAGAATTTTCTGGTTTACGTGAGCTAAAATTCCAGCTGCATCACATGAGGAATTACTCCCTTGTTGTCATCTATAATGAGACACATTAGCATTACACATTTTTTATGTATGAAGTCCTCATTGATAGTTGGGCATACACAGGGACTTCGGAGCCCTGTTTATTCACAATGTACAGACAGGAGTTACTATAAAGAACAGGTAATTTCATGGAAAAGAGGAAAGGCAAACTGCCTTGCTCTGTTCCAACTATCTGCTCAGTATGTGTATGCACAGATAAATTGTGAAGAAGACAACTTTATTTGAATAACATTATGCAAGCATATATTGAAAGTGCTGTTCTTTCTTCCCAAACAAAGAAGTATCCTTCCTGGGAGCTTCCTATATAATGATAGAAATATGCCAGATTCCCATTGTTATCTGTCCCTATCCACCTCTGTGTCACTCAAGGATTATGTCACTCTTCATTAATGTAATTCTTTTGTTCCAGTAGTGTTAATGGTCGTCAAAATTCTGTAAAGCATGTGGGCAGTTCACCCCAACCCTAAGGAGCTCAGAGTTCATCATATCATAACTCTGTATCTAATGTATCATAGCTCTTTATTTCTACTGTATCTTTTAGTTAGCATTTAAATGAGAAAAATAAATATTACTAGATTAGTCTTTTTAGATCTGGTTGTGACAAATAATGCATAGGACATTGAGAATAATTATCTGTTCTTTCAATAATTTCTCTGAAGTACTTCAGATCTTTCTTTATGAAATTCTGCCTCACTTTATTATATTATGCTAAGGACTGTCCTCTCGCCTGCTCATAAGCAAGTGTGAGCGTCTACACACCATCTAACTAGTAACCTTAATATGCTATTATACCTTTTCTTGTGTGGAGTCCTACAGATCTGTTATAATGGATCCATTAAGTGGCTTATTAAATGGTCAGGTCTATGTCTGTCAGTCATAGAACAGTCATGCTGCTCAGAAGGCAGCCGACCTAAGGACTAAGTTTGATTTCTATGTGGGTCATCTCTTTGGTTCTGCTTCTTTTTACTTGAACTTTGCAGCAGCTAACTTCTGTATTTCAAGAAAACAGTTAAGCATAACAATAGCCTCAGTCATCACTCTTCTCTCCTTCAATAGCCAACTGATGTTGGAACTTCACTCACGCTTCAAGTACAGTCCAGGCTATGAACCCTACCTCTGGCAGTGACAATGAAGCCCAGACTAGGCCAGATTAGCTTGTTCTTTCCCTCTGCAGAATGAGAGTCAGTTAACTCTGGGACATACCATCCATGAAATAAGCAGGCTCTACTCATGGGAAGACAGAAAAACATAGGAAGAATCACGCTTCTACACTGAATGTGGAGAGCATCAAATATAACTTCCACTTCCCCTTCCACTCATCACCTCCAAAATAATATCCCCCTTTAGTTATGTCAATATGTATCTCAAGCTGAGACCTGCAGAAGTCAAGCACGGAAGAGCAGAGTAGTAGTCATGGTAGGGTGGCTAATCTTATCTTGAACCTCAGGACAGTTGCCTCTCCTGGAAATGTTTGTGTGATTGAAGCAGTGGCCGTAGATGAGAGATCTTCTGTGCAGTTCAGGGGGACAGATCACAGAATTGAAACACAGGAATTGAGGGAGAAAGTATGAAAGATACAGTTGGAAAAGAAAGTTAAGAGTCAAATGCAGGTTTTTAAAAGTGCAGGAGGTTGGAGACAGGATGCTGCGTGGCTCAGATTCCAGCATCCATGTAAGACTGAGGGGAAAAGTGCATGCTGTTCTAGCAACCAGGAAGGAAGAGGGCACATTTTTGCCTAGCCTTTGGCACAGGCATGTGCAGCTAGATACAAGTCCATAAAAGCAGTCATGCATTTCAAAGCCAGGTAGTGTCAGCAGGACCTCTCTCAGTAATCCTGGGGTTTCCACAGCTGGGCATGTGGGCTGAATGGTATTTGAGGCTTCAGATCTTATTGTAATGGTAACACTCTGCAGAATACTTTCTGTCTCTGGGCCTCACCACTGCAGGGATATAGTTGAAGGATAGTCAGGGGAGCAGATGATGGTTCAAATCACTAAGAAGATTAAACAATGGAAGGCAGATTCAACCCAAGGTCACCAAGGCTGTCACATTGTATCATGTGTTGGAAATGCTTTCAAATATAGGAGAGAACCTACCACAGGCTGGTAATCACATTTTTGTGTCATTTAAAGGGTATTGATTATTATCACTATCCAGAAAGTGAAGGTCATCTCAGGCCAGTCTTATTACTGGTCTGTCACTATTAGGGAAAGAAAATCAAGTATATGCTTCGGTAGCATTCTTGCTACCAAAACATTCTCAATAGCCTCATCGTTTGTACACTTTGCCAGGACTGCTGTATGTTCTTAAATTTAAATTTATGTGCTCTTATCTGGGCCTTAGTCTGGCATGGTACATTTTGCACATCAGTTTGAATTATGCCATAGCTGACCCTGAATATCTGGTGGCATGACAAATAGAAGAAAAACTGAAATGCTTCATGTAGGTGCATTCTTAATTTGGAATAACATCAAATAAGGTCTTGTTTCCTTAGCTGGACATGTAGTACAGGTGAAAGCTATAGCTTTTATGGACTTTGTACTTGTAGCAAAAGAACCATTGAGGCTGATACTATCTCTGCAACAGCTTCCTGGCATCCTCCTGAAATTCTGTCACATCAGTGCCAGTAACCAGGAGAAAAAGGTTTCAGATCAAGTCACCTGGTGATGTGTCTGTTATGGTACAGTTACAGCCTTTGAGATAAATACATAGCCCAAAATGAAGGAAATGTAAAAGAAAATTTCCGCCAGTCATTGGAATTTCTTGAGTACACTTTAATAATATACCTTTCCTCATCTCTTGGTCTATTCTATGAAAACAGGTGCCTGCTTGATGATGCTGGTAAAGCAGCAATGGCTGTGACAGCAGACCATTGCTGGAAGGGGATCTCATCAGTGTGTATAAATATCTGATGGGGGGGGTATAAGTGGAGGGGGCCAAGCTCTTTTCAGTGGTGCACAGTAATAAGACAAGAAACAATGAGTACAAGCTTGAACATAGAAAATTTCACCTTGACATGAGGACAAACTTCTTTACAGCGAGGGTGAGAGAGCACTGGAACAGGCTGCCCAGACAGCTTGTGGAGTCTCCTCCTGTGGAGACTTTCAAAACCCACCTGGATGCATTCCTGTGCAGACTACCCTAAGCGATCTTGCTTTGGCAGGGGATTGCACCTGGACCAAGGCAGAAAGGGGAAACTTTCATATTTGGTCTTTGTGATTTTTTTTCTTATGTACCATGTTATTGTGGGAAAGCTGCAGTGCCAGTTTGTGCATCGTGCACCTAAGAACTTGGAAGGCAATCTCTAATTCAGTAGGTTCACTTCCCTCGTCAGGTTGCTTGGAATTTACTGCAAGCCTGTAGAGTATTAATTCTGAAAATCAGTTTGCCATTTCTTTTTCTTGTTTGGCCAAGTTTTCTGATACTTAAGATTAAATGTTTTCATAACCAAAAGTTCTGAATGCCCACATTTTAATTTTGTTGGTAGACAGCACAGGTAAAAGATACCTTTTGCAGAGAATGTGATAATCAGACAAAAAATAGCCTGTAATACCTAATGTGATGACATAATCTATCGCCAAGTCAGAACAGTACATGACACGGATGCCAAAGAGGTGAGAATCAGAGCCACTGAGTGAAAACTTCTGTTTGAAGCTGAACTGATGGCTACTTCCACACTTGTATTCAGCAGTACAGTGCCACTGGGTACAACCTTTTTCCCATGAACAAAGTAACTGCTACAAGAAAAAGAAAATAAAGCAATAGTGTGAAGAAAGAAATAGACTGAGCAATACTGAGCCTGTCTTATAAAAATGCACCTTTCATTATTTTGGGCAGGTGTTGATCTGTTAGAGGGTAGGAGAGATCTGCAGAGGAACCTTGAGAGAATGGACAGATGGGCAGAGTCCAAGGGCATGAGATTTAAAACATCCAAGTGCCGAGTTCTACACATTGGCCACAACAACCCCATGCAGTGCTACAGGCTGGGGTCAGAGTGGCTGGAGAGTGGCCAGGCAGAAAAGAACCTGGGGGTACTGGTTGATAGTAGGCTGAACATGAGACAGCAGTGTGCCCAGGCAGCCAAGAAGGCCAATGGCATCCTGGCCTGTATCAGGAACAGTGTGGCCAGCACGAGCAGGGAAGTCCTTCTGTCCCTGTACTTAAGACAACAGTTGGGGTTACTTAGCCTGGAGAAGAGGAGGCTCAGGGGAGACCTTATTGCTCTCTACAACTGCCTGAAGGGAGGTTGTAGCCAGGTAGGGGCTTGTCTCTTCTCCCAGGCAACCACCAACAGAACAAGAGGACATAGTCTGAAGCTGCACCAGGGGAGGTTTAGGCTGGCTGTCAGGAAGAAGTTCTTCATAGAGTGATTGGCCATTGGAATGGGCTGCCCAGGGAGGTGGTGAAGTCACCATCACTGGAGGTGTTTAGGGGGAGACTTGATGAGGCACTTGGTGCCACGGTTTAGTTGATTAGATGGTGTTGGGTGGTAGGTTGGACTCGATGATCATAAAGGTCTCTTCCAACGTGGTTAATTCTATACTAATACATAGAAGTATGTTTTTGACCCATGTTTGCTAAAATAAAAGATTTTGGGAGAGGTAGAGATTATTTTTACATATATTTCATAGCCACTTGAAATATGCTTTTTTCTCCCTATGCAATACTGTAGACAATTAGTTTTGTGTTTTTACTTGTCAGAACTTATGTGATGATATTAATCAGAATTTTCTTTAAGGTTTTTTGAGTCTGTAATTTTGTGTCATGCAGAGTAGTGGTGGTTTGTTCAAAGCTATCTTGTTGGATTTTTTTATTATGTTTGCCTTCAGAATTTCCTTTTGGTACATGCTTAGAATTTCAAAGGTTAATAAAGGAAATCCCTTTTTTTCTGTTTATTTTACTATCCTTTTAATGTGGTCAGTGACACAGTCTCTTAAAAGAGGTATCTAGCAGCTAATTGAAGCTGAGCAGAGCAGCAAAAGAAATCAAAGCTTCTGTTATCATTCACTGAACTGGCAATTTATGTTTTAATGCATGAAGACCTGCTGACTTGCAAAGAAAGGCTGTGAAAACAGGACACTAATTGCCCATTTCATAGAAGTTCCAAGTGAGAGACATTCGGGGGACTGTCAGAGTAAACAGATTGTGCATTTGAGTCAAAATGCTTGGTTCTCTTAATTGCTTAGTTACAAATTAACTGGGCTTCCTAGGGTGATGATGGGAATTCCCCAATGGTAAAAAGGTAAATAAGAAATGAAAAATATTTCCCAAGAATTTGAGAACCATAGACTGTTCTATCCATTTTTGAGTGGGCAAAACTGAAGTAGAGCCTTGCAAATTTAGCTACATGAACCCACTCAAAGTAGGAGCAGCCTAGATCTATTCTGGGAAGGTGGAGGCTGGAGCACACTGCCGAAGGGGAAGCAGGGACCAGACAGACAAATTCTCATTTTTAGAGGCAACTGGCTGGTAGGTAAGCTGCACCTGAAGGGCGGGTGCTCTTCTGTGGAATACAGTTTCATATGCCCAGCCTTCAGCAGAAAATTGCATCATGGAATTTTCTCCTGGATGGTACTAAAAGTGTTTTACACACCACATGAGTGCAAGATCATTAACGACATGTTTTCCCACCTTTGTATGTACCAAATAACAAATGGCAAAATTAACAGATTAGCATGTTTGATACAGGCATCTTTGGAGTACACCTTTTCCTAGAAAATGGTGCTTTCCTTTCCTGCTGAAAACAATATAAGGCAAAGATGTGCAGTTGGGGGCGTGCGGGGGGTGCTTACGTGGTAAGCAGGAAAGAGTTACATTTGAGGATTTTTTGCTCTTATGATGGCCTTTACCTGCATTTTATATATATTGTAGCTGTAGTTGTTGAATATAGTCTGTGTTTACTCTATTTTACATGAAAGGTCCATTCTTCTGCTGTTTCTTTTTGATAACTCTTCCATCTCAGCAGACTACTCAGCAGAGTATGGGTGGCTGCTTATTAGTATGCAATGCCAAATTTGCAACGTTGTATTAAAATATCCTTTCATCCTCCATATACTTTTTATTAAAGATTGGGTTTATCTCAGTCAGTAATACAGTACCCTGTCATAGTTCAGTAGGAATGATGTGCCTAATAGTTGCTGAGGTTAGAAATAACTTTAAGGAGCAACAGATGTTATAACATGGTGACATAGAGAAGTCTAATAGGCACTGACAAGATCCTTTTGTTTTCGTGTTTCCCTGAGTACTCAGTTCTGTGACAGGTGGTCAAGAAAAGCCATTCCTGTGTAAATTTACCCAATTATATTTGTGTAGCAGCCCCGTAAAAGCATTAATATATTAGCCATTAAAAGTAGCTGATAGTCTTTGGAGACATTTCAGTCTGCCTGCTTGAGTGGAGAGTTTGCTACATTATTTTTTAGATAAATTATAAATATTATGTTTAGTTGATGCATGGGAATGTAGTAAAATATACATTTGCCATTCAATATTCAACATACTCTTTTATTATTCTGCTAAGATTTTCACAACAGTGGTGAGGCAGAGGAAGGAAATTAAGTTTTAGGTGAGCATTTTGTAAGCACTGATGATGCAAAAAGTGTAGGTAGTTTTAATGAAACAATTACAGCTTCAAACCTTAAATGCAAAATTGGTTTTGCTGGTCTTTACTACTGTGTTCATATTGTGGGAGTTTCCAGCATGAACGGGGTATGCAATTGAAGGCAGCACTTCAAACAAGAAATGAGGATGTTTAACTTGATGATTAAAACTGGAAATGTTATTGTTAAGAGTCTATTCTTCTGAAATGTTCTTTTTTTAAATATAGCTCAGTAAGTTATGGGCTCTTTCAGATTAATCAAAACTTCATTCATATTTTGTGGTTGTAGGCTTTGGCTCCAAATTCAGCCTATCTATTCATCTGAGATTTGAAAGACATTTCTGTAGAGTATATTATAGCTAGAGACTCAAAGTCACCTCATAATATGAAAGGGACTCTTTGGCATTTCTCTGTTGGGGAGGCAAGAAAATAAATTCAAATACTGCCTTGAGGCTGGAAAACATTTTTAAGATTTTTCAAAAAACCTTTTAAATAAGTGTATCTCCAGGGTAAATAGGCTGCTATGAATTTCTGCTACTCAGTGGCAATTTCACATTATTACACATTTTAACCTTCACTATGCCAGACCTGAACCTTTGGTGTATAATGAAAATGTCTACCACGAGTATAAATGTATTTTATGTAATAGCTGCCATAGCAGTGGTACTGAAAATATTACATAAAATTAAATTGTAAGATTTTTAAGAGTACTAGGACAAAGTGTTATAGAATATGCAGGTGTTTGCAGTAGGTGAGAAAAACCTATTACATAAAGAAAAAACTGCTGTTATCAAAGGACTCTTGAAGCACCTGTATGTAGTTGAGCTATCTCTGAATTTACTCAGCAGTGTCTTCCTGACATGGTCACTTGTTACACTCACCATGCAAGCAATCACCACTTCATATTTTAGGATTTCTTAGACAACAAAACCATATTTGTATCTGGTCCTTCATCTTTATTCGGTTCATTATCAATTCAGAAATTATCATTAGTGATAAAATAAACAGCTAGAACTTCTGCTTTGAGTTTTCTCAAATCTGCAGGCCTCAAATATATTTTTCTGTGGTTATTGCCGTTCACTGCAAGGGTACAGTGATTGCCCTGATATGGGTACCCTGCTCCCAGAACAGGGTGATATATGTGCAGAGATAGGCTTCAGAGGGTCAGCTTAGGTCCAGCAGATTAAGCCATTGCTGCAGTCACTGCAGGCAGAGTCAGTAGCAGTGGGAGAAGTCAAAGAAAATCCAACAACAGCAGCAATCCAAACAGAGATGAAGAAGAGGCAGAGACAGCTGTAGCAGCTGCTGCCTGACAAGCATGAGGAGAGGAGAAGCAGCAGGAATATCAGTAGATGCTGGATGGGATGAAAGGAAGAAAAAGGCTTCACTTAAAGCCATTAGGTTGGAGACATTGATAAGTTATGGCAGCAGAGCCCTTCCTGGCTTTCAATAGGTGTCCTTGGCCAGCCTCCATCTCAGAGCTGCCTTCTGTTGTGACCGAGTCTGTTGCACAACCTATGAATTTTATGTGAATATTTATGTGAATATACCGTGGTGGGGGAAGCCCTGGTCTAGTCACCTGTGAGAAGGCAGAGATGAAACTTGTTGCCTTGTAAAAATTGAGGGATCTTCACAAATTCGCAAGTGCAGCCGCTGAGGAATGTCATAACCAGAAACTGAAGAATTTCTGAGGTATGTGTGCTTCCAGAGATAGGTAACGGCTGGTTAGGACATTTTCAGGATACCAGTTCCAGACCTGGCTTCCTAGCACAAGTTTAATTGTGTCCACCTTACAGACAAGCATGACAAGGAATCCCACACCTCATTTCTGCCTGAAACACTGAATGCAGTTCTGCAGGATTTTAGATGCTACGCTGAAAGCCAAATATTGCTGTGTTGGGCACAGGAACACAAAACTTCTGCCTGCCAAGGCCCTTTTTACTGAAAGAGACCTTAAGAAACTTGTGTAGTAACGCCAAGTCTTCTGAGACAGAATCAGACGTTTAATTTAAAAATGGTTGTGGGTTGGGTTGTTTTATACACAGCACTTACTCTCAGTACCTTGATTTGTCCAGGACCCATAAAAACTTAAGAACCCTTTTTCCCTGTAAATAAATCGAACACTGCTTTTGAAGGATTGTCTGCTGTCCTCTTCAGTGTGCAGCAGCAGACAAAAGAAGTATTGTCCTCCCAGGAGACACAACTAGGTGGGGTAGTGGGGAGTTACTGATTGAAGAGGAGGACTGCGGGTGGGGTAGTCTCTGGTGTCTCTTTCGGGGTTACAAGGTTTCGCTGTGTCTGTTCATTACAAATAATCTGTCATAAAGTTCTAATTAATAGTTGTTGTGCCATTAGTGTAACCTGGAGGAGTCACTTTAGAGATAACAATAAAGATATTGATGACTGTCCCGTATAAAGCAGTGATTCATTAGAAAACATTTTGTTGATTTCTTCTATTTGGTAGGTAGTCAGGGGATACTGTGGTCACCACACAGCCAGCCACCTTGCCAGCTGGCATTATGAGTGGATCAGCATAATTAATGTCAAAATCAGTCAGCAGATGATATTAAGCAACATTTTCTTCAGAGAGAAACATTAAATAGTAAAAATCTAAGAACTGTCTTAAGTCTCCCTATTCCATTATCTCAGCAGCTTTAAAGATTTCCTTGTTTTGCATCTCATATCCCCTGGCAGTGATGGTATTTTGCCTGATGCATTAACAGATGCTGATGAGTGTAATAGTTTGCTGAAAGCTGAACAGAAAATCTCATGCTGGTGGGAGAGCCCCAGTCTTGCAGCTGTGGGAAAGATGCATGATTTACAGAAGAATAAGTCGCTGGCACATTTCAGGCACCAGCAACAGTAGTACTATTGAGTGCAGAATTGTAACGCTGACGGTGGTGTGTTTCTCAGATTATCATCTGCCTTCATATAGTGTTTATTTTCACAGTGGTTTAGGAGATTCATGGCTTGTATACCGTTGCATAGATCGAGAATAGTTGACTATGCATTTCTGCATGCCTCAGTTAATGGAGTCTGCTTGTCAAAAAGCCGTGAGGGTGAATGGACGTTCACAAGTACGGTCTCTTTCTGGGCTGGGCAGTTCTCTGTGGCTTTCCCTTTTCTACTCTGAGAACATCCTGAAATTTTGGTTCCATAAATGTCCCCCTACCCCTTGTTTGAGTTTTTTTGTTTGTTTTCTTTTTTTGAGTAATGCAGTCATTTTTCCAATATTATCTTCCTTTAAAATGAACTCTATAGTATTTGGTTCTTACAGTATCACCTTTCTTTCTGTAGGCTTATGATATACTGTGTCCATGGACATGTTTGTTTTACCTGGTAGTGTTACAACAAGAAGGTACATTCTATAGCTAAATAGAGCTCCTTGGTTATGTACTACAGGAAATGACAGATGCTTTTTTAGGATTTTGAAAGCATTTGTTACCTGTGTGAGCACCAAGTAACTGAGGTTTAATAAGTAGCTAATCCTTTTCTTTCTTGGAAAGGCACTAAAGACAATTGTCAGTACTAGGTCATATGTATGCAGAAGTCATCTTTGCATATGAAACAAACAATATATCCAGCATGAAACTGCTGAGGAGCATAGTAGCATAGTATTGATCTTAATACATGTCTAATATCTTTTCTTATAGGAGAAGCCACTGACCAAATCTCTGCAACGAGGAGAAGATCCCCAGTTTGATCAAGTAAGACTTGAAATTACAGTGTTTCTGTTCCTTAGGCTATAAGACATGTACTTGGAAGGTAGTCCTTAGGCTATCATTTATACTGCAAAAGCAGTATCTCTCAATGTACTTCAGTGCTTTAAGTGAGCATTCTTGGTTTTGAATCAGGAAGATTTTTGCCATTATTTTCAAGCTCAATTTTTTTGTGCCATAGAACATCTTGCTTTTTGCAGTGTACTAGGCATATGTATTGTTTCCTGGCTGTTTCATCTGGTAGAGGTTTCTAAGCAAACTTTTAATCTTTAAGAAATATCTGTGGTTTTTTTTTAAATGGGTGGATGTTCCCCAGACTTTCTTTTATAGGGTTTCTCTTATGGTTAATAAAAGGATCTTTAGAGTCATTGTCAGTCTCATTAGTCCATTTTTTTTTTTCTCTCTAGCTGTGATCCAGCATGATTTACATGTATGCTGCGCTCGACACAAACTGAGCCAACCTGTTGTATTTGAAATTAAGCATAAATTAAGTTGCCGGGATAAATGCATAGGTATGACAAGGTAAATAATAATTAGAGGAAAATAATTGGTAGGGGAAAATAATTAAATCCTAAAAGAGAGTTTGCATAATTAATTATATTTAGTAAAATTGTAATGCAATTAATGAAATTAATACCTGGTATTAGACTAATAAACTAATTATGTAGGAGAAATGGAGTAAGTATAAAAATAGAGCCAACAGCAATATACACACTTTTTAGTGATGGTATAAGAGAATTAATTTTTGATGGCAGGTTTAAAAAAAAAGAGTACCTAGAAAAAATTTCTACCTATGTAACCTTTTGAAATAAGGAAAGATAGGTGTTAAAGACTTTTTAAGTTGTGTAAAACATGCCAAAACTCACAAAACTTATTCCCAACAAAGAGGAAGGATAAACTCCAGGTGTATCATAAACAACAAAGTTACATGCTGCTCCTCTGTTCCCGCCTCAGCTGTCACCATTGCTGCTAACCCCACGACTGCCCACACCACTGTGCTGCTTGCAGTGCCAGAATTACAGAGCAGAAATACATAGCAGAAGCATCAGCAACAGCAGGTACTCTGAAAGCAGCTGTAGCTGAAAGCTGCAGGTATCATATTGATTAGCTTAATTTTGGGAGAGGAGATAGGTATGAGTAGGACTTCAGAGCTTCACATGAATTCAATGCATTTATTGGTTAACACTGAACCAGAGCCAATGATGTCTTGTGAGACCCTACGGGCATTTGAAAAGGCACACTTCCTAATTGTAGCTTGACAAAATCATGCTGTATAAGTTGTTCTGTAGCTGCCCTTTGAGGAGAGGTAGCCTGCTCAGAGGGCTGTTCAGAGCAGGAGGTGAACACCAGGACTTCTGCGTTGTACTGGATATCTCTCTATCCACCTTACTGACCACAGAGACACCCCACAGGGCAGCTAGACACTGTAGGCTAAAGGAGGCTGTTTTGTGATTATTCCCTAGCTGCCTAAGGAATTTTTTTGTGGTATTATGACATGAATTTTGTACTTTTTTTTTCCTTCCTGTGGGAAGAGTGTCACACGTAAATGGGAAAGAAAAACAAATTTCACCACCCATATGCAAACTTTGTGATACTGTTCCTGCAGTTTGTTAAACAAACACATGCTGGGTGGCCATGGTTTGATTAAATATTCATGGTTAAGAGAATAGTGGTTCTTTACAAGGCTGAATTAGGAGACTTATGGTCCTCCTAGTTATTGATAAGTAGACAGAAACTTGAACAATTAAGTCAAGATCAATTAATAAGAACAGTGAATGTTTCCTAGAGAGAAATAACCATCTATTTCCTGCTGGAGCAATTTGCTATGAATGTTGGGGGCAAAAAATCAAATACGGGGGAAAATTGTCATGTATAAATTTTGTATATGTTTGTAACTGCATATCTAGAGTCCTACCTGTGCATACACTTAAAATCAGAATTCCACATGACACCAAGATCCAAGTAATAGGGCATGTGCTTTTAAAAAAGTCAAACCTTTTAAGTTTTTTTTTTTTTTATGTTAGTTCAATTGTATGAATTGTATGAAGTTCAACAAGGCCAAGTGCCAGGTCCTGCACTTGGGTCACAACAACGTCATGGTAAAATACAGACTTGAGGATGTGTAATTGGAAAGCTGCAACTTGGAGAGGGACCTGGGGGTGTTGGTTGATAGTTGACTGAACATGAGTCAGCAGTGTGCCCAGGTGGCCAAGAAAGCCAATGCTATCCTGGCTTGTATTAGAAACATTGTGGCCAGCAGGAGCAGGGAGATGATCATCCCTCTGTACTCAGCACTGGTGAGGCCACACCTCAAGTGCTGCGTTCAATTCTGGGCCCCTCAGTATAGGAAGGACATTGAGGTTCTGCAGTGTGTCCAGAGAAGGGCAACAAGGCTTGTGAAGGGCATACAAGGAGCATCTGAGGGAGCTGGGGGTGTTCAGTCTAGAGCAGGCTGAGGGGAGACCTTATCAGTGTCTACAACTACCTGAAGGGAGGTTGGAGTGAGGAGGGGGCCAGCCCCTTCTCCTTGATGGAAAGCAACAGGACTAGAGGAAATGGTTACAAGCTGCACCAGTGGAGGTTTAGGCTGCCCTGGGCAGTGGTGAAGTCACCATCCCTGGAGGTGTTCAAGCGGTGTGTGGACCTGGCACTTGGGGACATGGTTATGTACTGACCCTTCAATACTGGGTCAAAGGCTGGACTGGATGATCTTCAAGATCTCTTCAAACCAGATGTGTTCTGTGATTCTGTGAAATATTTAAAGAGTGTTGGATGAAGGTAGATCAGATTGGTAATTACAATCCCTTGCTTCCTTCCAGGTAAGGGAGAAGCTTTGATGTTTCTTCTTGGAATGCATTAAGTCATATAGCAAAACCAGGAAAGGCCACACATGACATTCCTGATATTTTTGCTACAGAAGTGAAGGAGTAAAAGAGGGGAAATCTCTGTGAACAAACATTTTCAAGGGATGTCTAATTATTTTGTCTTTCCATGTTAAGGCAATGGAAGTGAAAATGACACACTGTCAAAAGAACATAATTTTCTTTATTTGACATTTTTCTTAATTTGAATGATACTGGTAGGTGAGGCTGAAGTGACCAGGTCATTAGTCACTTTATCTGACCTGCATCTTCTAACTGTAATTTCAAAAGCAGCAAAAGTAAAGCACAATCTTATTTAAAATTTGGCTTTTGCAAGTCAGCTTCAGAGGGGGAAAAAAAAAAACCAGCCAAAAAACCTCCTTTGCAGCAACTTACAATGATCAATGGGAACTTGATCTACTTAAGCTACTTAATCAGCATCAATTTTAACACTGAAACCTCCAAACCAGTTAGAACAATTGGGAAAGCACTGGTTACTTCCCCTGAACAGCTTTATCTCTAGCTCTCTAAGAATCCAACAATTTTTTACCCTTTCTCAGACACTGTTCTGGAAATGCACATTGATGGTGATGATGGATCCAGCATCTAGGGATCTGAGTGCACAGGCAGAGCTGTTTCTCTCCATATGGATGTAGTGTCAGTGCTTCCTATTAGGCAGACAGTACTGTCCTGTGGGTACTGTCAGGCTGCCAATTGCACCAACCTCCTCAAACTCATAATAGTATCTTGAGCAATGTATGAAGTAATCTTACTTATCCTGACTTGCAGAATGTCTCACAATCAGCTTACCTGGATTCCTTACACTGAATCTATTTTCCTTTTTAGGTATGCATGTACATAAAGAGACTATATACAAGAAATTATGTAGATTTTTTTTCATATGGTTTTAAATATCTTTGTACCATTTAAAAAGTTTATGATTAGACAACTCTAGGTGCCTATTGGCACAGAGCATTGCTGCTCCAGCATTTGCATGCTCTGTGTCCCAAATTAAAGAGATGTTATTAAACATTGTACTACTGAATTATTACTTAAACTTCCTATTACAGGAAACCATAAAGATGTAGTACATGAAAAGATCAAAAGCTAGACTGAAAAACCCTGCAATTATCCAAGAGGCTTATCCTCACCCAAGGAAGCATTTTTATTAGTGTTTTCTCAGCCCTAACTAAAGAATCTCCTGTTCTTGCTGTGGTATATAAATGTTCCATGAACTGACAACTCTAGAGGCAGAAAAAGGGCATTATGTAATCTTGGACCAACCTGCAGACATTTTTCCATATGAAAATACAAACTGAATGTCATGTTTTGGCTGTGGAAGTGAAAACTTAACAAGCAAGGCTTAGTTTTCATATGAAACTGTTGATAGGAGATGCCTGTTGCAGACATTCTGGCATAAAATGCACAACAGTTTGTACTACAATTAATTAAATTCCTTTCTGAGAAGTACACTAAACTGGAACATATAGATTGGATGTGAAAGAAAGACATTATTGCATGGCTCTGGGTATCCTAAATATTGCTGAGCAATGTTTATCAAATGCTTTCAGTAGCATTGATAGAAAGTGTAAAATCTCACTCCTAATGTCCATTAATTAGTATCAACACAAGAACAATTCAAAGACAGAATGTGCAGACACTGAGCAAATAATGGATTTACAAAAATTAAATCAACTCTGTGCATTATTAAATGACAATAAAATGCACATTTAACTTACAGACTGACATATACCATATGAAAAAAATGCAGAGCCAAGACATTAATGATCCTGTTGGAAGCTGAGTACAGTTTTGAATACATTTGCTGTTAAACCACATAGAAATTCATACATGAAATAGAAAAGTAATTATCTATCTGCTATTAATGGAAACATTTCTTATATTTATATTTTGACAATATAGCAAGACTTTTATGAAAGTATATAGATTGTAGCAAAACATCTGGGCTCAATTTCATTAAATTAATTCTTGGATATTAGTCCAAAATAAATATTAAGCATTTACATAAAGTATATTTAATGCTCTGTGAACACAGTTTTAAACAGCTCCCTACTTGTGCAGCTTTCTTATCCTTAAGCTATACAGTAGGTGGTTCATCTATGATGGAAGAACATGATCATTTGTCCAACAAGAACATATTTGTACATCTGTTCACTCCCTTTCAGGAGCAGCACAGAGCTAGAATTCATCTCACTCCTGGACTTACTTCCAGTAAATGAAAGGGTTGAGTAACCAACACGCTGGCTAGACTTCCCTCCCTTCCTGTTCCCTGAGAGCCAGGTCTTTGCCCAGTCCACCCTTCCTTCCTGACTTAAAAGTGAAATGACAGAAAGATTTAAAAAAAAAAACCCAAAACACACCACCAGACTATGTTGACCTTTTATCCCTACTAAAAACACACACTGTAAATTTAGCAGAGAAAGTATGGCTTGAGGAGACTTAACAGGAATCACTTTGACTTTTTGTTGTGTAGCTGGAATTTAGAGAACAGCACTGATAAATATGTGATCGAGCATGGAGGAAGACTTGATGAAACAACTTTTCAGGCTTTTTGTGGACAGACTTTTCAGCAGAGCCTGTTGTGATTGAACAAAGGGAATGTCTTCAAATTAAAAGAGGGTAGATTCAGACTAGGTATAAGGAAGAAATTTTTTGTGATGAGGGTAGTGAAACACTGGAACAGGTTGCCCAGAGAGGACGTAGATGCCCTGTACCTGGAAATATTCAAGGTCAGGTTGAACAGGGCTTTGAGCAACCTTAAAGATGTCCCTGCTTAACTGCAGGGGAGTGGACCAGATGACTTTTAAAGGTCCCTTCCAACCCAAACCATTCTGTGATTCTGTTCTAGTTTTTTTTCACTGCATCTCATAATTAACAACCATTGTTCTGCCAGCTTCAGACAAACAAGAGAGAAGCAACTGAAATGCCTATGTGATCTGAGCTGGCAGTAAAGAATTTGTACCAACACTAGGTGATTCATGTCTTCCAAGTATTTATCTGAAGTCTTATGCTTGAAGGCTTTGAGATAATTGAGCCTAGGGTACTTCCACAGCAGTTTGTTTCATATTTCAGGTAATAAATATATTGGAAACACTGGATTGAAAAATTTACTGAAATATTACTTTTAAAGACAGTTTATTTTTTACAGAAGCAGTTACTACAGCTTTCTAATGCTCCATATTTCATTTTAAGCCATAGTAGCTGAACAATTATATTTTGTCCTCAAAGTGTCTCATTAGGCCACAGCATTATTGAAAATTAATTAAATTCTGAGGCTAAAAAAAAGGTAAAATAAATTAGAGTTATTGATCTAAATTAACTGTCATCCACAAAATTTCTAATTTAAGGCTTTAGTAACATTTGGAAAGTATATGAGAGGTGCTCAGTCTCTCAGTTTTGCTCATCTTAGACACAGAGTTCACACAGCTTGGTCTTTTATGAGACATTAAGCACTATTGTTATCCCACAAGCACTGAAACATACTGGTTTAAACTTGAGCAGGTGAATAAACCTGGCAGAGATAATGACTTAGTGTGCTTGACATGAAGTACATACTTCAAGGGGATCTGAATCAGCATCTATAAATATCTGAGGGGTGGGTGTCAAGATGAAGGTGCCAGTCTCTTTTCGGTGGTGTCCAGTGATACATGAAGTTACAACAAGTACAACCTAGAACACAGGAGGTTCCCCCTCAACACAAGGAGACACTTCTTTTCAGTGAGTGTGACAGAGCACTAGAACAGGCTGCCCAGAGAGGTTGTGGTGGCTCCATCTCTGGACACTTTCAAAACCTGCCTGGATGTGTTCCTGTGCAGCCTGCCGTAGGTGATCCTGCTTTGGCAGGGGTTTTGGACTCGATATGTGGAGGTCCCTTCCAAACCCTAACATTCTGTGATGCTGTGCTTCTACTATTCAGCACTGTGCAGGATCAAGCTCTGCATGATCTTGAGGTGGTTGCTGTTTTAAGCAGTTGTACACAAATGCTGTAGCTTAAGCATTCAGTTGCAATGCATATATCATCCTCTTGTATAATAATCATGATTTTTTTTCACCCTAGCTTTTGATCTCCTAATATTTTGCAACTTTATGGCTTCCTGTAATAGGAAGTTTCAGTCGTAGTTCAGTAGTAACATGTTCAGTAACATTTCTGTAATTGGCAACACAGTTTATACTCAGTGAGCAGTAATCTTCTTTTCCAGTATGCCACTAGAGCTGTTTAATCAGGAGCTTTTAAGGACTGGTTTTAAACTTCTTTTTTATTTTTTGCTTATTTCTGCACATAAAGACATGGGAAACCATAGATGTTTTCCTATAGATAAAAGAGGAGTTCAAGTTATCAGGTGCTTAAGCCTAATAGTAAGATGGATCCATCTGCATATTCAGTTGGTTAAGATTATTGCAGTGCTTGTGGGTTTTCTCAATAAATTCTGAGTTTCAGGAGGGGTATCCAGCAGTTAGTATAACTCATGAAGGCAGTACCTCTGATTCATCACTTTTTCTTTCCTTATAATGTGCTAAAACTCAAATCAGCGTTGTGTAATAAAAAAAAATACCCCCCTTGAAGAACTAGATAGTTTTCAGGTATGTAATAAGATGTGATACAGAATTCTAATGCATTTTACTATCATCTGTGGAAAGACACTATCAACATGCAGCCCATTATTGTGTTTT
The DNA here is from genome assembly GCA_033816785.1 of Picus viridis. NCBI lineage: Eukaryota > Metazoa > Chordata > Aves > Piciformes > Picidae > Picus > Picus viridis. The sequence continues at coordinate 19,180,415 of CM066566.1, forward strand.
TGCTTATGTTTCAACAGGAAATGCAGAATATTAAGTCACTGTTTGTACTGTGGATCTCAAACAAGAAAGAACTTGTCTAACCATTGAATTCATGTTTTGTCTTTAAGGAGAAGGGGAAACCTGAACACCTGTTGATTTATTGTGTTTTCCCCATAGGTAATAAATTCCATGAGCTCACTTTCAGAATATTGTCTACCCTCTATCCTGCGCACTTTGTTTGATTGGTATAAAAGACAAAATGGCATAGAAGATGAATCTCATGAGTACAGACCAAGAACAAGCACTAAGTCCAAAAGGTACCATTTTGAATATGTCTACATACATTATTTTCAGATTCTAAGGTAAAATGTATTACATTTCACCCATCAGCTTTTGTGATGTTTCAGTGATGTTCCAGTTTTTCGAGAGTTTTGGTCATCTTTTTCTGCTTGTTTCTGGAACTATTTTCTCAGCTCTGGATGATTGGAGTAATTGTGTCTTTAAAATTGTGCTCCTGATAGTCCAAACACTGTTTCTTACTGCTGTTTTTGATGCTGTAATGTAATTTAAATTGTGGTTTGTCTAAACCATGTCTGACTTCTTTACTCATGTGAGCAGGCAATAATTCTGTGACACTTGGATGTATGGGTTTTTTATATAGCACTCTGCTTAATCATGGAAATTTCACATACACCTATTCTGAATTTAAAAAAATTAATTGTGAATAAAAGGGCAACATTGATTTAGCTCTTCAAACAAACAAACAAAAATAAAGGGCTGGAAATGTATTTTGATCTCTTATAATATCACTAGCAATAAGGCAACAGATTGTTCCTCATTTATGTTGAGGTCTGGTGGATTGGTACCGGTATATTCTTCAAGCTTGCATGTTTTTTTCACACTTTGGCACTACATTTACATACATTAATGTAGCAGCAGCAGAATCAACACTGGCAGACCTTGTGTTTGGAAATGCGCAGGCAATTAGGCAGTAGTTACTGGAATGAGGGGCTAGAATCTAGTTTTAGATTTCAAGGTAGGCTTGAACCTGAATTGGAATCTTCTGACTTTTTGTGCCAGTAGAAGTAGATATGAAGGCTTGATTCAACAATTAGATGTCTGCTTTTGTGTGAGATAAATCCTGTCCTTGAAGGGCCTCCACCTCTTGACTTTAGATACAGGATCACCTCATATATAGGTATCTTCACAAACCCCACTCAAATTCTGTCAAGTGATAGTGTTACAGAAAGACATAACCATTCCTTTCTCCAGTTAATGTGAAACCAAGAAAACCAAAACAATTCATTTATTTCATTGCCAATCAAGCAGAACTCTTCAATGTATGTTTTATAAGAAGATGAGGTACAACTGAAATCACTAAAGCTCTTAATGTTTATAATAATTGTGTTGAATTTATTAAAAGAAAAATTCACTGAACTCAGTTGTCACTGCTTTGAATGGACTGCAGAACTGTCCCTTTAACACTGAATCTTACCAAAAATACTGTGTTTTGTGTTATCCTTTCAGTACACTTCGAAATTGTAAGCAGGTGATCCAATGACTGTTTTTGGTATCTATATTGCAAGCTACTCATCTCATACATTTATTCCTCTGTGGTGTTCTGTATAAGGAATGTGTCTGAACATTAGACAAGTGATGCCAAAGTTGAAGAAATAACACTGGAACAGATTTAGAAAGAGAATGTAGTTTGGTTATGAATTTATCAATACTTTTAAGGCACTTTTCAAAATCTGTCACAAGTATAAATATGAATTTGATAGCACAAAATAATTTATTATGTTTGCCTCCAAAGTGTGTTTGAGATCTGCTATCAGCAAGGAAACTGAAATGAAACACATGTTGGAATAAGTTTTCCTTAGTTTTGTTTTGGGTTTTCTTTTCATGAAAAAAGTTTTGTCTTGATCTTAAACTGAAAAAAACAACAACCAATGAGGAAAGGGAGAGTAACATTTAAACCTGTGAAAGAAGGTGAAACTAACAAGTTAGATTTGGTCTACTTACCTCAGATTTTAAGAGCATATCAGTGCTAGACTTTCTGAAATGCTAGGGTGCAATGTAAAATGTAGAACAGACTCCCCCATTATCTGTGAGTGAAGAGGGTGTATAATATGACACATCTGCTAAATACTATGTTTCCTGGTTTGATTTTGCAGTGATGAACAGCAGAGAGACTATTTAATGGAGAGAAGAGATCTGGCTATTGATTTTATTTTTTCTTTAGTATTAATAGAAGTTTTGAAACAGGTATGGAGTTCTTAAATTATCTGTTAATAAATTATGGAAATTATCAATAGAACTGACCTATAGGATCCTTATTTCTATTTCCATCTTTGATAGTCTAATAAAAACATAATCCTGCATGCTTGTTCACTGCAGTCTCTCTTGCACCTGTAGGGTACATGCTATTCTGTGTTCATACAGCCTTCACTTTGCCAAGTCTTTGGAGATGAAGTATTTCTCTTCAGTACTAAATAAACTTTAAATGGCTGTCTCATTTCAGCTGTTTTGTTGATCTGATGCTATTTCAGCTAATACTGTATTTCTGTCTAGAAGATACCCATGAGTAATGCTAGCAACTAAAGTATGCAACTTGAAGTGTAATGTATGTGTACTCGTTATGTTTTATTTTGTATTTTCAGATTCCACTTCATCCTGTTATAGACGGTTTGGTACATGATGTTATTAACTTGGCTTTCAAGCACTTTAAGTACAAAGAAGGGTAAGGCTTTTTGATACACAAATTCTATTAATTCTTTTGTAGTTTCATGCTAGCAGTGGTTTAAGCAGTATGATTTCTCAACCAATAATTCTTTCTTGTCTCTTGCTAGGTACCTTGGTCCTAACACTGGAAATATGCACATCGTTGCGGATTTGTATGCAGAAGTAATAGGTGTTCTAGCTCAAGCAAAGTAAGCAAAATTGAGTATCATACTTCCCCCATAAATCTGAGACATTTTACTTGCTTAGCATATGAATATTCTGATTTTCTCAGTTTGTTACGAGATAGCGTAGCAGTTTTCATTTCATTTGCCCTCTATTCATCCAGGTATTCCAGAGCATTAGGGCTCTAGGGAATCACAGGCTGTCTGCATCTAGTCCACTGATGCTGAATGAATTCAACTACAGCAGCATTATTTTTCTTATCTCAGCAGTGACGTCTGTGGAAAGCCCAGAGGACTGAAGAGAGCTATTTTAATTATTATTTTGTTTTTCTATGTACTGTTTTTCCTTTAGCTGGGCAAGCCTAAAAATGGCTCTCCTCCAACATATTAAGCTTTTTAAGTCCCTCAGGAGTTAGTTCAGAACTGAATGCAACTACTTCTGAATACTGTACTTCTTAGAGGAGATGACTGGAAGTGTTTAAGAGCAGGCTGGATGAGGCTCTGGCCAGCCTGATCTAGTGTAGGGCGTCCCTGCCCATGGCAGGGGTTGGAACTAGATGATCCTTGTGGTCCCTTCCAATCCTGACTGATACTATGATACTATGACATAAAACACTTTGAGGATCAGGTCTTAAATTTTGCATCTGGAAGCAGAGAAATTCAGAAGCTTCCATACCCAATATAACATCATAAACTTACACCACAAATTATGCAAAGGGTGAAATTTAGTGCTGCAACACAGTGACCTTTGTCTGCTGACAGCTTAGTGCTGCTGAGAGTGAGTCTACAAAACCAGTCAACTTAGCTTGGTGTAACTAAACCAGTTTGAGTTCTGGAAATCATACAAATTTCAACAGACTTCAGCTAAAACCTTACCTGAGCTTCTAAATTGTCTGGGTCAGAGGCAAAAAAGGGATCCAAAGCTTCCAGCTGACTGTCCAAAATTAAGCACAACTATTCTCCCCAAGTTCTGCTTTTCTCTGATTCTGAAGGGCATTGCCACAGCCCTTAAAGGGCTTCTTCCTGCCAACCTGTTTCTTTTGTTATTGCCTCTGATAGAGATCTGAAAGTTTGTTATGTGCTATATGTGCCCAGGAAAATTACATTCTTTTCATGAATTTTCTCTCAAAAAGGACAGGAGGTTCTGTTGGATGATCTTCCTATATGTTGTTTTTATGGGTAGTGTGCCTCATAAGACATCTGGATTTGTAGAGGAGATCACAAATGGTCACAGACCCTTCCATCCCAAGTTGTTGCTTAATTGTTACTACAGTAGCTATTATTAAAAAAACTGGAAGGAAGGAGCAGCCTACTGGAATATTTTAACCATGAAAGCATTTTCTTTTGAAAAAGTTGCATGTACTTGGGAAAAAAATCATCTTTCATCTTGGACTTTTTAAAACCATGTGAGAGGGTTATTCTAATGATATTGTTAGCTCTTATGTAAAGAGGCACTTGTAAAATGTGAAAGATGTGGTTATCTACAGGAACTCAGGTCAAGCTATATGCTTCATTTTCTGCGTTTATCAGAAATTAAAGAAAACTAAACCAAAAAACCCATTATTCACATTCTGACTGGCATGGTATTCTATAACCAGAGTTGATTCTTCTTTAGGTTTCCCCCATTTATGTACCTGACAATACATTTCAAATATTAACATGTGCTTTTTTTGTAACTAACCAATGTGAATTCATAGATTTCCTGCTGTAAAGAAGAAATTTATGGCAGAGTTGAAAGAGTTACGGCATAAAGAGCAAAGCCCATATGTGGTTCAAAGCATTATCAGTCTTATAATGGGAATGAAATTCTTTCGCATTAAGATGTATCCTGTGGAGGACTTTGAAGCTTCTCTTCAGTTTATGCAGGTAAAATTCTTAAGTACCTAACTGTGGTTCTCAGACCTTTCAGAATGGGCTTCCCTTCATCCTTCCTCTAATACTCCAGTAGATTTTCCATGTGTTATTCACACCTAAATGTGCATGCATCTATTTTTACGTGTTCTGAACCTCAGTGTTCCAGTCTCCAGTGTGTATTATTCCATTCCAACTCATCAGCCATATACCCCTAGTCCCTACATCTCACCCACCAACAAAGAGCTGTGGCTCTGTAGACCCCAGGCTTTCCACCATGCCATCCCACACCTTTTCTATTCCCTATGTCTTTGACTAGTTATGTCTCCCTAGCTGCTCACTGCCTCCAAAGTGAATGATCAGCCATTTACATAGTTGACAGAAAGGAGAGGAACTTCTGATGGAGAAAAGCACAGAGGAAGAGACAAAGAACTGAGGCAAAAGCTGTGTGGAATTTCCCTTGGATATGTTTTCTGCTTCCACCATGCCTTCATCCCCTTTATCCATTCTGTATCCACCTGGCTTGAGACCCACTAGTGCAGAGAACAGTTTGACTATCGTCAGTCCTTTGAATTGATAAATGATGTCATTTCATAAAGGAAAAGAAAATACTTTCTGTTTACACACTTTAAAAGTCCACCCTTCTGTTGTTAATGTACAGTGTGTTCTGTTCTGATCAGCAGGTTATTTAGCTTAACCTTTTCATTCTCTTACTTTTTCTCACTCATGACTATATGGTGTGTAGCACAACAGTGTTGGGATACAGTGTCACTGTTGTTAAAATCATTGGTAAAGCTCCTGTTTAGTAGTACTCAATATCTGTGTCTCTGCCTTCCTTGACTGCTGTATAGCACAAAATTTGGTTTTTTTTATATACTAAAATGCACCCTAATATTCACTGTGTATTTAGGAAAAACAGGTTTGCTCAGTTTGGTGAAATACAGTTTTATTCTTTGGGCAGTTTGTCTTAGTTTTAGTATCTATGTGCAGCTCTTCAGCTACAAGTTCTGTCATACCAGCTCTGCTTTAGGAACAATCTCCATGTGATCTTCCACCATGGAGTACAGAGGCAGCTCAGGAAGGCTACTGCATTTGCATAGAGGCTTCAGTTGTGTGGCAGAGATGGCTGGAGCATCTTAATCCATGTGATATAGAATCCTGGTTAGACCATAGCTGCAAAGTGTGAACTTGTTTGCACACATTGGCAGGAAAGAGTTCAGTGGGGCACCCTCCTTGTAAGTCAGTGGCTCTTTGGGCCTTGGACCCAGAGGTGAAGAATTAACTGGAGCAACATAATTTGTCATCCTCGGAGAAGCTGTACAGAAGCACACAAGTGGGTGGATGCTTATGTCCCCTCCCTTGCTTCCTGAGCAACACAGCTGTGTGGGCAGTAGTTCACTGCATGTTTAGGACAAAAGTACATTTTTGCTTTCTCTCTCAATTCCCAGTTGCAGGCTGGAAATTGTGGTGGTTTGCACCGCAACTCTCTTCCCTCACATAACACAGTTCTCTATTGATTCTTCATCTGCAGTGGATCCTAGCAGTGACATACATCCCCAAATGTTTACAGTAAGATTGTTGCTTGCCTTGAGTATCTTACCAGAAAGCATTGTGTGAATTGGTCCATATGGGCCTCTACTCTGGCTCCTGAAGGTTACACGGAGAAGGAATGAGGTCAGCCCCTGAGTCCAATGCCCTTTCCATCCCCAAACACCACTGGACACAGCTGGAATCAGTGGAGGGTTTGTGAATAATTGCGCTTAGAGTAACAGATCCTTGATCTTGACTTGTGTCCTGCTTTATGCCTGCTGAAAAATATGGGATTTGCAAGATAAAAATAGTCACTGGCACTCGATGTGCATTCAGCTAACACTTTCAGGTCTTTATTCTAGCTGATACACAATTTATGTTTCTTATTTTGTTTTGTTTTAGGAATGTGCACATTATTTCCTTGAAGTTAAAGACAAAGATATCAAGCATGCACTGGCAGGACTGTTTGTTGAAATTCTTGTCCCTGTAGCTGCTGTGAGTTTATTTTTCAGGTTGTTTGCATAATTTCTTTAAATTAGCTAAAGCGCCTTGTGAAATAGTGTTTTATTAACGTGAAATTTTCTTTCAGGCTGTTAAAAATGAAGTGAATGTCCCCTGTCTGAGGAACTTTGTTGAAAGCCTGTATGATACAACACTTGAACTTTCCTCACGAAAGAAGCACTCACTGGTTAGTAACGCTGAGAAGCAGAGGCTAAAATTGTTTGTCTCTGAGCAAGACTCTGGGGAAATTGCAAAACTCCTCGCTACATTCGGCTTTATAACCAATACATTTCTATTGTAAGGAGAGTTACCATGTTAGCAGGAAATGACCAGATTTGTTTTATTTTATTCAGAATGTGATCTAAATCAGTCTGAATCAAACAGATGTTTTCTGGTTCTGTGATTATTAAACGGCTACATTTTTTCATGCTTGCTATGTGTAAACATTAGGAGAGAAGAAATAATAGAGTTCACTTCTTGTCAAGCGAGGACAAATGAGGCATGTGGGAACAACTCTTTCACGGGGCTTAAACAATACATTGCAGGAACAAAAAAAATGTATAACACATGCCCTTTTAAATCCATGACTTGGCTACTGTGCAGCTCCCCATTTCATTTTTCTCTTGTGAGATGAACAGTGGCACTGCAGTGTATTTTTGGAAGCATGAGTTGATCTGAATTAAATGAGGATCTGAGTCAGTTTGATGCTGGCCGCCTTAAGCAGACTGTCTCTCCAACTGGGTCAGCGCATGTCAGCAATGTGACGTTAGCTAATCCGTTTTGAAGTCTTGGACCTTATAAGTAAAGAAAGTTGTCATTTGTCCTCCCTCATTCTATGGGAAAGTCAGAAAGACTTCCCTGTTCCCAGTGCTCTTGGAAAATGCTGTTTGCTAAGACTGCTGAATCTGCTGGGAGGACTGCAGAGTGTACTTGAGCTCTCTGCCCAGTTTTATCAGTCCCAGGGGAGAGTCAGAGCATCCCCTGGGGCACAGTCCTGTTAAAGTTTGTATTAGTGGGAGACTTGGGATGGATTTCTGATTTCACTCTGCTCGTGTTTGTGTGGCTCTATGTAATTCATTAGAGTAGATAAAACATTGTTTAAACTGCAGCAGGGTAAGAGCTTTGCTGTACAGTTTTTACACTGAATAGATCTTCCCCATACTAGTGGCTGTGCTTGCCAAAGTCAATACTATGTGCTTGAGAAAGGATTGCACAGCTGGGGGTTTTGCATTTGATTGCTTGTCTACACATACCACACTGGAGGCTACATAGTTAAAAGTGACAGAATAAATTCTTGTGAGGGTGTGATTAGAAATACAAACTTTGTGAGGAGGAGGACGAGGGGAAAGGCAAACAGTTGACAGAAATAACTGCAGTGCATATTGCTAGGCTTGCAGGAAGAAAGCACTCTTTAGAGTTTGAAGAGGACCTTCCTTTCCAAGATTAGTGTTTTGTGAGTTGGTACACTCACAAAACACAGGTAGTATAGGAGCGTTCATCTTACCTGTTTCTGCCTAAAAGTATCTCACATAAGCTAATCCTTGAGGTTCTTTTGTTAGTGAGTGAAGAGAATTAGGAAAGTCCAGGAGATGGTGTGTCCCTCCTAGGGCTTTTCTTAGGATGATTTATGACACTCTTGGGATGCTATTAAACTCCTCTGTGACCCTGTCAAGTAGTAAACTATTATAGTCATAATGTTAATATTGTAAGAAAGTTTTCCATGAGAAGACTTCAGTTCTCCTCTCCCATATATATTTTGGACATGAATGTTATAAAAACAAAAATGAGTGTAATTTTGACATTTCCTCAAGAAACTAGGTGTAGCCCAGCTATAGACAATTTTTGTTACATATTACAGGAATAGAAGTTGGGATTTATGGTGTATTTATACCCTGAGCTGTGACTGAAGTTAGAATTTTAGAGTTAATTTTGCAAAACATTGGTCTTTAAGATAAAGTTAACTTATTTTTAACTAGTAAGTCCTTATTTGATATATTAACATAACAGAAACAGAAAAGCCTTGAGGAAATAGCAAAGTCAGTTTCAAAATAAATAGGTGCATTTTAGCCATTTTTGTGTGTGTGTTGACAAAGAGAACAGGTTCCAGTATTTGAACTTCTATGTTCTGCCTTGCTTCTTTTTATCTTTCATTTCTCAAGATGCAACTGCCAGCAGATCCAGGCACTGTCTGTGTTTTAGCACAGTTCTTTAGGGTGTTTGACACATCTCTCAGTAAATGTGGTGACTGCAGACTTTGAGGAGTAATAGGCATCTGAGCATTTACAAATCCAAACGATCTCTGTGTGTCCTGTTGTTATTATGATAAAGTTTTGTTATTTCCACGCATATCTCAGTTAAATGACAGAACTTAGCCTTATGTGCCTGTAAAATTGTGGCCTGTCTTCAGATCTAGAATACTGCTCTAAGTGACATTTGGTGGGTTTTATTTCATCCACAAAATATATCTGTAATAGCATCAAAGTTCTTTTTAAATGGTACTACTTAACATTTTATGTTGTCTAATATGTATTGCACAAAATGGAGGAGTTAAGAGTTTAAAGTTCACAGTAGCTCTATTAAGTTACTTTTATGTTGTGTGGGCATGCAAACAACACTCTATTGACATGCATTTCCTGTTTAGGCTTTGTACCCATTGGTAACATGCCTGCTTTGTGTCAGTCAGAAGCAGTTCTTTTTAAACAGATGGCATATTTTCCTCAACAATTGCTTATCCAATCTCAAGGTTAGTATCTTCTTGTTTTTCTATTATACTAAAACTTCAGTATGTACTATTGATCTGTTGGAAATCCATTTTAGGTAATGCACAGGATGATTCCTATTAACAGATCCCATACATAATTTTATTTCTACAGCACAAAATCTTTAATTGTGCACACTTTTTCAGTAACAACAAAGCATTCTCGTGCCTAGTTTGAATTTCTTCTCTTTCTCAAATCAAGCTTGAGTCAAACAGCAATGAAACAGGCAAGGTTGTTGAGTGGCATACCAAAACTCACCCAATATCAACTTACTTTTTCTCACAAGGCCATTCTTAAACAAAACATTTGTTATCATTTTGTCAGAATGGAATTATGTCTTGGTTTAGAGATGGACAAATCCTCTATTGCCCCATGAGGGACAAAAGAATGATGCTCACACAAATGATTGGAAAGTGATGGAAAGTTTAAATGGAAAAGCAACTGGTGTTTTACAGAAACTACAAAGCATAGTAGCAAAGATATACCAAAGCATACAGAGTCCCACCACATCTGAAGGCACCCCAAGACTTCCCTTCTCCCCATCTGAGGGTCTACCCAAAAACCCCCAGGGCTCTTTCTTCCCCACTCCACTGCTAGGCTAGTCTCAGGCTGGCCAGGTCTGAGACTGCCCTCCTATCACCACCACCATTCTCCTCCTGGCATTAGGTGTAGACAGGCCTAAGAGGCCTTGAGATACTCCCCCACTGTTGCATGATGGGGAGCATCTCCCACAGGAACAGAGAGGGCAGAAAGAGGAAGAGAATGACTTTGCAGACAAATTTATAGGGCGCAGGATTTATGGGTATGAAATACACTGTTTCCCATGTCCACCTTATTGGGTTGGACACTCAGGACACCAGAGGTGTAACTGACATAGCAGTAACAGGAGGCACCCAGCCTTAACTGCCACAAATTAGTTGCAGGACACTGATGCCATTACCTGTTTCACTCTCCTGAGTTGCATTAAAGAAACCTAAACTATTCTATTTCCTCCATGTTTGTTCGATCTTTGAAGTTTAAGACTAACTGTGCATTGCAACCTGTTGTAGTTCCTGGCCAGCAGATACTGTTCATGCTTCTTGTGCGATAGTTCATGTCCATTCCATTCTTAAAGTGGATCCATATGAAAGTCCTATGCATACTTGAAAAGGCCAGTTTAAGAACAGTTAACTCAAATGAAGGGACTTTGAGCTGCTACTTGGTGACCCAGTGGTTAAGAAACTTCCGCAACTGGCACAGATAGAACACGCAAACAGCTCAGAGACAAAGTATCTCTGCTTCTAAAAGTTGAACTCCCAAGGTTGATAATAGGATATATATATCACCCTTTCTTGATGTTGCTTTCTTGCTGTGCTTTGTCATAATGAAACAATTTGTATTGATTCTTTTCATATGACAACCTGATCTAGTTAAAGTCGTCCTTGCTGACTCCAGGGGATTTGGACAAGATGACTTTCAAAGGTCCCTTCCAACCTGATGCATTCTATGATTCTATGATCCTACTGTCAGAATAGCTCTTCAGAATGTTCACAGTCTGTCTGAAGATTGCTTTCCACTTGTATGGGAATTACTTACTTGTGCTGAAGATGTGTTTGAACTTTAATTGCAAAGAGATTCGTCAAGTAAACATTGTTTCTTTTTTATTGGGTTTTATGAGGTTATACAAGCTTTAGAAAAGGTGGCTACATCTATAAGATCTGTGAGGAGCCAGCTGGGAATATAAACTTTTCTCAAAAGAAGAGAGACAAATTGTGGATATTGTCTACCTAGACTTTCGAAAAACCTTTGATGCTGTTTCCCACAGAATTCTTTTTGACAAACTGGCTGCTTGTGGCTTGGATGAGCACACGCATTCTGCTGGATAAACCAATGGCTGGGCAAATGGGCCCAAAGAGTGGTGGTCAATGGAGTTAAATCCAGTTGGCAGCCAGTCACAAGAAGTGTTCCTCAGGGCTCAGTGTTGGGACCACTTCTGTTTAATATATTTATTTATGACCTTGATTAAGACATAGAGTGTGTCATCAGTAAGTTTGCAGATGACACCAGGTTAGGTGGGAGTGTTGATCTTCATGACAGTAGGAAGGCTCTACAGAAGGACTTGGATAGATTGGATCATTGGGCCAATGTTAACAGGATGATCTTCAACAAGGTCAAATGCTAGGTCCTGCACTTGGGTCACAACAACCCCAAGCAATACTACAGGCCTGGGGAAGTATGGCTGGAAAACTGTCTGGCAGAAAGGGACCTGGGGGTTCTAATCAACAAGCACATGAATATGAGCAAGCAGTGTGCCCAAATGGCCAAGAAAGCCAATGGCATCCTGTCTTGTATTAGAAGTGCTGTGTCCAGCAGGAGTAGGGAGGTGATTGTCCCCTTGTACTCAGCTCTGGGGAGGCCACACCTCAAGTATTGTGTCCAGTTTTGGGCACCTCGATACAGGAGAGAGGTGGAGGTGCTGGAGTGAGTGCAGAGGAGGGCAATGAAGCTGGGGAAGGGCCTGGAGAATAATTCTTATGAAGAGCAACTGAAGGAGCTGGGGCTGTTTAGTTTGAAAAAGAGGAGGCTGAGGGGAGACCTCATTGCTGTCCACAACTACCTGAAAGGACATTGTAGAGAGGCAGGTGCTGGTCTCTTCTGCCAGGTAATTAGTGATAGAACAAGAGGGAACAGCCTCAAGCTGTGACTGGGTAGTTTTAGACTGGACATTTGGAAAAACATTCTCACAGCAAGAGTGATCAGGCACTGGAATGTGCTGCCAGGGAGGTTACCAACCCTGGATGTGTTTAAGGGTTGTTTGGATGTGGTGGTTGGGGATATGGTTTAGGGGTGAACCTTGTAGAGTAGGCTTATTGTTTGGACTTGGTGATCCTGAGGGTCTTTTCCAAACTGAATGTTTTTGTAATTCTGTGAAATTACTCAAAATCATTAGAGAAAATATAACTACAGTTGCTCCTACCTTATCAGTTGAAAATCAAATCAAGTTAGAATTCAACTTGCCACCTATAATTCATTGTCACATACTTCAATTCATAGGGCTTGTGAATTAGTCTGGTGGCACACTGCACCTTTGATTTGGGGGGAAGGTAAGGTAGCTGAATACATGACTAAATGTGGCTTGCCACTCCTCAGTAGAGAGTAAGAGCTGCCCCAACCATAGAAACAATCATATCACCAGTTACAAGTGACATCTGAAAGCCTAAACCAAACTCACAGAGCTGGACCAAGAGCTAGATCAACATGAAAGAGAAATCCTTCTGTTCAGCCAGACAGTCGTGCACTCCAGGACAGTATGTGGGACTCCACAGTCTTGTGTGGACTCTCATGAACCACATAACAGATCAGGTTTCTCAAGAACTGGAAATAAAGGACCTGGGAATAGTTGACTCCAGCCAAATTCTGGCCAAAGGGCGTATCATACTGTTGGAAGCAGTGTAAAAGTTAATAAGTATCATGATACTGAAATGGAACATTTATCATTAACTAAATGTTATTTGTAAAACAAAAGTATTCAAGGCAGGAATTCTATATGGGATAGAGTCTGAGTACCATATTTCATTTAGAGGCAATTTTTTGTAATGGGAGCAATAGTTCCTTGTCTCCAAACCACGCAACACATGAAGAAAGCTCCAGTACAATTTGTGCCCGAAGTATAGAACTTACTGTACAAAGAGTAGGTCAAACAAGGCCTGTCTGAGGAAAGAATTAATGAGTAACAGCACAGTATCCCTTTGGTTGCCATGAGACAGACATAACACCTTATTACTGGAAAACAGAAATGGCAGAATTAGAGAAAGTGGACCTCCTTCCTGGCAGTCCAGTTCTCTGCCAATCACAGAAGAAGAAGTGGAGGTATTGAAAAAGAAATTTCTCAATGAGCAACAACAGAAATCCTTAAAATACTGAAGAGGATCAATTGGTGGACATCTCGGTTTTCCAAAGGCAGAAACAGTGTGCTTCCAAAGTGCTGGGCACCCAACCACCATGCACTTGCACAGATCTTGCCCATAGACATACCCATGATTTCCTTGGATTTCTCAGGCTTTCTACTATCTTCATGTCAATCCTGCTTCAGCGATACAGCTTGCTGGTTTTGATGGAAAATTAGTCTAATATTTTCAGGAAGCTCTAATGATAATGGTTTCAGCACTTTTCTCCTCCATCTCACTTCAGCTGCAAGAGCAGTTAAGAAATCTCATCACTGGAATGTTTGGACTTTTGCTTATAGGGATGACTTCATTTTGTGTCACACGTGATCTTGCTACCTTAACTTGGTTAGCCACAGTGCCCACTGTTTTCATGCAGGTTTTAGGGTAAGAATAAACTTTGATAAATGTCCTCCATCATCTGTTGAAGAAATCATATTTTCAGGACTGAAATTTACAAGGACTGACACGATGATATCAAACGAAAAATGGATTGAAAGTGATCAGCTTATTAAACACATTGCAACAAATCTCACAGATTTTAAATCCTGCAAAGATTAATAGACCATGCAAACTTTGGCATTCCTTTTGCTATTTATTCTAATCATGTGCTACAACCAGTGTATGCTTCTACAGCTGGGGGAGGAGAAGGAAAAAAAAATGTTTTCTGATTCATATAAAGCTTTATTGTATTAAGATGTGTTGTCAAGGAATTATATGGAAATTGCAACCTAAGGACATTGTTCCTATTTCTAAGCTTGTGACAGATGCCATGTTGAAAGTTGGAGCCATATTCTGTGTCACTGGTAGGTTGCCTTCCTTCCATTTTGCAGGACCTAGACCCATGCACATTCAAGAATTACTGATGGCATTTGTTGCAGTGTCTTTGATAAAACTGTGGTCTTTGATCTGTGACTCAACATTTGCCTGCAGACAAAAATGGCATGGAGATTTGTTCTGTGGGCCAGACAAAACTTACGACAGGTTGAAATGTACTGGATTCCTTCAGGGTTTAACCCAGCAGATAGCCCAACACATGGGAGGCCATCAGAGTGGCATGCATACACTAGTACCCTCATCAGCCCTTAGGACTGCCACAGAAACACTAAACTGCATGTGACCCAAGAGTCCCAAAGACAATCTTGTACTAGTTCAGAGGTTTCCAAAGATAAACATCAATCCAGACAGATAATCCATTTTAGTCCTGATGATCCTGGATGACATGATAATTAGCCCAGTTTTAGCATCCACAGACTTTTGTCCTTTCGGTTTTGAATGTGTGCAGTACATTTATTTATCTGGTGTGTTCCTCCTATCAGATCTTCACATCTTTTGAACTGACAAAACCCACTAAAGATTAGGTTTTCTTTTCAAATTCAGGTGGTTTTCAAATAGAGATTTTAAATTGTAATGTGTATCTAATTTAACTAAGTTGCTGTTTGAGTTTTTCAACAGCTTAAGTAATACCAGGTGAGACAGGTCAGATGCATAAGCACCCTGCTGCTGCAGGAGTGGGGTACTTGGCAGCTGTCTTTTTGTAGTGTCATCATGAAAGCTCTCAACCTTCACATCCATGAAGTGCAGAACTTTCTTTCTAATTTGTGCTTGAAGTTTATTGTTATGTTATATATTCCTCTAGAATAAGGACCCCAAAATGGCTCGAGTTGCACTGGAATCTCTGTACAGACTACTGTGGGTTTACATGATCAGAATTAAATGTGAAAGCAACACAGCTACCCAAAGGTAACATGCTGTATTTGTAATGATAATTGGGTCTTGTAGAGTGGATGTTGCAGGTGAAGAGATTTTATAGTTGTTCTGAATTCCTTTGAACCTGTTCCTATTGTGAAGTAAAAATCTCAGTTGCACACAACAAAATACTCCCTCTGTGGCACTGTCAGTTATTCTCCTACCTGTTTCTGTATAAACTGTTTCTGCTTTTGTTGTTCTGCTTTTCACTCTTTGCCTGGTTAAAGTTAGGCATATCATATAGTGGCATGTCATTGACTGGTTTATTGTTACTTGTAATGTAGTAATGCAAATAATTACCTTGAATTTGTAGCAAAGGGTCAGAATAAGATACTCTGATGCATTTTCATTTCAAAGGAAATACATTCTAGTCTTTCTAAATGGAGTAGGATTTCCAGTTTATATTTCATGGTAAGTGAAGTCTGGAAGTGTCTAATGCCTTTTTTTTCCCCCTTCTTTTACAGTCGCCTCATTACTATCGTCACAACACTTTTCCCAAAAGGTTCTCGTGGTGTTGTGCCAAGAGACATGCCTCTAAACATCTTTGTGAAAATAATACAGTTTATTGCACAGGTATGGGAGAACCACGCATATGTCTTTCCAAATAATGAATAATAAGTGAACTTCTATTGTCAGAATGTTTTGCAACTCTCTTGTCAGTGTCTGTCATCTAGGCAATGGTAAAATTACAGCTGGCCAGACTTAATTTGAACAACAGGTTTTGATTAACTTTATTCCACTGAAGATGGATAAAACCATTTTCACTTCATCTCAAATGCACTTTATGCCAGCAATCCCAAAATGCAATTGTTGACAGGCTCTGTCTGTCAGGTTCAAAATGATAGGTCGTATTTGTCCTGATACTGAACCATTCATACTTTATAAAACAATGAGTTACACTGCTTCTAAAGCAGTAAGCCAGAGGAAAACAGAGTTGAGCATGTAGTTGACACATTTAGTTTTCATTATTTCAAATGGGAATTCCTAAAGTAAACTAACCTTCAGTGCTGGAAGTTTCATCCCTTTTATTATATAAATTCAGAAAACATTCCCATTAAGCAAAGTACTTAGCACATACTTAAAGTCTCTGAATAGGAATGAATTAAACAGATGCTTAAAATCTTCCTTGAACTGTGCCATCTGTGAACAAGCTACTTTTATGTAAAATACTATGTCAGTACCATCATTACCACAATTTAAATGAAATAATTAAAAGCTTTGTGGTTAAAATTTATCATTTTCCATTTAAATGCCATAAATTTTTGAATTTGTCAACATACAGTTGTGTTGAAAGCTTAGATCTGATAATCTGCACACTTCTGAAAATCTCTTTTTCTGTAGTTTTAAATAAATCTTGATCAAACCAGTTTTCAACATCCTGTTGCCTTAAAGTAAAGTGATCAGCCTCACGATTTAAAACTTTTTTTTCTATTTTAGGAACGTTTAGATTTTGCAATGAAAGAAATTATCTTTGACTTCCTTTGTGTTGGAAAACCAGCAAAAGCTTTCAGTCTCAACCCTGAGGTATGGTGTGCATCTGCCTTGTGGTTTTTTGTTTTTTGGGTTTTTTGTTTGTTTGTTTGTTTGTGGTTTTGTTGTTGTTTAGTTAAAATACATTGTATTGTGCTGCATATCCTTTCTGAAATAGAAACAGAAACATTCAGGTTGGAAAAGACCCTCAGGATCACCAAGTCCAACCATGGAGACGTGATGGGGTGCTTGGTGCCATGGTTTAGTTGTTTAGGTGGGTTGGATTGGTTGATAGGTTGGACGCGATGATCTTGAAGGTCTCTTCCAACCTGGTTTATTGTATTGTGTTAACTCTACTCCACAAGGGTCACCCCTAAACCATGTTCCCAAGCACCACATCCAAATCCCCTTTAAACACATCCAGGCTTGGGGACTCCACCACTTCCCTGCGCAGCACATTCCAATGCCTGACCACTCTTGCTGGGAAAAACTTCTTCCTAATGTCCAATCTAAACCTACCCAGTCACAGCTTGAGGCTGTTCCCTTTTGTTCTATCACTAATTACCTGGGAGAAGAGACCAGCACCAACCTCTCTACAATGTCCTTTCAGGTAGTTGTAGACAGCAACTGGTTACATTCTAAGCATGCTGTTGCCTTTATTCAGTTTTCAGGCTGAATCTTTAATGTGATTTATTGGTAAAATGTATCTGGGAACTCTGATCTGAGAAGTGCCACATTTTTAATGCTTATTTCATGTTTCCTTAGTGAAAAGTGAAGCAGCACAAATGTAGAAAACAAAAAGATAAATAAAACTATTGACCACAGTATATACAAGTAAATATACAAATAAATTTTCTGTAACAATTTCAATGTTTTTCAAAACAGCTTCACCAAAAGACAGTGTGATGTGAGAAGAACTGAAGATGCCATAAAAAGAAAAAACTCCTAATAAAGTTTTACCATTCTGACCCATAAAGCTCCACTAGCATTAATATCATGAGTCAGCTTTGTAGTGCTTTGCCTAGAGAAAACAAATCAGGAATTTGAAAAACTTTTTAAAAGTCATAAAATAATAAAAAATTCTCTCAAAAATAATCATTCTGAAAACATTTTCATTTGAAAACTAAGTGTAGAATGAAAAAAAAAACCATTTCTGATCATCTCTTAAAATATATCTATATTAATCATGCAGTAACATGTTGAAACAGAATGAGTTACAAAAAATGGTATTTGATGCAAAAATAAAAAATTGGAAAAGTAGATTAAACATTTTACTGTCAAAAGCAGCAAAAGTGAAAGGCAAGCTTTACTTTGAGCACAGCTATCACCTTTCTGCTACAGAACAAAGAAAAATTAAATAGAATTCTTAGTCAGGCAGTCTCTACCACATTCTGGATCAGTCACCTGTGGTATTGGCTGAGGATGGCCCTACAAAGGATGTTTTGTGTTAGCATTGCATGAAACCAGGCTTATAGGGAAGGGACATAGTCCATATCTTCTTGATGAATTCAATATCTGAAATTTTACTGGTTTTCAATAGCAATGCAAGTCCCAAACCAATGAAACAACAGGGCTACTTCAATGTTTGTAGGCTTTTGTTTTAAAGAAAAATTATACATAATCTATGTACATGCATCTCTGGGAGACTGTCAGTAGCACAGCCTCTGAGTTTTTAGAACATGTTCCTAGGAAATCAAAAATATTCTTCTCTTCTACTCATTGCAATGCAGTGCCTGCATTTTTCCCTCTGATGAATTCCCAGAAGGCACTCAGGTCACTTAGCCTCATCTTCCTGATATTTTTACATTACAGTTCCATTGCTGAGCACCATTTCAGACTTTTCATTCAAGCCTAGGGCCTTTCGGGATGGTTGTTGACCTTTTTTCATAATGGATCACTTAGGACATTTATGTTTAAGTGAAAGTCCAGTTAAGATGCATTACTAAACTCCAGGTCATATCTGTCTGTTTTATCCTAAAGATAAAAGTATAATGTGCTAATGAAAATACTTAGAAATAAAGTTTTGAGAGAGGACATTACTGCTTATAATGCAGATATGAATTCACTGTACAAAAAAAGTGCTGCCAAGGGCATACTCAGAATTTCAAAGTGATTGAAGAACATGAGTAGTATATGATTATTTGATTATAATATTCATCTTCTGAATTTTACAGAGAATGAATATTGGTCTGAGAGCTTTTTTGGTAATTGCTGATAGCTTGCAGCAAAAAGATGGTGAACCTCCAATGCCAGTGACTGGAGCTGTCCTTCCTTCTGGAAACACTCTCAGGGTGAAGAAAACGTATTTGAGCAAAACTCTTACGGAGGAGGAAGCTAAAATGATAGGTCAGTAAGAGAACGGGAAAACTAGAATGAATGTGAAATAATCTGCACTAACTAAGCAGAATAATTTACTGTTGATAAGTATTACATTGTTTTCTTCATTGTAAGCATTTACTTTATTGTCTGTACTAATGAAACATTTGGTTTAATCTGGCAATTACTGCTTCTTTTTACTGCTTCTAATTATTTCAGGAAAAGTCATAGTATCAGTATCATAGAATCAGTCAGGGTTGGAAGGGACCACAAGGATCATCTAGTTCCAACCCCCCTGCGATGGGCAGGGACACCCCACGCTAGATCAGGCTGGCCAGAGCCTCATCCAGCCTGGTCTTAAACACCTCCAGGGATGGGGCCCCAACCACCTCCCTGGACAACCCATTCCAGGGCTTCACCACTCATGGTGAAGAACTTCCTCCTCACGTCCAGCCTGAATCTCCCCACCTCCAGCTTCATTCCATTCCCCCTAGTCCTATCACTACTTGATATCCTGAGAAGTCCCTCCCCAGCCTTCTTGTAGGCCCTCTTCAGATCCTGGAAGGCCACAATGAGGTCACCTGGGAGCCTTCTCTTCTCCAGACTGAACAGCCCCAACTCCTTCAGTCTGTCCTTATAGGAGAGGTGCTCCAGCCCTTTGATCATCCTTGTGGCCCTTCTCTGGACACGTTCCAGCACGTCCAAGTCCTTGGTCATGTTCTCCCCTAACACCTTGTGTTCTTGTTTTAGTACACAGATAGTTAAGAATTAGCTTCTTTCAGGTAGTTGTCTTTATTCATGGCTATTCATCTCCTTTGAGATCCTCATTTTAATTGCAGTATCTAGCATCAAGTGAGACTCTCAAAATGGCAGAAGCTTTTAAATGTAAAATAATGTTGAAGTGCCTAAGTTAAAAGCACTGTTACATTGGCCTTCCTTTGTAGTCATTGCAGAGAAATAATCCTGTGCTGTGGAAGAACAGTTTATGAATCATGGCCTGGAAGTGCCTGGTTTTGCTGACAAAAAAAAAAAAAAAAAAAAAAGAGAAAATTTGGTTACTTACCTTAGCACTTCATTCAGTCCCCAAAATTACAAAGCCTACATACTCTGCACCAGTGGAAACGATCCGTGTTGTTCTGTTACTAGACCGGTGTAGCAATATCAAGAAAATAAGCAGTAGGAGACCCACTGCTGTTGCCTTGTACAACAGGCATAGCATTTAGTGCTGTCACTAATTCAGTTTGGTTACTCCTCATGCATTTGCTAATAAATGTTTGCACTATTGAGTCCTTGTATTTTATTAGCATTTTTCACTGGTTTATGATACAGTATTGTAGTTTCCAGTTATAACACAAAACATTAAGCTAGGTAATTCCTACATTTTCTCTTGCTTTCTACTCTGCTGTTGAACTTTTGATCATATCAGATTTGAAAACTGGTGGTGTTTTGAAATTCCAAATTTACATTTTTCAGTGTTAATATAAAAATGTTCATTAAGAAAATTACCATTTTAGCCTTTGATGAATGTAGAAAAAGAGTTAATTCAGGTTTTATTTTTTTAAGTGATCTCTGTCCATCTGCTGCCAGATAGCTGTATGTCTAATACTTTTTTTCACATAAAATGTCATGCCATTAGTTTCTATATCAAATAAGTTTTTAGGGGACCTCATTCAGGTTCCTTCTTTCTATTTATGTGTGGTTTTTAAACCTTGCTACTAAATCAGAGCTTTTGTTTCTGCCATGATAAGTCCACAAAATGTATTGTATAACTCAGCAAACTGTGCAGCTTCATTTGACTTTACAGGGACAAGTCTTGACAAGGTATTTTTGTTATTTATATATATGTATGTATATATATATATGTATAACTTGTGCTATTTTTACACACAATAGCACTTTTTGGAGAGAGAGGCATATTCGGTCTCTGAGTCAGGATATTGTTACTACTGGAATATGCTATCTTATGAGGAAAATATTTTTCTTAATTAATGCAGCACAGCTTGAGTAAGCAGCTTCCTTTTTCAAAATACCTGTATCTATAAATATCCCAAATTATACAAGAATGCATGTTATTGCAGGTATGTCATTGTATTATTCTCAAGTAAGAAAAGCCGTGGACAACATACTCCGACACCTTGACAAGGAAGTGGGTCGATGCATGATGCTAACCAACATACAGATGCTTAACAAAGAGCCTGAAGACATGATTACGTGAGTGCTAAAGAACATTAAATCCCATAAAATACTGAGATATCATTTCAAAACGTTGTCTTTGTCTATCATATCATCTTTGTCTATCTATATTGGGCTGCCTGGGGAGGTGGTGGAGTCACCATCATTGGAGATGTTCAGGAGGAGACTTGATAGGGTGCTCGGTGCCATGGTTCAGTTGATTAGGTGGGTTAGATTAGTTGATAGGTTGGACACAATGATCTCAAAAGTCTCTTCCAACCTGGTCTTTTCTATTCTATTCTATTCTATTCTATTCTATTCTATTCTATTCTATCCTATCCTATCCTATCCTATCCTATCCTATCCTATCCTATCCTATCCTATCCCATCCTATCATCCCATCCATCATGTTTCATCAAAAAAGAACAAGGAATAGGAACAGCCAGCTTATATATATATAAATTGAAAAACTGTTTATGACACATTGATTTTGCTTCTTTGCACATTGCAGTGTTAGGAAATTAAGTAATGCTCTTGAGGTAGCCAAAATCACATGTGAATTCTGTGATTGTTTACATGGTAGCAGTTGAAAGCCCAAAATGAAAAGCCTGTCAGCACACAGTTTCAGGATATATTTGCATCACTGAACTTCAAAATTAATGCAATGAATTCTCAAATCCCTATTACTAGTATTTCATAATTTCCTTTACTAATCATGCCTGCAATCAAAACTTAACTAAAAATTGAAGTAATTTTGTGATGTCTTGGATTTAGGCAGTGCCTCACTGGGACGGAGTTAAAGCAGTAAATTTCGAGCAGTCTTGAACAGCAGCATTTTACACTCTCATCCAAAATTATTAGTGAGGGAAGCTTCCTCAAGAGAATTCTAGTGAGGTGGACATCTACCTAGTAGACTTTAGAGACAGAGATGTCATTTGACACATGCATAGCACAGGTTGTAGCGATCCCAACTGTAAGGAGACCTTGTATATCTTTTCTGATAGAGGGGTGGATGTGATAGTTATGCCAGAAGAGAGATAACCTGGAGGAAAAAAAAACAATCAGGCTGCAATGAAAAGGACTCTTGGTTACAATACCATGAGTATTAGATTGACAGTGCATTGACTGGCCAAATTTACAACTGATGTATCTTTATGTTTTAATGTCATTCCTTTCTGATTGTTTGTTGGTGTGACTGTGTAAATGGGATTGTAAGCTCTTTATGTCTTTAGTATCGTCTTACTTTGTTTATATTAAATGCTAATATTGCTATCCAATAATATTTCGTATTTTTGTGGTAGTACTACCCAGTATTCTGTTCAGTAGTCACAGCCAGTTTTCAGAACCATTTTTGGTATTCAAGTTTTTTGTGAGGGAAAGTCAGTTTTGAAATTCACATTTTGTTCCCAAAAGATAATTGTATAATAAAACCTTGAGTACTTAGATAAGAAGTGTACTTAGCCTTAGCTATAAAAGTCCTTTCTATGGTCTCTCAGCATCACTAGTGTTGTTTATTTTTAGAGTCAGTGAACAAATAAACTCAAAAGAGTTTTAAATTTCAGGAAGGCTTATGGTTTGGTAGTAACTTTTGTCCAAGACATGGAGATTTTAAGTTGGAAGAACTAGACTTGTACATCACTGTATTTTTGTATTTTATCCAGATGAGCTGTAACTTAATTTGTAGACTTGTAAGGAAAAACACATTACAACATACTTTTAATTATTTTTCCAAGGGAAAAAAAAATCTGGAATGCTGAATTATAAGTTCATCTAAAATCATGTGAACTGATGAAAACATAATTAGCTGTTACTATAAGCCCACAGCTGCCTTGTGCATGATAACTGAAACAAGTAATATATTGGTTTTATCATTTTATTCCCAGAACTTCACTAGAGTTATGTATTTGGAGTTCTTATGGGCTTTAATACGTAGATACCACACTACATTTTTCTATATTTTAAGGTCTGGCTTTTGTCATATTGTCACATTTGTCATAGTTAATGTTTAATATAAAATAAAATAAGAATCAGAGGGAAGGTAGGCAATGAACAGTCATAATGTTTTAAAGTATAACAGGTTCTGGAATTTCCCTGGCAGTGTTAGGCATGTTGGGTATTTAATGACAGGTCCTTTAAGCACTTATTGTTGAAGGAGTAAATGCCACTTGAGAGAATCTTACTAAATCCTGACTAAGGAGCATCTTTTGCATCCTCCACTGGGATATGAATTTCAGCGCTGGTTGTAATTGCTTTTCAACATATAGTCAGAATAGGGCATCCATTTTTCTCACATACAAACTTGTTCTTTCAAGTACTTCAAAGATTTTTGCTGACTATCCTGTACTAAACACTGGTGTGGAAACACAGGCTTCCAGGTGAAGACCACTGTCAGCATGCTCATCCAGAGCTCATCCTGTTGGATCCTGAGTCAGCTAGAGATGACTGCAAAGCCCTGTGAACCCCCCACCTCCTTGCCAGACCCATTACATGGTGCGCCCAGTATCTCAGACAATTTGGGAACTCAGCTTTGGATATCCTTCTAGTCTTCTGAGCAGCCGATAAGCAGATTTTGTGTTTATAAATAATTACTCATTTGGTTTCAGAAGAGTTGACTCTCAGACTATTATTTTGTGCGCCTCCATTTTAAGTGCACAAACTGTTTACTCTCACTGGGGACTAATAATAAGGAAATTGCAAAAATCACTTTCTGTTACTCGTTGGTTTGTCTGGAGATAAAATTAACAGTGGCACTTTACTACTTGCAACTGCTAAAACACTGTATTTTGAATTAGTTATTTATCCACTGGTATTTGCATTAGCAATAGTACTTGAAAGGGATTTGTGTCTAACCAAATACTCAGATGAGATACTGTATTTTACACTTTTTCAAGTTGCTGACACATCCTTTCAGGTTTTAACTGCTAGGATACAGATGTAGTGAGACAGAGATAATTCATTATGAAAACAGTTTCCCTTCATTGTACAATTTAAGTCAGTAGATAAAAATCATATATCCATTTTATTAATGTAATACCTGTCCAACTGATAAGTATATAGGGTGTTGAGGGAAAGAATACTATTCACTTCAAAACTATCTATATTCTTTTAATTAAGTGAGCCTAATGTCAATTTATGCCTTTTCTGTGCCTATTATTTCAGTGAATACTCAGTGTTACTCTATAAATCTTAATTTAGACTTGTGAGATGGTATTACTTACAGGCTTTCTCTGTGACTGAACACAGAAACAAGGGATCCAAATGGAATGTCCTCTGTTGGGTGGAGAGACAGAGTAATGTAGTAAGCAGGGCAGTGGCCTGGGTGCAGGAAAACTAGGTTAATTTTCTGTTTTGTCAGTGAATTTCAGTGTAATGTTTCTCAGTCCATCTCTTTTCCTCCCATTCTTTACTAGTTTGATCAGAAGCACGTTAAAGCAAGATCAATCTTTCTCTGCATGTTTATAGTAGGGTCCCTAAATAGGACCTTGCTCTTTTGATTCCTCCAAAGCATATTACAGGCTAATAATGAAGAATATTCTGGGGAAGACTGTACAGTCTCAATAATCAGTTGTCAAATAACAGATCATTGATTTTAAAATGAGCAACTGAATCACATTTTGGTGTCTGTCTGAAGAATTCTTTAATCTGCATTCTTACAAAAAATATAGGCTGCATGTGTTGGGAAAATAATCAGCAGCTGAAACTTGGGGAACTTTTAGAAGACTTAAGGACACCCTCCCTAGTTTTTGGGTTGTGCTGAGCTTTAGACTCCAACCACTTTCCCAGGCTGTTAGGGAGCAGTTGAGCCATTCCACAAATTAGAGCAGCCTTGAGGCTACTAAAGCATGTTTTAGGTGGTAGTGATTGCTAAAGTGCTTCTTGAGGCTACTAAAGCATGTTTTAGGTGGTAGTGATTGCTAAAGTGCTTCTGTCTCAGGCAGAGATCAAGTGAATATCTGTGGCCATACCTACCTCTAAATGATGCTACTCCTTCCACGTATTAATGTGCAATGTGCAATTTTCACAGATCTGTGCCCTGTTGAAGGCAGCTGTCTGGATCTTCAGTCTTGGGTTTTGGACTTTTTACATATCTGCTATTTGCTTTATACAACTGGGGTAATATTGCTGCACTGTGATGCAGAACACCCCAGCTTTCTCCTCGTTGCCTGAGCCAAAGTTTGCATCACACAAATCTGATCTTGATGGAAGAATCCTGAATCCTCCTACATTGTAAATTCATCTTGTTCTATTTGCCAGTTCCTCTTAAAAAGAAACAAATTAATCACTAATAATTTGGGGGGCTGAGTACTCTATCAATACAATGCATGAAAGAACCCCATTCTTTCATGCATGAAATCAAACCCATTCATTCAATGGAAACATTTATTCATGCTTCCTTCTTATTCACTGTATCATTTCTAGCTTTCTGTCCTGATTTTCTTAGTAGGCCTCTGGCAACTCCATTATGTCCAGCCCTTTCCTAAAAAACTGGGGGGAGATCATGTGATATAGCTGTTTGTTAAGTTTAGTCAAAATTCTGGTTTAATTTTTCAGTGGTGAAAGAAAACCAAAAATTGATCTGTTCCGAACATGCGTTGCTGCTATTCCTCGGTTGCTTCCTGACGGAATGTCAAAGCTTGAGCTGATCGACTTGCTGGCAAGGTAAGCTGTTCGAGCATTCAGTCACTGCTCAAAGGGAAAGTAATAAAAAACTGAGCCACAGAAAGTGTAATACTTTCTTGGGCAAAACCATATGCTTCTAAAAAGTAATTTGCTATTAATGGGTAAGACCTAGAAGTCCCAGCATCTTCTCTCTGATCTGCTGGAGGGCAGAGAGGCTTTGCAGAGAGACCTCGACAGGCTGGACAGATGGGCAGAGTCCAATGGCATGAGATTTAACACATCCAAGTGCCGGGTTCTGCACATTGGCCATAACAACCCCAGGCAGTGCTACAGGCTGGGGTCAGAGTGGCTGGAGAGCGGCCAGGCAGAGAGGGACCTGGGGGTGCTGGTTGATGGGAAGCTGAACATGAGCCAGCAGTGTGCCCAGGCAGCCAAGAGGGCCAACCGCATCCTGGCCTGCATTAGGAATAGTATGGCCAGCAGGAGCAGGGAGGTCATTGTGCCCCTGTACTCTGCTTTGGTTAGGCCACACCTTGAGTACTGTGTCCAGTTCTGGGCCCCTCAGTTTAAGAAGGACATTGAGACACTTGAACGTGTCCAGAGAAGGGCAACAAGGCTGGTGAGAGGCCTTGAGCACAAGCCCTATGAGGAGAGGCTGAGGGAGCTGGGGCTGTTTAGCCTGGAGAAGAGGAGGCTCAGGGGTGACCTCATTGCTCTCTACAACTACCTGAAAGGTGGTTGTAGCCAGGAAGGGGTTGACCTCTTCTCCCTAGCAACCAGCACCAGAACAAAGGGACACAGTCTCAAGCTGCACCAGGGGAAGTTTAGGCTGGAGGTGAGGAGAAAGTTCTTCACCGAGAGAGTGATTCGTCATTGGAATGGGCTGCCCGGGGAGGTGGTTGAGTCTCCGTCCCTGGAGGCGTTCAGGAGGGGACTGGATGTGGCACTTGGTGCCATAGTCTAGTTGTGAGGTTATGGTTACAGGTTGGACTTGATGATCTTCAAGGTCTCTTCCAACCTTGGTAATTCTATTCTATTCTATTTCTATTCTTACAGCTGTTGTGTTTATATAATAAATTCCTAATTTTATAAGAGAGTAGATATGTCATGGCAGACTGGGGAAGTCCCCACAGACTGGAAAAGGGGAAACATTACTCCCATTTTCAAAAAGGGCAAGAAGGAGGAACTGGGGAACTACAGGCCAGTCAGTCTCACCTCTGTGCCCGGAAAGATCATGGAGCAGATCCTCCTGGAGGCACTAATGACTCAGAAGAATAGTGAAGAGGTGATTTGGAACAGTCAGCATGGCTTTGCCAAGGGCAAATCCTGCCTGACAAACCTGGTGGCCTTCTATGAGCAGGTGACAGCATTAATAGATGAGGGGCGAGCAACTGATGTCGTTTACCTGGACTTGAGCAAAGCCTTCGACACTGTCCCGCACCACCTCCTGGTCTCCAAGCTGGCGACACATGGGTTTGATGGATGGACCACTAGATGGATAAAGAGTTGGCTTGATGGCCGCACCCAAAGAGTGGCTGTCAACGGGTCCATGTCCCAGTGGAGGCCAGTGACAAGCAGAGTCCCTCAGGGATCAGTCCTGGGACCCGTCTTGTTCAACATCTTTGTGGGTGACATGGACAGTGGTATCGAGTGCACGCTCAGCAAGTTTGCTGATGACACCAAGCTGTGTGGTGCAGTGGACACGCTGGAGGGAAGGGATGCCATCCAGAGGGACCTGGACAGGCTGGAGAGGTGGGCACAAGCCAACCTCATGAGCTTCAACAAGACCAAGTGCAGGATCCTGCATCTGGGTGGAGGCAATCCCAGGCACAAATCCAGGCTGGGCAGCGACTGGCTGGAGAGCAGCCCTGAGGAGAGAGACTTGGGGGTGCTGGTGGACGAGAAGCTCAACATGAGCTCTCAATGTGCACTTGCAGCCCAGAAAGCCAGTCAGATCCTGGGCTGCATCAGGAGAAGTGTGAACAGCAGGTCAAGGGAGGTGCTTCTTCCCCTCTACTCAGCTCTGGTGAGACCCCACCTGGAGTACTGTGTCCAGTTCTGGAGCCCCTATTACAGGAGGGATGTGGACGTGCTGGAGCGTGTCCAGAGAAGGGCCACGAGGGTGATCAGAGGGCTGGAGCACCTCTCCTATGAGGACAGACTGAAGGAGTTGGGGCTGTTCAGTCTGGAGAAGAGAAGGCTCCCAGGTGACCTCATTGTGGCCTTCCAGTATCTGAAGGGGGCCTACAAGAAGGCTGGGGAGGGACTTCTCAGGATATCAAGTAGTGATAGGACTAGGGGGAATGGAATGAAGCTGGAGCTGGGGAGATTCAGGCTGGACATGAGGAAGAAGTTCTTCACCATGAGAGTGGTGAAGCCCTGGAATGGGTTGTCCAGGGAGGTGGTTGGGGCCCCATCCCTGGAGGTATTTAAGACCAGGCTGGACGAGGCTCTGGCCAGCCTGATCTAGCGTGGGGTGTCCCTGCCCACGGCAGGGGGGTTGGAACTAGATGATGCTTGTGGTCCCTTCCAAACCTGACTGATTCTATGATTCTATGTCATCGAGAACCTTTTTGTCAGCATGTTGGTTATGTGTTATTCACTATTCTTCATGGTCTTATTTTTTATATTATTACCTTTTTCAGCCATCACAGTATTCTGATAAACAGGAAATAACATCTTTTCTGTGTCGTGGAAGAACTGTGGTTTTGTTTCGATTTATTTGATTTTTGGTTCCCACATGTCTGTTTCATAAAACAGAATGTGCTAGATCTGGTATCTTTCCCAAAAGTTTTTAAACTGATGATAATTCTTCATTAGTATTAGTGATAGTAGCAGTAGACATTAAATAAAGGATAACTTTAAATACAAAATCCTCCCTGCTTGGATCCTTTGAATTTACCTAGATATACTTAGCTTCACTGAACAACGTAGTCTATAACACATGACAGCTAAAACAAGTTTCAGGATGTCAAATCAGTGACTTACTGCAAAAAATTATGGTAATAGGCACTGGTCAGTGCAGAAATGTCAGTTACATTTTACAAGTTAAAAATTCTGGAATGTGTTA
This sequence comes from Picus viridis, assembly GCA_033816785.1. Taxonomy (NCBI): domain Eukaryota; kingdom Metazoa; phylum Chordata; class Aves; order Piciformes; family Picidae; genus Picus; species Picus viridis. The sequence goes on from CM066566.1 coordinate 19,209,258, forward strand.
TTTATTTAAGTGGATTATGGCAGTAAATTGAGCCAGGAGGCTCTTGCAGCGTATTGTTTTCAGGAAACAGTGACAAAGCAATATTTGCTACTCCATTCTTGATTTTTGAAACATCTGTGAGGAATGGCAGATGTGGGAGCCAAAGGGTTACATGCAAAAGCATTTTTTTTTCCACTCTGTGGACACCCAACAAACAGCAATATACTAAAATAATGAAACAATTAATTCTGTTGCTAGTAAATATGCAACAGCCAAATAAGCCAGAACTGCAATCAGTGATAGGTATGCTGTCGTGTGTGGCCAACTTTATATCCTTGTGTTTACATCCACTCTATAAATCACTGGTGGGTTGCTTTAAATTATTGCCTTATCAAATGCCAGGTCCTGCACGTGGGTGACAATAACCCCAAGCAACACCACAGGCCTGGGGAAGTATGGCTGGAAAGCTGTCTGGCAGAAAGGGACCTGGGGGTTCTAATCAACAAGCACATGAATATGAGCAAGCAGTGTGCCCAAATGGCCAAGAAAGCCAATGGCATCCTGGTTTGGATTAGAAATGCTGTGTCCAGCAGGAGTAGGGAGGTGATTGTCCTCTTGTACTCAGCTCTGGGGAGGCCACACCTCAAGTATTGTGTCCAGTTTTGGGCACCTCAATACAGGAGAGAGGTGGAGGTGCTGGAGTGAGTGCAGAGGAGGGCAATGAAGCTGGGGAAGGGCCTGGAGAATAAATCTTATGAAGAGCAACTGAAGGAGCTGGGGCTGTTTAGTTTGAAAAAGAGGAGGCTGAGGGGAGACCTCATTGCTGTCCACAACTACCTGAAAGGACATTGTAGAGAGGCAGGTGCTGGTCTCTTCTGCCAGGTAATTAGTGATAGAACAAGAGGGAACAGCCTCAAGCTGTGACTGGGTAGGTTTAGACTGGATGTTAGGAAGAGGTTTTTCCCAGCAAGAGTGATCAGGCATTGGAATGTGCTGCCCAGGAAAGTGCTTGAGTCACCAACCTTGGATGTGTTTAAGGGTTGTTTGGATGTGGTGGTTGGGGATATGGTTTAGGGGTGAACCTTGCAGAGTAGGGTTATAGGTTTGACTTGGTGACGCTGTTATCCTTTATGTTATCCTCATGTTATCCTTTAATCCAATATTTTGACTAGCTTTATGTCCTTAGTAATGGCCTTAACTGGGCTGGTAGAAAGCACATACCTATTCTGGTCACAGCTCTTCAGTCACATAGTATTGTCCAGATCAGACATCTCCAAAGATTGGAGACTATTGTGAATTTCTTCATAAAGTACTTTTTCCCTCCTGGAGTCTTACAACTGTCTATGTAACCTCTGGTCTGTTTTATTCTGTCATCAAACTTCATGCAGGAAAAGTCAGTTGTGATTCTTTAGCCACAATCAGTTTGTAAGCATTTCTTGGGTAATTTCCATGCTGTGACAATGCAAGCAGTAGGTCTGCTGGGTTTTCTGACTCTCTCTGTGAGAAGTGAGACATCAAAAGGAGCTGAAGACAGCATCTCTAGAGCAACTTTGGAAGCAATTACATGCTCAGACTTTCCACAACAAGGGGACCTTTGGGAAACTATTCTCATCTCCTACAAGTATTCATGGTACAAAAACTCTGAGGCATTGATAGTGCTTTAGCTCAGATTCTCAGGTACAAACAAGGGAAACACAATTTTGGTAGAAGGAAGTGGATGCAGTGGAAAGCAGCTATCAGAGAATTCATAATTCAAAAGACATGAAACATGGTGTTGAAGTGACTGGATAGGGTCACACACAAAAGAGTGATATTCATATGGAAAGGTAAACCTTACTCACATATATAAATGGAAATCAGTTGAAAGATTTGTGAAAAATCTGTGGCCTAATCAATATTAAGGATGCCTGATTTGGAGAACAAATTGTGGTTGAAGGAGAGATCGACCAGAGAACAATGGAAGGAAAGATCATAGAATAATAGAATGGTTTGCATTGGAAAGTACCTTAAAGATCCATCTAGTTCCAAAAGCCCTACCATGGGCAAAGACACCTACTACTATACCAGGTTGCTCAAGGCTGCATCCAGCCTGTCTTTGAACACTTCCAGGGATGGAGCCTCTACAATTTCTCTGAGCAACATGTTCCACTGCTTTACCACCCTCATGGCAAAGAATTTCTCTCTAATATCTGATCTAAATCTAGCTTCTCCCACTTTGAAGCCATTACCTGTGTTCCTATCACTTTATGCCGTTGTAAAAAGTCCCTCTCCAGCTCTTCTGTAGCCCTCCTCAAATATTGGAAGGCTGCTATAAACTCTCCCTGGAGCCTTCTCTTCTCCAGACTATATTTGTGCTTGGGACTGCCCCAACCCAGGTTGAGGACCTTGCATTTGGCTTCATTGAGCTTCATGAGATTGGCCTTAGGCCTTCTCTCCAGCCTGTCAAGGTTCCTCTAGATGGCATCCCTTCCCTCCAGTATGTCAACCATAACACACAGCTTAGTGTCATTGACAAACCTGCTGGGGATGCACTCACTCCCACTGTCCATGTCACCAGCAAAGATGTTAAACAGCACCAGTCCCAATACAGACACCTGAGGAGTACCACTCATCACTAATCTCCACTTAGACACTGAGCCATTATTCAGTGGGCTGAAATAATTAGGTCTGTTTAGTCTGGGACAGCATGGACTGAAAACAGTCTACAAAAATATATAATGTCATAGACTGTTTAAGGAGTTAATATGTGGTCTAATCTTAATGTAAATCTCCAGCTCACCCTAGCACCAGATCTCCTCTACATTCTCTATACCATTCCATGTTTATTTGTGTCCAGATTACTGCTTGTCCTATTTATAAAACGGTAATCCCAGAAAGCAAGTTATTTGTGTTCTAGACAATACTGTGTTACAACATTTTATCTTTTCTGGGTCTAAAAAATCAGTACAAGGATAAAAATCTTCGAAGAGGTGAGGTTTCAGTTCCTCCCTGGTTTTGAAAATAATCTGAGAAGCTGTTCTGCCAGGGATTTGTGTGGAGCTCTGTTGTTGGTATGAAAAGCTGTTCAATACTTTCTTTAAAGATAAAACAACATCTTTGGGTTAATGAGTTCTTTTATTCACAGTTTGGTTTGAATTTTTCATCCTCACAACAGATGTGTCTTTGGCAGTTTCCAGAAGGAATTTGTAACTCAGCAGCTAAACTTTCTTCCAGAACAGCTGTATTCAAATTATAAACCCTAAAGCAGATGTCAAGGATATACTGTACCTTTTGCCCTTTCACTGCCCACTGAAACCATTCATTACAAATTGCCAAATAGGGCTGAAATTAAACTGACTCAAGTACAAACAAACAAACTAACATTTGCTTGCTTCCTCAAGCTGCCTGTCATACAGTGATAACACATAGATGGAATCTTATGCTCAGTTTGAATTTCATCTAATTTGGTAATGCTGTTTTGCAGTGACTTGGCTTAGAAATGTATGTCCTTTGTATCCTCTGTTACTACTTCATGTCATTGTGGAAGTCATTTCATGAGTGATTTAATCATAGTCTCAGGGGTTTTCCTTGTTTTTCTGGTTTTGACATTCCAAAGAGGAAATTAAAATGGTCCCTTCTTAGCACAACAAAATATACTGTGTTTCCAAAATTATATAAAAAGTCATGTGGTATTTAACAGTTATTTTTGGAGCCATATTCACCAGGGGTGAAGTTTGATGGCAGTTCTTTTCCTTTGACTTAAGTGAAATGTCCTATGCCTCCCAATTAGGCAGCTATAATGAACCAAAGTTGTTACGAGCCTCAACTCATCATACACTTCTAACTGAATGGAATTTGGTTCCACTCCCTTTGGCTCTTCTGGTTGTTTTTTTACCCCTAGCTTTCTGTCCATTACCTTATACTGCATCCTCATTTTCAACTATGTAGATTAAATGTAGAGAAAGTACTTTGAAAATGAGTTCTAGCACACTACAGAAAATTAGTCTCGTGGGTAATTAAAACAAAATACATCATAAAGGCAATGAACCAAAACCTGCACAACGCACTGATCTGAATTTACTTTAATCCACAAAGCTACCAACACATAAGTGGTTTAATAATTTTATGTCAAAGGAAAATAGGAAGAATTTTTTGCTGAAAAGAACTTCAACATGATGAAAATACAGAAGGAAATAATATCTGAAAATGGGATCCAGAATTGCACCATCTTTCAGAAGGACTTTGGGGTTGTCCTATGTGTTTTTTAAAGCATGGGAAGTCCTGAGGCTGTTTTTCTCACTTCTCTATCCTATGTTATTTAAATCACAAAGCAGTTTTTAATTCAAATGTTTCTTTTCATTTCTTTCAAATACTGATTTTCATTAATTATGATTTGTTTCTTGGCTAAAGATTTGTTTGAAATCAGGCTGTTGAGGTGTAGTGATTCTTTTATTTTTATATTGGAAGTTAACTATTAAATATGTAAATTATGAAATTATGTATTAACTTTTGTTATCATAACTAAATAGAAGTTATTTTATAAGTAAGTAAGTTTAAAAAAATATTTGTTTTGGGGAGATGGCAAAGTTGCCATATTATGTACTTGAAAGATACTATCTTTATAGGAGTGGAACGAAGACTTCTTTTGGCTCCATGAATATGTTCAGGCACTGCTCTAGCAAGAATTGCAGTATAAAAACAAGTTAAGGATGTTAATTGTGGTCAGTAATAATGAAACCATGATACTATCGTTGCAATTTACATTGTCACTGGGAATTTTCCATCAATGTTAAGTTACTGAGAAATGTACATTCCTTACCACAATAAATACTCCTCAGATTTTTATTACCTGATATTCATGTTTCCTTACAGGCTGTCTATCCATATGGATGATGAACTTCGACACATTGCACAGAATTCTCTGCAGGGTCTACTTGTTGACTTTGTTGACTGGCGTGAGGATGTACTCTTCGGTTTTACTAATTTTCTGCTACGTGAAGTGAATGACATGCATCATACCCTTCTTGATACTTCACTAAAGTTGCTGCTACAGCTGCTTACACAATGGAAGCTTGTAATACACACTCCAGGAAAAGCTTGTGAACAGGGGAAAACCAGATCTGCAGAGGTATGATATGAAGAGATCTGTGTCTGAACATTTATACTAATGGAAGGCAGAAATTGTGTTCCTTGGTATTACTGTGGTTTATGTGTTTTGATTTACTCACCTGAGAAGTATTCACTGCCTACGATTGTTTAAGGCAATTAGTTCATGTGTCTTTTGAGGACAGCTATGCCCTTGTGTAATGCAGTAGATGTTATTGTTGTTGAGCAACACAAGGGAATGCATGTCAAACTGAAATGCGCGCATCAACAAAAGCCCATAAAGTGAAATATGTGTATGTAGATGTGGCAGAAGAACATTTTCCCAGGACTGAAACTGAATAACAGTGCTAGTGGGAGCACTGAGAAAAGTAAAGTGGATCTTCCCTTCCGGTAGCCATTTCACTTGGCTGATTGAAAAAATATAGATAATAGATATAGAGATATATAGATATATAGATATATAGATATATATAATAGAACCCGATTGTTTCCACAGCCTGCTGTCTCCATGTGCTACAAACATTCCTGGGAGCTGAACAGCTTTCAAGTGCACTCCCATCTGCACTTGTCCCACAGATATTTTCATTATGAGAGATTTTCAGGCTTCTTATCTCCTAACCCAATCACATTGGAAATGTTTTCCTTCAGGCAAACATGATATCTGCTGAATATCAGAGGACCATTAATTAATAGGTAATAATGGTATTTTTAAAAAAGTGTGGGAAAGATAAATCCTCACACACTTTTCAGTAAATATTGTTAGACTTTATTAGGGGGGCAGATTCTAGAGGCCACCAAGATAAGATGTTACCGGCTACAGTGTGGATCAAAGAAGGACCTGAGGACCTGCTATCTGGAGTGGAAAAAGTGTGAAGTCTTCACAATCTGTCTTACCCATTCTCTTCTTTTGGGAAGCAAGGGCGGGGAAGGATGGAACAAAGCAGGTAGTGGAATTGCAAATCAGAGGGAGTTGTTTGCCCAAAGGACTCTGTTGATGTGTTGATTTTGTGGACTCAGATAATTTAAAGCAAAACCACTTGGTTGATCGATGGGATGCTGTCAGTCCCCCGCATTTATGTGCCCTCTGCATTTTTGTTTCTTACAGTTGATACCAAATGGATCCAGCCACAGGATACAGTCTGAAAGAAGCCCCTATTCTAATGTGCTACATGCAGTTGAAGGATTTGCACTGGTTCTGCTGTGTAGTTTCCAGGTTGCTACACGTAAACTAGCAGTTTTAATCCTCAGAGAGATCCGTGCTTTATTCCTGGCCCTTGGCCAGGCAGAGGTATGATTTTCCTTTTCTGGAGCTTTGAATTGAAATTTTCCAAAGATAAAACTCAACTGCTATTACAGTTGCTTTCAACATAATTGCTGTGCTGCCGCAGGTATATACTTAGTATACAAAAAAGCATTTGGTCTGAGCTTAACTTTTCTGTTTGTCTTAACACTGCAAACCTTTTTCTGTACTCAACAATATAACAATAACATGTGCCCTGTACAAGAATTTGAAGAGAAACGTTTACAACAACTTAATGCTATATTTTCTCTTGGCATGATGTGAATGTAAATGACATTGTAAAACCTTTTTTTACTGCATGAAGCATTCTTATATTGTCAGGATTATAAATTTGTGTTGGAAAAGAAACTCATTCCTTTGGCATACCATTTTCTGAAAACCAAAACCAAAACAAAACCAAAGGATAAGGTACATTTAAGATCATTCACATACATTTTCCTTGTATAGTAAAGACTTCTAACTCTTTTTTATGGATATAGAAATATGGAGAGTCATGTAGTGTGTTGGTGGTCACAGCTCAGTGAGCCATCTAAATGCTTAAGAACACAAATATGTGTGTTCATGGCAAAGGAATGCTTTAATAAACAGTAAGCTAATTTTTCAGTCTTTTGATACCAGCTATCCAAAGTCATTTGGGATTTTCTGTTATGTGCTATTGTTCAGTAAGGAGTGAGCTAGAGTCACAAATTAACTTAATTTCAAAGCACAGCCTGGACTTGAGATTAATAATTAAAAAAACAAAATGCACCCATTATTAACAATGATTTTTTTAGCCATTTTAGATTTATGTCAAAATTTTTAGGTGGTTCTCTGTTTCATGTGTGAGAAAAATAAGAAGGGAAATCAATTTGATGAGGAGAGCGGCTAACTTGTGTTCTCTGTCATGCAGGATGATGACAGGCCTATGATCGATGTCATGGATCAGTTGAGTTCTTCTATTCTTGAAAGTTTTATTCATGTGGCTGTTTCAGATTCAGTGAGTACTACTTTACTGTTACCATTAGTGCTTATATAGCACACGGACATAACAAATATCAAACATGAAATATTAAAAATTAAGCTGCTAGAAATTAAAGAAATCATACAATTTTAAGACTCCATCCATCAATAATCCACAATATCCCAGACAATCTGTTCTGTGAAAAAAATCACACTATGGATAAAGATACTATCTGTACAAAATAAAACAAAAGCTACCTAGATTCTGTGACCTGCATCCAAGAGAACCATTGAGAAAGTCTTATTTCCAGTGCCATCTAATGCTTGGGGTCCTTGGAAGTCACTCACTGCTATCATCTGTTCCAGAAGGGAATAACCTTTGACTCCCTTAGGTGCTCAGAACACAGGCTCTTCCTGCAAACCTAAGGCTAAGCTCTAGAGTAGTTCATAGCTAGAATGAATCCCTGCTTTCTCCCTTACATGGGTTTTATGTGCCTAATGTGCCACCAAAAGAAGCAAAGATTCAATAAGCATTTTGAACAAGCAACTATAAGTAGAATAACTGATACACAGGCCAACGTGTTTTGCACAATATCTTTGCAATTAGCACCCTTCATCATTGAGCAGAAACTATCAGATTTGGGCACTTTTCAGATGACTGAGTTTAAAGCAACAATCAATCCTTGACCTGTGAGTGGCCTTTTGTGCAGTAGGAAGAGGACATCAAACTGGTGGTGAAGTCAGGCCACTGTGCAGCTGAAGTCAGAAAAGCTGAATGATTAGAAACTGAGCAAGCAAGAGATACTCTGTCTCTCTAACCCAGGAATTAGGAAATACAAATTAAATAACAGCATCTGGATTTGGATGTTGCCGTTTCTATAGGCTGCCTGCATTTGGGGCTTTAATTCTATGTGTTAATAATATAGCAAAACAAATGTGGGCCTGATTTCTGAAAAGTACAGCAGGGAGTGGTAATTTAGTGATCACTGACACTGGATGCAGGCAATTGTTACATCCTATCTGAGATCTGAGAAGTGAATAATCAGGATGCCCAAATACATGTGGTTTAAGTTTTCATTTCACAAAGTTGTTTTATTAAGATTAAATTAGAGTAGAAAATTTGTTGGTTGATATGAGAACTCTACTTGCCACTGCAGGTAGCAGTGTTTAAAGCGGATTAAAACTCCTTAAGCATCTACTTCAACTTCTTAATTCCCTACACAGATATTCAAATGCCTTGATGAATTTTGAAGAATATGTATTAATAGCATTGGTATTTATCATGTTGTCATAGCATGTAGGAGTCTTAATCATGGGTTAAGGCTCTGCCCAGCTGTTCAGACAACGAACATAAGGACAGTCTATAGCTATTATAGACTGCAGATTCATACAAGAGACAGAGGATGGGTGGAGGCAGAAATAAGAACAGAAAGTGAAAATGAGATTATATTGGTCGGCATAATCATTAGTTATTGTAGAATTTGAGGGCAAGTTATTGTGCCTCTCACAATAAGTAGGAGTTTCAAGGAAAAACCACAGGGGAAATAATGTGGCAGCTCATATCGGCATTTGTAAATTGCTCCTTCTGACTGAAAGGGCAATGTGATGGGAACTATAAAAGTGTTGATCTAAAAAATACAACAGAACTTGGCCATTGAGCTTGAAAATAAAGACAAGTACTGAGGGGAAACAAGACAGGGAATAAATGGCTGTCACTGTGTTTTTCTTTCTTTTCTCTCTGTAGACAACAATTCCATTAACACACAGCGTGGATTTGCAGTGGCTGGTGGAGTGGAATGCTGTCTTAGTAAATAGCCATTATGATGTGAAAAGTCCTTCCCATGTCTGGATATTTGCACAGTCAGTTAAAGACCCATGGGTTCTCTGCCTCTTCAGTTTTCTTAGGCAGGAGAATTTACCAAAACATTGTCCTACAGCACTCAGCTATGCTTGGCCCTATGCTTTTACAAGGCTACAGCTGATAATGCCTCTCGTGGATCCAAAGTAAGTGGCAATCTGTATTTTAACTTTCATTTTTATGGGTCTTGTTATTTTAATACAAGGGGTTTTAGTTTCATGTTTCACTATCAGTCTAAGTCCTGTGGGGTGCTACCCAGACACTCAGTTTTGAGTTTCATAATTGTAATTTATAAGGTAGAAAACTCTAGTTTCCTGCCTTCACTGGCTTTCCCCATGCGTCATGTCACACTGAATTGCAACTGATGGATATGTAGCACGTTTTACTCTCTTTTAAAATCTTTTGAGGTTCTGTGTAATTAAGACTGAGTAATTAATAATTTTAATTTCTTCTAAAATTCTAGTATTCCTGTTAATGCAAAGAAAACAAGTACAGCAAGCAGTGGAGACAACTATGTTACTTTGTGGAGAAACTATCTTATTCTCTGTTTTGGAGTAGCAAAGCCCAGTATTATGAGCCCAGGACATTTGCGTGCTTCAACGCCTGAGATCATGGCCACCACTCCTGATGGAACAATGAACTACGATAATAAGGTGACGCATCCTGTTTCCAATGAATTATTCATTTAGGAGTGTTTTCAACTGCATCTGCATGCAAAATCATATCCTCATGAAAGCATTTCAGCTAGGGCAATCTTTTGACATACACAAGCTGCTTAAAGCGCATAATTAACAATTAAAACAGCTATCTATTTATTGACATGAGGGATCAATAAATATTCAGCAAAAGTCATGGCATTTTCAAAGTAATATCCTCATGAAAGGATTTCAGTTAGGGGAATATTTTGACATGCACAAACTGCTTAAGGTACATAATTAACAATTAAAACAGCTATGTAACTATTTATTGACATGAGGGATCAATAAATATTCGGCAAAAGCCATGGCATTTTCAAAGTAATACTTTTATTTTCACATTGTGGGTGGTGTAAATTCCCTTTCCTTCCTTGTAGAACACTACAGTTTGTACATTTATAAGATTATTTAGCAACAAGGCAGATTTCTAAATAAACACTGTATGCCTGTCAGAAATGAAGGAATATTATATGAAATACATTTTCAAGTAGTAGCAACCTGAGACAAGTAGTAGAGCCACTAATGCAACTGCTGGAATATTTTAATGAAACAATCATCTGAATGGCAGCAAAGATATTTCCCAGATGTTTTTATTTCTTAGGCCTTAGTGTGGTGATTGGGATGTAGTAGACATCCAGTTAGACTGGCATATTGATATCCATAATAGTAAATTCATTTCAGCACATTTTAAAAATGCATATTAATAAACCTTGGACAATGCTTTTTTGTTAAAAAAAAAATATTGTGTTTATTTAATATTGATAATCCTGACAAACATCAATAATTTCTTAATATATTTTAGGCTATTGGAACTCCATCTGTTGGAGTCTTACTAAAGCAGCTAGTGCCTTTGATGAGACTTGAAAGCATAGAAATAACAGAATCACTTGTATTAGGATTTGGAAGAACAAATTCCCTTGTTTTCAGGTACTTCCCTCCTTATCATATTCTCAATTATTTACCTCTAACCCAAATGCATTATTTTTGTTGTAATCTAAATATATTCAAGGTTTTATTTGCACTTTAGACATCTGTTATTAGGTGTTGAATCAAATATTTATGTTTTCAGAAGAGATTAGATTTTGTTTACAAAGATTTTTTTTTCCCTTTAGGGAATTAGTAGAAGAACTTCACCCACTAATGAAAGAAGCCCTAGAAAGAAGACCAGAGGTTAGTTGCAGAAATTAAATGTACTATTTGATTTGAACTACCAAATTAATGTACAAGTAGTATTTCTCTTCGAAATACAAAGGTATTCTTGTGTACTGAGCAGCAAGCTCTGTGTGCCACTTTCTTTTTTTTTTTTTTAATTGTATATAAGTATCTAAATTACTTCCATTAAAACCTGGTTTAATTTAAATTCTATCAGTGATACAAAATTTGCAATGTAAAAATCTATTCTGAGGAAAAAAAATTCCATTCAAATATAGAACTTCCTCATATAAAACTCAGATATATTGGAAATCCACTTTCAGTATTTGAAAAAAACATCTTTTAACACAACTGTACACATTTTGTGGCAGTGTTTTTATTTGCAGGGTAATCAGGGTCATCTGTTTCAACTTCAGTTGACTACATTTTTTCATTTGAAATACAATAGGTTAGCTGACAAATTCACCAATGTTTTCACCTTCATTACGGTACCCTCTTCTGTTATAATATCAAATACTGCTAGAAGACATCCAAACGGATCCAAGGGATCCAAGGGAGGATGAACTAGGCTTGTGTCATTCATGACAGATGTTGGCTGAACTGTTCTTAAAAACTTCTGGTGATGGAGTCCATAGCCTCATTTAAGCAGTTTAGTCACAACATACGTCTATGTGGCTAACTGGGAGAGTCATGGAGAGAGCTTCAGTACTGGGCTCGAGTTCCCATTCTGCTCAGTTTTCTTTCCTTAGCTCAATTTTAGACTGTTCCAGATGGCTCCAAGACATCTCCAAGAAATCTGAGGTGGCTCTGGAGGTAGCTCACTCAAGGGAACAAGCTCCATACAGCATCAGACACAGTCCTCCAGACTACCCCAGCTTCTTTTGTTCTGCTATGCTCCTCTCAGCCCCTACCTCGCTTTGCACAGCAGCCTGTGGGCCTAGTTGTAAAACCACAGCTCAGGCTGGAGCACAGCCCTCAGGTTAGAGCAGGCGTTTTGTGGTGGGAAAACATGTAGAGAGGATTCCTTGAACCAGAGAAGGATTGCTTGAGACTCACTAGGCAAAATGCACATAGTCAGGTCTTCTGAAAGTAAATACAAGGCAGCCTGTGGTACTTGACTTTAGGGCCACAAACAGTTCCTGTCTGTTTGCTGGTGTACAAACAGCCACTGTGTCCATGCATCTTGGCTGAGAAGCCTGCATGGCTACACACAGAAAGCAATGTTATTATGTTAATACTATGCTCTACCCAGGCTTATTTTCCTGGTTCTCAGGCAGTTTTGAACTGTATTCACTACTCTCTGCTCCACAACAGTTTCAATAAGATGTCATCATGGTGACCTGGTGTGCTAACCCCATCCACCAAGTCTTTGGTGCAGAACCCATGCAGAGAATGGTAATCAGGAGGAAGTTAAATAGGCAGACAGAGGTGCTTAGTTTTGGCCAATATGGAAATAACCAAAAATTAATTCACTTGGCAGGTGCTTCATGTTAAGTTCTATGTGAACATTTCTTAATAATTCTGGCAGATGTTCTCTACCATTTTCACTCTGTGTTGCTTCACACCTCAATTTGTGTGCCTTCCATCCCCATGAAGTCATTAATTTGAAAGTCACTTGTGTTGATACTGGGCAGAAATGGATTAATACACATTAGTGCAGACACTTGCCTCTGCATTTCTGCCTGTGCACCACTGAATACAACTTAGACTTGAAAGGCCTTTTCTGGAGACATACATATTCCAGACTAACCTAAGGACATTAATCTCCAGAATGGAGAGGTTTACAGTATGATGTAACAGCAAATTTAGCACATGGAAATGTCAGTAGAGGAATATGAGAACAAGAGGCTGCAAAGTTAGTTCTTGTATTGCTCCTGATATGACAAACTGGGCCATCTCCCAGCAAGCAGCACCACCCGTAAACCCAGGAGTGATAGTGTGGGTCATGTAGGTGTAGGGAGCACAGCAGGCCTCCGTGTCAGCAGGCAGGTACCCAGCACATCAGAAATAACGTCCTTGAGCTGACATATGCTATGACTAGAAAGAGAATTACCAGCACAGCCAAGAACTGCAGGGGTAAACCAAAATGGACATTACAGGAGGTCTGCCATGTAGGCAGTAGCACAGGGCTTGCCATATGGCCTCTGATAGTATTGCAGGAGGTGGCCGTGTCTGTTAAATACTGTGTAACAATAAAACTGCATTTTTTAATACATGTGCTTCCTGGAAGCTTTAAAGTATAAAGGGAGAAAAACAGTACTCTGACAAATTAAATGGCATAATGATTTGAATAAAAGCTTTGGCTATAATGCTGCAGGTTGCCAGTTCTGCGTCAGAAACTCAGGGAAAGTATTGCTTACTTTTCCCAAGTCTCTGCTGCTTGGCATTGGCAGAGCCAGAGTACTAGGTGAGATAAGCCCTTGATCTAACTCAGAATTGCTGTTCTTAGGCTCTGAAGAGGAAAATTTGAGCTTTCTCTGAGCTTTTTGTGTTCTGGAAGCAAGTGTCTTTGAGTGCATTAGCAGCTTTTTGACCTCACTTTTTTTTGCTTAGTGGAGATGCAGGGTACAAAGAAACAAGTCAGCCTAGCCCTTCAACAGAGAGCCCTTCAGCCTTGTTGCATTCACATCTTTCAAGGCAAGACAGAATACAGAAAGGACAGCTTTCTAGATGATAATGAGATGCAGTGAACCAGTTAACAACAGTGTAGTCCTGTTCTGTAGGAGGAGTATGTTAACTGTGTGTACAACCACTGCAGTCAGTGCATCCAAGAGTGTACTAGAGCAGTGTCTGCTAGAAGCCGGCTTGAATATGGGTGATCATGTAGCTGCAGCATTGCCAAGTTCAAGAATGGCTAATCACTGAAGTACTTTCTTGGGGTCTGGATGCCTGGTGCTGCACTTTCCAATGCTTCCAGAAAGCAAAGTACATGGTGTTAAGGTAACATGAATATCTCTGATACCTGAAGATAGCATGGGTTTTGGCATAGCAACCTTGAATAGTAATTAATTTTTATCCAGTATTTCATTGTTTCATTTCCACATTTTCAATGAAGACTAAGGTTGTTCTTAAATTTGTTCAAGAACAGTTACAAAGACAAGAATTTGGTCATGTTTAGTTCTGTGTTGATATATAAGCACGTTGTTGTGGTAAAATATCCAAAAGCAATCAAATTCCTTCATGAATAAAACCCTTGGACTGGAATTTTTGAGTCCCACTGCTATACTGACAATTCTGAAGTTTGTCCTTTTAAATGTATACACATATGCACATAAAAAAAATGTTGTTGTTGTTGTTGTTTTCAATTCCAAGAACAAGAAACGCCGAGAACGCCGAGATCTACTAAGGCTGCAGCTACTGCGAATTTTTGAACTCCTTGCTGATGCTGGTGTTATAAGTGACAGGTAGAACTATCACTCATCATAAATAATGAACTTTAAGTGAAATAATATTCAGTGTTTACAACACTTTATGTCAGTATATTCTTCGAAGAACTGTGTAATCTATCAGATACAGAGATGTTCTTACACATTTCTTCAGAAAGCTCTGATGTCACTGCACTGTTATTCTGTATTAATGTACAACTCTCCTTTATGCTAGTACAAATGGAGCCTTAGAAAGAGATACATTAGCCCTTGGAGCCTTGTTCCTAGAGTATGTTGATCTGACTCGCATGCTTCTGGAGGCTGAAAATGATAAAGAAGTCGAAATCCTTAAGGATATGAGAGCACATTTCAGTGCAATGATTGCCAACTTGATTCAGTGTGTTCCAGGTATGGTGCTAAATTATCTCAACATGCTACAAAATTGCACTTACTGTACAGATTGGAAAAGTAATTTTTTTTTTCCTGTGTTTTTTTCACTGCTTGTGAGTTGTCTTATAACAAATGTAAAGGAGATTGTGGAGAAAAATGTGTTGAAAAGTCTGTTAAGAGTCAAATGAAAACCAGTAAACTTTGGTGAAGCTTGTAGTATTCATATATAAGAATTACCTCTTTAAAAGCCCAGTGAAGGAATTGGCTGTGACATAGAGGGGCTCCAGATGTCTTCAATATAACATTTTTTTTTGCCTTCCCTTTGACTTTATTGCTCAACTCTTCATAAGTTTACAGGCCTTGAAGAGCATAGGTAGTTGCAGAAAAAGTGCAGTATTAGATGTAGGGAAAAACCTACCTGAGATTTTGAGACTGTATCCCATATTACTTGACTTCTGTTATATAGTGAAGATTTCTCCAATTGATTTTATGCTTTTTATTTATTACAAGGTCACTTCAGAAATATAATATAGTTCCATTAACAAAGTATTATTTTTATACATGTGCTTTAAAACATCTGTGTAATTACTGGAGGATAAAGTCTGGAGCTTACTCAGTCTATGTAAATCTGCTATCCCCAGCTCATTTATGACAGAACACAGCAGCACTGATAGCAACAAAGGAATTCAAAAGAATAAAGAGAATAAATACTGTTCAAATACTTTAAGTTTCCTTGTGCAAATTTTGTCAAAGTTTTGTAGTTACTTTCAGCTGTAAGATACATGACAATTATATAATAGTTAAACAAAATAAGGTAAAAAATGGCATCCCTGGTATTCTCATTTAAGACCGAACTGAACTGAAGAGTGTCCAAGTTCTTAGCTGCTAACAAACAAAATACTGTATTTCTTTCCTTTATAACTCTCTTAAATGACAGTGGTCAACAATACAGAGTTTCTCTAGTATTTACTTTATTGTGAGTATTTGCAAAGGCCTTCCTCTTTGCGCTCATTCTCACATTTTACAAGGCACATCACATGCTTTGTGTTTTGAGAGAATACAATAATAACTGATGCATTTCAAGACTTCAGGGATGTATATTTTGCTAACAAGGCAGTTTTAAAATGTGTCAGTAACTAACAAAGCCATAACATATAACTCCCATAACATTTAACTCCCAGCAAACAAATGTTTAGTGTTTCAACATCTATCATCTTCAGCCACTGTTCATATTGGTTTGCATTAATATTGTCTGGTTTGACTTTGTTGGCTTACAGTGCAGTTTCTAGGTGAACAATAATTGGCAAGTAAAAGTTTGCTAGTCTCTTTAATAAGCATAGTACCAGCTCTGCCATCATGCTTTGCTTAGGAGGATTAGAAGTTGTTTAAAAGATTTCTTCTTTTTTTTTTTTTTGCCCCTGGATTCATAGAATAGATTCACAGAATGGTTTAGGTTGGGAGGCATCTTAAAGATCACCTAGTTCCAACCGCCCTGCCATGGGCAGGGACATCTCCCAGTAGACTAAGTTGCTCAAGGTCTCGTGCAGCCTGGCCCTGAACATCTCCAGGAAGGGGGCATCCACAACAGAATTACAGAATATATAGGGTTTGAAGAGACCTCAAAGATCACCCAGTCCAACCCTCAAACCAGCACTGAAGGGCTGACACTAAACCATGTCTCTAAGTGCCAGGGCCACCCTCCCCTTGAACACCCCCAGAAAAATTCATAGATATTTTTCATTTGTTCAGGAAATTCAGCTGTTCAGAAAATGTACTGCACTTTTTTAATCAACAAACAGGCACAAAGTTTCTTTACTATGTTAGAATATGACATACATATTGTTCGGACTGGCATTTAAAGGGTTAGGGGAAAAAAAAAGTAAATATTTTCCAGTAAAGGAATGGAAGAGGCAGTGAAAAGTGAGACTGTATAATGTTTCTTGCATGCATTTCTAAAGTCAGATGTATATGTTTGTATAACTGCCCATTAATT
Source organism: Picus viridis (assembly GCA_033816785.1). Lineage (NCBI taxonomy): Eukaryota > Metazoa > Chordata > Aves > Piciformes > Picidae > Picus > Picus viridis. The sequence goes on from CM066566.1 coordinate 19,226,014, forward strand.
CAGAACTGAAGACTCTTAGAAATAAGATGTATTGTATTCACTTCATTAGATGTTTTAAGGGAACTTAGATACTTTGGTGTAATTGTATATTGAACCTTTAAGGAAAACTTCATTTTGGGGGAACTTTGAAATTCATATAATTATCTGCCATATGAATGTGTGTTTAACACTAACAAATAACAGCTATTTCTCTTTCTTTTTACTTAGTTCACCACAGGAGATTTCTGTTCCCTCAGCAGAGCTTGAGGCATCACCTATTTATCTTATTCAGCCAGTGGGCAGGACCTTTCAGTATTATGTTCACACCACTGGACCGTTACAGTGATAGAAATCATCAGATTACAAGATACCAGTATTGTGCATTAAAGGTATTAAAGTTTCAATGTCAAAATGAGTAATAGCAATTTTTTAGTCAAAGTACAAGTAATTGTGGGGTTTATTTCTTTTTATTTTACAGAAATTCAAATTGGTGTACTTGATGCAAACTCATCTGGATACTTACAGTGGTATCATACAATAGAGCAGTGTGAGCTACTGAAGATACACCTTTTTTTTTCCTTTGTGGACACTTTTCAAGGATAATTATTTCCAAAGCCACAACACATTTTAAAGTTTTACCCAGTTGTTCATTAACAGGTTGTCAGATGCTGCGAGAGGATCTTAGGCTCTCAAATTAAATACAGCACCAATTCAGTATCACATGCACATCTCAGCACAGTCTTCCAGACTTGCTGGAGACATGCCAGAATAGAATAGAATAGAATAGAATAGAATAGAATAGAATAGAATAGAATAGAATAGAATAGAATAGAATAGACCTTTGAGATCATCAAGTCCAACCTATTACCCAACACCATCTAATCAACTAAACCATGGCACCAAACGCCCCATGCAGTCTCTTCTTAAATACCTCCAGCGATGGTGACTCCACCACCTCCCTGGGCAGCCCATTCCAATGGCCAATCGCTCTTTCTGTGAATAAAATACTTTGGCACTAAAACCAGTTGCAACTCCCCCACATACGTAAGCTCTGAAAAGAATAGCTTATTTACATACATAAGCTGCATCCCTTGCTGTAAAACAATTCTTGTTTTTGCAGAAATATACTATTGAAACATCTGTGTATTTTGCTTGTTTTAGTAGCTCCATTTGTGAAGGCTGGGTAAAATGAAAAATGTATTCTTGAAGAATGAGGAAGCTAGGCTATAATATCCCTTCCAAAATGCTTGAACTGTGCATTATCCTGAATCCAGCAGTATGTATAGCACCTTAATTATTGAAACCAGCTGTTAACATTTTCACCATAGTTCCCTCAGGCAGTCCTATTAGCTTGCATCTGGGCTCACATCATGCTGAAACATTCATGTTATTTTTTTGTGTAACTAAAGTTTCATCTCTTTTTAGGCCATGTCAGCTGTGCTCTGCTGTGGACCTGTGTTTGATAATGTTGGTCTTTCCCCTGATGGATATCTTTACAAATGGCTTGATAATATTCTGGCTTGTCAAGATTTACGTGTAAGTACTCATTGATGAACAATTTTAATCTCTGTAATGGGTGACTGAAGAGTTTGTGACTGCCTACATTCTGTTGTGAGCAAAGAACAATAGCTTTATGCAAGGTTATTATCCAGAAGTATAAGTAATTTAAAATAATTTCATTACTATTCCTGAAAATACAGTGTAGTGTGGCAGTTTTAGGCTATGCCTTTAAAATTAAGCTGCAGATTTCGAGCAGAAAAGTAGATAAATATAAATAACCCACTATTGGCTGTAAAAAGGAAACCAAAAGATTATTCTAAGCTAATTTAATTGGATGGAATATCTGATATAGAAGCAAGTGGTCAACAAACATATCACACAGTTAACCTCCATTCCCATTCCTTCTTTTCTTCACTTGTCTGGCTGTTCTGCTGCAAAAATAACGCTTCTGACCTTGAGATAAGACTAGCACTGCTTTCTTCCAGCTTCTCTCTCTCTCTGGGTACAGGGGGTCTGGAAGGTTTTGAGGGGGCAGTGGAGCAGCTTCCTTGGTCGTTTTGACCAGGAGGTGTTCCATGCTGTTTTCCGATTGTAAATACCTGTATAATATCGTAAACAGTGTATATTTTGTACATATTCATTGCATTCCATTGTAGAGTGTAGGTTTTGCTTTGTAAATACAGCTTCCATTTGCTTCCAACTGAGTCAGTCTTGCATAGTTAATGTGAACGGGGAAACTTTAACCCACCACATGTAGGTAAATGGTAAGGTAAAAAATTGTCTTATGGGTTAGTGTTGCCTGCAACAGAGATCATCTGCTGATGAAGAAAGGTTAAAAATAACAGGAGGTCAAAAATACTTTTATTCCTATTTGTAGTACTTCCACCCACCTGCTTCATGTTTCTGTGGGATCAGAATGTAAAATCCCTTCCTGCTTGGTAATATAGATGCTAGTGAAACAAATCTGGGTGAGTGAGTGGGTAAATCTCCCAAACAAGTCAAGAGGATAAATGATTCAAGAGAGGAAAGAGATTTTTTTTTTTTTTCTTTTTAAAGAACATGTAATAGACTTTTTTTTTTTGCCATTTTCTCTTCCATTCCTGTGAAGATGGGTTTTGCCTTTGTAACTACCCAGTCATATTTCTGTATTTATAGCTGATTGGATTGTCTCTTTAATTGAGAAGTATATTGGTGATTTACATCAAGTGGAGAGAGAGAACAATAATCTTTTCCTTTGTGATATCTTGCACTTTGACATGCTCTTCTCCCTAAAAGTCTCACGCCTGCACAGGTGGCTGTGAATGATAAAAATGTGGAGAGGAAAACCTTAAGGTTTGTGGAGCAGCTAGAGGATACATGCTGTAGAAATGGTGATTGATTGTGAAAAATAAGATGGGACAAAATAGAAGAAAGAAGCAATAGCTTTTGTAAATCAGGATTTTGAAATGTTGATAGGGTTGTGTAAAGACATGTCTAAGTGAAATGCATGGTTGAAATTTTTATGGATTTGGGAAGGAAACGGGAACGCAAAATTTTTATAGCTGACATTTGTTTTCCCTAAGCTAATTGCTATAATTAATGGTTCTATGATTGTATTGAAGGGCTGCAATTGAACTGCGTTGCCTGCAGAATGCCATTTCAGTTCTGATTTAGATGAGGAGCATCCTACCTGCCCCATTAATATTAAATATCATTTTCAGTCTTTACAAGTAGTTACTGGCACATGGTGAAAGAATATTAATAGGCATTAGTGTTTGATATTCCAGTACAGTCCTTTACTGAAGGATCACAAAGTAATAGTCCAAGTCTTAGTTGTGATGTGTTTGCAGCAGTGGTGGTACCAGAATTAAGTGATACAGGGTCTGCAGGGAGAGTTGTTAGATTGCTTGATATAGTTGGATTAAACATGCAAGTTTTCATACCCTCAGGCTTGCAAAAGGTATGTTGCTTTGTCTGCCTTGCTTCTCTGATAGTTAAAAGAAGGATAAACATGAAAGTGTATCACTTTTTGAAACTCACACAAGGTAGGCAATAAATATTTAACAAATCAGTTAACCAATAGAAATGGAAGTTGCCCAAGAACACCTGTCAAGTATCTTAGATATTCCAGAGATGCTGCTTTTTTCTGTGCTTAATTTTGAAAACCACCTTTGAAAATTTATTTTATGTAGTCTTTGTACATATAATTGAAAACTGCATCATATTTCAACTGTCTCTACTGTCCCCAAAACCAAACTTATGATAAATTTTCTGATCTCTTTATTTATCTTAATACTCCATTTTCCCCTTGTTTTTCCCATGTCATACCACGAATTGTAGAGAATGGACATATCTGATCTCACCAATCATATTTTGTCATGTATTTATTTATGTCAGGTTCATCAGCTTGGCTGTGAAGTTGTAGTCTTGTTGCTAGAACTGAATCCTGATCAGATCAATCTCTTCAACTGGGCTATAGATCGATGTTATACTGGATCATACCAGCTTGCCTCTGGATGTTTCAAAGCCATTGCAACTGTGTGTGGAAGCAGGTACGAATTAATCTATTAATCTATACTTGCAAATGTAAAGAAAACTGGAGGTTCAGCTTGTATTGTATAAAATTGTAAGTCACACTCTTACATTATATCCTTTCAAACAATTCCTCAAGACCAGATTACTATAGATCCATGATTCTGAAAATAAAACTATGTGCTTGGTAGAAGATACTCTTACTATACCTATAGCTGAAATCTCTGACATTTTAGTGCAGTTTTGCTTAGGAAGATACAAAATAACCACAACACTTTCATTTGAACATAGGTCATAAGTCTAGATTCAAAACATTTGGCGTGGTTTTTCATTTACTTTATGAAAGAAAAAAATGTCTTAGATGCTACTACCTTGAAATCTTGAATTTTCTTCTTTTTCTAAATGGATTTAGTTTGATGTGGCTACCAGCTCCTTTTCTGTAGACTGGTATCGTCATTGCTATTTTGAAAAGCAAGCACAACCTACTTGAAGACACAACAACAAATACTGCTTTTGTGTTAGGCCTTCATAAAACCTTTCCTTTTTAGCATTTTTCCAAGGAAAAATCTGTAGAGAAATTGAATGGTAATCAAATTTGTGTGTGTGTGTATATATATATATGATTTGCATCCAATTACAATAAATCTGACAGTTTGCTGTTAAATGTAATCTGGCAAGAAGTCTGGTCAGCATACTTCACTAGAGAAATAGTTGGAATACAGCAAACCAAAACAAGTCAAGTAGTTTAGAAATTGTCTGTAAAAACATTTGTTCTTAGAGAAACAATTGGACTATAGACTGTATTGTACTCAGATCTTAAAAATACGAATGGAAATTTGTCTTGGCAAATTGAGTTGTTTTAAGTTTGTTTGTTTGTTCATTTTTCCATTTAAGGAACAAATAAACATGCCACATTTTCAGCCACTCTTTTTTCCTCGGGTTCTGTTACCCATGAGGAGAGGCTGAGGGAGCTGGGGTTGCTTAGCCTGGAGAAGAGGAGGCTCAGGCGAGACCTTATTGCTCTCTACAACTACCTGAAGGAAGCTTGTAGCCAGGTGGGGGTTGGTCTCTTTTCCTGGGCAGCCAGCACCAGAACAAGAGGACACAGTCTCAAGCTGCACCAGGAGAGGTTTAGACTGGATGTTAGGAAGAAATTCTTCATAGAGAGAGTGATTGCCTGTTGGAATGGGCTGCCCAGGAGGTGGTGGAGTCACCATCACTGGGGGTGTTTAGGGGGAGATTTGATGAGGTGCTTGGTGCCATGGTTTGGTTGATTAGATGGTGTTGGATGATGGGACGATGATCTCGAAGGTCTCTTCCAAGCTGGTCTATTCTATTCTATTCTATTCTATTCTATTCTATTCTATTCTATTCTATGTCACTGTGTACTAAAATTTAATCTTTCCCTTACCTACAGTACAAAATGAGAGTATGATCTGCATGATGTACTTTGAAGAGAAAGTCCACTTGCTATCAAGTTGGGGATTTTATTAATATTTGAATGCTATTAACTGCTTTTCCTCTATCCTATGTATAGAGAGGTCACTGCTTAAACTACTTATAAAAGCGGGCAGTAATGAATCTCATTGCTGATGTCCTCTTTCTACAAAGAAGTTGCGTCCCTTAATTTCTTTGTTATTGTTTGCTTTTAAGCTTATTTAAAGGATGAAGAGATGTGTAGAGGGTGGATTATAGCTAGAATTTGTAATGTCCCAGGAGCACAGCAGCTCACATCTAAAATGAGAAATCAATGGTTCACAATTGATTCAGGTGCATTTTCAGAGCATTGTGGAAAAGCAGAAAAATATGTAGAGAAAATCCAGATATTGTGACATGGGAATTGTTTTCCTAGCAGTATTCTCACTGAATTAACACTTTAATATGTTTACCCTTGTAATTAATGTTGACTGGACAGATAGTAGACTTCTTGAAACAGTTCTTCACGTTCACTCTTTGAAAATAATTTTAACAGAAGTGCCTGTTAATGTTCATGTCCAAGATAGTGTCTTTCTGCAAAGGGATTGTTTTAATTTCAGCTTGGCATAAGAAGTACTTTATCCATGGAAATTTTCATGCTAGCCATCTTCTTTCATGGGCGTTGGCCTATTCTTTCAGCAGTTTATGTTCTAAATAGAATAGAATAGAATAGAATAGAATAGAATAGAATAGAATAGAATAGAATAGAATAGAATAGAATAGAATAGAATAGAATTACCAAGGTTGGAAGAGACCTTGAAGATCATCGAGTCCAACCTGTAACCACAACCTCACAACTAGACCATGGCACCAAGTGCCACATCCAGTCCCCTCCTGAACGCCTCCAGGGACAGAGACTCAACCACCTCCCCGGGCAGCCCATTCCAATGATGAATCACTCTCTCGGTGAAGAACTTTCTCCTCACCTCGAGCCTAAACTTCCCCTGGTGCAGCTTGAGACTGTGTCCCCTTGTTCTGGTGCTGGTTGCTAGGGAGAAGAGGCCAACCCCTTCCTGGCTACAACCACCCTTCAGGTAGTTGTAGAGAGCAATGAGGTCACCCCTGAGCCTCCTCTTCTCCAGGCTAAACAGCCCCAGCTCCCTCAGCCTCTCCTCATAGGGCTTGTGCTCAAGGCCTCTCACCAGCCTTGTTGCCCTTCTCTGGACACGTTCAAGTGTCTCAATGTCCTTCTTAAACTGAGGGGCCCAGAACTGGACACAGTACTCAAGGTGTGGCCTAACCAAAGCAGAGTACAGGGGCACAATGACCTCCCTGCTCCTGCTGGCCATACTATTCCTAATGCAGGCCAGGATGCGGTTGGCCCTCTTGGCTGCCTGGGCACACTGCTGGCTCATGTTCAGCTTCCCATCAACCAGCACCCCCAGGTCCCTCTCTGCCTGGCCGCTCTCCAGCCACTCTGACCCCAGCCTGTAGCGCTGCCTGGGGTTGTTGTGGCCAATGTGCAGCACCTGGCACTTGGATGTGTTAAATCTCATGCCATTGGACTCTGCCCATCTGTCCAGCCTGTCGAGGTCTCTCTGCAAAGCCTCTCTGCCCTCCAGCAGATCAACTCCTGCCCCCAGCTTGGTGTCATCTGCAAATTTACTGATGATGGACTCAATGCCCTGATCCAGATCATCAATAAAGATGTTGAAAAGCATGGGGCCCAGCACTGATCCCTGGGGCACACCACTAGTGACAGGCCGCCAGCTGGATGTGGCACCATTCACCATTGCTCTCTGGGCTCGGCCCTCCAGCCAGTTCCTAACCCAACGCAGTGTGCTCCTGTCCAAGCCATGGGCTGCCAGCTTGGCCAGGAGTTTGCTGTGGGGGACGGTGTCAAAGGCCTTGCTGAGGTCCAGGTAGACCACATCCACAGGCCTCCCCACATCCACCAGGCGGGTCACCTGATCATAGAAGGAGATCAGGTTGGTCAGGCAGGACCTGCCCCTCCTAAATCCATGCTGGCTAGGCCTGAGCCCCTGGCCATCCTGGAATGAAAGTGAATTGACAGTTAGAGACACAGGTATTTCATTTCTCACTGTGGGTAACTCTGTGCATTCCTAAGCATTAGTCCAAGGTAATTATAAATAATCCTTTCTTTCTTCCCGTTCACCAGATGGCCCTTTGATCAAGCAGCGTGTGTTCATAAGAGCTCCCTTTCCCATATTCTGGTGGTAGAACAGAGAAAAGAAAGATGACATTCTCTTTAGTCCACACTACAGAGTAAATCAGAGTGAATATAATCTGCATTCCTCGCCAACATTCTCAAAAATGTACTGTTTATTCTTCTAGGAACTATCCTTTTGATATAGTGACGCTTTTAAACTTAGTGCTGTTCAAGGCATCCGACACCAACAGAGAGATTTATGAAATTTCCATGCAACTTATGCAGGCATGTATCAGCTACTTTTTTTGTCCTCTTGTTTTGGGTTTGGGGTTTTTGTGTGTGTGTGTGAATTTTTTATAAAGTACTGTTTATTTTCTTTTTAGCTTTGTTTTTAAAATAAATAATTGGTTTTCTCTTGGCCGTGAATACTAATGGGAATATTTATGCAAAAATGAATGGGAAAATATTAGTTAATGGTGTCTTTCAAATTCAGAAGGTATGCTCTGAAACACAGAGATTGTTCTCTGATATCTAAACTTGAAGAGCTACATTTCCTGAATTAATGGATTTTTATTGTCTCATTGCATTATTATTTGTTTGTCTCTTACAGATCCTTGAATCAAAGCTTTTTGTGTATTCAAAAAAGGTCTCTGAGCAAAGACCAGGCAGTATCTTGTATGGTACACATGGTCCACTGCCACCTCTGTACAGTGTTTCACTTACCCTTCTTTCATATGAACTAGCAAGGATGTATCCTGAACTTACCCTTCCACTTTTTCAGGTACCTTTAGCAATTTGACTTATTATCTACTGTACTGGTAGATTGTTAAGTGAACAGCAACCCTGTTTATAAATTTAGCTTGACCTGGTTTTATTCTTGTTCAGGTCAAATCATATTTAGGAATGCAATATATATTTCCTGGAGGTGCTTTTACAAAGAATAAAATTGCTATTTAAAAACCCTCTTTGGGGACTTGTGTCATCTTAGTGTAACTTTGAAATTACAAGGGCCTTGAATAAGTTAAGGTAACATTGGCAAGTTGTAATATGATGGTTTCTCTTGTTGAGCATAATGATTCTTCTTATACATACATTTATGTACTTGCTAATTGTGAGAGTAAAATGCTTTGTTTTATATAAACATGACTTTAACTTTGGGAAGATTGTGTCCAGTTTTACCAATTATTAAAGTCACTATGAGGACGTGAGCTCTACCTTCTGTTATTTGCTATGGGTCTTAGTATCTGCAGGTATTTGCTGCAAGTTTTAGTATAATTTTCATTTTATCAGAAATACATTTTGTCAGGATTACTGGAAAAAATGTTAAAGAATCAGATCTGCAGGAGCATGATTCAGAATACTCTTACTGAGGCCATTCCTGGGAACCATGACATTTTGAGACATATCTGTCTGTTTTAATCGATCTAATGTGTTGCTGTAGTTTTTAATAGCAAAATGCAATGTCTGTAATCATGGGAATTCTTACTGGCTCTTAAAATCCCTTTGTGTTGTTTTTACTCAGTCTGAAGGGGCTGGAGGAAGGGTAAAGGAGCAAGGCATCATCCATTTTTCAGTACCTAAGATACCATGAGTTATAAATAACTGGTTTAGGGAAATTGTAATGACTCATTTATCTTAAGAAAAGTAAATGTTGTTCATTATTACTGTTACCATCTACTCACATTGCTGTAGTGGCTGCGTCATTTAAAAGAACTCAGTCCAAATCTGAGCTCCTTTCTATACATCTGCAATCATAATGAGAGAGAGCAGTGTATGCCTTGAAGATTTTTTAAAAACAGGCAGTGAGGAAAGAAAGGAAATGTTAGCTCTACTGATTTTACAGAATAGTTCTGGTAGAGAGTTAACATGTTTCACCTTGGCAGGAAGCCTGCCACTGTATTTCTTATCCCAGCCTTTCCAAATCCCTTCCCTTACAGTGCCAGTTCTTTTTTTTTCTAAACTATATAAAGTGCTGTATGCAAGCACTTCTGGACTGGCAGCAAACTATGAATTTTATAGGCCTCCTTACAGGAAATCAGACTCCTGATATATGCAAGGTGGTTTTGTGAACTCAGTATAGTAAGTGCCTTAAGATTTAAAATACCTCTTAGAAATGTGGAGGTTGATGGGGCACTTGTAATTCTGCAGAACACTTTTGTGTGTTTATTGTCATTCTCCAAAAGCTCTTGAAGTTCTAGAATAACTGCCAGTAACTGAATTACCCTTTCTCCTCTTTGTTAGCATGTGTTTTACTTAATACATAGTATGGCATGGTAACAAGAGGTGACTTTCTGTTTCTAAGCCCAGACTATGTTTGTTATTTTAGACTGAAGACCTGACCAATTGCTTGCCATTATTGAACATTAAATCAATATTTCTTTTCAGGAAGTTCAAATACATGCTTTTGTATACTTCTGGTTTACAAGGTAGCAACCATCATGTGGCCTAACACAGGTCAGAAATCTGATTTAAACCATATATTTGGGGTTTCCTTCATAAAATAATATGTTGCCCTTTTCAACTTTTAGAGGTAAGCCAACGATTTCCAACAACACATCCAAATGGAAGACAGATCATGCTTACCTATCTGCTCCCTTGGCTTCATAATATTGAACTTGTTGACAACAGACTGCTCCTCCCTGGTTCAAGCCCTACAACTCCAGAAGATGAACTGAAGGACAAGGATGGGGAAGTAGCAGTCACAACTGGACTAAAAGGCAATGGCTGGGGCTCTCCTGAGGCCACCTCACTGGTTCTTAATAATCTCATGTATATGACAGCTAAGGTAAAAATACAAAACAAACAAAAACCCCTGTAAAATAATTTCTGTAATACTCAAACTTACATTTCTTAAGAAAAGGTTACTTAGGTTTCTTCCCTCTGATACCGGAAATTTTGCCCTGGAATGGTCTATATTAGCTTGACACAACCTTATTTTTGAAGAGTTTCTTACTTTTAAGGACAATGCTAAATCTGTTCTCTTTCAAAACATGAGCAACATGTTTTACCATTCAAAAAAATATAATGAGAGCATTAAAGATTAGTTATAGAAGAACTAAATTCAGTTCCCTCCTGTTAATATCTAAGGCAGCAGGTGAAAGTTTGTTTGGCAGTATGAAAGAACACCTGCAATATTCTTTGAGAGAGAAGAAAGGAAAACAAGTGTGAATTTCTAAGGTGCTAGTTAAAGCATTTGTTTGCAAAAGGGAAGGTATTTTACATCCCTGATACAGGACTAGGGATTCCTTTTTTCCAGCTACTTCTTCATGTAAACTGCCTGAGCAGCTAGTGGAGAGAAGGTACTGGGTATCCATCTTTTCCTTCTCTTTGCTGAGTTGCAGGCTGCTATACTAGTGTGCTGTGCCTGCTCTGGCACTGGTTTTGCCAGATCCAGTACATATGCCTAAATTGCTTAATACATAAAGTCCAGGAAATAATGCCTGCTACCTCTGTCATATGGGACAGAGTGGCTTGCTTTTGCTAACCTGCTCAGGGTTAATTCTCTATGAAGAAGAGCATCTGTATCCATGCTACATTGATTCTGGATTTGCCTCATGTTGAGGCCCTGTAAGTAAAGCATAGTTGTTGTGCCATAATAATTTGTCATATGAGCATGTCTAAAGTAATATGGAGGCTTTGTTTCAACCCACCAGGATATTTTTTGATACTTGTTGCATATCTGGGGCACAATATTAGCTTTTGTGAATTATCTGACAGTAAGGAGTCCTTACGATATTGTTAGAGGAATTTTATGGGTTGAAAACAGATGTGATGCAGTCTTACCTTTACTGCTGGTCAGCAGCAGTCCTTGCAGTTAGTTGCTCAAAGTTTTTGTCCCAGAGTAAACAAGAATTCTTTCTTCAAATAATATTGAGTGGCCTAGCTTCAAAGCTGTATGTGTAATGAAGGGACTGGCACCTGGAAGTGCCAGTATAGACAACAGTAAACATAGATGCCAGTGACAGTATAGATGTAGCTAGTATGCATTAAATAATTTTCAGTAGAATGGCATGACCTAGAGATTGTCACTCCTCTCCTAGAAAAATGTCACTCTGTGCAGTGGTTAAAACAGTTTTCCCAAAGTGGGAGTCAGAGATTTTACATGGGAAGCACAATGAGCCTCAGACTCTTACATTCTGGATGCATACACTAACCATTTAACTGACTGGACAAAGGAGAGTCATTCCTAATGCCATGTCTTGCAAGTGAGGGTAGAAGCTGCTCATTTCCAATGTGAAAGCAAAGGGATGTCTAATGCTTAATTCTGCTAGGATTTACTCAGGAGAGAGATGCCAAATTGTTCACTACTGTGAAGGCTGAAGCACCGAGTACAGACATGCAGAAACAAGACTTCTGTTGCTCGAACAATTGTAAACTGCTTGATTTTAGGATCACTTTTTAAATTTATATTCCTGAAAGACTTTGTGAGTGTGGGTGTGATATAAGTCCTCATGTGGATCTAAACCTAAATACATTTAAATGCAATTTATGCTCTGGAGTCTGTCAGGTAGCTCTTGAAAATACTGGTTTGTCACTTTTTACAGCATTTTACTGTTGAGAAAGCATTTTACTGCATGAGAAAATGCATACCTTAGTTTGGAGGTCTGCATGTTTCAAGAAATGTATGGTTATGCTCCTTTGCAGTATGGAGATGAAATTCCTGGACCAGAGATGGAAAATGTCTGGAATGCTTTGGCCAACAATGAAAAATGGAGTAACAACCTTAGGATAACACTGCAGTTTCTCATTAGTTTGTGTGGCGTTAGCAGTGACACCATCCTTTTACCCTATGTAAGTGTTCGCACTTTATTTGATCTCCTTTTGGTTGTAAAGGTTTTAATGAAGAAAACAGCTATCCCCTGCAGAAAATGAATGGTGCACAAAGAAGTACCAACATATTCCCTAGCATACTGTATAGAATTAAATCATGGGGGGAAAATGAGCCAAGAAATTGAAATTTGAGAAAGCAATTGAGTAGTGGGCATCTCAGTCTCCACCAGTGGAACACACCTCATTTCAAGCTAGAGGTGGGTGTCTCTCAAGCATAGGGCAACTTTGCATGTCTGTGTAAGAGGCCAGTAACAGGGACTGGCCATGAATTTCCAGAATTAGTGAGAATTCATGTCAGAAATGTGTGCAAATATGCAAATAATTGATGTATTTAACATTTTATTTCTAAAAGACAGAATGCTTGTTGAGAATTTAAGTAACTTGCATGAAAAATGAAGTGAAAATACTAAATGCTTATATTTTTTCTCAGTAATCACTTTATGAAACTATGAGTTCTGTTTTTAAAGTCATCTAAACAATAGATCATGAGTGGGACTTAAGATGCTATGATTTTATTTGTTTGTTGTAAAGATATAGGTGCTCCTTCAGTGTGTAGTTTTAAGGGAAGAGTGCTACATTTTGCTTCAGCAGACTAAGGCTTTCTGTGGAACATCTCAAGACAGCTAACCTTTATTGGCTCCTTACCATAGAAACTTTTGCATGGCTGTCATTAATTACATAACTGTTCCAGCAATGCACAAGTCAAACTGTACAGGATATTGTTATTATTCAAGTTAAAATAAAATCAGGGCTGTGTGAGAAAAGCAAGATAGTCCTATTCCCATGTTCCCTATTGCTCAGTGGCTGGGTGAAACAGAATCCAAATTTAGTAAATTTTCCAGCACAATTACAGTATGCAGTTTTATTAGTCTTTTACTATTGATGTCCCTGAAATAAATTTGAAATGCCTATTAATATAGAATCATAGAATCATAGGATCAGGCAGGGTTGGAAGGGACCACAAGGATCATCTAGTTCCAACCCCCCTGCCATGGGCAGGGACACCCTACACTAGATCAGGCTGGCCAGAGCCTCGTCCAGCCTGGTCTTAAACACCTCCAGGGATGGGACCTCAACCACCTCCTGGATAACCCATTCCATGGCTTCACCACTCTCATGAAGAACTTCTTCCTCACATCTAGCCTGAATCTCCCTATTTCCAGCTTCATTCCGTTCCCCCTAGTCCTATCACTACCTGATACCCTGAGAAGTCCCTCCCCAGCCTTCCTGTAGGCCCCCTTCAGATACTGGAAGGCCACAATGAGGTCACCTTGGAGCCTTGTCTTCTCCAGACTGAACAGCCCCAACTCCTTCAGTCTGTCCTCATAGGAGAGGTGCTCCAGCCCTCTGATCATCCTCGTGGCCCTTCTCTGGACACGCTCCAGCACGTCCACATCCCTCCTGTAATAGGGGCTCCAGAATATGATTAAACTTATCTAAAAAGCTTCATAAGCATACTCCATTTCCAGCTGCTGAAATTATACTTTGCTTAAAGTTTTTATGATAATTGCTACGCATAATAGAATACAGAAAATACAGAAGACTGTAAAAGTGTTCATGGTGTGGTTATTGTAGAATAGAGATCCTGTTGGTATCATTTCATTTGTAGGATTACTGTTCTGTATTCTCAAATCAGTGCATATATATGCAAAGTCAGTGTTGCCTAGCTAACCTAAAGGGACAGTATTTGAAAGAACAAGCTTGAAGCCTGTGTGAGAAAAAGACAAAGGGGTTGATCCCGGCTATTCTAAGGCTAATAAGGTCTTTCTGTTAATTCGGCAGATTAGCAGAGGCTCTCCATTCAGTGTTGACCATGCGTTGAGCAGGATGTAGACGAGGGACCTCCTAGGTTCTTTCCAACCTGACAGATCCTACAACCTATGACAGAATTGAAATAGGCCCAAAGGTGGTCTCCATCAAGAGGAGCTATGTTGGCAGAAATCACAGATGTAAGAGGAAAAATTAAGCATGTTGTATTCCTGACAGCTTACAAATGGAATAAGGGCAGTTTTCTCAGAGGAAGGAATAGTCCTGTGCTGAGTGTATCTCATTTTGCATCTGTAGCTTGATTGGAAATACCTGATAACTGTTGTCTCTTTCCCAGGAGCCCCTCATATACCTTGTCCCCCAGTCCAGATACTTGCCAGCCCAGAGCTTTCATCACATTCATTTTTCCAAAACTGTTGCCATCCCACAGCTCTGAGCAGCCTAACTCAAAGCCCCTTTCCACTCATAGCACTTCCTTCTTTAGATTCTTTCCAAACCCTTTTGCCTCAAAGCTTTGGCTCTCACAGCCCTATCCTTCTCCAGGACAATAATATCCTCTTACTCCACAAAGAGAGCAGTCTCTTTTGGCATCTCCAACTTAATCTGCACAGCATCTCCTGTTTTGACAATGGGACTTTTCTGCCCAGACTTCTAGTGGCTGTTAACAAGACAATCACATCTTCATTAAAGGCAACAGCTGACAAGGTTCCTGTGTTTTCTGCAACTCTGTTAGTCTTTGGATTACTGGTTCTTGGATGGTTCAAAATATGGAAAAGTTTTCAGCTTGTGTAGGAAGCTTGACTGTGCTTGTGAGTCACCCTTTAACTGAGAGCTTTGTCTGGAGTGGGAAAATACATTGCTCAAGGTTTTGATAATGCCCTGGAATTTACAGCTAAGAAATTGCGCCTCGCTGTGCAAACTATGCACGGCTACTGATAACATAAACATATATCTTCCATTGTCACCTAGATAACATATACAGGTTGGCAAATAAATATAATTTTAGCATCAGCACTCTTCCGGCTCACCTGGGCTCAGAAGATCACAAAGCTGCAAGATTGCCAGTTTACCCATCTCATTTTGGAGCCCTCTGTGCCCTAAGGCAGTCACCAGCTGCTTCCTGCCTTCAGCCATCTGTTCTGACTATGTGGGCGCAAGCCAAAAAAACATGCCTGACTTACTTTTGTGTGTGTGTGTGTGTGTGTGTGTGTGTGTATGTGTGTGTGTGTGTGTGTGTGTGTGTGATCAAACTCATTGATTTCTTCCCCTTTGTTTTCCTAGTGCTCCAGTTCATATTGCTGAGCTGTCCTTTCTTTCTTTGGAGTTTTTAGAGCGTTTCCAGTTCAGAAACCTTTTCAGCAAGGACTTAGTGTAGGAAATGTGACCCCTTCTGGGGTGAAAGAAGCTGGAAGTGGCACTTTGAGCCCAACTGGAAATGAGCTGAGTTTGTAATCTGGAAAGTCCCTGAAAGATTTTTTAGCACAGTAAAAGAGACTTTAAATATGTGCATTTTCTCTACTTTAAGCAAAAGAAAGGGGGGGGGGGGGTGCTGAAAAGTGAAGTAGTCAGGAAGTTATTTTAATGGAAGTATTTAGGAGTATAAGAACAGCAATATTTGGTGAAGCAAACAGGCAGTTTGGTCCAGGGTATTAACTCCACTATTAATATAGGTTTAGGGATATCTTTAAAAACAGGAAGGCAAGCACAGAGGGATCCTCCCTTGGTCCCAGCAGTTTACAAATCAAATCTTTTTGAGCCAGAGAGAGAGCCTCTGCTTTTATTAGACGGGGTGTCTGCCCTCAAGAATTCAGTTGTCAGTATCTCAACAGTCCTCACTGTTGTGGTGCATACAATAAAGTTTGGTGTCTTCTTAAAATATTTATGGAAATTCCCAGAATTTCCATAAATAATATTCTCAGATTTTTGAAAACAGAATGCATGAAAGTCTGTGTACATGATTCCTTTTCCTTTCTTCCATGTGCTACTGCTTAGACTGCAGATAGAGCCTGGCCTATTCTTTGTGGCTACACCTACCATATCTGGAAATATTGGCATGAAGTTTTGTGTGGATCTATGCTTTCCAGATGAGAAGTTTATTCTGTTCAAGAGAGAGATTAATTTTCAGTGAAAAATCACGTACTCAGAATACAAATCCCTGAGTGTCATTCTAAGTTAATGCTTATATACTTAAGTGACAGGGTGCAAAATTAGATGGGGCTTGTGTATGTATGTGATACTACAATAGAATACAATAATATAATAGAATAAATCAGGTTGGAAGAGACCTTCAGGATCATCGCGTCCAACCCATCCACCAATCCAACCCACCTAAACAACTAAACCACTAACTAAACCAGTTATAAAGTTATATACCTAAACAGCTCATTTTGATAAGCAAAAACTTTGGGATAATTAGATCACAGATTCACTCTGCTGGGAAAATAGTCATGACATCAAAGCAAGCTGTTTTATTTCTGTGTAAACAAGAGGGTTGCAGCATCTGTCTAGGACTAATGTTTCCATTCCAGATCTTTTCAATACTGCAGTGTAATGTGTACTGGAAATTCACTTTGGACAGAGATGAGTAACTGTTATTTTCTTCTCTAGATAAAAAAAGTTGCAATATATCTGTGTCGCAACAACACGATTCAGACAATGGAAGAGCTCCTTTTTGAGCTGCAGCAAACCGACCCAGTGAACCCAATAGTCCAGCACTGCGATAATCCTCCATTTTACCGTTTTGCTGCCAGTAACAAAGCCTCAGCTGCAGCTTCTGGTATGACCTAAATATACTTTCAGTTATGCTCTCCTGCACTTTTGAATTTTCATCTCAGAAAAAAACCCCAACTGTTCCTTTTGCACCCATTCAGATCTGTGTCTATATAAAGTGCAAGTTTCAGGGGTTTGTTGCACGTCTACATTGCAGTTCTTTTTGATTCCTTATGTTGTATGTGGTTTGTAAACGTATGTTTAATTCTCTCAACTATTTTAATAGGATATTAACAGTGTTTGGTGCTGTTTAGGACTCAAATTATATGGTTCTACTGGTAGTTTCTCACAAGAAGTTATCATCAGTGCTGTGATCACAGCACATACACCAAAGCAGAAAACTGAGAGCTTCAACTATACAGCAGTTCAGTTTTCAAAGGCCAAATGCTATTTCCAAGATGCATTAATCAAAGATACTTAAAGGACACCAACCTCATATTTAACCTTGTCAATGTTCTGCCAAATTCTTGAAAAACAGGTTATGTT
Source organism: Picus viridis (assembly GCA_033816785.1). Taxonomy (NCBI): domain Eukaryota; kingdom Metazoa; phylum Chordata; class Aves; order Piciformes; family Picidae; genus Picus; species Picus viridis. Next base: position 19,243,442 of record CM066566.1, read on the forward strand.
ACCTGACAATGAGCTTAGATGAAGGACTGGCAGAGCATCGTTATGTTAATGTACCTCTCAAAGCATTTAAACTTTACACTATTCAACCATGTCAACAGGTCTTGGTTTATAAAGGTAACAAGATCCTGATTTCTAGAGGTAGCGGTGTTCCTTCGTATGAGCAAGTACTTGCAGGATGATCACTTTGTGGCTGCCAAAAAAAAATGTTTTAAAAAGTTACAGACTTCTATTGCTTTGCAAGTATTGTCTTCTGCATGTAATGCATGTTCTATTGATATCTCATATACAGGAACCACCTCCAGCAGTAACACTGTTGTAGCTGGGCAAGATAGTTTTCCTGACGTAGAGGAGAACAGAGTGGTGAAAGAGACTGATGAGAGGTTTGTGATTTGTTTTTTTGTTTGCCCTTTTTTGTTTTCCAACATTAAGGGTGAGATGTTGAGCAAAGGTCTGCACTGTTTTGCGAGGAACTCTGATGCTGAGACTGGTCCTAAGTGGTGTTATTAAATAATCCTATGAATTAAATAATCCTATGAAGACAAATTGAGAGAGCTGGGGCTACTCTGGAGAAGAGAAGGCTCTGAGGAGACCTTATTGTGGCCTTCCAGTATCTGAAGAGGGCCTACAAGAAAACTGTTGAGTGACAGATGGTGATAGGACTAAGGGGAATGGAGCAAAAATAGAAATGGGTAGATTAAGACTAGATATTAGGAAGAAGTTCTTCACTGTGAGAATGGTGAGACACTGGAAGAGGCTGCCCAGGGAGGTGGTAGAAGCTGCAGCACTGGAAGTTTTTAAGGCCAGGCAGAGGAGTTGGAACTAGATGATCCTGGAGGTCCCTTCCAACCCTGACAATTCTATGAATTTTGTATTTTAAAAAAAACCCAACCAAACAAAAATGCCACACACAAAAAGACCCCACACCACTATTCACATGATTCTAGTTTCTGACTTTTGTTTAACAATACATTGCAGAGGAACATCTGTTAAACCTGTGTTGGATGACTTGTGCTATGTAGATCATGGTTTTGTAGGAATGATCCACAGTGGTTGCTAGTACCACTTCAGTAGTACTACCCACCTTCCACAGGTTCAGAACACAGGGAGAAAATGAGAAAAAACTTTTCTGTGCTTCAGAATCTTTTAATTACTTGCCTTCTACATGCTTTAAACATAAGTAGCTTTTTTTCAGATTAGTTATGTCTGACTGCTAATTTAAAAGTAAATATGGCATTCAGTACTAAGATTTCAACCTGATAGCAAAGAGAATTTGACTCAAAATGGCATTATTCAGCATATGCACTAGAAATGTACTCAAAATAAAAGTATTTTTCCTCTGGATTTTTTATTATTCATTGCATAAATATTTATGGCTCTATAAGTTAGATGATTATTATTGTGGCTATATAAGTTAGATTATTGTTTGGTTGATTTACAGGTAAGTTGAGCAAACATCATTTCCTGCTATACTTTTCACTGTGTTTTTGGGGCTTCTTCCCTTAGCTAAATGTTAAATGTGACTCCAAAAAAAAACATTTTTGCCATTCAAATGTAAATGCATTACAAAAATGAAAGGAAGATCACACATTAAAAAAAGAAAGGAATATTGCAAAGTTCTGATATTGGTATTCTGTTTCCTGATAAAAGTGTCTTCATAAAACAAATGTACAATAATTTGCCTGATTTCATTCCTGGCTTTTATGTTGTCAAAGACACTAGAAGCTGCACTTCAAGACCAATGTGTCAGTTTTGGTATGACTCTTCATATTGACTATGTATTGATTATTGCAGAAGGTAACAGATTGTAAACAAACTCTTCTCATCAATAGGGACATTTCTTAAAATAATGCAAAGCTAATGAGAAGATACCTGGGTTTATGTTGACAGAACATGGTTTAAAATGCTCTGCTTTCAAATAACTTACATGACCTGTATTCTCCATGTGCTTCATACACAGTAGAATTCATCTCTGCATGTTTCTTCGTATTTTTTTTCCTCAACTTTATTCTTCTCTTGTTTTGTTTTTTTTTATAATGCCAGATAAATATGTCAGCAATTGTCAGTTTGTAGACATTTATTAAGGGAATTTATTACAATATAGGGGAATCAGATACTGGAAGGACAAAAAATAGCAGAATTATAATGGCTTATGATGCCTTTTTGTCACCTCCACAATGAAATTAGTTGTGCCCTTATGAGACAGACATGCTTTGGTATGTCAACATATAATTCAATACCAGTACTATGTATGCATTTTAGTAAGTAATTGCATTGAATGTTGCATAGAGAACTTTCAGTCTTGCTTTGTATGATAAAGTTGTTTAAACATGATTATTTGTAATTAACTTCCTAGCTTTGCATCACTAGTACATCACACACATCACTAGCGTGTGATCCTCTAGCATGGCTCCTCCCACTCCACTTCTGGCCTGATTGCACTGACAGCACAAGGAGGTGGAGGAAGCCAAAAAAAGATTACCAGTAAAAGCTAGCTTATTGTGGATCTGTAGCAGATTTGAGGATAGCTGTGAACAATTTGTTATAGCTCTAATAACCCTTAACTCCTCTGCTAGATCTGCTCTGGCAGTTGCTGGATTATCCTATTGAAGGATCACCTAATTCAATGGTGATCTGCCACAGCTTTTGCTGCTTGATACCTGTGTGGCTGAACTGTGGACTATTCATTCAGTGCTATAGCAGGTTGACAGAATGCTATCTGTGCACATGGGCTGTGACAAAATACTAGTGTGAACAGTTTATGTCTTAGTTCAGCCTTAGCATGGTTTCTTGCTTCAAGAAAATCACATTTGTAGCGTAAGAGTTTTCCCTCTGCTGATTTTAAAAGCTTGTGACAGGGAAACAGAACTTCTCAGAAAGTGACTGCCAAAATCTTACTTTGTGGAAAGAAACAGCATTACCTTCACATTGCTGTCTACTCCGATACAAAAGCTCATGCTTAAGGAAATGCATTTTTGGTAGAGTAAGCGTGTAGTCTAGATGTTTAATGTCAGTCTGTGTTTTTAATGAAGATTTTTCTTGTGTTTGAAGGTTCAGTAATGTAATCAGAGCACACACCCGACTAGAATCAAGGTACAGTAACAGCTCTGGAGGATCTTACGATGATGACAAAAGTAAGTGCTGTTCTGTTCAATACGATGAAATTTCTGGTGTTTTGGTGTGAGAGGAAAACACTCTTACCACTGCTGAAGGCTCTCTGTGCAAGTTTTGTATAAACAGTAATGTAGTATCACCATATGGGAGTGTCCCTATTTTACCTTCAGACTTCATTTAATTAATTTGCTTTGTTTAACTTGGGCTCAGTCAAATCTGTGTAAAGGCTGGAGAACTTCACAGAAGCCAGCAGCAGAGAATGCTCCAGACAGTAACACCTTGAACCTTTCATACATGGCAAGGTGGAAGGCTTCCAAGTGCGTTGCAGCAAGTATTTTGAATTGCACCCTTTGCCAGTATTTCCCTCCAAGTAAAGTGCTATTATATGAGCATGAAGAAGAGATTCAGGAGTTTCCAAAAATGAGGTCTTATCTCCCTTTTAGTTTTTCTCTGCTGCCTGCAACCAGCTCCTGGCTGCCACTGTGCATAGTTGTATTGGAGGGGATACCAAGACAGGGCTCCTGAGCACACTTGCTCTTTATGTGTTTCTGCCAAATGGACTATAAATGGACACTTAACACTCAGCAGAGGTTGCAAAGGAAAGATCTTTCTGTCAGCTGTTGAATGACTGTACATTTTAGGAGCTGGATGGTTTGACTTCATTTCTGGAGTGAATTGTAAGGAAGCCAATCTACAGATTTCAGTTAGACCCTAACCAAATGTAAAAAAACCTTTACATTGGTTTTCATCTCTGGTTTAATGAAGCCAGGTTAAATAATATAGAGCCCGTAATATCTTATCTTGGTGCCATGGACACCATTTTGGGACAGTGTTTTGCCATAAGAAGTAAAGATTTTGTCTATTCTTTAATGCAAGTAACTTTTTTGCAACGCTCTTCTCCAAAATATGGTAAAGCTGTCAAATACAATATGAAAGGATAATTTAGTGTATATCAACAACTATCTTTCATAACTACTAAAGAAAATATTTGCAAAATACTGTGTACATACTGCAGTATTCAAATGCACAAAAATGTGTGCAGCAAACACCACGGGGTTCAGTACACCTCTCTTGTTTTTCTTACGGCTCTCTAGTGCCGCAGCTACTTCAAATTCTTTGGCAGATGTTAATTGGAGCACCAGCGCTAATCTGATCTGCATGAACAAACTTTGGAAACAGAACAATGTTTATGTTGTTGGAACATTCTTCACAAGTAGCTGGTTTAAACAAGAGCTTAGAGTAATAAAAGGTTAAAGAATACTGATGTTTTCTTTGCTTTTTTGGAATGCCTCCTTGAGCCAATGCCCAAATGGTTTTTCCTGCCTGTACCTGCAAGCCTTATAGTACTTGTGAATATTTATGCAAGGTTTGCTTCTCACAGGGGGTCCTTCCATAAACATATGAATAACTAGATCTAAAATAAAATGCATTTTACTTAGCTACTGACATTTATATAGAACTCTATAAAGAAAGAGTAATTTTTATACCATTTGTCATTCTATAAGATAAATAATGCAACCTCCATTAAGAAAGCACAACTTAGACCCTCTGTCAGGCAACCCAGGTGGCAAAGTTGTTGTTGCTATGCCTTCTCTCTTCTCTCCAGTCTACCTTGGGCATATGTGTATTGGTGAGCATATAAATGGGGAACACAACTCTACAGCACAGAAACTCTGGTGTTCAGGCAAAGATTGTATGTCAAGGTGCAAAGTGCTGCTTTTTTGGTCTGGGTTTGCACATAAACCTGTCAAAATGAGTGAGGATCCAGGTCTTACTCTGGACCTCGTGAAGCAGTTTGATGTGAAACATTTAAACTGGCAGTAATAAATAGTGTCTCTGCAGTGCTTTTCATGAGAAAAGCATCTGGCAAACATTCATCTGGTTAATCCTTAGAAGATGAATACATGAAAATGCTATACTTTGCTACATTATTAGATCAGTTTATTCTTCTTTATCTGTAACTAATAAATCATCCTGCACAGGAAGAGAGAACTAAGTAGAGGTCTAAATCAAAAAGATCTAATGTGCTCCTTGGAAGACAAACACTGAAGAATGGGAATGATAAATTGGCATTTTAGTAGTATTTGAAGAAGCAGTTACTGCTTTGAAGGGCTCTTGAAGATGCTTTGTCAAAATGAAGAAGAGATATATGCATTAGAAAAATACTTTTGTAGGCATCAAAACAGTTTTGTTTCCCATTGCAAAGCCAACAAGCATCAGATGCCTGCTGTTAAAAAAAAAAGGTGCTAAGATCTTCGACTCTACCTAATGTGCAAAAGTGTAACAACACACACCCCCCCAAATACAAAAACAAATGAACAAAACAAATCAAAACAAGACCAAAACAAACCTAGAGTGAAAAATAATCCTCCCTTTAAAAATTCACAAAGGACAATGTTCAGATACACATCAAGAACAGGCCTGGAAAGGATACTTTCCATCACAGTGTATAATAGACTGCCAGACCTGCAAAATAAAAATAAAAAGTGAACAATGGGAAAAATGTGAAAAATGAGAGGAAACAAAATACAGGAGAGATGAACAAAGCTTCTCTCTGTGAGGGAAGACAGAAAGTGGTGGAAGTAACTTCTGACCCACATCATTGCAGATAAACAGGTGGAAGAAAAAAACTCTGTTGCTCATTAACATACAGCAGCTGTCATACTGAGCAAAGTTAAATACATCTTTGAGAAATTCAAGAGATAATTCATCCCTGTTAAAAGAAAATTACCGTGAAGATGGTTTTTGCATTCTGTATGCCTCCTTCCTAATTCAAAACATTTAACTTCTGCCTTTGTAGCTCATTAGGGCACTGGTGAGGAGTTGCAGAAATGTGTCACTGGTACGCAGCTCCTTGCAGCAGATGGCCTCTGACAGCAGCTCTGTTGGATGAACTTTTCTCTCATTTTTAAAGCATAAGTCTGTTGCTTGGTGCTTTGTGATCTGGATCCAAAGCTACTAAGTGACAGTAGGGATTCATCTGCCACTCCTGCTATTCAGTGCTGTCTGCCTGGAATCTGTTTGATTTCCAGCAGCATGAAAGAGGGATTAAAAATGCATCACATGTTATGGAACACAGGAATTTGCAAACCTTGTGTCATCTTATGTTCTTCCAAGCAGCTGAGCTGGTACATTAGCATAAATTCTTATTTTATTATTTTTCTAAAATGTGTAACCAGACTTGGGTTTTATGCACTCTCTTGTAATGCTTTTCCATGCAGATGATCCTGTTTCTCCATATACAAGCTGGTTGTTGAATATTGTTGAAACCAAACAACCGCATCCCCTGCCCATGCCTTACAATGGAGGATGTTGGGCACCACTTGTGGACTACCTCCCAGAAACCATCACACCCCGGGGACCCCTTCATAGGTAAGCAGTTTCTCATTCTGACATTTCAAACAGCAAGATGCTTCCTCTCACCAACACCAATCCTACTGTCCTACCACTCAGAACATCTGAAAATCATACCTTCAGTTTCTGCCGATTTCAGCACTTATAATCAGCATGCAGTGAAGGCTTGCAGTTCTACCGTATTTCTACCAAAAAATCTCACTTTCTGAAAAGAATCAGACTGAAGAAACAATTAAAACACTTTTGGTTGGTTTGTTGTTTTATTTTTTATTCTAACTGGGCTATGTGTATTCTGACATTCTCCTTTTACATAATTTGTAGTGCCAGTAATAGTGTGCTTTTCAGTAATGGGTGCTTACCGGCTTAATAATGTAACGAAGATGCTTCAGCATTAATCATGCTGAGAAGAAATGTTATAAAATTGAATACGTAGGGATTACTTATTTCTTCAGAAATAGTCATCATATTGCTGTTTTCCCATCTCCAGGAGGTTTCAAACTGATACTATGATCTAATTTTCAGGTGCAATATTGCCGTCATTTTCATGACAGAGATGGTAGTGGATCACAGTGTGAGAGAAGATTGGGCTCTTCACCTCCCATTATTATTACATGCTCTCTTTTTAGGTAAGACAAATAGAACAAACAAATAAAGTGTTAATGCACTCCTGTCCTTCAGTTTTGCTGAAGCTGTAGAGTTGTATTTCTTATGTGTTTTTAATTGTGATTTTCTTTTCTTAAAAAATCAAACAAAATACACACAACAAAATACCCAAAGCAAACAAAAAACCCAAACAAACCACACCAAAAATAAAAGTAAGTCCTAACCCTGAAGCAATTACAGTTAGTCTGTGAATTAGTCACAAGCCTTGGTATATTTTGACCAGTTTTGCCCAAATTTGAGATGTGGGTAAAAATTTGAAGGAGATGAACTTCAAAAATATCTCTAAAACCCCCATAGTCATGTCCCTACCTTCCCCAAGAAAGACAAAAGTTAGCCTTTATACAGTTTGATGAGTAGCTGGGCGCTCAGCTTATGCTTTAGCCCTGGACTACACCCACCAGTGCTCTCTTGCTTTTACAAAACCATTATATAAACCAGCCAAGATTACTGTACTGCAGAGATAATCAAGGTAGGACATAGACCACTGGCAAGCAAGCTTCATTAATTTCACTAGTAATGGAATACTTATTCATCAGTGTCTTCCCTTATATACCTGAGCACAGAGGCACTGCTTTTTTCCCCACTGCTCTGTCTGTTCTTAACCATTCAGCTGGAGAATGATAACTTCCTGATACCTTCCTTATCTTGCCACTTAACATTATGAAAAGTGAGTGGTCTGGTTTTTCAGCGTAGTAGAATATTTAGCACTCTGAACTTTCAATGTTGATAAATAATAGTTTTCATAAATAAACACAGCCAGCCACTCATGAAATAAATTTATTATAACCAAAGATTGCAGTCCACTTGTCATTCAGTCACCATAGTTACAACTAAATCTATTCACTGGCAATCTGGGAAGAGTCTGATATTCAGCAGGCAAAAACGATTAAGTTAGGAGGTTACAGCACAGTTGTAGAATATGTGATATACTTCAGTATGTAACTGAAGAAGCTACTTCATTCTCCTTATCTGCTACTCCATTAGCAACTGTTCTGTTTGAATTTTTTTGCTGAAATAGGTTTTCTTTGGAAAATGCTCACTCATCAAATATTCCAAGTTTTGTATCTTATTACATTGATTTCAACAAAGTTCTAATGAAACACAAGAATTAATGTTGTAGTTCTTGCCAGGACTGTGTCAGATAGGCCTTCTTGCATCAGTTTCAATATGACATTTCACATACATTCTTCACTTAATAAGTTAATCTATTTTAGTGGCTGGCCGTAATAGTTTTCTCACTTGTTTTGCGTAGTGCTTTTAATTTTCTAGGTGTAAGAGGGAGCCATTCAAATAAACATATACAGAAACAGAGTTAAGATATCAGTGATCCATCATAAAATAGTTTACTGATTTGTTCATGCAATAATGTTTCAACATTGCAGTTATCCATAAGAAATAAATAGAAATTTAGAAATACCCCTGATGATCCCTTGGTTAAGAACTCCACATTCTCCGATGTGAAATTAAAGCTAAATGCAACTGGTAACTAAATGTAACTGCTCTAGTGGTAACTAAAATGAGAACACAGCTTCCAAGCTACAAGTTCAGTTTCTCTGGAGTTGTTATACCTCTTGTGGAAAATGTTTCCATGTTTAGTAGTAGAGCTGTGTTGTGAAGGTGTAATAAAATTATTCGACACGCTAGCCAAAGGTCTGAATGTGATTAAAAATAAACTATTTCTGTCCTCTGGAAATGTGAGCAGGCAGATGCATAAAAAAAAAACCAAAACACACAACAAAACCAAAAAACTAGAAAGTGGCATGGTGGCTATCTGGAGAGTCTGTATTCTTCTGTGTCTTGTAAGGCATGAGAAAACTGAGGTGAAATAATTTTGCGGTGTATATGTTTAATAGCCTATTGAATGGTTCGTAGTGCTGATAGCAAAGTAGAGGGGTAAACTGCTGGTGTGAGCCTACCTGTCTCAATCGTGCATAAAAATCTCTGCTCTTTAAAAGCTGTTTTGCAACCACTGTGGAATGTGTTGAGCAGTTACACTCCTTTCCCATGGAAATGTGTCCAGATCACAGAAACTTACCCTCTCAGGAATATCTCCAAATTAAATAAAGGCCCAAGTATTGGCAAGCACAAACACTGAACTTTCCTTCTTACTTCATAGTTAGCAGGTATTTGTCAATACTGTCATAGAACCCTAGGATTTAACAGGATTTCAGTCACAAGTGCTGCCAAAATAGAATTTATTTTCAACTAAAAGAACTTCTTATATCCTTTTCAGTGTATGATAGAACAGGGTAGGATGGATTCATTATCTCCTGGAAGATGGAAGGAAAGGGAGAAAGGAGAAAGAAACCTGAGGAAGATGAAAAAGAGGTGGGCAGATTGGCCATGTTCTTGTAGAAGCAGCTATGGGCAGATGAGTAAGACAGAGGACCTCCAAAGACCTGCCCATAGGAGCCAAAGACACGTAGTTCAGACTATGGCAGTATGAACAGCTTCATTTTTAGGCAAAGAAATAACCAGTGTGGGGTTTATTAGGAAACACTGGACTTGAAAAACCTGTTGACTGCTGCCACTTAGAGTAATGAAGAAAACAATTGAATTTTTCAGCACTGAAACTGCTGCTAAGTAGAAGAAAGTATTTCAAAATACCTTGGAAGACACCAAAAGATAATTTAAAAGATAATACAATGACAGAGAGCTGTTTATTTTACAATAATTCACGAGTTATTCAGGTTGTGTTAAAATCTTAGAAACAGCAGGTAAGGGCTAGCCAGATCAGAGTCTGAGTCTTTTGGTGTCAGTGGCTAATTTCTCATGCTGTTCAGTGGTAGCTGAAGTTCTTTTTAAGGGATTTCATCTGTCAATTCCTTTCTTATCTACCTCTTACAGTTTGCACTTAAAAAATTGATGGCTGTGCAAGAAAGCCAGATACTGAGGTCAGCAATATAATTACAACTACCAAGGATTTCTTATCTCTAGAGGTTTTCCAGTCAAATTAACACTTCAGCAAGACAAAATACATAAAGTTGTATTGCCACCCATTGTTTTGTACCTCCTATATGGGACCTCAGTCTGGAAACTAAATATCCACACACATTTAAGTAAAAACAGTAGCAGCTGTATCTGGAAGTACTGCATCTTTTGTTTGTTTGCCCTGTTGACCTGAACTGCCTTGGAATTTTTGCTATTTCTGGAATGTGAACTTGTTTATTATTTTGCATTCAGTGATTTCTGTGACCTTTTCTTTTAGGTCTTGACCATTACCGCCCCGAGGTCTTTGAACACAGTAAAAAGCTACTGCTTCACCTTTTGATTGCATTATCTTGCAATAGCAACTATCAAGCCATTGCATCAGTGCTTCTTCAGACCAGAGAGATGAGTGAGACCAAGACTCTAACAGTACAACCAGCATACTTACCTGAATATCTTTATACAGGTAATAAAGCAAAAGAAGAAAATAAGATTACATTATACTGTGAGGGTTTTTAAAGTAGGATGCCAAAGTTACATTCCTAAAATGTAACAGTTTTAATAAATTAAAGTAGTAATGTGGCAAATATGAACAGTCCTCATTAATATTAATTCCATGTGAACTGCCCTAGAGATGCACTCAAATTATTATTAGATAACTTTTTCTGATAGTGAGAAAGCTGTCTGATGTAAGGCAAAATATATAATGTAGAATTTTAAACATTAATATGGCTAATAACTTCCTAACTTTCCCCCTCAAGGAGCCAAAACTACATTAAATGAGGGCAATCACTCCTCAACCTTCAAAAGAAATGAATAAATAATTCCAACACAGGAAGAGCAGCAAGAAAGTGCAGCTCAGATTTTCCATTATTAAGTTAAATTTTGCATAATATACACCCTCATTATATCACAGATACACTTCTTTTCTGTCCTGAAATCTATTGCTACATTAGGAGGCTTACTATGTACCTTTGCTGAGATGAGTGTTCTTTTAAGTTGTAGCAAGTTGCTGCGCCAGGGGAGGTTTAGGCTGGAGGTTAGGAGGAAGTTTTACACAGAGAGAGTGACTGCCCATTGGAATGGGCTGCCCGAGGAGGTGGTGGAGTTGCTGTCACTGGAGGTGCTCAGGAGGAGACTTGATAGGGTGCTTGGTTGCATGGTTTAGTTGATTAGGTGGTGTTGGTTGGACACGATGATCTTGAAGGTCTCTTCCAACCTGGTTTGTTCTATTCCATTCTGTTCTATTCTATTCTATTCTATTCTATTCTATTCTATTCTATTCTATTTACCTGTTTTTAAGGGGTTGCTTGGGAGCAGTCTGTAGAAAGCTGCTAGCCAGGTTTACTGTTGTCATGGAATACTGCTAAAAGCAAGCATACTGTTGAGGTTTGAAGGAATCACAGAAGCAATGTAGAGTTACAGAGGTAGGATTAGTTGTCTGGGAGAGAGTGAGGAACTTTATACAGTGAGAAATGAGAAGGAAAGATTGTGAAATTAGTGGTATTTCTCTGATTCTTCAGGAATATTACCAAAAGTAATATATAGTTTAGCCTCATAAAGAATGGTTCTTGATAATGAATTTTAATTTTTTTATGAGACATGAAGTATTCTTTTGAAGTAATGAGAAGCAGCGATAGGTATTTCAGATTAATGGATTAGTTTGGCAATTGAGGTTTCAACCTGAATGATGTCTGTGCAAAATTACTTTAGATGTGACTTTCCCCTCTTGATTTCTGCAGATCTCTTTTCCAATGCATGTCCATGAATTATTCAGTATTCTTGCTTTAAAATTATATTACTGCTTTGAATGAAAAACTGTTTTCATTCCCATGTCTGAAAAACATAATGGGTACCCTGTGTCTGGGCCTCTTAAATCCAAGACATTATCAAAACTTTGTATTGGGAGTCTTTTTTGAGAAGCTAATACAAAGAGTGAGAGTAGCTACAATAAAGAATGAGCTCAGGTTTGCTCCATACAGTGTCAGGCTACTAAATTAAAAATCTCCTGACCTGGAATGCATATTGTCAGTAGGGAGGCCCCTCCTGCTCCTGGTTTTCTCACAAGGCCAGTTTTGCTGTTGTAAATGCAGATGACTAGCTGTCTAAACTTAAGAAAACAGGTCATAGTTTCTAATTTGAACTCTGAAGTTTTGTGGCAAGCTTTTGATCCAGCAGAACTCTTACACAGATGTTTACTTTTAAGGCTGAAAATATTTAGTATGAGTAGTCCAGTGTTTACAGTTACTGAAGGTGTTGAACAGAAGCCTTAAACATTTGTGTCTTGGTTTCCATGACATTTTTTAATTAGGACAGCATTATTGTCCTGAAAATTCCACCCTGCAGACATTTTTACCTCATCATACTAGCCCAGAAAAGTGAGCTCAACTTTGCATGCTCTTAGCCACCTTCAAAATTAACTTTAGAGAAAGTCATACTTTTCAAGTACTGTAGCCCTTGTGCAGTAAAGAAAAATCTTGTCATTTATATTTGTAATAAAATGTGTATTTTTGTATATTTCATCATTTAATACCATGGGCAGTGGTTTCTTCAAACACCACTGTAACTTATTTACACAGTATATTTATTGGTTCTATTCAGTTGTGGGTATTGCATTCCACATATGATGACAGTTAAATGATTTAAACACAGATCTGACATTTCCAATACAGCAGTTCAAACTGCAAATACAGGTGCTGCGATCTGTGGTTTTCCCACAAATGGGATTCCAGGGCAGATCAGCCAAGTGCTCATAACTTGTTCCTCTGTCTGCTATCTTCCCAGATGCTGTGGCTATGATTTGAGCAGTCCTTGGCTCAGAGAGGGCTAGGGGGCCTCTCTCTTGTGTGTTCTGTCACTGGGCGGTATCCCCTTCTGGACTTCAGTTCTCTTGGAGCTTATCCCCTTTCTGCCTTGGTCTGGGTGCAAGGCCTGGGCATAGTTGTTGCCTGTTAGTGCAGGCCCTTCAGCTGCTACTTGGCCAGCATTTGGCTCTTGTTGCTTGCTGGGTGAGAACAAGGCAAGTTGCCTGACTTCTTGGCTGGTTTAAATACTGTTCCAAGACAATTAATGCCCTTTGGTAACACAGAACCCTAATAACTGGACCTCTAGGATGGGGCATATCCAAACATGGCCAGGGGCACACAAAGTTCACAGCTGTGTTACAAAGTTAATTACACATGGTACATGTTTATCTGGACCTCAGGAAGTGTCCAGGTTTGCACATTCACAGGTGCTTAGCACATTGTCTGGGCTAGGGCACATTTTGGGGTTTGACCCTTCAGGACAGTATTGGATTCTGCATATTTAGAAACACAGCACTATTTTCACTCACACTGGCATTTTAGGGTGGTTGTGTCCTGCAGGTTTTCCCCATGTTTCCCAGTAGAAACTTTCTGCTGCTGGCTCTGAAGATAACTTCTTGGCAGACACTTCCCTCTGTAAGGCTGATCCAACAGCACATTCCATCTTTATCTCCTCCCTTTTGGCTGGCAGGTGGCTTTGACTTTCTGCGGGAATACCAGTCCTCTCCGGTGCCAGACTCCGGCTTGAGCTCCAGCTCTACCTCCTCCAGTATCAGTCTGGGAGGCAGCAGTGGAAATCTCCCACAGATTACACAAGAGGTTGAGGACATGGACACTGCTGCTGAAACAGATGAGAAAGCAAATAAATTAATTGAGTTTCTGACAACCAGGTAATGGAGATAAGCAGGGGATATGTTCATACTAGAAATGCATACTTTAATGTCTTCTCTACCATTGTCAGGAGCAACTTAAAAGACTCAAGTAAAATGACTGAGCTTGTATAGTAATTACAGACTCCCATTCCTCTTTTATTGGTACTTGCAGAAGCAGGTATGTACTTAAAAGCACTACAGTGTCAGAAACAAGAGAAAAACATCTTGCCTGACAGGAATAAAATATTTAATTGATTGACAGTATTGTTTTCAACAATGAACCAACAGAAGAGGACAGGTTTGTTATTAGATATTAGATAGGAAGTGGCATGGCATAGTGAAAGGCCATGGTGAAAGTGATGACTACTGACTACACCCGGCAGATCCTAGGCACCGTGTTAAAGAATGGGGATTTGTTTATGCTGCTCTATAAATAGTATAGCATGTTTTTAAAGAAAGTTTTGTAAAATACAGTGTAGGAATATTTATTTATTCATATTTTACTCATCAAATTATGCATTGATTCTATGAGTCTATGACAGTTCAGTGTTTTCCACGCTATTGCCCTGAAGTACCGAGCTGCCTTTACAGTGTATGTATCTTAACTGATTATATTTATTTCAAATAACTGAAATTTGGCACTTTGTTATGTATTTCTTTAAGGGCATTTGGTCCACTTTGGTGCCATGAAGATATCACACCCAAAAATCAGAACACCAAGAGTGCTGAACAGCTTACTAATTTTCTGCGTCATGTTGTATCTGTGTTTAAAGATTCCAAGTCAGGTAGTAAATTTTCTTTTCCTTCAATAACCACAAGGTCACACTGAATGTTTATCACTTGACTTAGTAGAATTACTTATATAGAAGCATGGCATATTGTGTGTCTTATCAAGGATGGGTGACATGTGAAAGACATGCTTTTATAAAATTATGTTAGATTGGACTCTGACTGAATGTTAAAGCGAAAATGTCTTCAGAACTGTTGGTAGAAAGCTTTTTGATTGGTTCTACCACATTAAAGCTCCTCTGTGTCCTGCTGGTAAAGTGCAACACAGTTATTAAGTAAATGTACTTTGTTAGATTTCTTCTGGCAATACAAGTTTAGCTATAGTTTATTTTGATTTTAGAGCTTAGGAAATGTTCTCATTGTATTTTAAAAACCAACACAATCACTAATTAAATATCTTCCAAGATCAAAGCAGAATGAATGCAGCATCAGTATTTATATTTAAGATCTTATCCAAAGCCTTCTGAAGCTGGTAGGAAGAGTCCTAGTTCAGCTTGGCTTTAGGTTTGAGAGTGTTCAGAAATTGCTTTGTTGCTGCCAGGAGGAATAGCAGCTTGAAATTTTTTTCAGGAATTGTAAAACAAAATAATTAAATCAGATGAAGAATTTCAGGGTTTTGCTGACGAACATTTGCAGACTCAGAATTTGGTTTTGCAGTTTATTTTCTTACATTCTGTATGAAAGAAAGGTTAACATAAGGAGATTCTCCCAAACACAGACATTTCTGCATCTCCCTTTCTCACAGGGTTTGCAGGATACACTACAGTGCATATCCCCTACACACACTTGGATCAGCCTGTTTATGACCTACAATAATGTCTGTGATAAAAATAATAATAATTGACATCTTATGCTTAGGTTTTCATTTGGAGCAGCATCTGAGTGAAGTTGCTTTACAAACAGCTCTTTCAAGCTCTTCAAGACATTATGCAGGTCGCTCTTTCCAGATATTCAGGGCCCTAAAGCAGCCCCTTTCTGCACATGCTTTGTCTGACCTCTTGTCAAGATTGGTGGAAGTTATTGGAGAGCATGGAGATGAGATTCAGGTATGTATGTGTACATAATGCTTCTTAGTACTTCTAATTTAATGTATACTTCTTTAAAATAACCATTTTAAGAAGATGTTCAGGAGGCAGGTGATGCAAAGTAGAACGTGGCCTTAGAAAAGGTTACCTCTGAGTTTAATGAATCCATAGGTACCTTATCAAAGCCTTTATCAGGCTGTTATAGTCTCATATGGCTCTGAAGAGAGCAGCTAGAAACCATCTAGTAAATGTCACTCCAGATCTTTGTGATGGCCATTTTTTTCCTTTTCATAGTATTAATTTATGCTTAAGGAACCAATCATTCTATCTGCTGATGAAACCTGACAGCATGAAATAGACATCACTTTATTTCTCTGATGTCAATATCTTTAAAAATGAGGAAATCTGCACCATCCATAACAATATAAAACTTACACTGACCTAATTAAATTGATTCCTGTCTCAGTGAACTATGGTGTTCACCTGGTTTAGCTAAACAGACTGAAATTTTACAAGCAGAGGCTACTTATTGTGAGATTCAGGACTTAAAATAAAAAGAGACTTACTTGCTCTTAATAAGAAATAGAGTGACATCACCTCCATATTTTACTTAGGTAATGAAACTGCCACAAGTTGACAGTAATATTCTGTCACAGCTGCTTTTGCAGAATTTGTATCAGTGACCTGCAAGTCAGAGGTTCTCTATGCCATTACTGATCATCCGATGAGATATGTGCCCTTCTTGCACACCATCATAGATCATTCACAGGCAGAAAATAAAACACAATTGGAATGACATTTTAATGTTCAGGGCAGTGATGCTGATGTGAATATTGTTCTTTCTCCAAGAGAAATGACAGATTTTCACTAGGTGCCTATTCTTTTTATGAACTAAAGATTTTTAAATGTTCACTATTGTGAATGTCTTTGTTGAAATGGTTAACCTCGTGCATTGACAGGGGTATGTAATGGAGGCACTGCTTACATTGGAAGCTGCTGTGGATAATCTGTCTGACTGTTTGAAGAACAGTGACCTTTTGACGGTGTT
Source organism: Picus viridis (assembly GCA_033816785.1). Taxonomy (NCBI): domain Eukaryota; kingdom Metazoa; phylum Chordata; class Aves; order Piciformes; family Picidae; genus Picus; species Picus viridis. The sequence continues at coordinate 19,260,036 of CM066566.1, forward strand.
ATCACGGTAAGAGCCTGTTCTCATACATGTAGCCTTTTTTGCAATGTCTCATGATACAAAGTGTGCAATTCTGCAGTCTCACAGCATAAAATAATTTTGATGAGACTGAGCTCATTTGTGGTCTTCAGAGAACTAGACCAAGAGCACATCTCAGCCAAATTTTGCAATAGCTGAAGTAATGTTGATGCAACTAATGGAACTTCATAATGCATTGTAAATTCTGCCATGCTGCTGCTGCAAGCTAGCACACTTTTCTGCAGAGAAGTGGAATGAAGAAAGACCTCTACTCTGTGTGTCAAATGGTTTTTGCATACCAGTTAAAGAAGCCATATTTGGGAAACATTGCTTAGCTGTAACTTCAGCATGCTTTGAAAATAATGTCTTTTCATCTTTGTACCACATACTTGAAAATGTATCTGGGAAAAATCTGATTTCATGCAGCCTATTGTTCTCAGATGACATAGTCCCCAAGAAGTAAATGATGGTGGTTTATTCTCCTCAATAAGACCAAGGAGAATTTCATTCTACATGTATATAACCCATGGATTTTGGCAGAGGTTACTTAACACCTCTGTATCTCTTACCTCCCATGTCATTCTTACACATCTAGACTATAGACTGTCCTGCTCTGGTTTAGTGCAGTGCCACATGAAACCACTTCTGGCATGTTTGGGGGCACTTCTGGAAAAAAAAAGACAGGCTGAAATTGACAGCTTAGAGGGTTTTTTTTTTCCCTGTTTACAGTTTGATAAATATTTAACTTGCATCCAGTATGTACAGTTTTCGAGCTGTGCATCCACACGTTGCAATGTATGTTATATGTTTTGGTTTCAGTTCATCTTCACCAGATTTATCATCAAGCACCAAACTGACTGCAAACCGAAAGAGTACAGGACAGCTGAATGTGAATCCTGCAAATGGTAACACAGCCACTGCTGAACGAAGCAGGCACCAGAGGAGCTTCTCTGTACCTAAAAAGTTTGGAGATGTGGACAAGTCCTCAGACCCACCACGCAGTGCCACATTAGACAGAATTCAAGCATGCACCCAACAAGGCCTATCCTCTAAAACAAGAAGTTCGTCTTCTCTAAAAGACAGTCTCACTGACCCATCCCATATTAACAATCCAACCAACCTACTGGCCACCATATTCTGGGTTGCTGTGGCTTTGATGGAATCAGATTTTGAGTTTGAGTATCTAATGGCATTGCGGTTACTGAATAAACTTCTGGCTCATTTGCCACTGGATAAAGCTGAAAACCGGGAGAAGTTAGAAAAGTTGCAAGGGCAGCTAAAGTGGGCAGACTTCTCAGGGCTCCAGCAGCTACTCTTGAAAGGATTCACTTCACTTACTACCACTGATCTCACACTACAGCTCTTTAGTTTGCTGACACCAGTGTCTCGAATATCCATGGTGGATTCCTCTCAAGCAATAGGTAAAACCAGTAACCTTTCCTCGCTTTCAGTTTCCATTGCTTTTGCATTTGATGACAGACCTCATTAGGCTACCTGAACAAAACCAAAACAGGCACTTTTTGTTTCTTTTTTAATATAACATAATGTACTTCTGCTTTGATCTGGGTGGGCTTTTTAGACATTTCATAGCAATCTAATGTGTTTCTGGAAAGTGAAATCTTTTGCACAGTAAGGTTTTGCAGTATGGTGGTTATGTGTTATGTCACATTTTTAGGGCTTAGTAGCATATAAAGTTTCTGGGTGCTGACAAAGTAAACATGTAAGGAGTTACTGTTAGATTTTCTAGAACCTATTTTGGCCAATTTTTCCAACAAATTATTTTCAGAATTTTCAAATTACTTAGTTTTAAATTAGTGCTTCATGAGAATGTCCCTAGAAATACAAATAATCAAAAATAACTCTTGTACACTTTTTAGACAAACTACAGTAGCACATTTGTGAGTGAGAAGAGAGGGAATGGATTATGAGGAAATAAGTTAACACTTAAAAATTCCCAATTGCTTAGCTGAGATGGTCACCACTTCTCAATTATATTTCTTGAAGGGAGTTTCTGTATTGTTCCAGATTTTCACTCCTCTGTCTCACTCAGAAACACAGATATTGAGACAACTGTGCAGGCATCAGAATTAAGCCATAATAATCTTGGACACAGAGTAAGGGAATGAAGGCCATGCACCGCCTGCCCATCTCTAAGTACCTGTGGTGCCTGTGCTCCACGCTTCAGTTGTGCAATTCACGCATGGGCTGTGATGGTACCATCTGGGAGGGTTTTTTAACTTTTCATTGAGTATAGAGGAAGCCTAGGGAAATTACACTCTTAACTTAGGCAACTTATTTAATTGTGTAGAACAAGAGGGGATGAATGGATAATAACTTATTTTTGTAGATCTGATTCTTTCTTTTCAAAAGCCAGACTGTGTCCAGACATCATGATTTCTGAGCTCACACCTGAAATGCAGCAGCTTTTGTTGTAACTCCCCATTACAGCTGCTGCCTGTAGTTGATTAGCTATCTTGAGCAGAGCTGGTGCAGAGGAGCTGAATCCCAGCTCCAGACAAAGCCCATGTGCTAAGGACAGCAGCTGACACCTGGTGCAGAAGCCATCTCCTAGCTTCAGAAACACCCATTTGAGTATTCTCATCTGACCAGTTGCATAGAATTTTGATTCATTATTATTATTAAGCTGAACTGTATGAAACAATGGAAGCTGTGCCTGGCAGCCTGAACAAGACAGCTGCTCATTTATCAATACTTACTGAATTTCTTTTTGTGTTTTAGCAGCAGTAAAGAAAATGCCACCAGTTACAATTGTCAATAAGCCACTTAAGTGGAAAACAAAAATGTACTCTCTAACAGGAATAAAATATATACTTTTGTGAGATATTTTACCCTGTAAATACCTGTTTGTGCAATGGTGTTTGCAGAAATAGGTTCAAGCTTTATGACAGTACTGTTGCCTAAATTACATACTGGATTTTCAAATTAAAGCCCCTTTGTGGGGTAGGGCAGCACAGCCAGTGGCGCAAACAACTTTACAGTGTTGGTGTGAGTTCACAGCTAATGCAACACTGAAACTCTGACCTCCCACCGAACACCGACTTAAAGATCCCTGTGGCTCTTGCTGTCAAAATACAAATGCTGTTCTGTATTTTCCTGTTCTAGGATTTCCATTGAATGTTTTGTGTCTCCTGCCCCATTTAATTCAGCATTTTGACGGCCCAAACCAGTTTTGTAAAGATATAGCCGAAAGGATTGCTCAGGTATCAATGTTATTTGCTGCTTAGTACATCCTCAAACCCTGTAAATGCAGTTGCCTTGTTCTTAAGGTGTTTTGACATTTATTTAGGTCTGTTTGGAGGAGAAGAACCCAAAGTTATCAAATCTTGCACATGTCATGACCCTTTACAAAACACACAGCTATACAAGGGACTGTGCTACATGGGTAAATGTGGTTTGCCGTTACCTTCACGAGGCGTTTGCTGATATTACTTTGAATATGGTCACCTATTTGGCTGAGGTAAGTTCTCAGAAAGTTTGTACTCTCTTAACTCTCCTGTTGCCTAACAACCTAAAGACTTGAGGTCCGCCTGAATATTACTGGGAGCTCTCTGTAGCTGTTATTTATAATGAAGAGTTGGACATGATGATCTTGAAGGTCTCTTCCAACCTGGTTTATTCTATTCTATTCTATAATGAAAAGGAGAAATCAGCAGAAAGAAAAAGAATTACTGTAAGAAATCAGTACTGAACATGCAGACAAAATCCAGCAAAGGCCTCTAGGGCCAATGAAGTAGTTTTACTCACCAGTTGGTCAGATTTTCCACTGTGAAAGAGAGAGAAACTGGACAACATCTATTTAGATCCCACTGAGGAAAATAAGAGAAGGACCAATTCCAGAAGGAGCAGCGTACAGAATATATCATCTGCTATATATCATCTGCTATATAAGAATTCTGTTCTTAATACAAATTTGTATGCATTCCTCTAACACTGAATGAGTTCATCTTGCTGCCCAGGTTTTCCCCTACACTCGTTGCAAACTCCTACTGTTTCTCACACATAGAGCAGAGCTGATACAGTGTTGCTACTGGAGATCCAAGGCTCAGTTCTACTCTTTGGCTTAAGGCCACTTGACCGTCAGCCTCCTGTATCAGATCACTATCAGGACAACATTTTCTTGTAGAGTTGTCAGATTTATCTCTTCACTTCCTTGCTGTAATGAGATGCTTTCAGTCTCCCCTCTTACCCAGAGAGAAGAGAGCAGCTTTGTTTAGGGGAGCAAATTCATTCTTTCTCCACCAAAACATGTACCAAAACTCCACATCTCTGATACTGGTGATACACAGATTTCCAGGAGCCTGAGAAGGCAGGCTGTGCTCACACAGTCTCTCAAGACTTCAGAGAAAACTTGTCACTGCTACCTCAAGGTGCAGTTCCTTGCCTTGTTTGCAAATTGAGGCTCTAAGTAAACAGTTATGTGAGATCATAACTCATGGTGAAAGCTGGGATCGTACTGCAGGAGACTGAAACAGGACTTTGAGATTTTTCATCACGGTTTCAAGCTCAAAGACCTTGAAAACTATTAGTTCTTCAAATACAACTCTGAAACCTCTAGAGTCAAATGTCTCCTTCACAGCAGAAATTTGCATTCTTAATAAACAAAAGAGATTAAAATTGAGGTTTAAACTCTTTCTCCTTTGCTTTCCCAGCCTTAGTGTTTGCCCCTGTTTTCCCTTCAGTGCTTTACATACAGTTACTAGTGCTGCAGTACCTCCACAAAAGCCATTGCACATGATCTTGCCTCCCTCAAAACAGATTGTTGTGCATCTAGAGACTCTTTCTTTGCTTCCCCCTTGCTGTAGATATTGGCACCACACTATATTAACAGTAAGTCAGGCAGGTTTTTGTCTGTAATTAAGGCACATTCCTCACATAGCATCATCAGACGATGACAGAGTAGTAAGCACAACTTCCTTTCTCTGTATTTACATTGACTGCAGCTCTGTTTAGTCATGTCTGGGAAATATTTGTATAGGCACAGGGTAGCTGCCAATATGGAGGGGAGGCAAGAGACAAGAAACCATGCTGTGGCCATGAAAAAGATTTTTCCAACATTGAGAACATATTTCCCCTTTTCTTCTTGCTTAATCTCCCGACCAGGATAAATACTGGGATATATTGTCAGTAGGTTAAACCAAATGGCTTAAAAGCCCCACTGGGCAATCTGCAGCTGAATGTTACAGCCTTTAGGTTACAGAAACTTAGGCTTTAACAGTCCTGGCTCAGTTCCAGCGCTGGGGCGTGAGGGAAACTCAGACATGCTTTGCTGAAAAATAACAAAGGAAATCTGTGTGTGCAACAGTGACTCCTCCAAACACACAGGTATACCTTCAGAAAGAGATTTCCTACCACATGTTAAGACTGTGAGGTAAAACCTTTTTATATTGCCATTCAGACAAAACTTCACATTTAACCTATTTGATGGCAGGTAATTGCTTTGCAGCTAGGTATATGGTCCCAGTATAAAATAAGACATTTCAACTGTGTTTTTATCCAAACCTTACAGTGACAAGCAGTGTTTCTTCTTAGTCTTACATATTACAGCTCTGTGCATGAAAAATTGTTGTTTCTTCTAGACAAATACTTGGGATCTCAGCCTGCAGATGAGTAAAAAATCACTGTTTAATAGTGCAGGAGAACGTGGAACCTCCACTACCAAAATCAGTGCAAAAGCACTTTACTGAAGGCTTGCTTTGGTTTTTATATTAGATGTCTGCATATTAATACTTAAAAATCAACCATGTACCATGGAAGCACAATCATTCTGTGATTCTAGGAGCATATCTGAATTTATATGAGGCACGTGTTAAATTCAGGATTCATTAAGTCCAGGGTCATGCTTACATTTAAAGTAACTAATGTTACTAACACAGAAGGGACAAAAAAACCACATACTGCTTAGTAATGTGCTCGTGGTAGATGTTTCCTCCTCCTTCTTGTTAAATATAAGATTGCTTGTGATGGAAGCATGAGCTTTTGTAACCTGTTCAGAACTAAGGAATAACTGGAGAGTAAAGCATCTATATTGCAAGGGGAAGCATGTCCTAGACCAGGCATTATCCCACCTATGGCTTGTCTACCATCCATGATATGTGAAATGCCTTCTTTATTTCCCTAGCAGACACAGAAAATGTTTGTTTGGCCAACGTAGCTTAAAAGCTGAGTATCTTTTCTCATCTGCTGGTAGATTTGGAGGGGTAAAGGGAACTGTCTCCTGCAGTAGCACCCCAGCAGCCCCATCTACCAACAGCCAGCCCAGTCAGCCCTTGAAGGGACAGGTTCTGCTCTCCACCTGGTACTAAATAAGTTCCTGCATCAGAAAGGGCCTAAACATTGTTAGCAGAGTGTAGATCCCTATACCCAGGTAAGACCTGGATAGTTACCACAACACACTAATATGAGTGGGATTCAGGGTTCTTCAAACCAGTTTATATGCACCAGAATCAACAGTTTGTGTTTTGTTTTTTTTTTTTTAAAGGACAGAAAGACTAAGGAAAGTTATGATTTCTTCCTACAAATACTGTGGAAACTCTATCCTGGAATTCACTGACCCAAATGATGTGTTACCACAACTCCATCTTGCTGCTATTTTTGTTACTGCTGGCAGCAAAAGAATTCTTATTGTAAAAAAAGGCATTTAAAAGTTGCTACTCTTTTTTTTTAAACTGTAATACTCTTTCTGGTTACAAATTCATGATGCCTTTAGATGAATACTTTGATTATCAACAACCACATACACTCATTTGAAAAGTGAAAACTGGCACAGCCCACAAGTGTTGAGAGTTTAAGGTCCAAGACTGTGTCAGAGGACACAGTCTCAAGCTGTGCCAGGGGAGGTTCAGACTGGATGTTAGGAAGAAATTCTTCACAGAGAGAGTGATTACCCATTGGAATGTGCTACCTGGGGAGGTGGTGGAGTCACTGTTATTGGAGGTGTTTAGGAGGAGACTTGATAGGGTGCTTGGTTGCATGGTTTAGTTGATTAGGTGGTGTTGGATGATGGGTTGGATGCAATGATCTTGAAGGTCTCTTCCAACCTGTTCTGTTCTATTCTATTCTATTCTATTCTATTCTATTCTATTCTATTCTATTCTATTCTATTCTATTCCATTCCATTCCATTCCATTCCATTCCATTCCATTCCATTCCATTCTATTCTAAGACCTGTTTAAGTCAAAGGATTCTGCTGACAACAAATTTTTACAAATTGGAATGAAAATCAGAAGCTTCAGAGATAAAATTCATAGAACAGCTTCCTAACCAATAATAGAGGCAAAATTCCCACTATTTCTCAAGCATTCCTTTTCCTATGAGAGATGTGATTATCTGATGCAGTAGCCTCTGTCAGAGAACACACAAAAAACTAATTCCTGCATACAGGTGGTTCCTTCTAATTCTTTATTCCTACACTGAAATGGAATGCAAGCTGATGTGCTGGATCATATAAACTATTTACAGGGAAGGAAGCAAACCTTCTGGTACAAGATCCTAATTGAAGGCAAGAAAAAGTTTGTTACCCTCTTTTGAAGAAGAATTACTAAGCACTTTTTATCTCTCAGTAAAGGTATCTGTGGGCTGTTAACTACAGGTTACCATGTAGTACCTTTAATTTTAAAATTCTTACTGTCTTTTTGTAAAGGAGTAGATAAACCATAATGAGTTCTGTGTTTATGCTGTTAATGGAACCTTCCTATTTTGTGATTTTAAGAATCACTAAATTCTGTTCACTATTACTGATTAAATATATTAGAAGGTATTTAGCAGGATGAGGTCTGTCCCCTACATGAGCATTCCATCTTGGCTAGCACAAAGTGTTTCCATTTAATACAAAGAGGAGCCTTGTAATTCAGGCCAGCAAGGGCATCCAGTACATTACTGGAGTCCACTTGGATAACAGTTGACATTTTTCTATGATGGAAGATGTGGGGCAGTGTAGAGTTTTTATAAGTAATTATTTTCTGCTAACATCTCTAGCAACCAGTGCTAGAGGAACGTTTTTGTCTGCTGGAATTGAAGGATGGAGTTTAGTCTTCAGCCTCTGGTAACCTCCAGCAATAACATTGAAATTTGTGGGGTGGGACAGTATCTGTCACCAAGGAAAGAATGTCATACCTGCCAGGAAATTTTCAGCTGACGTATTTCACACATATGAGTGTATATATATATATATGAGCACAGATTCATTACCAAGGTTCATTGTGGTGCTCTGGAATTTATACGCGGGTGTTCCAAAATTCCAGGTTTAGATCAAGCCCTTCTTTGTATTAACCTCTCTAGTAAGAGAGTGTAGGGCTTCCTCCATCTCCTCCTTAACAGAAAATGTTTCCTTGGCAGTTACAGCCAGTGAGCACTGGCAGTGAAGCATATTTGGTTAAATATATATTGATGTCTGAATAGTAGTAGTTCTGTTTCTTTGGCATGTTTTCTTTTTTTCTCACTGACTTTAGCAAAAGTAGACATAAAAGGATACTCCCCTGTTTTTATTGGATGTGCTTCCCCTGTTCCAATGTAAATGTTACCTACCAGTTTACTCAACTGCTGAATGTGCTCTCTGGATACGTTCAGGCAGACCTATATAAAATGTATGTTTCATTATCAAAACAGGCTAGCATTTGGCTTCCAAGTTAAAGATCTCTTGTATTTCACACTTAGATCATCATCACTTGTAAAATGGCATTGCAAAATCAGTGAGTGAAGAAAGATTAATACTGCAAATGGTATTCGTGAAACTAGTAGCTTTTGCCATAAGAAAAAATGTCTCAACATTTATTTATTTTCATGTTTGTTTTTTTCTTTAACAGCTACTAGAAAAGGGCCTTCCTAGTATGCAACAGTCCCTCTTACAGATGATCTACAGTCTTCTTAGTTATATGGACCTGTCAGCTATTCCTGTGAAACAGTTTAACATGGAAGTGCTAAAAACCATTGAAAAATATGTACAGGTGAATACCATATCTTCTTTATATTAGCATAGGAACTTAGCAATAATTACTGTCATAAGTTAATGTTCTTTATAAGAATTTAAGACTGGATTATCAAGGAGGATTGTGACTGCCAAGTGTGGTATCTAGTTTATAAATACTCTGATGCCTCATAGGTTGAGCCTTCTCAGCTCTCCAGTCACTGTGCAGGGTGGGTTGGGCTGCAGCCACACTACAGTGGGAGCAAGCTTAATGCCAGGCAGAGCCTGACTGACCACTCTTTTCAATTTTTAGGATGAGGGAGATGTGGCATGAGCACTTCAGGGACTTCTGCAGCTAATTCTTGTCAATTGAAAAATACATATTTCTACTAGGAATTCAGAGCTGCAGAGAACCTGTTTCAAGTCAGCTTTTCAGTTCAATGGTGATTCTGCAGTTGCCCTTGTATTTATTCTTACTGATTAAACTATTCAGCTAGGAGATTTTAAATCCTTTTCCAACTTGGCCTTGCACTCAGGTCTCCCAGGTTACAGGCCAGTTCTTTAACACTTTATCAAGCCTTGGTCTCTGCTATTGAATTTTTCTGCAAGTACCTCCCTTGCCACTGGCCAAGAAGGAAAAAAAGCAGTAATAGTCCCATTACAGATTTTTATTATGAGGCACAAAATATCACTGTAAAATGTAAATAATCTTGAATGCATATGAATTTTTCTTTGTTTTCTGATGAGGGAGCTGGGGTTGCTTAGCCTGGAGAAGAGGAGGCTCAGAGGAGACCTTATTGCTGTCTACAGCTACATGAAGGGAGGTTGTAGACAGATGGGGGTTGGTCTCTTTTCCTGGGCAGCCAGCACCAGAACAAGAGGACACAGTCTCAAGCTGCACCAGGGGAGGTTTAGGCTGGATGTTAGGAAGAAGTTCTTCACAGAAAGAGTGATTGGCCATGGGAATGGGCTGCCCAGAGAAGTGGCAGAGTCACTGTCACTGGAGGTGTTTAAGAGGAGACTGGATGAGGCACTTGATGCCATGGTTTAGTTGACTAGATGGTGTTGGGTGATAGGTTGGACTCGGTGATCTTGAAGGTCTTTTCCAACCTGGTTTATTCTATTCTATTTCTAGAGCATTCACTGGAGAGAAGCCTTGAATATCCTAAAGTTGGTCGTTTCTCGCTCTGCCAGTTTAGTTTTGCCATCCTATCAAAACAATGATCTTTCAAAAATGGAAATACATCGTGTGTGGAACAGTGCCTCCAAGGAGCTACCCGGGAAGACTTTAGAGTTTCATTTTGATATTTCCGAGGTACTATTTGTAATTCTGCTCCTTAACACCTCAGTTATTTGGTGATCCTAAAAGAAGTTGCAGCTCCACAAGAAAGCTAAAAAATTAAGACAGAAAGGGAAACTGCCAAGCTGGAAGTCCTTCCAATTCACAGTGGTATATCGAATGACCCGTGCTGGAGGGCTGTACTGGATTTTTACCATATTTTTTTGGTGAAGAAATTATTAGTTGCATTTAAAATTATCTGGTAGAAAAACTGCGTTGCAGTTACGGCAACTGCAATATAGAAGCACCCTATATGTATGGAATTGCTCTCCAAGCATTTTATGCTTGGATAGCAATGCTCGCTGTAGCTGTAGCCTGGTTTTGCTGGGACAGAATCCCAGGTCAGCTATGGGCTGCAGGCCATTAGCAGTTCTGAGTCAGCCAGGGCAGCTGACTTAAGTTGGCTACAGGTGTATCCCCGACCATGAGTATCATAGTAAGAGGAAGTTTGCTGAGGAAATGGCAGCATTCTGCTTGTGCTCCTCCTCACCCTGCTTCTCTTCCCTTTCCTGCTCTCAATGACTGCCTTCCTGTTTAGTGTGACTGCTGCTCCTTTGCTTGGTTTAGTGTAGTTTTATGTATCTTGTGTTGGTATTTCTATTAATTTTGCTATTTAATTAAATCTGTTTTCATTTCAACCTGTGGCTCTTCTCTCCTTTTCCTGATCCCCCTTCTCTGCTGAGGAGAGGTCATCAGGTGATAGAGTAACTGCTGTAGTTTAGCCCCAGATACAGGCTGAATGTAGACAAGCTGTTAAACACTGAAGTATGTCCTTCAGAGGGTGCTGACTTCTGACTGAACTGTTTTACAGCAGTCTTTTATCCTTCAGACCTTGTATGCTTTTTAACTTCATAGAACTGAACAGTTCTATTGACTTTAAAGGGCAACTCTGTAGTTATGAATCTGCAGGACTGTTGGCAGCATTATGGACTATTTCCTATAGATAATAGTGAGTCTTGGAAGGTAAAAGGAAATAGGGACATAAAAAACATCTTGTAGTCATTGAACAAAAAGTTTCTTCTTGGTGTTTCATGTAGGTGTAGGTCTAGAAAATGCTGAACACCCTGTTGTCAATCCAAGAAAGCTTTTTAATGCTCATTGGAACAAGGCAAGACTTTCCAGCAGTCCTAGGAAAAAAAAAAAAAAAAAAAAAAAAAAAAAGTGCACAAGAAATGTGGATTTGAAATAAATTTCATAAATTTTTGGGTTTTTTTTTTTGCCAGTTCCTATGTTAGAAACTGGCTTGACAGTTGCTTTGATTATTAGCTGTTCATGAACATAAACATTAGCTACTAAATAAGGCAACTGTTTCTCAGATGTTCACAGTGAAAACATATACATACCAAGTGACATGAAATTTCATGCACTCCTTGTTTTACCCTTGTATGTGATCTTCAGAGTAATCTTGTCCTGCAACTGAAGCAATATGGCTCATTATAAGTTCACCCTGGAGCATAGTACTAGTGAATAATTACTCTCTATTTAAGACTCCAATTATTGGGAGGAGGTATGATGAGCTGCAAAGTTCTTCTGGACGAGATGGTAAACCCAGGGCAATGGCCGTCACTCGAAGCACTTCTTCAACCTCATCAGGATCTAATTCCAATGTCCTTGTTCCTGTAAGCTGGAAGAGACCCCAGTACTCTCAGGTAAACTCCTTTTAAGTAGCTCGCGGTTCATTAACAAGTTGCATTTGGAGCAGCTGCAATAACACACACTGAAGTTACTAAATGCTTGTGCACTCTGTGCCTTGTGTGGTGCTCCTGGCTGTCTGGGGCACAGGCAGTGCAGCATCTGACTGTGTGCTGAATGTGTTCCTTGGACTCAGAAGTGCTCTGACTTCTGTTCTGCCGCTGTTTTTCTTTCAACCTGCAGGAAATGCATCTCTAAGACCTCTAAGTCTAGGTCAGATTTAGCTAAGACAGACAGGTGAGTTCACATACTAGGGAAGAGAGCAGATAGGCACCATGTGCAACTTTCCAAGTGTTGTTTTTTGTTGGTTTTTTTTTCCCCTCGGGAAATTAAGTAAAAATAATTCCTTGGAACAATTTTCCTGAAAGCAATGTTTGGTTACCTTACTGATTTTGGTTATCTGACGGTTAAAATGAAACCACGCAGAAATGTGTTGGGTGGGTTGGTTGGTTTGTTTGGTTTTTTGTTGTTTAAATCTAGCAGGTTTTGTAGCAGTAACTCAATTCTGCAAAAGGTGATAATATACATGCTTCCTCTTAAGCTTCTGAGATGTCCATTTAAAGTAATGCATGCCATCTAATGTCTCCTTATTGCACTCAATAGAATTAATGGGCTAATTTAAAAGTAATACACACTGAAATCATTAACAGCTATTTTTATGTTTCCCTGTATGCATAGGTGCTCTGGAAGCAAAGCTTTCAACACCTAATGACTAATTCTTTGATTAATTCCTCCTAATTAAATAATGTTAGTGTATGTTTCTAGCCACTGCAAAAAGTGCAGTTAAAAACTCACGTGAGAAACGTCTTGTTTTCTAGAAAAGGACAAAAGAAAAGCTGGTGCATGTCCTTTCTCTGTGTGGTCAGGAAGTTGGGCTGAGTAAAAACCCTTCAGTAAGTAGCCTTGTATTGACTATTTCTGTGTTTCCTTGTGTCCTAAGCTTTAAAAGTGAAGAACTTTGTGGTTGACCTCATAGGCAATTTCAGGTCACATTGCTATCCTTGTCACTTGCAGCCCATGCTGCATTTAGGTGGGTTGGATTGGTTGATAGGTTGGACATGATGATCTTGAAGGTCTCTTCCAACCTGGTCTGGTTTGGTCTGGTCTATTCTATTCTATTCTATTCTATTCTATTCTATTCTATTCTATTCTATTCTATTCTATTCTATTCTATTCTATTCTATTCCTCAGCATACAGACCAGTGAGTAAATAGCCCTTTCACTTTAAGGCAGTTTACTTATAGAGCTATACTTAATTTTGCTGTGAAAGATCTGTGATGCTATATATATAGGTTTTACTATGCCATCTTCATGGGTAGAGACTGATGAACTCTAGAGTGACCAGTCTAAAATGTAAAAACTTATATTGCAGAAATAGTCAGGGGCGGGGGGAATGGGGGATAGGTGTGTCTGATTTTTTCCATTAGATACTGGTTCTAATATTACTCTTTCAAAGTTAATGTTCTCTGGTGCCAGGAAATGGGCAATAGATCATCCAGGGTAGAAAGCTCTTAAAATAATTATTAATTATTTTTTATAGAGAAAGGGAAATTTCTGAATATTTTTTTAATGTGTTGCATGTCACCAGTATTATGGTGAACAAGTCCTTCACTTCTGTAAGATGGGAAGCATTGCATCTGCTAATTAGCAGATACAATTATTTTTATTAGGAAAGGAAAAATTACAGGTTGTGTCTTCTAGTTTTGGCATATTTTTTTCAACTTTATTTTTAACTATAATTGTTTTTATGAACTTTACTGTATCATCCCCTTGATGGTATTTTCTTTGCTAAGTTCTCTGAATTTCGTTCCTGTAAATGTATACAAACATCCAGGCAATATCAATCTGCAGCCATTAGGAGGTAGCTGTAATATTCTTGGATGTGTTCCTGCAGTATGAAGTTGTTTCTTTGTACAAGTTTAATCTGAAGGCACCTGTCCAACATAAATAATGAAGAGTGTTCTAAAAATACTCAGTGAAGGAATTAGGTGTGTACTGGAAATACAGTCTTCTGAATAACCAATTAGAGCTTTTAGGAAGAAACAACCAGAGGGAACAGTTTGTTACAAAGAGAAATCCTTTGAATTGTAGGTAATTTTTTCTTCCTGTGGTGATTTGGATCTGATTGAGCACCAGACGAGCTTGGTGTCTTCAGAAGACGGAACAAGGGAGCAGGAGAACATGGATGATTCAAACAGTGAACAACAATTCAGAGTCTTTAGGGACTTTGATTTCCTAGATGTTGAACTGGAAGATGGGGAGGTACAGTATATTTTCTCTGAAACAGCTTTTTTTTATTAGAACAGTTTGATATTCTTTCTGCTGAACACTATTCTCTTCTTGTAACATAAAACCTTAACTGTATGACTATAAACTTAGTTCAAGTTCAGGTTGTTTATACTGTTCACTTAGTGTTATGCTACTGAAATAAACACTAAAAGACTACCACACCCTTCCTTTCTGAATGTAGTTTAGGAAACACTGAAAAACTGTTACTGGGATGATAAAGCCTCTGTTTTGGTAACTCTTCAGTGAACTTACTTTTAAATTATTTTAAATACAATTTCTAAAGATCTAAATTCTTAATGAAAATGTGTTTGCTGGTTGTAAACCCATAAAATCAAGTTGTTCCAAATCTGATTCATGAGTAACCCTCCAAAACATGAATTCAGGCCTTTGTTCAGGCTGTTGTTACTCCTGCAACTGCTAATGAAATCACTAACACTTAAAGAGGAGTACCTTCCACTCTGCTGAGGTGTCTATGATTTCATCATTTTGTGCAGGACCTAAACAGAACCCTGAGGGCCCAGATCAAGTCTTGGCAGGTGAAGCATGTCAGCTCACCTTGAGCTGAAACTGCTGAAGGGAAGAAGTTTAACTGTTGAATTTTGGGGAGCTACACCCTTTAACCTTTCTTTATGTCAAGCTAGGAGTACTTCTTTCCATTTGGGGGGGGAAAGGCCAGAAACTAATACCTGTTGGCAAATAAGCCCTTACATTCTTGTTGCTACTGCAAAGTTCAGTACTTTTAAAGTACTTCAGTTCTTAGTACTTAGAGTGCAGATGTTCAGCAAAGCTAACAGTTAAATTGTCTTGTCAGAATCTGAACTCAATTTTAACATTGAATTCTCTCAGGCATTGCTCTTAGCTCTGAGAAGAATGTGTGTGCCAGAAGAAATAATATATATTCTTTTCTCTAGTTCCTTTAGAAGGAGCAAAATAATTTCGAGGAGGACAGACCCCTCAGGTGAAGAGAAAATATGAAGGAATAGAAAGAGTTCTTGCAGAGCCCTTATTTTCTAAGTCAGAAATCTCTGTATCAAAATATAGTTGTTTTGATTCACAGCTGCCCATGACTTTGCTGGGGGGGGAAAAAAAGGCAGTTGGTATCAATGGTTGAAAACACATTAGCCAAATATTATGTAGGAGCTTTAAAGTTCCAAACAATGATAAATAATAAAACAGCAATGCCTGGTTGTTTGTCAAAAGTAAACCAGCTGCAATCATATGTCTTGAATGCTTTCAAGATGTTAAAAGGACTTGGGACTGCAATTCTAAATATCATGTTATTTTTTGTCTAGTGAAGTGCAAGAATTTCTTTGTTCTCTTCACCAGTTAAAACCATATCCAGATTATCTATAATTGTGCAGAACA
Organism: Picus viridis; assembly: GCA_033816785.1. Lineage (NCBI taxonomy): Eukaryota > Metazoa > Chordata > Aves > Piciformes > Picidae > Picus > Picus viridis. Next base: position 19,275,659 of record CM066566.1, read on the forward strand.
ATTCTTATCAAAATGCATTTACTTACATGGAAACCTGCAAAGATTTGATTTCTACAGATGACTAACTTCAAGACTAAATTGAAGGCCTAAATTATTTGATAGACTAATTGGCTTAACTTGCTTGTGGGACAGATACTAAGCTTCTCTAGCATTCAGTAGAAAATACAGTCTTTTATTTAATAGAGTTTTTAAGTTGCTATGGGTCTAAGACCTTGAATTTCAAGGTTTAGTCCAGACTGACTTACTACTGTTTTAAATAAATAGATAGTTTAGCCAAATTCAAACCTGGTGTAAGAGGCTACTTCTCTAAAACTGCATTATTTACATCATAACCATGTATAAACCAGTATTAGAAAACTTAAGCTAGCACCAACAATCTTTCCATGAAACCCCATATGATTTAAACAGGCCAGGATGCTTGTCATCCACAGACCACAAGATGTACTTGTTTGAAGTTTCATAAAGATGTGAATGCCAGTAATAGTATTTTCAGATTTAAAAGATAGGCCGAAGAGTTGAAGTTTCTGTAATAATATTAGTTACAATTATAGGCAAATGTTTGTCTATGATGTCTTTAATACAGTAATTTTATAAAGATTCTTTCTATTTGTTTTTCTGTCTGTTATATCTGCTACCCAGGAACTTCAGGTAAGAGTGCTACTTGAACTCAGATGTGCCAGCATTTGTTATGCCTTCTTGCAAATTTGTATTATAGAATAACATCATAGTTTTGTTGTTGCTCTCTCCCTCTCCAGTGTGTGCATGGGTGGGTGAGTGTGTGTGTGTGTGCTTGCATTTCTGACAGGTGGTTCTTTTTTTGTCTTGTATTAGACATGGTTTTGAGGTCTTTTTCAAAAGTTCTGTTTCATTTGAAGTTTGTTTTTTGACATGTTCAACAGTTCAAAGATTTTATAATATCTTAATTCTAGTACCAGCATTTTCCAAATTGAGTCATTTCTCCTTTGAGTATCTTTGTGCATAAATGATATTTAGGAACACAGTAACTTCATTATTCTTAATACAGTGAAATCTGGGGCATTTGTTTCCACTGGCAACAATTTCCAGGTTTCAGTTGTGGTGTATTGGCTTTTGTTAGTATCTTCCTGAAGCTGATACCCAAGACCTCTTCAAAAAGTTTACATCATTACCTACCAGCTTGAATTTAATTGAAAAATTAACTCATATAGCTTACTTTAATTTAGCTGTATAGTCCTTCCAACTGCACTGGAGTAATTTAACCTGTAAAGGAAACCGAAAAGTCCTGTTATTGGTTGCCAGTTTGGGCCATAAACTCGCAGTTTATCAGAGTATATAGAGAAATGAAGTGATAGAAAATTGTAATGAGTTATACAAAATCCACAACTGTATTTTGCATATTTGTTTCTGATAGTTTGTACATCAGTTACGCAAACACAACTTCCCAGAAAGCTTTTGTCTCAAAATACTTGTGCATTGGAAGATAGAACCACATGAAAATAGTGCCTCTCTATGCAGTTTCACAATACTTGTGCCTGTACCATACCATACTTGTGCAAGTCCATTAACCGTGCAGACTTTGACAGTACACTAAGGACAATAATATGTCTGAAAGAAGTTTTGCATGATTCTTACCAGCTGTAGGGACAAGCTGGTAAGAAGCAGCTGTAGGGCTGCTTCATTTTTTACTGCCCCTTCTGTGTCTCTCCTTTCCCCTGGATTGTTGTGATGTTTAAAGTGACTGCACGGGCACATCTACTTCTTAACCAGAAGGTGATCATTGTGGGAAGTTCTGTGTGGTACCTGGTCACTGCTGGTGAGACACATTTATGTGACTGTTTTATTTTTAATTGCTACTTCTTTGTGGTGGTTTTTCAGATAGAAGATGGCTTAGCTTCCACCGTAGATAGAAATGAACAGCCAAATAAGTCTTCCATCTTTCTAGTGAACTGTGACAGAAAGATTGTTTAACAGACTATAGATACAACAGCTCCATCTTTGTAGACATATGTTGACCACTTGGTTAAATTCAGTATGATTCTGGGTGCACCTGTAGCAAATACTATGGGTATTTGGGTTATATTGTGTTTCATCTCTCTTAGCCTTTTGTCTCACTGTTAACTCACTCTGCCTTCTAACTGCATGCCCTGGAAGTGTCCCTTCTTGTTTTGCTTCTTTTTGTTGCATTCCTTACTTTAAGACATCGCAGAATAAAACTGTACCAAGAAATGTTCTTGTAGACACGGGCTGCACAGTTTACCAGTAGTTGTAGTAGATGTCATGAGGATCAGGGTGTGATGACAGTCATCTTTGCTTGCTCGTTTATTTATGTCATTTTGTCTCATTGCTGCATCTGTCCTCCAGCCTTTGTGGAGGAGGAAGGACAATCAAACAGTCTGTTAAAATAAATAGCTGGGAACTGACCAGTCATTTTTGTGATTTAAAGAGAAAGAGACCTAATTTTTTACATCTTAGATGTGTTCTGTTCTCTTTCCACACACTTACCATATGATCCCTGTCCCAAAATGAAAACACAGGACTCTTCCAGTAGTGTGTCGTGCTTCATAGCAATTTTGTGTTTGCTTTTGAATATGGTTTATTCCTTAGTTCTACATGTTCCTGTGGATTACAGTTCTTGCATTTCTGGATTGTTTTTTCCTCATATTTGTTCATGAATGGTGAGCTAAGTGTCATGAAAACAAACTTTCTAATCACAGTCCACAATCCATTGCATTAAAGTGCAATGGTGCAAAATGAGATCTGCTTCTACAATCTTCATTGTTCAGGAGGTAAAATTACAGCTGAATTAAATGCACTTTATGCAGTTGAGTCCCCATTCAGTAAATGTCTTAGTCATCCAGGGTGGCAATTACTCAAGTGTTTAAAATTACAAATCTGCTCAAGGGCCTTTACTGAACTGATTCCTCTGTGTCTGCACACAATTTTACACTGCATAAGCCTGGCAGATACTAGCAATCAGTGATTTGGTAATAATATTTATGATTCTTTTAGGCAGAACTGTATTTTTGTCAAATTCATGTTTAGAAGATCACTGTCAAGTTGAATTTTCAGCAGCTAGTTTGCACTTGTTTAATAAGAGTGTTGCATCTTACAGTCTTCTTGTCAGCTCTGAACCTTAAAAAGAAACATTTTTCTCTCTAAATTTCCTTCCTATATTGATGTAAGTTTGAGGGCTTTCACCTAGATAAAGTACCCAAAAAAACCCTGTATACCTCTGTGTGGACCCTTCATGCTATATAAGACCTGTCTGGCCTCTGTGAGTCCATGACAGGAACAGCTGTGGATATGGTTCTGCCTTTGCAGGAGGGGAAGCTGGCTAGACTTGAAGAAAGGAGCAATCAAGTTAGTCCAACTAAGGAAAAAATAGATGATCCACTGGAAAATACATAAACAAATGGAAAACTGGTGGAAAATTGTTCTTGTTGTACATGAAAGAAATCAAGTGATCTTTGTATCAGCTCACCAGCCTAACATAGTTTTACAATTTGGTTAATACCCTCAGCTTTATGTAATTGCCTGTGGGATGAGAACTGAAAGCCAATATAAATGTTCAGTCCATTTGACTGTGGCCTTTTAAAACGCAAAATCTCAGGCAGTGCTAATCAGCTGATTCCCAAGGCATAGTTTCAAATGATTCAGATGAGTTCAAGTTGAAAATGAGCAATATGGGCCTAGAACAAAAATTTTTTAAAGTGTGCTGCTTTAGCTATTACATTTTGTGTGTAAATGAAGAGTTCATTCCAATCTACTCATTGTGGTTATGTATGTAATGCAAAAAATCTAAAACTTTAACATACTTCTTGCAACTGAACCATTGTTATGAACTGTGCTCCTAATATTTTTTTAAACATCATGGAAAAATCCTTTAACTTACTCCCAAACTTTTCTTTTGCCTGTCATTGCTCTACTGATATTGAAGTGTGTGTATCTGTGGACTTAAAAAAATGAATTCTTAAGTTACCCCATGCATGAAAAAACATCTAATACTGAAAGAATGAATCTTCATTTAACTGTCATTTCCATGCTTCTGCTCGTCTCTCCAGGTGAACAAACAAAATAATGCTTATATCAGTTTTCTTGAGCTAACTCTGATCTAATCATTAGTGGTTTCTATATGATGAGTTTCAAATCAGGGAAGCTGACCCTATATCCACTTGCAGGGTGAGAGCATGGACAACTTCAACTGGGGAGTACGCAGACGGTCCCTGGATAGCCTGGACAAGTGTGACATGCAGCTGCTGGAAGAGAGCCAGCTTTCAGGGAGCACGCCCAGCCTGAACAAAATGAACCGAGAGGACTCAGATGAGTCATCAGAGGAGGAGGACCTGACCACCAGCCAAATCTTGGAGAACTCAGATCTAGTAAGTTGCAAACTGACAATTTAAGAAAAGATAGAACTGTGTTTTAAAATAAGCTAGGCTTCTGGTTTCCTTTTGCTTAGGTACAGGGTAATCAGCTGATGTAGGGAGTGTCACTCATGGAGTGTTTTGTCACTTCTTGATTATTTTTTTCCTTAGCTGCAAATGTAAATGGAAAATTTTAATGAAAAGTTTAAAACACAGGAAACAACAGATCTGCTTTTTTACCCTGGTTTTGACAGGCTATTATGTGGTAGCTTAGCACAAGGGGCCAATAGTAATTGTTCTGAAATATCTAATACTCAGATAAGACTCTGTTTAGTAAAGTGTGTCAGATTTTCCTTGTTCACTTCTGGGACGTTTGCGTGCAATTCTTCTTATGGAAACATTGAAAGCATTTTAACGTGTCCGCATGTACAAACTGAGAGCCACTGCCACTGTCCTTTAAGAAAATGTCTGGTTTGCATGTTCATAAAAGCAGTGTGGTAGGGTAGCTGCATACTCAATTCTGTGCTCCTGCTGTCTTTTAAACAGATTATAACTCTGTCCCCATCTGAGGATACAAATCATATTGACTCACTTTCTACATCATGCGACACAACCTCAGCAGACCCTCATCATTTTAATATAGGAACATCTGGCTTTGATGTGTCTTTGCCTGATATGAATAATCTGCAAGTGTCTGAAGGATCCAAGGTGAACACACTTTTACTTTCTTTTCCACCGGGGCTGTGCTTTACACAACACTTCTACAAGTTTGTTTTGCTTACACTTTCATGAAGTGTTTGATCTGTGAAAGCAAGTGCATTTTGACTTCCTGTATGTAATAGCGTAGCACAATGCATTCATGTGCTCCTACACATTCATGCCCTTTCCTTTTTAATTATACTTTCTTCATCAAAGGATTTTATTTGTGCTACATATGCACCAAAATACTACACGCTCATTTGAGGACAAATTCATGAACTAGCCACAAGTTACAACCCTAAGGGAATATTCCTCTGTTCTTCCTGCTGATTTGAAAGAACAATATGCCAGCTCATGTGGTGGGTGTACGCGTGTATTCCCAGAAACATTTTTTATGTGGGAACCTATTGTACAGTTGTGTGCACTGGATTCAGTTCTTGCCTTTTGGCAGACACTCAGAAATTTTAAATTCATGACTGCAATATTAAGCCATCTTGAGGGGGTGAGGAGGCAGGATTTGCAAAGATACAGCAACCGTACTCAGTTCTGCATATTTCACACAATTGTATCAGAAGATGAGGATAGAATAAGGTTGGTTAAGTATTACCAATGTGGGGACAGTTTCTTTAATTTTCTGCTTTGGTAATGCTTACTTGAGGGAGACTCCTCTCAGTGTCTTCAGATACATAATCTGAGGTGAGGTGCAAGGGGAGGTTAGTGGCTTTATGAGATTGTTGCCTTACCAGTGAAGCTTTCTCTGTCATGTCTAAATTGGGTGACTTTTGCAGAAAGAGCAGTATAAGAGAATGGGGCAGGAGAAGAGTATGTCTTATGTAGTTATTGGGTTTTATACTAGTTCTTGCCCTTAGTTGCCTCCAAACGCAGCCACACCAAAAATTGATACAGTACTGCTGGCACTGCTTCTGGTCATGGAAATTTCAAGTGAAGAAATCATCAAAAAGGAGGTTGGAATTGTCTAATTGAACAAATTGTGTCAGAAACCTCCCCAGGAAGAAGAAAAGACAGAAGGAGAGAAATATTGGTAAGGATAGGAAAGGAAGGGAATCTTTCAAGTAATGGATGTGGGGAAAGTAAACTCATTATGTAAGCATCAAGGTAAATATTGCTTGTCAAAACAGCTATTAGTAGACAAGTTACCACATAACCATAAGCAGCAAAAGTTGGCAGAATTTCAGTTTAGGAAACTGCAGTCAGAACAGATCTGTTTGTAGCTGGGGACTGAAGATAATCTCATATATCCAGCTTCTACAGCTATTGGTATGTATGTTAAGAATTGCAAATTTGTATATGCTGGGGGTTTTAGAATCTTCACTGTGAAAACGTATTTAATGTCCCAATACGCATGTGCCAGTGTTCATGAAAAAAATGAAAAGCTTTGGAAGAAGTAATTAAGTGAAGAACTTGGGACTAACAGGCAAATTCAGCTATTCCCAGACAGGTTTGATGTTGGTGAAATACAAAACCCAAGATGAAAGGGATTTGCCAGCATTAAAAAGATGTTTGAATTGATAAGATGTACATAGATGCCTTCTTAGTGTTTTTTTCACCAAGGATATTTTCTTCTGGTTTGCATATATCTGTATACCTCAAAATAAATTGGAGTCAGTATAAACAACATTAAAATGCCTGGGTTTATGTTTCATGGAAGAAGTCATCCAAATACCAGTCAGAAAATTTGATACTCACCTAAATTTTTACCTAAGTTGATAACACAAATTCTTAGCTCTTTCCTTTTTTAATCTTAGTTCTTATTTTAAGAGAGCTGTTGAAATATCAGCAATGCAGAGCAAAATTTTTGGTTCTTCCTTGCTGTACAAAAATGTTTAGCTATTGCATAATAAACAAAACCTAAAATATCACTGCAACTTTGAAATAGATACAGTGAATGAGATCAACAGACTGATTAAGCAGGCCCCTTCTGAACTGTTTCACTGCCAAAATCCAGATAGTGTTGTCAATGACATGAAATTAGTTAAAGTTATTTAGTGTTCACAGATCAAGGTAGTATTTATAAGGGATTAAAGTCAATAATGCTGTGAGGAATACAGAAATTCACATTATGTTATTTTATGTGTTTTTCAAGTTACTTAAACTCACCAATTTCTGGAAGTGTATTCCAATCCTGCATCAATATTTGGAGTCCACTTTTTTGTGTTGCTTTTTGGGTGTCATATTGAACTCCAGCAGGTGGAATGTCTTTGCTTCTCATTTTTTTCCTTCCTCCTGTACCTTATTCCATCAAAATGTATTTTCCTAGTGCAAATACTGTTATTGCAGTGAACAAACCAATAGTTCTGTCACGCTAGTACTTTGTATTTGAAAGTAGTCAATACTAACTACTTGAAGAAGCATGAAAGATTGACAGTTCTTGCCAGCTGCTCTGGTTCCTATTCTGGTAATTCAACCATGTGGCTTTCCTTTAGCTTCTCAACATGGTTTGTCCTCGGATCCATTTGGTCCACAGTGGACTCGGAAATATTCCTATTCCTTTTGCTTAGCAAAGCAAAAAACACTGAAAAGAAAACAAATTAACAAAGCCAATACTTTCTGATACAAGTCTTGTATAATTCTTAGAAATGCAATCCTGTAGGATCCAAGCAGATCTGGCAAACTGCAGAGGGCCAGTTTTATCTTTTAATTACACCACTCAAGGATTTCCCACTCTATCAGCCTCCAGCACAAGTATGAGATACTCCAAACAGGAAAGACAGAGCTTGAGCTACCCACTACAGTCACCCCTACAGGAACTACTTTTCAGGACTCTATGGATGATGCAGACAAAAAAAACCCATTTTTTTCAGATGAGAAATGCGAGAGAAATTAAAAAGTTTCAAAGGTTTCATTAGCTTTAGGTGCTAATGGATGAAAAGAGAAGAAAGTGATAGAAAGAGAATCCTTTTAATGGCCTGTACAATGCTTTGGATTTCGGGATTAAAGTTATTATGTAAGTTGTATGCTAAAAATAATTCCCAATTCTAAACATGTATAGAGCTTTCCAGACAATGACTATTTTCAATACACTCTTGGACAGTATAAATTGATAAGTGAGGAGGATAGCTTGACAGTGACAAGAACTCTATTGTTTTACCTGAAAAAATACTCCCCTATTGTGTTGTCCAATGCATTGATACCTGAAATTCTTTGCTAGAGAAATAAAGTTGAAGAAATACCTTAAAAATAACACTAATCTAAGAAAGACACTTAAGCAAATAGAATATTTTTGAAGAAGTGTATCTTGATTCATGTAATTTATAATCTGTGGCTTTATATTGTATTTATAATCTGTGCAATTTTATGTCTCAGGTGATTATTTTTTTTTCATTAAATGCTTTCTATTTCCTAATTTAATTAACTTCGTAGTTTGGTGTTTTCTAAGACATCATCATTCACTCCTCTAGGTTGAAGCTGTACATGAAGAACAAGATATAGCAGTCCATGAGGATGACTTTTCAGGGTCTACAAATGAAATCCCTGGAGCATTTGAATGCAGTGATAGTCTTAGTCTGGATATGACAGAGACTGAAGAGAAAGTTGACAGGCTGGAACAATTTGCTCTCGCTAGGTACTTGCATGCTATTATTGATAAAAGTTCTTTTGCACTGTACAACAAATTGGCAAGAAGGTATTAGTTAATGGAATGGTTGGTTTGGCTGGCCACAGGAATTTTCAAACTGAACAAGTTTGTACTTCTAAAATTTTGAAGTGCCAGGCCGCTGGATGTACACATCCTAATAGATTCTGTTATCTCTGTTACCCCTCTCCTCCCCCTGGCGCGAGGCAGGGCACCCCTCGTTATGGGGAACATGCCCACATGTGCAATGAGCACAGTGTCCAGTGTTAGAACTGGAGCCACTGTTGGAGCTATTAGAGTTGTCCTGGGAAACTGTGGAAGTAACAGCTACCCTTCTGGTATTGCTACCTCGGGTTCTGCCACTTTGCAGTCCCCTGAGTCTCCTGAAAAGATCAGAAGTTGGTTGACCATCCCATCTGTTCATGGTCTCAGCAAACTGATCACGCAGAGTTATCAAAATACTTGCACGTGATTGCCTCGGTGGTCTGCTTTGGTTTGATCTGTTTTGGAATGACCTGTTTTGGAATGACATCCTTGGAGGACGTCTGTTCCTCACAGATGAAACTTGTATCCATCTGGAGGAAGAATTGGAATTATTTCCTTGTGTCAATTGGGATATGGAATCTTTAATTTCATCCTTCAGCCACAGGAGGTATTTCTCCATCCCAAAGGATAACACACCATTCAAGTGCCTTAGTGCCCTTTAAAAGTGGTAGTCAGCCTGTTTCACTAACCTGCAATACTAAAATAATGCTCTGTTCTAAGAACATTGTGGAGATGGGATGAATCTTCTCCAGTCTATTACTTTGAGGGGAAATAAAACAGATCAGCATATATAATATTTCTATACAGTAAGATTCTTTTCAGGACTTATGATACATTATTAGATCCAAGTTTTCCTAGAAGATGGGGCTTTTAAATTTTGTTAATGGCCTTTATCCTCCTGTGAAGTTTCAGCCTTCCTCCTCCAAACAATGGTACGATAGAACAATTCAAGTATTCTCGGATGGAGGAAAATAGTTTGCAATGGCCTGAAGATGGGGATTCTGATTTTCAGTTTTTCTTATTGTAGCCAACACTTTGCCAATCTTCAAAAGTAATTTGACCATTCATGAATATTTTTAGAAAGGTGCCATGATTGGTCCCTTTATTGTCTATCTGTTACAGTGAACTTTATCTGCCAGCTTCTTAGTATTCTCTTCTCATCATAGTTTCTTTGGTTTGTTTGCTTGTTTTTCTTCTCCTTCAGCTTTGGCGATGTTGATCGAAATGCCTCACCCCTCCTTCACCATTCTTTTCTGCCATCCTTGCTGCATTTCAGCCAGCAGCATGTGATGATGCAGAAGAAGCCTGGCGTAGTCATATCAACCAGCTCATGTGTGACTCTGATGGTTCCTGTGCAGTTTATACATTTCATGTGTTCTCTTCCCTGTTTAAGGTGAGAAAATAATTTTTAAGATACAGAATCAAAATGTTTAGATTGTCTGGCTATTGGGATGGCTCTTGATAGTAGTACCTGGGTATATACCCATTGTATGCTGTCAGGTATATACCCATTGTAATTTTGCATGGTGCAGACCTGCCATACTAGGTTTTCATTTAGAACCATCTTACAGTATCAGTTTTGTCACAAAAATAACATGTATCTCATAGTTACAGGTTTGGAGATAATGTTAAAAATATGGATCCCACTTAATGAGTCTTTATTCTTCAGTACTTTACAATCAGCCTAAACCAGTAACTCCAAGAGACACAAAATAGCCTTTTCATCTCAAACTATTGTTAAAGTGTTCTTTCATCTCAAACTATTGAAATCTGACCATGTGCATGTAAATGTCAACATTATTAAACATTCTGTACATAATTATCTGAACAGAAATGTGCAGCTGCTGTCATGTACCATAAATTCCAGAGATTGAGTCTGAAGCCCAGAATTATATTTCTCCTTTCTAAAACTGTATGCTCACAGAGATAAAAATCTTGAAAACAGATAAGAGAAAGCAAAAATAAAAAGAAAAGAAAATAAAAGAAAAAGGAGGCAAATGTACAAGCTGAATGAAGAAAGGACTGTCTGGTTTTACCTGTAACTAGCTTTAAAGTCTATTGTAATTGTTTCTCCTGTTTCATATGCGGCAGCTGCAGGATGTTTCACATGCTGCAGTAGTGTTCCCAGCAGCCTGGTAACTTCATGGTGGGTCGAAGTGCCCATGAGCTCAGAGTACACAATTTGTATTAGCAGGCTACCCATAGCTAATGATAATCTCCAGATCTTTTCATATCTTTAAAACTATCCCTATAAGAAAGAAGCATCATGCAATAAAAATCTCTTCTCCATCCTGTTTCCTCTGTGTTCCACTGGAGATAATGGCATATCTTCTCTAGCTGCACACTGTGTCTTCCTTTAAACATCACACCACTGTAAATATGGGTGCCTTAGAGAAACATTTTTTTCCCAGATTTTTTTGGTAAGATCTCAGCTTGTCTGAAGTTGTTTGTGTCATATAACATTTCCACATCCACTAACTTAAAGGACCTTTGATCCTCACAGCATGAAGTTTCAGAAACAAGCCCAGTGTGTGCCAGGCTTTGGATGTAAGGCACTGCCAAAATACTTACCTGTGAAACAAAATCCTTGTTTGGAGGAGCTTGTCAACTAAATACTCAGTGAAGTGAAAGAAGTGTGTTTTCCAGAGCACCTACATTTCAGTCTTCATCAAGTTAATGGTGTCTTGGATGTTTGCCCTAAATGTGCTAAACTTGTTTAAAATTCCAGAAATTGTTGAAGTATTTTTCCTGTAAACAAGTCATAGCTCAGAGATCTCCAGATTATCGTTACGTATTCTGGCAAATTGAACGTCCTCCAGCAGACCAACCAGTTCCAAGACCAGTAGATTTGAGAGCTAGCAAGTAGTTTCCACAGTCAAGCCCTTTAGCCCTTTTGCCCTTTTGTTACAGAATGTTCTCTTCCAAGAAGAGGAAACCTGAGATTAAGAAAATGGTCTGAGAATATTTTGTTATTATTTAAACTGACATAAAGCACAACAATTATGCACTTTGAAACCTTATTCAAGACTTATCTTCTTAGCTGTGGATTGATTATTGCTCTTATATATACATCTGAAAAAGAAAGCAGTAAAGAATACTTTTTTTCCCCTGAATTATTACTTGGAAAAGCAATTGCATGTTCTGTATTTCAGCCTAAGTTCTTACCAGCAGTGACTCTAAGAGGATTACCTGTTTTAAAGAAGATATTCCTGTTTAAAAACTTCTCTCTGCTAGAATGCAGTTAATTCTTCTCCACCTGTAACCCAATCTAGTATGCAGATCATGGTCCATAGAATGTTGGTTATTCACCATTCTGGGTGTGCTCTGTGGATTGTTTCATCCTGGACGTACAGCCATGTCCTCATTTCTTTCCCAATACTGCTTCATAAAAATCAGTCTGAATTGTATTCCAAGGAGTTTGCAGCTTCTGCAGCTCAATCATCCATGCATTTAATAAGCATGTTGAATATTCCATTATTCAGTATTTTCATTAATGACTTGATTAGTGCTTGAGACAGTCCCTAGTGGATTCTTTTGTTTGGGAAACAACCCCCTACACTTATCTTTCCATTTAGACTATGAACGGATAGTAATTAACTTCTGAATATGACTTTACACACCCAGTTACCTCTGCACTAGGTGTCTCTGCCTTACTTCTAAGAGAGCAGATGAATTAATGCATAATATATCAATTATTTCTCATAGTTTCCTCATAGAAAACTTTAGCTGTTCTTGAAAATGAAATAGTTTAGTATGATTTGTTCTGACCAAATCTGTACTGCCTGTTATTCATCTTTTATGTGCCTCCCCATTTCCTGAACTTTGTGTTTAATTCTATTGCTCATGGGGTTTTTTTGAGATAAGCACTTTCCTCCAGTTTTTTATAACACCCTGTGTTCTGTGAGTTCTCAGAGATACTTGTTACGGCTCTTAGACCTCTTTAGTCAGTATTATAACTGTCATAGCATGAATTTTCCTAATCTGCAAAGATGTAAAAATATGCAAGCCCTTACTAAGAAAGGTTGTTCTCACCTGAGTTTTCACAGGTGTCTCATTGTTACCTGTACACAATGCTCTGTCTTGGAGCAATACGGCAAAAGAAGGCATTAAACACACCAGCCTCTGCAGCAACATCTGTTAGTAGTTATTTCTCTCCATTGTGATTTCCTTGGCCTTCATCTTAATTATTTCTAATGTACTCCTTGACATTCTCTCTTTGTTGTACTAATTTATTTGGCATCTCCATCTCTGACTGTTGTGCGTGCATTGCCATACTATTTTTGGTACCCAAGCTGGTAGTTTAACACAGTTTCACTTTCTGTTCTTCTTTTTTTTGCATGAATATTTGCCTGAGTGAAATATTTGTGGTTTAGCCAGATGTATGTCTTCGTATATTTTCTGTAACACAGGTCCTAACCTACCTTCCTCAGAGAATTACCTCTGATAATGTGAATGAATCATATTAAAATGTTGCATACTTTTATTTTTAAAAATGCTTTCACATTGCTTCCACCTGTTGAGCAGTTGGACTTACTCAGATAATATTTTGGCAGTGAAATCTGCTCTGCATTTAGCAATATGATTATTTCAGTTTCTGCAAGCAAATATCATTTTTATTTATGATTCACTGAAAAGAAGTTATCATCACCAGAGTGTTTGTGGAATATTAAACTGGTTGAGGACGCAAAACACCACAAAATCATCTGAGAAGAATAATTCCCGGATGCAATGCCATATTTCTGGAGTTCTTCCAAGCAGCAGGGTAAAAAAAAAAAGTCTAGTAAGAAGGTTTTTCCCACAGGGGAAAACAAAAGGGTTTTTTCTGATTTTTCTCTGCTGCTGTTTGACATTAGGATGTCCATTATATTATCCACTTGACATGGAATACTAACAGAACAATGCCCGGAATGGGTAGAAAAAGTAAGGAGCTGATTAACTTCGTTAACTCTGTACAGCCAAGAAAAAAATTCTACCTGTGGGTAAAAGGGTTTATGCAGAATGAATTGTCTTTACAAGAATGAATGTATTATAATAGTAGATTATTATGAATTCTGTAATTAGTTTCACAGCTGCCCAGCTGTGCAGTCACCAGCATAACCGTTACTGAGTATCCTTGAGCAAAAGTTCAGTTCTCCACAGGAAGACGTTCTCTTTGAGAAGGAAAAAAAAAGCATGTTTGTTTGCAAGGGGAAGAAGCTTGAGTAGAGAAGGCAATAAACTGTATTTTGCTTTCCAGAATATTCAGAAAAGATTCTGCTTCCTAACCTGCGATGCAGCTAGTTACTTGGGGGATAACCTGCGAGGAATAGGCTCCAAGTTTGTGAGATCTTCTCAGATGTTAACGTCCTGTTCAGAATGTCCCACCCTTTTTGTAGATGCCGAAACAGTGAGTATATTCCTTTCAAGAGGTGTGTGCTGCATTGCAGTGTGCAGAGAATTTTGTTACAGGCTTGTAGTGGCAGGACAAGGGGTAATGGCTTTAAACTGAGAGAGGTAAGATTTAGATTAGATATAAGGAAAGAGTTTTTTGCTGTGAGGGTGGTGAGATGCTAGAACAGCTCTCCCAGGAAATTGTGGATGCTCAGTCCCTGGAAGCATTGAAGGCCAGGTTGGATGGGGCTTTAAGCAAGCTGGTTTACTGTAAGGTGTCCTTGGCCATGGTAGCAGAGTTGGAACTAGATATCTTGAAGGTCCCTTCCAACCCAAACCATTCTGTGATGCTGTACTTTTACTGTCTGTTTCACTGTTGAGCAACTCCTGAACAGATGTGTCAAAAAGGTACTCATCTCCTATCTCAAACTTTTATCTCTTGTTTTTAACCACATTTTAATTAATTTTCCATATTATTTTATTAGATAAGTACTGGCAAATAGGCAATATGGAATCATAGAACAGTTATGATGTTTTGAGCCTGTGTATCAAAAACTGATATAAAAGAGATGCCCACCAGACTTGGTTGGCTCCAAAAATGGAAAAGGAGAAGCTATTTTTAGCATAGTTTGGCATGAAAGATGGTAATATGTTTAATGGTTTCCTTTCAGTCAACTGTAATGCAAGATAGGTGATAAAAATACATAATAAGGAGTGAATGAGATGGCCCTTCCCATTGTTTTTATTCTGGCCCATATTTATCCAGCAGCATCAGGACAGTGTGGCTTCACACAGAAGTATAGAGGTGGGAACTCGCAATGTGTCATTGTGGGCCAACTATTGTGACCACAGAAGAGCTGTGCCTTGCGTCATCAGAGAGCTGTGGAGAACAGTTGATTAAGCTGTGTGCAGTACTTTTATTTGAGGGAATTCTTCTGCAAAGCTGTTGAACACAGAACACAGTTTCCATTCTGCATTGTCACAGGCGCAACTTTTTCTGTTGAGTTTTCAGTGTAGCATTCTATTTCTGCATATTTTTGCATACAAGTATTTTTCAGTGTTAGTATCTAAGTATTCTTTTGCAAGATATTCACTGTGCTTTCTCCTCCTCTAATATTTTTATTCTTTTATAGTGATATTTACTAGACCTTCTGATTTAATTTCCCCAGCTACTGTCTTGTGGCCTTCTTGAGAAGCTGAAGTTCAGCGTTCTAGAACTGCAGGAGTACCTGGACACGTACAACAACAGGAAAGAGGCAACACTCTCGGTAT
Organism: Picus viridis; assembly: GCA_033816785.1. Classification (NCBI taxonomy): domain Eukaryota; kingdom Metazoa; phylum Chordata; class Aves; order Piciformes; family Picidae; genus Picus; species Picus viridis. Next base: position 19,290,980 of record CM066566.1, read on the forward strand.
GATGGAGTATGTTACGTTCTTGCTTTTGTACCTGTCTATATTTATGCTATGTCAGGAGACTACAGATACACTCAGATCTGTCTAAACTAATATTCAGTAGAAAAACATGTTTCAGATACTGGATTCATTAAATATTTTATCCTGAACATGTGAACTAAAAAATTAGCTGTTGTATCCTTAATCATAGAAACACTGGCATCTTCAATATTTCTGTTCTTTCTTCTGTTTGGTTATTACTTTATTTTCTTGGTTTATGCAATTCAAAGAATAATGGAAATCAAAACTACACTTTTTGAACTGGGCCAGAATAGTATAGAGTAGACCAGGTTGGAAAAGACCTTTGAGATCATCAAGTCCAACCTATCACCCAACACCATCTAATCAACTAAACCATGGCAGTCAAAGCAAATTATCATAGGCTGTGTGAATAAGTGTAATTGTGAATTTTTGTTTACGTGCTGTGAAACTGCTTTATTCATACCTTTTTTAATTTCTCTCTGGAAACAGTGGCTTGCAAACTGCAAAGCAACATTTGCTGGGGGCTCACGAGATGGAGTTATTACCTGCCAGCCAGGAGACTCAGAAGAGAAGGTAACAAATAAGCAGTATTACCTCTGCCCTGTAAAGTGACATGTATGATATATCTCATTCTTGAACCCACAAGAGTCTGCTGTACTCTCTGCTGGGCTTGGAAATAATCCAGTTTTCACACTTAAGGCTTGAAGTTTTGTTGCCTGGCCACAGGAAAAGGGAAGTATTCAAAGGCAATACTTCTGCCTTCCTAGTTTAGATGAGGAAGCAGCGCTAACCCTGCCTGGGCTGTGTGTGCTGTCCCTTCTAGGAAGACATTGCAGCAGTAGTTTCACACAGCACAGTGTGTCTGAAAATCACTGTTGGTGTGCTGTGCTTCCACATTACACCTATTTTATCTACAGCTGTTACAGACTCTGTCTGGCCCCCAGCAAGACTTACTTGCTTGAAATACACTTTAATGACTGTAAAATAGCCAGTGAAACAATTTATGCTGTAGATAATCATTTATAGCTAAGGCAAAACATTATCGCTTTTGAACAAAAGTTTTACGTGTATATGTGTAAATACATATGTATATGTGTATACATGTATATAAATACATATATGGTGCTGATTCCAGTTAAGAAATCAGTCTTTTCAGAAATTGGCACCATCAGCAGGCATTCCTGTTGCCTGATATACTTTGTATAGGAAACATCTGGTATCCTGGTGGTGCAGAATGAGTTGAGAAATGTTATTTTGTGGTGTTTTTCCCTTTTGGAGGAAAAAGAATGGAGAAGTGGGAAAAAGAGGGGGATGGAGAAAATTAGCCAAAATCAGGAAGCAGAAACATCTCTTTCCATCTATTTTAATTTATTAGAGATAATAATGAAATATTCAGATCACACAGTTGCAGTTGCCTGTCACAACTGCTTTTTCAAATACCTAGGTTTATTCTTATGTTGGCTTCAGTTTGTCTTTTCCCTAATTCACTTTATTTTCTTACGGGTTTATCTCAACCTCTTTCCCACTTCTTTGTATTTGTCTTCCTGTCTTTGAATTCCTTTGATTATTTATTTATTAAACACTATTTCCCAAGAATCCCAAATCCTTGCTGTGCCTGCATTTTGGCTTCCTGGACCTTATTAGCAAATCTAATTTGCTAATAAATCCTTTGGCTGCAATCACAGGCAGTGGGAAAACTCTTCAGTCTTCTTTTACCTGGCATTGACACGAGAAAGTTAGACACCTTCCACTGCATTTAAAGAAGATAGTGTCTCTTCTGTCATTGCAGCTTCCCCATTCACTGTTACAAGTGAGCTATTCTCACATACAAAAAAGAAAGACCTTGAATACATGCTAATACTTCTCCAGCAAGTGCATCAGAAGAAGGAAGTATATGTAGGGAGGCATAACTATTGCAACATGCATGGGCTTACTCTTCCACTGATGCACAACACCCTGAAGAGTGACCTCAGACTGTAATGTTACATACCTTGATGTATACAATTTAGCCTATCCTCTTAAACCCTCTTTTGGAGACCAATAAAGAGGGATGGAGGATCACAAATCCTACTGATAATCCACATGGTTCCTTTTTAGAAAAAGTAGAGAAGGCTGAGGATAAGGAACAAACTGTGATGTGAGCTCACATAAATGGTCTAAATATATCTAGAAGTTAGTAAATGTCATGTTCCACTTGTAGAGGGGTTTTTTAAAATTCTGTTTCAGAAATAAATGTGTTTTTTGTGAAGCAGGGGTTAGTATTCTTAATTGCTTATCACACTGAGAAGAAGGGTTTCACACTCCTGCAGGAACCCCTAATCTCTCCCCAGTGTTACTCCTTCATCCCACAATACATTATTCCTTGGAAGTTGACAGGACAGTAGGTCTTTGATCTGCAGGCAGATTTGTTTCCTCCTCTTCTCATTCACCTGTCAGTCAAAGCAGCTCTTGCCAAAGGAACATTCTGTTCATTTGACAGAATTGTGATGGAAGAGTCCAGGGAAACCAAGGAAATATTATTAGGAAAGAATAAAAATAAAAAAATACTCCACAGCTGGCAAGTATTTGTTTTACCTTTCCTCACCTCCTTTAATCTGAAAGACTAAAGAATCTAATAATTGTAGAGGGAAGAAAAAGTGTCTTATAGTGGTGGTCTTAAGGGAACCTGATTAAGTACTAAAGTCATTGAGGGTTAGACTAGGCCCTGAAGTCCCACTGAAAACTTCTGGCCTAAAGAAATTGCTTACTTGAGCACAAAGTCAGGCTGCTTCTGGAAAACATTCAGAATTTATTGTAAGGAAGAAAAATCAACACCTTACTCTACAGAAGGAAGAAATCTTAGATCCTCACAACTCCCACCTGGTAAAAATCTTGAGATGAAAATAGTCCCTTCTACAGATGAGGCAGACATAAGACCAAATTCATCATTAGCGCAAGCAATTGCATCACAGATGCCTGCTGATGCTGATAATTGGCTTGGCACCAGTTTCTCCAATCAGATCTTACTTCAAAATAATTACACATAATTTGTTGACCATTGTGACTGTTACTGAAAATGAACAAAGGCAGAAATTGCTTATTCTGACATTAAAGAAGCTTGAAATAGAAGTTGTCTAGGTCAGCTACTAGAGCTAGCAACTTTTCTGAGAAGCCTCATGTCCCAGAATATCTTTCCTTGCCTTATTCTTGCAGCAGTCTACATGATTTGGGTGTGTCTGTGATTTGGAAGCTTTGATGCTACTTTGAGCAATGGAGTCACAAGGACACAGGAGTCAGTTTACAGACAACTGCTCATACTATGATGCTGTCTGTGCTGGTGTCTCAGTCTTAAATGAGTACAAATATGAGTACATTCCCAACTGTACTGAACAGGGATTTTTTTTAAATCTAGTCAAAGATCACTTTTGTTTGAAGTTGGTTTTGGGAGTTGTTTTGGTTGGTTGGTTGGTTTTGTTTTTTCCTGGAAAAGAGATACATGGAAGACCCTATTTTTCTCGTCAGTTAGCACTGTTAATTCAAATAAGTATTTATCTCCAAATGAGACAGGTTACTCTGTAAGTCCAAAATCAGTATATACCTTTCTTAAACTCTGCTCATCCCAGAGCTCACCTGGAGCTAATGGATGTAGGCTTTGCAAACTCAAACTGTTAATCAGCATTTAAAACACACTCCACCCCAAAAAGGTTTGACCAAAAAATTCAGAATGCACCTGTTGCTATGAATTCCCCTGTGGCTAAAGGTTCAATTACTCTAGGCCACCAATAAGACTAGAGGTGTACCTCTTGGGACCATAGTCATCTGGAGCTGGTTATAGTAAAGCTGAAGGCACAGCAAGTCTCACTGTTAAGTTAGAAATTCCTGATAATCAATATCTCACTGCTGTTTGACTAATTCATGCAGTTTGGCAGTAATCTCACTGCTGTTTGACTAATCCACAGATTGCCAATGTGGTCAAATTGGTCTGGGTAGGCAGCTTTTCTAGAGGAACACAGATCTGGTTTAGATTTCTCTGGATGGAGTAATTTCTACTATCCTTCAAGCCCAGTGGATATTTAATAACAGACAGCATATGCTGTACCTCTCTTTTATCTCTCAGACAGATAAGGGTTGCATACAGCAGTTATTTTGTTACAGCGAGACTCTCCTGTGCCAAGAAATTACTGTTGCCATCGAAGGGGTTTTGTCTGAAGAAATTACTGTGTGACTCTCACCTCTTTGCAGTCTGTCAGAATGATTCCTTGATCAAACAAGAAGGCCTGTGACCTAAAGATTGTTACTTTTCTATCTCCCTGCTCTGCTAGTCTCTGTCTCAATAAAAAATGGCATTGCTGCTAGGAGCTGTGTCCTTCTTAGGTGTATCATTCACTAGCTGCAAACCACTGATTGTGTGGTGACTAGTAACTAATCTGCAACAGCACCCCCTTACTATAGGAGGCAAACTAGAAACTGAGAAGATGTTTAGAATCATTCCACCTTGAGCCCTTGCTGCTGGGGACTAAAAGAAGTGTCACTTGGTTCAACAAATAGTGTCTTTTCAGCTTCCAAGGAATATTTCATTTTATGCTGAAAGAGAGAGGAAGATAAGTTAACAATCTTGAAATTTTAAAGTAATATGGAGTTGAACATCAGTAATTTAGGGAGATTTTTGTATCCAGTGTATTTTCTTTTAAATGAAGAAGGTGTTTTTTCATGTAATATGAAACCCCTTCCCTTTCCCCCCCCCCACCCCCTCCTCCTTGCTTGCCCTGGTTTTGGAAACAGTGGGGGGAAAGACTACAAAACACCATGGAATTCACTGATTTGCTGCTTCCTCCACCCTCCCTCTTCCTCAAAGTAAATTCCATGGCAAATTAGAAATTATATGTAGATTCCAATATTTTTGAAAGTCCAAATGAAATTTGGTCACATGCTGAACTTCAGAGGAGCTTGAGACAGACAAGATTTGAAAAACACAAGCCAATGCACCTGTGAATTTACTAGAGCATTGTGATCTGTCTGCTCTTGCCTTCTTATCTTGAATTTCCCTTTGCAGAGCTTAATTTATATCAACTGTATGGAAGCCAAGATAAAAAGGAATTTTATCAAGAGTATCAAACAGAAGAAAAAAGGTTATTCAAGCAATGTTAAAGGTGTAAAACAGCACAGAGCTCAAAGCTTAGTTTATCATGGTTTTAGAGAAGAGTAGTGTAGGTTTTGGGACAATACTTTCAATGCATTCTTTAATACCCATGCCCATGGAGAGAAGCCAGACTAAATAATGTTGTTAGGCTGCACAAAGTTAGCATTATTTCACATTTCTGTGTTTGCTGCCTCTGTATCCATGATAAGGTAAACAATTTTAGTAAGAATTCCAAATGTTTATTAACACTGTGTGCATATGCACTGACATCAGGTTGTAACTGGGCAGATGTCATTGTGTTTGTTAGTTACAGCAGTTACATGATGGCTCTGTTAATCTAAAATGTGTGAGAGCATAAAATACATAAAATAAGGAAAGCTGCATTAGATCTACACGTTGCAAATGTTAGATATTGGCATAGAAAAGAGGAACACTTATTTTTTGAGGAGAGAAGATAGTCCCTTAATCTTTGAAATGATAACATAGGTCAATTAGAATTTTTATTGCTATTGCAACAGCACCTACACTGACGTAGTAGTAGTTCCAGAATTATGAATCAGCGAATCATTACTGGTGAGGGAAAGGAACACAAAGATGCCTCCAGTTGTGCCAGTGCCACTCAGTGAAACCAAACTGGATGGATTTCAAATTATTTTCTTGCAATAGCCACAACACAAAAGCTGTATGCAAAATATTTCCATTGTAACGTGCCAAGTAATAAACCCAGCAGTCACAAAGATTATCCTGGAAATTTCGTTAGATCTATTACATCCAAAACTAGAAGTATCTGTAAATAGTTATAAATGACAAAGTTCAGTTCTGCTCATAACTTGAAAACTTTGTCCATTTGTTAAAGTACTTTGCAGTATGAGCTCTTTTTTAATAACAGAGCCCATTTAAATAAAAGTATTGTTTCAAGAGTTTTCTAACACAATTTCACTGTAAGTTCCTGAGCTACTGAGTGGGACAAATGAAAACTAATAAATACGAAGACCTAACTGAGGCTATTTAGACTGTAATTGGCAATTAGAATTACAGCTTGATTTTCTTGAGAATGCTGTGCATGTTGTATGTGATGTTTCCAACCAGTTACCAGGTTGAGGCAAGCATTGCTAATACTGCTGACAAGTTTTGCTATTAAAGATGGGCTGTGCTTCCTATTGCATGCATTACACTGACGCTATACTTTCTTTCCTTTCCTTTTCTCCTGTGCCATGCTTGCTGTGTAGCAAATGGAATCTCTTGCAGTAAGTTGAAGTTCTTTCCTATTCTTTGTCCATCTGTAGATGGACTCATACACCCCAGTTTTACTGTTTTACTTCTAAGCATGTTTTTCTTTTTACTGTAATTTTCCTGTAGAATATGTGGTTCTACATGCAGTGGTGAAAATAATTCACTAAGGAGTGTTTTGTTAAATCTGAAATTCTGCCAAAATTCTGACACTTTTATATGCTGTTTTAAGAGGTCATTCACAATTGTTTGTTTACTTTAAATCAAGTCTTTGAAATGATAGAATATGCTAGGGTGGAAGATTTAAAAAAAAAAAAAAAAAGTTATTTTAAAATTCATTATTTTCAATTTGTCCTAATGCAAGCCTAAAACATGTTGTTGATAGTTATCTTTAAAATAGTTTTTGTTGATGTTGATTAATAGTTTCACCGTTATTTGTTTCCAATACTTATTCAGGAAGGAAAACAAATGAGTTGCTTGATATGGTAACTAAATACTGAGTGAGTTGTCTTGAGTCTTCAAGTGGGCATTAGTTTGTCTTCATTCAGGTTAGCAGCCAGAAGGGTTAAAACTGGAGATATTCAAGGTTGGGCTTGACAGGGCTCTGGGTAACCTGATCTAGTAGAGACTCACTGCATGGTGAGTTTGACTGGATGACTTTGGAGGTCCTTTCCAACCCAAACTATTCTACACAATTCTATGATACTGTTCTCAACAGAGAGAAAAAAAATGTGTTTCATGCCAAGCTATCATGAGATATTTTTAGGGTTTTTTTTAAATTGTTATATTGGTTTTCCATTGGTTTTGACTCCTTGTGACAACTTCAAGTATTTGTGTGTTTAACTGCTATGTAGTGTTGTCAGTTCTCCAAAATTTGAATAGAATTAATTTGATCCTCGCTGGAGCACCTTGGGCTTTGTCCCTGCAGGTGAACTCAATTTGACCAGGGAGCAAGTGTGTATGTCCATGGGTCAGCACTGGGGATGACCAGCCAGCACCTTCCCTGGCTTGGGCACCAGCCAGCCCTTGACATTCCCAAGCGTGGTTTGAGAGAAGCCAGAAGCCAGACATACTTCCAGGAGGTCCTATCTAAACAGTCAGTCTTTATTTGGGAAAAGAACAGTTAGCCACACAGATGCAAGATTGGCAGTGTTCCATAGCCTCAGTTACAGACAATGGCCTCTGGACAAGCTTATTTAACAGGCAGTGTCCCTCATGCCCTGCCTCTGCATCCTCTTGGCCACCAATAGGTCTTGTGTCCCTGTTCACATTAGTTCTGACCTAGCAGGTCACACATCCATTCCCTCCCTCTTTTCCCCATCACAGATCTGCTGTGACTTTCTTCATCTCCTGTGGGTCTTATCGTGTCGGTTTTGGTGGGATTCCTCCCTTCCATGTAAGGCAGGATCACTCTGATGCTGCTTACCAGTAAGCAACATTAAACATACCAACTCAGATACAAGAAACAGGTTACCCATAACAGCACAGAGCTCACACTAGGCAAATTCACAGTGCTGAGCTCTGCTGCTGCAGCACCAACACTGAGGTGCAAGGTTGTCTTGGCCTTCAGCAGGACAAACCCTGCCAGGTGGACACCTGCTGCCTTGGCATTCTTTTCCTGCTCACACTCTCCTCCATAAAACTCCTTCAGAAGGAGACTAACTCTACTGGGTTTGTGCCCTTGGATGACTCTTCACAACTGGGTTGCTGTCCATCACCCCCAGTGAACAAAGCTGACTTCTCCCAAAGAACCTCTTGTTTGACCTCAGCTCCTCAGCTTTGTCTGTCTGATACAGAAATTTCGGGAACTGGAAGGTTATGGTTCTAATTTGGGCTTATTAATATAAACCTTGGCACTTTGGTATTGAAGTATATGTAAATAAACAGTTAACATCCATAATGTTGTTTAAGTACTTTTCATTAGTATTTGTGCTGGCATTTGCATTACTAGTAGCTAAGCATATATGAAGTGCTTCCTTCTGCCATATTTGACATGAAACTCTGCTCCAGTTCCTCCAGGCAAATGGAAAGATCACTGGGCCCACTCTTGGTCACTGTTTTTCTAAGAGAAGACAAATCAAAGAGGATTTGAAGTCTGTAAGGCTTTCTTGCCAAAGGGTCAGGAGGCCTCCCAACATCCACTTGCAGAATTTTGCTAGAGATTAAATATTCTTCCCTTCCCCACTATGATCCAGCTGTGGGACCACAAGATTCCCCCTAATAGAAACACAGAAAGCAGGACCATAAGCATATTAATTTGACTTCTCTGACAGAGGTGCTCATTGCATGTTACTTCAGCATGTCGGACACCTTTTGTGTGGTGCTGCACATGACACTGGAAGAAACAACTTACTATTCACAGAACAGGATCTACTTAATCTGTGAAAATAAATTGTAGAAGACAGATGTCCTCTTAGATATTACATTCCATCTATCTGCTGTATAGTTTCTTTAAGATGGTGGGAAATGCGTGAGCTGAGGTTTAAGTTGTAGAGGTGTTTTTACCTCCTTCCTGCTCCTGGCTGGATTTATGGTCTCTCTTCCTCGCCCCTCAGAGACGCAGGCAGGAGCTTTGACCCTCTTGGACAACTACTTCATCACTTCTCTCTGGGGTTTCCATCCTCTCAGAAGAGGTCTTTGACCATTCCTGTAGTTTTGAGGAGTTGTATGTTCTATGCAGCAATTTCCCCCATATTCTGCCTCTACTTTACAGCTGCAAACTTGAGACAGTGAAGATAATTTATATAGACTGCTTCAAGGTTGATGCTGAAACATGAGAGCTAGCCATTAAGATTTTGATTTTCAGTGTTGTATATAACTTGTTTTCTGAAATAGTATGATCATGCTTCAGTAAAATAATGTTGCTGAAAAGCTGAACTATGTCAGTTATCCCAATTCACTGATCTTTATTAATATCTTCTACAAATCTTTCCTTAGCAATTGGAACTGTGTCAGAGGTTATATAAACTGCATTTCCAGCTGCTGTTGCTTTTTCAGTCCTACTGTAAACTTATTGGACAAGTGCATGAAGTCAGTTCCATGCCAGAGGTATGTAACAAACTACAAAGCCTTACACTGAAACACCACCTTACATTCATGTCTTATTTTTATTTCTGTGGATGCTCACCAAAGATTAAACTATATATATATAAACTATAAATATAGATCTGCTGGCAAAACCCTTCAATACAGCAGCACCTGCAGTCACCACATTGGGGGGTTTGTAATTGACTGTACTTTCAGAGACTGCAATCTTTCACACATTTGATCTTCAAGGATCATTTCAGTCAGTGGTAGCAAACTAGAATGATATATGAAATCTTCACTCACTCACTTTGCATGCAGGGAGGGCTCACACTGTGTGAATGCCTGTAAGTGATTTATTTTTATTTTAATTGAGGCCTTCATTTTTAGGGAAAATGAGACTTTTTCACTCAGAAAGTATCATTTTCCTAGATCATGACTGATACCCTCTGAAATCTGTGGAGACACTTAGACCAGGAGCATTTGTTAGCATGACAGTAACAAAATCATTTGGTAAATGAATCTGAACACAGATGCAAAATTAGGGGTTAGGCTGGAATAATGTATTGCAGTTTGCAGCCATATAGACTGTCTCAGTTGCATGGGCATTATAGGAGAAATATCTGCAGTGGGTTTTGACAAACAGCTATTAAACAGTTTTGCATCCACATATATATGAGCAAGCAAAGGTGCTGTGTAGAACTACCTTATATTTTGACTGGAGATGTACTCCTTGATCTTATTCTCTGGATAAATAACTCAAAATTAGTTTAATGTTTCTAAAGAATATTAAATCTATTTTTAAAACATCACTAACTAAATGCTTTAATGGTATAAGTTCTTTTAGTTCTGTGATTTTTACAAGCCTGCTTCTTTCATAGTTTTCACCCTGTCACTTTTGACCCAAATAGCTTTCTGGGTTTAGATAAATCTATGTATCTTACTTTAAAACACAAGAAGAATACTTCTAGTCAAGTTTATTTTCAGCAATTCCATACAATATGTAATACTTCAAAGTATCTTTGAGGTGATCCCTTTAAGTTAAATGATCACAATTTAAAGAAAGGTAGTAGAATAACTTGTTGTTCCTTACATATTTTTCTCCAGCTAAACTGTATATATTTTGAAGTATTGAGGAGTAGAAGTTACTGTACTTTGCTTGTAGCTGTAGAACAAAGTTTCAAGTACTAAAATGTATTTTCTTACAGTATCTAGTAGTTTAAAGATTCTCTGTAAATGGAAGTGGTTTGGTTTATCAGATATTCTGTAGCAGGTATATAAGTACTTGGTCTTAAGGAACTATTCTGAGCACAGGCTTATTATGTGATTGAGCTGTTCACTTTTAAGAGAAGATAGGGCATTAGGCATCTGGTCTTAGAGTACTGTAAATATTAGAAGTATTTTGTGTTCTTTATAAGAGGATTGATTTCTGTAACTCTACTTCATAGTTATGTTTTTTGTTAGATTGTTATAAATAAACTGAGAAACAATAACATGAGGAATAGCTGTTTCACCATAAAATTCACGTATCTCGCTGGAGCCACAGACTAGTATTTAAAGGAAGTTCCATTGTTGGCTTATGTGACTAGTTATTTTTAGCATGCAGGAGTATGAAAAGGTAGATCTTTGGAAATTAACTGTGCACTTCTGAATTATTTGAGTCCTTTGAGATATTAACTTGTCAGTCCAGCAAGGGGTTATGCAGTTCCTGTTCACCTGTTAATCTTATCCGATCCTGCGTGTGTTTTGTAAACAAGCAACAACATCATTGCTAGGAAAAATGTGCTTTCATGAACTTTTTCACTATGATATGAACAAGTAAAAGCAGTGAGAAATAAAGGATTGATTAGATGCATGCTTTTGCATTTTAGCAAGCCAAAAACACGGCATGGGGTTAAAGGAAGCACAAAGCTTAACAATTTGTAGTTTGTGTGTTCTCTATGTTGTGCAGAGCACGGTGATCAAGAAAAGCCCTTGTGTTAAAATGGAGCCTTTCCCATAATGTGTGCATCCAACCTAGTAGTAAGAACGGATCTGAGATACCTGCTCCCTTTGGTGCCTGTGGAGAATGAAAATCCTCACCTCTCAACTTTCTCTTTGCAACAGCTGTTAAATATGTCAAGAGAACTGAGTGAGCTGAAGAAAAATCTTAAGGATGCTACTGCTGCACTCGCAGCTGAGCCTCCGGCAACGGAATCTGAGCCCACATTCAATTCGACAGAAGCAGCTATTCAGTCCATGCTGGAGTGTTTGAAAAACAACGAACTCGTTAAAGCCGTCCAGCAAATACGAGAATGCAGGCGAGTGGTGCTACATGGTTCATATTAGACTTTTGTGCTACTAGAGAGTATGTGCTTATCACCTTCCTCACTTTATACGAAATGGAATGTGCTTGGCCAGCATAATTAATTAGTTAATTAGGAGGTATTGATATTGTTAACTTTTGCAGGGGGTGCCACAAGTAGCAGTGTCAAGTCAGTAAAACAAGCATATGCTTGCTACTGCTAGGATGTTTAATTACATTGAGTAGATCAAAAGTACTTATTTGAGGCTCTTAAAAATCTTAAGAGCTAATTCCTTAGAGGTGTCTATCACTGGCATCAGCTGACATTCAGCCCAGGCACTTAGTTGAATGAGTACTCTTCAGATACATTTTTTTTTTAGGTAATAGTAATTGTGGCATTTATGTGGTTTCTGTGCCTGATACCAGAGTCTGAGTAACAAAACAGTAGTATAAAACAGTGAGTTCCTTTCAGCTTTTAAGTGAGTTCTTCTTTCAGAGTCAGTTGTCCTTTTACAGATCTTGTATCACCTACTGTCCATCCATACTTACAAACCCATAATGATATGCACATTCTTTTCCTGTTTCATTGCAGGATTTTGTGGCCCAATGATATCTTTGGAAGTAGCTCTGATGATGAAGTCCAGACACTACTGAACATTTACTTCCGGCACCAAACCTTGGGTCAGACGGGCACCTATGCACTGGTGGGCTCCAACCAGAGCCTGACTGAAATCTGTACCAAATTGATGGAACTAAATATAGAGATCCGAGATATGATTCGCAGAGCTCAGAGCTACCGAGTCATCAATACTTTTCTTCCAGACTCCAGCGTTTCCGGCACAAGTCTCTGACAGGACTCTTGTGTCCTCTTTCAAGATGGGAGTGCTGCCCTGTTGGAGTGAGGTGGCTCAGTGTCTTCTCAGCCTTTCAAAGGTTTGGTCAAACTGTACTCACTCTTGTTACCTTTAGGATTTCTTCTAAAAAGATAGGGGCTGAACTTCAAATGTGTAGCAATACTGTAAGGACAAAGGTAGCATAGAGCACCTGGGACAACAGCCTTTGTTCTCTGTTGCACAAAAATCGGCTAGCGTTTCACTGAGCAACTGCAACTCACTACTGAAGAAGTGACATCCATTGCATACCAAAGCCTACTACACTGAACAATACTTCCTTTATAGCAAATCAATTTTAGGTTGGCAAAAGTGCAATGTTTCCTTCACAAAAATAATATTTTTGTTGTTGTTGTTGTTGTTAAAAAAGGAAAAAAAAAAAAAAAAAAACTTGTACATTTTTTTCCTTCCTTTCTCTTATTTGGTTGAGTGAAAGATGGGCAGAATGAAGCTGGCCACAGAAGCTTGCAGACTTGTTGGTCAAAAGCTGAGAGCCTGTGTATATGAAACGAATTGTAAATGGACTACAGTTCAATGTACACTGTAATTTGAATATGATTACTGTATCTTAAAACAACGAGCTGCTATGAAGTACATTTCCTAATGTTACTAGGCTACTGTCTCTGAAGGTACTGGGTCATATTGCAGAGGTCTGTTCTTAGGCCCCCCCAAGCATCATGAATGCTCTTGGTAGAGTTTTATTTTTTTGTTGTTTTCTTTTCTTTTTTTTTTTTTTTTTAAATCCTTTTTGTTTGTTTGTTTGTTTGTTTTTTAGGACCTTGGCTGCTTTTTACTAGAGGGTTGCTTTTATGAATATATTTATACTATTAAAGGAGGGCTGATCTAATTTAACTTGCCATTTTGTAGGAGAAAGTCCCATCACAGAGTCAAATCTTTTGAACTATTATGCATGCATTCTTTTTATTTAATATAAAATTTTGAGCATAAAAAAGTAAAACTATTAACGTGAAATGCAAGTTCTCATGTTAAGTCTCTTTAAAGAGATGTCTTATTTTATTTGTAATGTATATATAAAAGTCACACTTGTATGGGTTTTTTTTTTCTTTCTTACATTTAACTGCTGTCCAGTGTTAAATGTATGCATGTAAATCTGTTGCACATCTGAGACACTTTTATTCAGACAACTATGTAACTTATTCACTCTGTAAATACACTTAACCGTTTTTGTGAAGTGACTTTGGTTGATATTTGGATGAGTACATCCATTTAACTGAAATATAAAAGTCATATGTAATCACAGCAGAGTATTGTGAAGACTGTGTGCTTGTCTGAATCTATATATACTGCTGCAGATGGTACCCATGCTGAGCAGCCCCAAAAGAGACCTTTCTCATTATTTATGGTGAAACCATCTCTTACACTGAAAGAAACAAATGACAAATATCAGGATTTTTTCTTTGTCAGTCTGTACTTAGAACTCAACCAGGAAGAATATGGTGACTAAAGAAGTTTCATAACTGAAAAAAATCCAAAATGGAGGTGAAGAGTTATTTCTGTGTAAAAAAAAAAAAAAAAAAAAAAAAAGCCAGCCACCAGTAATGGTTGTGTTTGTTCCAGCTTTGGGTTTTGATGAAGTTGGGGGTGGTTTTTTTCTCATGCTGAAGATAGAGCTGTCCAGCTCCTGCATCAGCCTCAGCTCTGATAATCCAGTAAAGCCCTCTCCTTTTTATTTTTCAAGTTGCATAAACAGTTTTACATAGCTCTTGAAAAATGTCTGTACTAATGCATAAAATGGGTGGAGTTGACTTCTTTTACAGGTTTTCTGATTCTGCAGTCCAGAGCTCTGCAACACAGTTGTAGCTGCAGGACAAAACGGATGCAAGGCAAATCACAGCCTTGTGTGATTTGCTTTGCATCTGCAGCATAACCTGCAGTGGTCAGAGGTCTTCAGATTTCAGTATGTATTTCACTTTTGAAAGCTATTCAGAACTGCAGTCTGGGTGGTCTGCAAAAATTTTAGTGATTGGTGAAAGACGAGTTCTGCTCTATCCCTTGGCAAAATCATGGATATTTTACATGTTGCAGAATCACAGGAAAATTCAAGTTGGAGGGAACCTGAGGAGGTAATCCAGTCCAATCCCCACTTTGAAGCAGGGTCAGACATAAAATTAGATCAGGTACTCAGGCCTTTTTCTAGATGAGTCTTGAAAAGATTCAGGGATGGAGAGTGCACAGCCTCTGTCCAGCTTGTCTACTTAACTGCTCTCATGAGAGGGGGTAAAAAAAAAAAAAAAAAAAAAGTGAAGCTATCTTGTTTCATTTTATGTTTGTGTTCTCTCAGCCCATTACCATGAACCACACTGAATGGCCTGGCTCCATCTTTCCTGAATAATCATAACCTGACAGACAGTGTTAGGCCCCCCTGAAGTCTTCTCTTCTTCAGGATGAATAAGCCCAGCTCCTTCAGCATCTCCTCACAAAGCAAATGCTTCAGCCCTGTGACCAGCATGGTGGCTTCCACATAACTCTTTACAGTTGATCAGTGTCTTTCTTATGCAGAGCCCAAAACTAGATGTTGTCTAGTGAGTGCCAAGTAAGGGGGACAATCACTTCCCCCACCTCACTGGCTCTTCTTCTGGTCACATAGCCAAGGATCTTGCTGCTGCACTTTGCTGCAAGGGCTCACTACCCAGCTCCATGCCCAGCTCCCTGCCAACCAAACCCCACAGGCACTTTCCAGTGAGCTGCCCCTCTAGCCAGGCAGTCCCATCTGTATCACTGCAAAAGGTTATCCCCATCTCTCAGTAGGAACTTCCTCTCCTCCCTGCCAAATACCACAAAGCTCCTATGGACCCATTCCTCCAGTCAGCTAAGGTGTCTCCACATGACTGCATTGCTTTTAGCTGTTTTTACTGGTCCACGTGGTATGGTGTCACCTGTAAACTTGACAAGTACACTGTTGCCTTTTCCCAGTCACTAGTAAAGATGTTGGACAGAACCAGTCCTAGGACAGGCCACCTCCTGCACTCCACTCAGAATACTCCCTTGAACAACTTGATTCAATTGGTACTTAATTGAGCATAAAAACCTCCAGAGGTTCTTTCCCCCCTATAGTATTCTGTGATTCTTTGCAGATACGATGAAACTCAATGTTACCATCTAGCTTTACTTATAATTTTCAAGCTTCAGATAGAGTAGATACCCATATACTCCAAAGCCTCAGTGAAGTCCAGCACAGGAGGAGCTGTGTGGCCCTGACTACATTTTGTGTCCATGAAAGCAAAATCAGTTGCTGCCTTCAGTTAGATTTAAGCCACCCACCCTGGAGGTACATTACATGCCTGGAAAGCATCTGAGGCAACAACCCCATATGTGAATTAGAGGTACAGAGACCTGCTCTACTTGTCTTGAGACATATTAAGTCTTACGAATTCACTACTGCCACAGGTACTGCAGCTCAAGAGGCTTTTCTCCTTCTGAATGGGGAAAAGGTAAAGCTTGCACTTTTGCTTCCTCTCTTACAGACAGAATCTTCTGGCATATAGCCTTTGATTATCAAACTCCTGTGGATTTTTAATATCTGACAGAGCCACAGGGAAGAGATACTTGCAAATGCATTTACCCCAGACTTTGTTCCAGAACATTTACATCTTGCACAGTAGTTGAGTGACTCAAAGCAACACTTGCTATCACAGTTTTAATCTTAGCATTCCCTAAAGGCAGGCTTAGAACCTGGTTTCTTTAGGAAAATGGTTTCCTTCCAGATATATTTTCCTTTTTCATCCTAGCAGGATGGAACTAAGGGGTAACAAACTAGTGCAAACTTTTACTGAACTTTATTCACAGCATATTTTCAATTAAATTAGATTCTTCATAAATACAAAAGTCTTTATCCATTATCCAATGCCAGGTCAAAAGCCTTAAGTCAAAACATTGCAAGAGACTCACAAAGTGCAACGTGCAAAACAGAAGAGGGCACACAGATCAGACAACATATTTGAAGCTGTAAGTGCTGTCACAGGACAGCCTTTTGCCTTTGCAGCGGCCACAAAGCTCTTGGCGATGAGGTCTCTTGAAGTCAATGTGTCTTTTCTTCTGAGGGCAGGAACACCGCGTCTTTGAACAGGTCTTTAGAAATAAGACATTTTTAGCAATAGATCAAAGCTGTTCACCTCAGGTTAGACTGACATTTAGCTTTCCTTGACCATACTAGCACATCTGGGCTGATGGACTTAAGAGCTCATGTGGTAAGAACCCTCTGGAGTTAACCTGCAAGAGCCTTCTCTCCTGGAAGGGCAAAACCCTACCCTATGCCTAGCTACACATAACACTGCATGAACAGAAAGTGATTTGCATAGGCCATATGCAGGAGATTATAGAAACATGATTTAGGGAAAGGTGTGTAGTCAATAACAGTTTACAGTTCATGTAATTTACTAAATTAAGCAAGTCTGGCAGTTTTGTCAGGATAAAGAAATATGTAACTTGCCTGGCACTGGATTGCTTCCACTCGATAAGGATTAAAGCCCTTTTGGCATTTGCGACAGAGCTGCTTGAAGTACACCTGAAAAAAAAAAAAAAAGTTGTCAGTTACTATAGAGACTTACTCAGGGTGTTTGGTACAGGTACCTATATTTGTGCCAAAACACTGAAATGTCACAGGAGCAAGAAACTTGTTAACTACCTTGTTGCTTCCAGAAATGCACCACACGTATGCACTCTCCCATCTGGTCTTACAGTCTTTGCAGTGGAAGTAGCCATACTTCTGCTCCAAAAACTGCCGAGAAAGGAAAGTTCACTGAGCAGCGCCGAGCACTACACCACCAGCCAGCCCAGCTCCCTCGTTACACTGCCGGCTCTCACGGCCAGGAGTCGCCACTGCTGGAAGGGCAGCAGAACTGCTGGCCTGGGGACAGGGGGCTGTGAAGTCTTGAACGAGAACCATCAACCAGGGTAAGGACCACTGCGTCTTTTGCTGCTCAAAGGGACGATTTCTCGCTTCACAGCTCCTCCCCTCACCCCCTCCTTTCCCAGGGCGAGCTGCCCTGGGTCCGAGCCTCAACTCAGGCCCCGGTGTCCCAGCATTCACCTGGAAGGGACTCCGGCCTCTGGGGTCTGCGGCGTTCTCCCGTGGTTTTTCTGATGTCTCATCACTCGGCACAGCAGCCTCCGCCTGGCCATCCTGCTGCTCTCCGCCACCATCCTCTTCCTTTTGCTTCTCGGGGGACATTTCGGACGCCTTGTCCTTCTGCAGTCCAGTGGCCTCAGGCAGCACGAAGAGCCGGCCGTCGGCCACAGATGAATAGATGGCAAGGTGCCCTTGGGTCCGAATAGCAGAGGGGCGGCCGACAGGCAGCGTGCGCGTCCCCAACGAGCACTGCACGGCGGCATCCGTCCGCAGGCTCACCTGTACGCCCACCTCCTTCGTGCTGGCCCGGGGTAGCCGCGACAACAGTTCGGGGCTCACCTGCGACAGGAGGGCCTGGAGCTGGCTCTGGCGGTAGCTGTCCAGGTAGTCAGAGGGCCTGGGAGAGAAGGGCCCCCCGAGGAAGGGGCTGATACCACCGCTCTTACTCTGCTTCCAGCTGGGCTGCTTCACCGGTGGGTCCCTGCTGCGGCCTGGAGTAAGGCTGCCCCTGAAGCTCTGATACATGACAAAGGGATGATAGACAAAGCTCTCCATAAACACAGCCGCGGAAAAGTCAACTCCAGTTGTCTCCCTGCCCTGCCTTTATCTTATCCGGAGAGTGGCTTCTAATTGCTGCTAATTGATAGGGAAATTGGTCCCAGCCCGTCGGAGCTAGCTGGGGGCAGGGTGGGAGCTAAAGGTTTGTCCTCACTTGAGCCCCCAGAGCTTTTCCCTGGCAGGTGAGCTGAAGCAGGAGCAGATATGTGACCAAGCATGCAGCGTGGAACACCTGGTCAGGAAGACCACAAAGTTTGAGCCATCATACAGTGGATTTCCCTCCCTTATCTCACTAAGGTCTTTGTAGGAGGTCAAGGCCTGTACGAAGCCAGCCTGCAGCTGTCACCTGCACACAGGCCCACCTGCTCTGCTCCTGAGGACCTGCATCCATCGTCTTGGGTAGCAAATTCAACTACAGGGCTAGAAGCTGCAATAACAAGCAAGGGAAAAGACTTAGTTGTTTACGTAGCTATAAACGGGGGGAGATCCTGACAGTTGAATAAGCTCTGAGAAGTAATGGATGCTCAGAAAGTAACACATCTCTGCAAGGCGCTGGACAGATAAATAGATGCGATTCAGCCATAGTCGGGACAGCCATGGCTTCCCTTAGTGAAGAGAAGCCTGCTTGCTCACAGCTCCTTCAGTTTATGTCCTTAAAAGAAGGAAAAGGGAGGTTGAAAGGGGATGGAAACTAACAAAGCCTAGATAAACTGGATACCCCACAGACAACAGAGCAAAGAATGCAGGCAATTATATGTCTGAAAAGAGTTCTTTATGGGTATTAAAAGCTCTAAGCATCCCCATTGCTCTCTGACTTGCAGAGTGTCTATAGGCAGCTTCTCTGTCAATCGGACTGGTTTAGGAAAAGATGTAATATACTTCAGTTTGTACAACACTCCAGAGGGAAAACGGTTATACCAGGAAAAGTAGCTTAATACCCGTGTAATGAAATAAATTATAGTAATACAGGCACCTACATATTAGGCTAATAGTTCTTCTTCTGTAAGTACTTTAGTTCAATTTTAAGGTAGTATTGCCAAAATAATATGAATAATCATACAGACTATTTCTATAGAGACTGCAGAATCCTCCAAATCCCTGGATTTGCTGTGATACAAAATAATTTATCTGCATGACTCCTCACCACCTTTATAAAAGCATTGCATTATAAAATGCCAACAAGACAGGGGCTAGAGAAGAGCTGGTAGGGACAATGTCTTTAAACATTCACAGTGTATTTGAGAAAGATCCTTTGAAGTGCCCAAAATCATTAAGAAACAACATTTTAATGGAAAACAAAAAGGAGTTGAGATTCAGGAAACATACATTCATCATAGTTGAAAGTAAGATGGTGCAAGGCTCCACATAGTGCTTGGGTTTTCCAAGCACTGTTTCTGTCAACTCAAAGAAAAAAATGTGTCTCAAGATGACCAAGTTATAACCTGGGAATGAAGTGTGACTGTAAAAATATGAAGTTGTTAGCATGTATTGGTAAGGGGTGAAGATCAATTTGAAATCTACATGCCATTATTCAATACAGTAGTATGGTTTCTTCTAGAATGCTTTGGGAAGAATTAGTTGCTTCAGCTTCCCAGAACGCTGCAGGATTTGTAGTTAATGAAGTTAATTGGAAGGAAGAGGGTCATAGAAAAATTACTGTATGAGGAGACATTGAAGAAGGTGACATATGAGTAAGTAGGTGGGGTGATAAAACTGTAAAGCAAGGACTGGTATGGAGACACAGAAGAAACTCCCTTATAACACAAGAGCAGATGGCTATCCAGCTAAAATAGAAGGTGACTAACTCAAAATTAGTGATAGGAAGAAATTTCCACCCAATTTGAAGTTATTTTATGGGCTCACTGTTGGGACCAAGACTTTAACAAAAGTCAAAATAGGATTGGACAAGCATGTGGAGGAAAATAATATTCTCTTTATTATAGCATACCAATGTCGTGTATATGCCTACAAAACTGCCTAAAAAGATGAGGTCAAGACCTCCATAGATAGATAGGTAGGTAGGTAGGTAGGTAGATAGATAGATAGGTAGGTAGGTAGGTAGGTAGATAGATAGGTAGATAGATAGATAGATAGATAGATAGATGATAGATAGATAGATGCGGCACGTCCTTATACAAGGGCATGTGAGGATAAGAAAGTGGCTGACGCTTAGCTCAGGACACTTCCTTTTCGTATTGCGAGACACCAGCCGTGGAAGGAACGCATTTACAGCCGACACCGCGGCTTTCCGCCCGCCCCACAGAGCCCCGTGCCTCCGCCCTGGAAGGCTGGAGCGCGGGGCGCGGGACGGCGGTGAACGTTACGCCGCCTCCTTCCCGTGACGCGAGAGGCGGGGACGGCGGACGCTCCGAGTGCACTGTCGCCCGGGGGGTGTTGGCGCCAAGCTTTGAACGGAGTGGCCGGGCCGCCGCGGGAGCGCGCCAGTCGGTGGGGACACACCGCCCCTTCCCTCCTTCCTCAGCGCCTCTTGGCTGGGGAGGCTCCTCCCGCCTCGCGCCTGAGGCAATGCTGCGGCCGCTGAGGGGCCGAAGGGAGGTAAAGATCACGCGTGTGGTTCTGCCTGGCCTGGGGAGCTGCCCCGTCGCACGGGGAGCGTCCCTGCTTCCCCTGGGGGTTCCCCCTCCCCGCTGCCTTCCTCGCAGCCTGCGGGGGCTGCAGTTACCGGGGAAAGCGGGGGTTGGGGTTCTGAGGCTCGTCGGCCCGGTGGGGTGGCCCGGTGGCGGCTTCACATGCAGTGTCCCGTGGGAATGGTTGGCCTGCGGGAGCTTTCCCTAACAGGAAGCAGCATGGTGAGGTTGCTTCATGTTTTACAGTACATTTCTGAGATAGTTGGTTTGGTTTTCTGACTTTCTGTCATAGTGTGGTCTTTGACCTTTTTTAAAATGCCGTCCTTCCCCATCGTTTTGGTAAGGCAGTGCGTATAAACCAGCCGTCACATGGGAAACTGATTTTACAGCGGAAGCAAACGTATGGGATAAACATTTCGATGGCGGTCTTGCTTAGTCCTGTTTTTTAATAGAGCTATGGAGCTGGCAAAGTCTGCTCCACTGAAAAGCAACTTTAAATTACATGCTTGGCATATCAGTTGTAACGTTTGTAATATAGTGCCTGTGTATATATATATATATGCATACTATATATTCTATCCTAATGTATAGTAATGAATATGGATTTTCTTCATTTATGGTTTGAATACCTCAAAAGTGTGTATTTTGACAGAATCAACATTCTGTCTTGATTATTTTATTTTTTTTTATCCCCACAGAGTGTTTTTATAAGCTCTGGTATAATTGTCTATGCTCTTGTCTGGTTTCATACCATGTTCATTATTGCCTTGTTTGAAAACACACACACACACCCCCACAGTCGTAAAGCTAAACCGGTTGGGTTAAGCGGCATCTACCAAGAAATGCAGGAAAGCAGGATTAAGACTTTGCAGCCCCATAACATTAAAATAGCACTGTATAAAAGTGTTCTTATTCTCTTATCAGGTTTTTCAGAAACTCTTCTGATAATGTTATGGATCAGAGAATGTCTTACAAACCTCTGGAAAGACCGACTTTCTTTGAAATATTCAAGGCACATTGCAGTGAATCAGGTACACCTTCTCTACAGTAAATAATGTTTCTTAGGATTCCTTTCTGGACATTTTTATGTGATACATGTCTGCTGTACACTGCAGGTACCGTATAAAAGCATTGTGCAACGTTGTAGTAGCTCTCCTTGCCCCAGGGCTACATTCAATAATATCTACCCTTTTTAGCATCTATTTACATTTTATTTGTAGATTTTTTTTAAAAATACATGTTTGTTTGGGGGGAGGGGTTGTACTTTTTAGCAGTGACCTCCCTGTGTACCTGCATGCAGACCAGATTTCATCTTTTGCCAAATGCACCTGCAGCCATACGATTCATTAATGTTAAAAGGGACCTGTTTAACTTGACAGTCTGAGTAGAATAAGAGATAAACTAAAAGCCAGATGCCTACTTTTAGTTTTACGCAAACTGAATATTTATCTGCTCTTTGGTTAGTTTTGTTACTGGTCTAAGGCTGAGGTGGTATGCTTGTATACTTTGTGGTTATCAGAATTCAAAGCTAGCTAGAAACAAAATAAAAATATGACAGTGAAAGGAGCAATTAATTTTGCTGCTAGCATTTGCATGCCTAATGTGGGCTTTTTATCCTTCATGGAGGATCCTTTTTTTCCCTTTTATGCGGTTTTCTGTATGATTTTCTTCACAGACTTAGGGCCTATCAGCCTTAATTGGTTTGAAGAACTGAGCGCAGAAGCACCACCATATGAGCCTAAGTTGTTAGGAGAACTTGATGGTACCTTCGGCTGGCTTGATCAAACACCTTTTAAAACTCCAAAGGCAAAGCCCTCCACATGCAGTGAGCTAGCATCGACTCCACTGATTTTTAAAGAATCCCCGGGAAAAGAACTGTATCAGACAAAACCAGGTGCAAGTGAGTACTGATTTTTAGAAAGAGGCATTTAAAAGCTACTTATGGCCCCCAGCAGCAAGAGGTTTCCTTTTTTTTTTTTTTAATAATACTTTTTGTTGTGGTGGCTGATGATTATTACTGTAATAGATAATATTACTGCAGAAATTGCATGAGTAAAAAGGTTATCTTAGTAGACTTCTGATGACCATTTATAAAAATGCAGAGGTAATCTTAATAATTAATTCAGCCTTGTATTAAACTGATAATGTCCATGTGGAGTTCCCTGTAGAAAAGGTACTATCCTGGTCTTTCTACCTAAATACTGGTAATGCAGTGGTACAGGCTGGGGTCAGAGTGGCTGGACAGCAGCCAAACAGAAAGGGACCTGGGGGTACTGATTGACTGCTGGCTGAACATGAGCCAGCAGTGTGCCCAGGTGGCCAAGAAGGCCAGTGGCATCCTGGCCTGCATCAAGAATAGTGTGGCCAGCAGGAACAGGGAAGTCATTGTGCCCCTGTACTCAGCACTGGCTAGGCCACACCTTGAGTATTGTGTCCAGTTCTGGGCCCCTCAATTTGAGAAGGACATTGAGACACTTGAACGTGTCCAGAGAAGGACAACGAGGCTGGTGAGAGGCCTTGAGCACAAGCCCTACGAGGAGAGGCTGAGGGAGCTGGGGTTGTTTAGCCTGGAGAAGAGGAGGCTCAGGGGAGACCTTATTGCTGTCTACAACTAAATGAAGGGTGGTTGTAGCCAGGAGCGGGTTGATCACTTCTCTCAGGACACCAACACCAAAACAAGAGGACACAGTCTCAAACTGCACGAGGGGAAGTTCAGGCTTGAGGTGAGGAGAAAGTTCTTCACAGAGAGAGTTGTTAGCCATTGGAATGGGCTGCCCAGGGAGGTGGTGGAGTCACCATCCCTGGAGGTGGTCAAGAGGGGATTGGACGTGGCACTTGGTGCCATGGTTTAGTAGTCATGAGGTCTTGGGCGACAGGTTGGACTTGATGATTCTTGAGGTCTCTTCCAACCTGACTGATTCTATGATTCTATGAATAGAAGGAGCGTATGAGCTTATTGGTGTAACCTAGTGACTGAGTGGCATCTTTATTATTATTGATTTAATTTTTAACGTTCTTATTTTTGTTTCATCCAAAATCTCTGAAAATCTTTTGAGAGAATGATGCTTATAGTGCTGAATTATGAGCTAATCTGTAGGGCACTCCTTAATTTTTCTTAGAAATATTTCAAAGCATTAAGCTCTTTGAGTTAGTAAAACTAACTCATGGAAAGAAGTTACACTCCTATTTGGAAACAAGGAATTCTTCCACTTGTTATTACATTATTTCCAAGTCCCAAGTATGTCATGACAGTACTTGTCACTCTGCTCCTTTTTGATGTGTGTACAAGCCATAATACCTATGCTCCTTGGACAAAAGAATCTGCTATGGAGAATGTATGCAAGAGTGTATAAGAATATCAAAACCCCACTCCTGCAGTGTCTGATTTGTACATACACTGTGTTTATGCCCTCCTAACAATCCAGTGAGCCTTTCTAAATAGACAAACACAAGGCTGCCTTTACTACCAGACTCATTCTTGGCTCCTAAAGCAAAATCTTCAAAGATATGGGACTGTGCTGCTATTCAAATGTAATTTATAACATTGCTTCTGTAGAATGTTGTTGCCCTGTTCATTTTTCTTAAGGTTGTTGCTTCTGAACTTCTCAACTTATTCTCAGCTGAGAATGCTTCTTCTAAATTTAGCTATTTGGACTTTTACAGTGTTAAGTCCCAGTGAATTCATAAGTTGCAAACAAAGGAACCTCCCCATTCTTTTCTTTCAAAATGGTTACTTTTGCTTTGTGGCTGGCCTGTGATCCCATTGTACTAGTTTTCTTGGTTAGAGCCAGCTGGCTGATATACATTGGTTTCCTTGTGAAATTAACAAGGAAACAAACTTGAATGTAAGAAGTTCCATCTAAACATGAGGAGGAACTTCTTTAATTTAAGGCTGATGGAGCACTGGAAGAGGTTGCCCAGAGAGGTGGTGGAGTCTTCATCTCTTGAGACATTCAAACCCCTCCAGATGTGTTCCTCCGTGACCTTCTTTGGGTGAAGCTGCCTAGGCAGGGGGTTGGACGTGATCTCCAGAGGTCTCTTCCAGTGCCTACTGTTCTGTCATTCTGCAATAAGGATGCGGGTGAGAGCTGATAGATCACACCATAATATGGTATGAGGATGCAGCTGTGGCTGTATGTATGGGCTCGGGAACTGAGAAGCAGAAAGAAATGTAGAAACCTTGGTATAATTTCTGATATGGAAGTTGCTTGGAAATTTCCAAATCAGAATTCTTTGTAGTAGTCTCTTTGTTCATGCAGGGGGCTCACTGGTCAGAGGATTGTGCTGTTTTGGAGGGCATAGTTCCCCTTTTGCTTGGAGATGCATAGCGTCTAAATAGCTACTGCTGCCAGTAACACTGCATTGACTAATGATTCCAGAAATAACTTTTTCTTTATGCTGGTTGTTCAAGAATAATTTGATTTTTGTAAATCTGAGGAAAAACTGGTACAAATGCATGTATTGAGTTTCTTGTAAGGATAGTGTTGGCAATGACAAGAAAGGCACAATACAGTATACAACAACTGAAATGGAATACTTGAATAATACCAAGGAAATGTACTGAAACACTTGTAACTCGAATAAAGTGACATCATGAGCATTTTTGGCTGTGCTTTTGAAATGTGTTTTACATTGTTTGTTTATAGAAATTAAACATGATCAAAACTTCAGGGGAGATGGTAGCATTTTCTTGGGTCTTTTTAACTAAAAATCAGACACTGCCTCATTTAAAAAAAATATTATCTTTAAACTTCAAAACTAAAACTGTTAGTGTAGTTCTGCAAGGCTGATTATTATCTTCTATTTTGTAGGCAGAGAGAATTTGGTAAGCCCAAGTATCTCAAGAAGAAAAATAGAACAAGAAAATGAAATACTTGTTTCTCCTCCTGGCATCTCCTGTCTTGCTACTAGGTATGCTAAATATGTCAACAGAAACAAAAACTGGATTCTAAGCAAAAAGAAATATTGATGGTAAACTTACAGGGAGAGTGATTGCCCATTGGAATCAGCTACCCGTGGAGGTGGTGGAGTCACCTTCATTGGAGGTGTTCAGGGGGAGACTTGATGGGGTGCTTGGCTGCATGGTTTAGTTGTTGGGTGGGTCGGATTGGTTGATGGGTTGGACGCGATGATCTTGAAGGTCTCTTCCAACCTGGTGTATTGTATTGTATAATTTCTTCAGAGTAGTCCATAATCTTGTATGTTTGTATGTGATACGTGTAAGTTGCTAAGTGAATTTTGAGAACTTCCTTGTTTTAAAGTGTTCTTCCTTTCTGTTTTCCAAACCCTCCGCTATTGGCAGATGGCATTTAATGATGTTATTTCAGCTTCCTAAATCCTCAATACAGTGCAAGAAAGAGTAGTAATGGTGTATCATGTGCTTCTCAAGTAGTAATTCATAAAACTATTCATAATATTTACTAAGGCTTTTTTGGTAATATCCTTGATTTCTCTACTTGTATACATTTCAGATAAATCTAATTGAAGTACTCATGTTGTGATTATAAGCACAGTTTAATTAACATAAATGAGCCACTTTCCATAGTTTCATACATCATATTAAGAAATGATTAAATGTATTTAATGTTAATTTATTATACTATTTGTCAGACAAATCATCACTGAAAATTAAAATATTTCATAAAAGAAGCATTTTACAGTTTGTAATAAACTTACAACATGGTTTAAAGTACTGACTCACAGTTAAGAGAAACCTACATTTTATTGTCAGATAAATAGCCATAGCTGCAAAGAAAGAAAATAGTGGAGTTAGTAATATATGTGATGTCTGCAATATTTGCTTATTTTCAGAAACTGAAAAGTTAAATTAATATTTTTTTCTCTTTGGTTTTATTTTACAGTCCATCTGTTTTACGGAATACTTACAAAACACCTCAGAGAACTAATATGCCTGGTTTGTATTTTTACTTTTGGGTTTTACAAAATCCTCTGATATCTGTACATATAAATCCTTACATCCTGGGCATTATTTAATGTCCTTATTGCAAAATGTTTTTTCAGGGCTATATGGAAGCTTGTTTTACACACCAAAACTATTGGAGGTAAATATGTTATTTCTGCATTTTATTTACTTTTCCTGAGCACACCTAGAATTCTCTATAGAAATAATAATTGTTAAATATGTTTCTAGGTCAGGACTCCAAAACACATTTCTGAAAGCCTGGGAGCTGAAGTGGATCCAGATATGTCCTGGTCTAGTTCTCTAGCCACACCTCCTACACTCGGGGCAACAGTGATAATAGGTATTTCTGAAAATTAACAGTTGCTGAGAGTTAGAAACTTCCGAGTTTGATATTGGAAGTTCACTTAGTGTGAACTGATTTTTTTTTTTTCCCATCTTTTTTTTTTTTTTTTTTTTTTCTTTTAATGGATGAAACTCCTACAGTGATACTTAATGGGCAACTTTAAATAGTGCAGCCCTAAAAGGAAAAAAATTAAGTAAATGTGTAATTGCTTTTCTTCCTTTGTGAGTATGTTTATGAGGTGTAAGGAGGTAGCCTGTTGAGTGAACTTTTCAGCAGCAGTGCTGGCTTCAGTGTTTTTAACTCCTCTCACTGTACCTACCATCATGTTGATGCAGTGAGCTGGACTAAGATACTGATCCCAGTGAAAAACACCTTTCTTGGGTTTTTTGGCCAGGGCAATTCCAGGACAAGCAGTGGTGCTGGTCTAACTGTGAATAAGTGGTTAATACCAGTTTCAAGTGATAGTTAACAGTGATGCTAATCATCATGCTTTAATCTAAGGTGTTGCTGTAAGTCAGTTTTCGTTAGTGTATGATAAGCAAAATGAAATTTGAATGTATGATTTGTTGATGAAAATCTTGAGAAAATGGGAAAACACGTATGTTTACTCATCTCCTGGCACTGATCTTTTTAATGTTATTAAACTGTCACTGCATAAAGCATACAGAGCATGCAAACATGTAAAGCATGTTAAGGATGAATGCTAAAATGGAATCTCTCTGGGGAGGGAGGGAGTGGTGCTATTCACAAGGCCACTGAGTAGTGCCATTTTGGATGTTCATTGGTTCAGAATTAAATGGCCTGAAAGGAAGGGTTGGAGGAAGTCCCCATAGCTTAACAATGTACTGGGAGTTGAGTTGTCGTTTAAGCTCCCATTCTCCTACTTCCTGGATGAACCTAGTATTTTATAGTAGTGATGCCTACTCCCTGCCACCCAACACCTGTGAAAGGAAAGAATGAGTCACTAGGCCGTGCTGTGAAACCTAGACTCTATGTCTATGAAACATGTTATTTGAATATGCTGCTCTTCAGGCATCTTAATGATAGGGTTCACTTTCTCCTTTTGTAATGTAGGTTAAAAGGTATTACTGCTCTTGTGGGGGAAAATGGAAAAACCCAAATTTTGACAGAGGTCTGAAGATGTTATCCAGATCTTTTGACCAAAAAAATTAACAGTGCCATGAATAACTGCTGGAAAGGGGAATGGCAGTGTTGGTGGGCTCAGGATGGTAACTACATAACTGAAACCACAGCCTGTGATTCAAAGTGGTTTATGCTGTTAGGAAACTGCATTTGTACGCTGTTGTTTGGCCTCACTTGCAGGACTACAGTTAGAACTTTCAGGTGGTTTTCAGTAGGTGTTGTTTACAGATTTCAGTTGTGTTTAAAATAGTCCTGTGGAAACCCTCCTAAAACACAACCATGTTTGAATACACTCAGCAGATCACTTACGAGCAAATGAATTGACATGTTTGTCTTTGTTCTAAAGCTAGAGAGAATGATTCTATTTCTGGAGCAACACAACAGGATGAAAAAGCTGAGACAGTAAGTATTTTTGGGAGCTGTGCTGTTCTTTAATTTTAGTTGAGCTGTTTGGTTATATGTTTATGTTCTTTGAGCCAAGAATAAAAAATTCTGTCATTTTCATTCCAGGCCCTCTTGTCTGGCTTTTTTTTTAAATGTTACTGCTCACAAAACTAAACTTGCAAAACCTGGCTATAGACTGTATTCTCACAAATAACTCGCTTTGAGGCATAGTTTTGCTGAGGCATGGTTTAAAAAAAAGCCCAACCAACCAAACAAAACAACAACAGACCAAATCCACTTGGATTCAGCTGCAGTGGGAGTCATTCAAAGAGATAAAATGTAGGAATTGCAATATGTTACCTGTCTGAGGGCTGGTCTGTTTGTTTGTTTGTTCTTTTGTGAAAGTTTTGGGAGATACTGTTTGGCAATAACTTGGGCTCACCCAGTATTAATTTCAATCTTTTGGTAGTGATAGGGAGATTTTACTCTGTGTGTATGAAAGCTGAGTGATTATTCAAACTGAAACCGGAAGATGATCCTAATAGGATCCAACTACAGATTTACGTTTCACAGTATCACAGTATTACCAAGGTTGGAAGAGACCTCGAAGATCATCGAGTCCAACCTGTAACCACAAACCTCACGACTAGACCATGGCACCAAGTGCCACATCCAGTCCCCTCTTGAACGCTTCCAGGGACGGTGACCCCACCACCTCCCCGGGCAGCCCATTCCAATGGCGAATCACTCTCTCGGTGAAGAGCTTTCTCCTCACCTCGAGCCTAAACTTCCCCTGTTTGATTCTTAACTACCTGAAACTTCACGGTTAATAAACCATTACAAGTAAAATAAGCAAAAAGTCTTTCTCCTTCCTCCTCTCTGTTGTTCCTTTTTGGGAGGTTTGCTTTTAGTAAACTGCTGAACCCTTGCACTTAAATTGACTGTAGAATGGAATTCAGTGTGCATTGAAAATCAGAATTATCTGCTTTTTATTTTCAAGTGTACCTGTGGAAAATGTTATCTTTGCTTTTAAGAAATGCAGAATTATTCAGGTATTGCACAAATGTTTAGAGTTGTATGTTTTACTGTTAAAGTGTCATTACTGATAGGTAATATAATAGCTTATATTTTTGGTTTACAGATTTTACACAGCTTTTCCAACCATGATAAATGCCCTGGGACAAGTGACGTGAACATGCTGTTTGTGCCAGAGAACATAAAACTAAATGCTGAGGATGACATCAAAGATTTTGGTATGCATGGATCCTTTACTATATATACTGTATATTTACTATCTGTAAAGCAAGACTGAGGGTAAAGTTAAATTGTGTGTCTTGAGCTGATCCTATGGCTTATTTCCTCTGTCAGCTACATGCTCCCACTTCATGAACTGATGTAACTTCATAGTACTAATCTGACTGTAAAAAAGGGAGTCAGTTTCTGTTGAGTCTGTAAATTAAACCAGGTTACCGTGCCACTAGAGGACAATCAGATTTGTACTGTTGTAACTGAATGTGTGAGATGGTGTGGGAGACCTGAGAGAGAAAATGGTACAGGCTCAAGGGGGAGCAAGACTACTGTTTCTGGATATTGAATAGTTACGGGTTTAACAGAATTCACAGCTTTACTACAGGTATATAACATATTCAGAGTTAAGAATAGCATAGAATAGCATAGCATAGAATAGCATAGCATAGAATAGCATAGCATAGAATAGCATAGAATAGACCAGACCAGATTGGAAGAGACCTTTGAGATCATCATATATAGCAATCTGCATGCTGGCTGGGAAGCCATTTACATTGAAGAATTAATGTGAAACATGAAATTCTGTAACATTATAAATACTTTTCAGAATCACAGAATGTTGATACTTTACCCTGGTCTGTAGCCCAAAACTTCATTCTTTAATTAAAAAAAATAAAACCATCTTTCATTACCTTTATAGCCCTGATCAGATTTAATGGTCTCTCTTTAACCTCAGTGTCTAGAACTGTTCATGAGGTAGGAGAAAGAGGTTCAATACCTCTGCTAATGGTTCAAAGCTGAAATTGGGGCATACATTCAAACAATCATTCAATGTATGATTGCAGAGCAGAAATGTCTATTTCTTTCTCTCTCAGAAGGAGAGCTCTGCGAAAACAAATCAAATAGTTATTGCCTAGTTAGGGCACTTAGTGAGAAAAAAGGACAATTCTGTTGTGCAGTTCTTGATTTTGCAGTCATTGTTTCCCTGACCCTCCGGTGAATTTGGAAGTAAAAATTAACTGCCCTGTGTTTGTTTATTTACCCTGTGTTTATTTATTTATATTTTATTTTACTGGCATCAATTTCAGATACTGTTGGTTTACTTTTTCTGTTAAAGATGATGGCTTCTGTTTTCAGTGTCTTTTTAGAAAGCTCTGTTGACAAATTATTATAGGATGAAAGGATGTGGACGTGGAATTTATTCCACATGGATGTCTTTCAATAAGGAAAAAGGTCCTGTATGCTCAGTCTGTAATGTTACGGGTTCTTCTTTTCAGATCTTGTTTAGTGACACCTACAGTGTGGACATGAACCGTTAATTGGTGTATTACAGAGCTGGATGTGTGTGAATGTGTGTGACCAAGTATATTAAGTCATCTTCTGTGACTTCCTAATGGAAAACCTTACATGAGGTTATTCTAAAATTCTGATAGGGAAAAATAGTTCTAAAATAATTTCTAAATTATAGAAATTGTACCGGGGGGGGGGAAAAAGCTTGGGGAAAAAGTTTGCTGTTAGTTATGTGTCCAAGGAAATTGAAAGCATTAGGAAGGTGTTGTTTCTTGTGGGGGTGCTGGAACACTGGAGCAAGTTTCCCAGAGAGGTGGTAGAAACCCTATCCCTGGAGACAGTCAAGGTCAGGCTTGATGGGGCTCTGAGCTACCTCATCTAGTTGGAGATGTTCCTGCTTACTGGAGGGGAATTTGGACTGGATGACCTTTAAAGGTCCTTTCCAGTCCAATGCATTCTATGGTTCTGTGTTTTCGGGATATGTCATTAGAATTTCTTTGGTATGGAAAAGCCTTAAAAAATACTCTCAGTATAAACCCTATTTATCTTTTTGAATGTGAAATATTTTGATAGGTAGGCTTGGATTCATACATTAGAGAGGGAAATATTTTTATATGATTTATGTAAACTTTTAAGGCTGCCTATGAAGTAGAGTTAACGTTTATTTTTCCCCATTACATTTTATTTCTCCACGCAAAATCTTTGTTTTTCTAATATTTGAGCTAATCATTTGTAACTTGTTAAAAGCTTCCTAATAAAAAAAAAAAAAGTCTTTCCTATATCCTTCTAGACACCATGCTATTCTGTATCAAAGCAAAGACGGTTTAATAAAACCATCCTTAAATAACAGTTTCCATACTACCAGTTATAGACAAAAATAGGCAGTTTCTTAAGGTGTTTTGTGCCTACCATCTGGTATATATTTTGGAAGGGAAAAAATCTAGACTTCTCTCCTGAAAAATTTCCTGCTTGCTCTCATCAGAAATTCTCCTGAGACAGCTAGTTCTCATGTTGGAAACTTGAATCACCAGAGTTCTTGTGAGGCCAGGGTAGCTTCATGGCTGTCCTTTGCCTCCTGTGTATAACAGCTGCTTTTGGAGAGTAAACTTGTTAAAAGACATGTATTTGTTTCCAAACTTACTCTTGAGTAAAACTAATTGCCATAGATTTGAAAGCTATCTTTACTGATAAAACCACAATGCTGTCTCAAAGGTTTTTGTTCCTAAATCTTGATTTTTATTTCTTTTTGTCTCTCCATCTTCTCTAAACCATTTAGAGTCAGAGATGTTAGATGGCTTATTTGGTGAGATGAATAGCTTTGAGGAGACATTCAACATGCCTAAGTCAAATGAAGCTCTGCTGCAGATGCCACATGCTCTGGATACAGTAGAGAAGTTTGAAATAGACATAGGTAAAGCACAAGGAAAGGGAGATGTTCCTTCCAAGCCGCCTATGGGAAGAAAGACAGTTGTTTTAGAAGGAGAGAAAACGATGAGCGGGACTGAAAAAAGCCACTCTATTGAAATGCAGGATTCTTTACTCCAAAATACAGAGGATGGTGAAGATGGCTTTTTAGTAGAACATGAAAAGGAATTGGAGTCACTCAAGATTGCAGGAGTTGTGCAAGATTATAGAACACACAAGTCATCTGAGAATGAGAAGCCTGTGAGAGAAGACATGCCATCATCACCAAGCCAGTGGTCTCAGCTAAACTTATCAGATCTTGATGTAACACGCTTGGAAATGTCTCTGTGTAGCTCTCCACCTTCTGATTTACGTAGAGAGAGAAATTTAGAAGATAATTCAGTACTAATGACCAAGGATGACACTCTGGAAACATCTTTCCTGAACAATTCAGGCTTGATAAAAGCTGAAAAGTTGTTGAGTGTCAGTTCATCAGAAAATCACTGTGAAGTGAAAAATTCTGAAAACAACCCAACATTGGAAATAACTCCAGTAAAATCTGTATCTCTGAATGTTCAAGATCCAAAGTTAGTAAAAGGATGTGCAGCTGAGGAGGTTTCCAAAATGAGCTTCTTAAACTGTAATTCTCTTATAATTGAAAGTACAAATGTCATGGAATATTCTGTAGTCTACAATGGCAACATTTCCAAGCATTTAAAAGCAACTTCTAAATCTGTCATAAAGGATGTTCTGTCTCACCCACTTGTACAAAGTGCTGCATCTCCAGATAATTGCAATGACCCACATTTAACAAGTACTGAAAATAGCCTTACCAAGTCTGGCTTTAAAAGCCTGAATGTGTTATCCAGCTTGAGAAAGAGATCCAAGAGATTTATTTATACAATAAATAATACTTTACTGTATCAAGAAGAAAAAGTACAGAAAGAAGTGACTTCTGAGTTGTCTACTCATCCTGTGTTATCACATTCAGAATCTGACTCATGTGGATTTAAGGGCAGTCTCGTGGCCAGTGTTGATGAACAAGGTATATTTAAGCTTTTCATAATTCATGGAGGATTTTGTATTTATTAAAAGCTTTCTATGTAAGCATTTCAGATAAGTGAAAGTGATGAAGTGGCTCTGCAACTGGGAATCAAGATGCAGAATTAGTCTGTTACAATAACAGTGACAGGGTAGCATTACATTCAGATAATCTGGTGCTAATTTACTGGTTTAGTCACAGATTAGTTTCTGGAGTAGAAACTTCCACCTTGAACCATTATTCTTATTGACAAACTTAGTTATTATCAATGCTGTTTAGACACCCATAGTGTCAAGGGCCATCCTGTCTGAGTTGGTAACTTCTACGAGATCGTAAAGAATGATGAAGCTGTATTGTTGTTTGATAAAATTAGGGAGTTTTAAGACTACATCTATTTCTTCCAGCAGCACAAAATATTTCAAAACAACCTATATCTTGAAAGCAATCACATGCTTCTATTTTAAAAGCTGGTGTTCTTGCTGGATAAGTTACTTCATTATAGAAATTGCTGTACAGCTCTTTAAAGTTTGAGACAAATCCTTTTGTTGAAATGGGGAATGGAAGACCATCTCTTCAAATTTCATTACAACTGAAAACTGGCTTTTAAAAATCAGGTATTTTTTGAAGTATGAACTGCAGGTTACTTGCTTGTTTCTGGCTATTGGAACATGATTAGATTAAGCAGATCTTCAATCTTGTCAGGGTGTTCACATTTGAAAACGAAAGTGTCGTTTATGTTACCGGTGTTAAGTATGTGTAGAAATGATCTTTCAGGCCAAAGTTTTATGAAGACCGGATTTTGCATTTGTTTTAAGTAAATGAAACCTACTTCATTAACTTTTTTTCCTGTAATGTCTTCTCTTGTAGACTGCTTGCTTCTTGCTGAGAGAAAGCATTTGCAATCAGATATTGAAGAAAAGAATTTCAGCACTTGTACTTTAAAAGTGGATATAATGGGTAACTCCTCTAATAATTCCTTCAGTGACCGTCTGAAGCAACCAGACCTGAGAGACTGGGGAGAAAATGCAAGAGAGGATCAGCCTGTTACATCATTAGAATGCTTAGAAATATCTAACACACAGAAAGAAGAAATAACAGATTCTTTAAACAGTGAAGTAATTTCAAATATAAAGCGTAAAGTTCTAACTTCAGCATGCCTAATGGCAAGAAAGCGTTCCAGATTGCTCCATAAAGGCTGCTGCTTAGAGAAAAGCAAGCAAAGCAAGTATGAGAGTGCTGGTGTGAATGATGGAGCTACTGTACCTCAGAGCCTTCAACAACATCTCAGATGGTCTTCTCCTAGGGATACTGAACACTTGACTAATATGCACCATGACATTATATCTGTGACAGATGGTGGCATCAATGATGCTTTGAGTCACGTCACCGTTGGCAAAAATGGAGTCAGTAGCGATTGTTACAATGAAGTATCAACTGATGGAAGACATGCTACAGGCCAGTCAGTAGTGGACTGTAGTGAAGTACTTGGATTAAACTGCTCAGAAAAATGTAGTACTGGATTAAAACAAGGGGACAAAACAGATGCAGCTGTCTTTTCAGAAGCTGTAGCTGAAAATCAAGGGCCAAAATCAGTTGAAAACAATGAAAGCCCTCAAGCAGCACCTTGCAATAATGTAGCTGTAGGTAATGCTAAAGAATTGTTAGATTGTATAGATCATACTTCTTTAAATGAAGTAATTTCCGGAGATCAACAAGTGGCATCTATGTATCCCACCACAAAGTCAAAGGAGAACCTAAAGCATAAAGGGATATCATCAGGAAATCTTAATGCATGCAGTTTGAATCTGGGCTTTGGTGGCTTTCAGACTGCTTCAAATAAGCAGATTAAATTATCTGAAGGTAGTATAGCCAAGGGCAGAATGCTGTTTAAGGATATTGAAAGTGAATGCTTTGAAACCTCTTCCAATAAAAATGTCCAAAACTTCTCAAATTCAGTTAAAAAGGAGAGTAAGCTTTCCTCAGAGTCAGAAACCAAGCTGGGCAGTAATTTACCTGATTCTTTAACTTCACAGACAAGTTTTCTTGAGCCCAGGCATACACAGATTATACCACCTAAAGTTGTCTTGCGTGAAAGTTTTCCTGGAAGTCAGCAGTCCTTGCAAGAAACAAATCAGATTTTGACAGCAAGCCAAGAAGCTGAAATTGCTGAACTGTCTAGTATACTGGAAGAAACAGGTAGTCAGTTTGAATTTACCCAGTTTAGAAAACAAAGTAACATGGTACATGGTCACGTCTTTCAGCAGATTGGAACTGTAGAAAACCAAGAAACTACAAATGTGGAAACTACTGCTGAAACGAGGAAAGATGCTGCTTTTTATAGCACTTTTAAATCTGATATAAAAAAAGACAGGTATTGTACTAAGCAGGAAGATGTAAATGAAGACTCTAAAGTGGGGGAATGCAAAAAGAAAATGCTGTGTTTGTCAAGAAAAATGACAAAAAGGTTGCTGTTACAAACTTAGACAGAAATGGAAGTAGAATATCTGATGGAAGCTTTTCAGCAGCTGAACAGGACAGCTTTTCCAATTTTGTGGGCTTTACTTCTGCTGGAGGTAAAAAAATAACTATTTCTAAGGAAGCTCTGACCAGATCTGCAGAGCTGTTCAGAGACTTGGATGATGATAACTATTTGTTTACATCTTCTGAACCTAGCACTAGATGTCGCAGTCCAAATGGACGTATGTCTTCTAAGAGCAATTTTGCCAGACGCCTGACAAAAGAAAACAAAGGAGAAACAGTTCATCTTTCAGATTTCAAAAACAGAGCTCACATTTGCCACATAGATGCCATTTCCCACTGTGCACAGAAAAAAAGGAAGAAAATATTAGTACACTGTTCGAGGAAGATAGGGAAAATCAAAGCAAAATATCAGTAAATCATATTGAAAATGTTATTTCCAATAGTACTGACACTGTCATCAATGGTCTGTCATCCGTCAAAAAATATAACCAGAATTCTCAAACTTCCAAACAGGTTTTGAATCAAGGAGATGGCCAAGTTGAAGGTAGTTTCCAAGAAGACTCATTAGATGTAACGTGTCCAGAAGATGCTACTAGAACTGCAGAAGGATGTAGTTCAAGTATATCAGATGAAATGGAAGGGCTGTCTCCTAATCAGAAAGAAAAAGACAGAAAGGAAAATGAACACTGGTCACAAAAATTTCACACTCCAGCTGGTGCTGATGTATCCATTTCTGATGCAGCTTTGGCTCATTCTCTACATTTGTTCAATTTAACATGTGGAGAAAGAGATGTAAATGTTTTGGAGAACTCTGATAAACAAAAGACAACTTGTGAAAATATGGAAGGAGAAGACTCCACACATGATAAGAACCTGTTCATGGATGAAAGCAGAATAAAAATTGATTCTTGCCATCATCATCAAATACCTTTACAGCAGAAGGTGTGTGGTGAAAATGAAGTGAAAGAGAGTTACCTGACTGGTTTTCATACTGCTAGTGGCAAGAAAATAACAGTTGCTGATGAATTTTTGGCCAAAGCTAAACAGTTTTTTGCAGAAAATGATGTAGGAAGAGAACATAATGACAATTGTGAGAACCTTACAAGGAAGAGGAAATGTGATAAAAATTGTGTCAAAGACTGTGATTTATGTATTGGAAGCATTTCTCAATGTGATCCAGAAGAACTTAATAAAAACCTTGTTCCTGAAGAACCTGGAGCTCAATTTAAGCAGGCAGCAGAGAACAGTCCCGTTAAACGTGGTGTGATTCTTGATACTGTTAAAGCAGATGGATTTGTTAATCTAGGTGAAGATTGTGAAAGAAGTTTAGTATCTTCATATGCAAATCAAAAAGCTGATGTCAGACCTGGAAAGTCAGAGTTGGAATTCCTTCCTGGACAGGAGAATGATGCTTTAAGTAGAACTTACTTGTCTGAAGATGGAAAGCTGTTTGCAGAGAGAGAGGCAGAATACTTGCCAAAAAAGAAGGGTGATTCAGAAAACATGCATGATTTGCCTGTGCACTGTAATGCACCTCTGCATGTAATGAAAGTATCAAGTCACCTTGAAGATAGTTCTGTGCCTGGAGATATAAAAAGTACTCTATTTGTTGAGGATAGTAACAACAAATCTGATCAATCTCTTCTAACTCTGAAAAGTAACTCTTTGTATTTGAACTGTGACAAGAAGGAACTTGACTTGCAACATGTAAATGAACCTTGTGCTGATACAAACTGCTTTGCAGACACCATAGTTAGTGCCTACCAAAACCAGTCTCTAGTCAGTCTTCCTGAAGATGAAACTAATTCAACCAGGTTGAAAGAAGCAACAACACACACTGTTGAAAATCAAGTGAGTGATCTGAAACAAATTGTGTTTAGCACAGCAAAAGGTCAAACAGTTCCTGCTTCAGAAAGTGCACTAGCAAGAGTCAGACAAATGTTTAAAGAGGACTATAGTACAACTGAAAAACATGAAATTGAGACTAACTCAAGAACTAATCAAGCAAAAATTGCTGGAAATTCCTTTTCTGTCATTCATGCTGAGCATTGTAATTCTGCTGAGCCTTTAAATGCTGTAAGAAGTGAAGAGACTCATTCAGCAACATCTCACTTTATAAAAGTAAGTGCTAGTGAAAATTGTCACCAAGATAGAAGCACATTTGCAGATGCAAACTCTGCCTTGAATTCTCAGAGACCACACTTTCATCAGAATATGAAGCTTCTAGGGCACATGGCTGTTGCAGATAAGCAGACAACACGTCTGGATTCTTCTACAAGGAATCTTGGATTTTTTAGTACGGCAAGTGGTAAGCCTGTACAACTATCAGAAGAGTCACTCAAGAGAGCTAGACAGCTTTTCTCTGAAATAGAAGGTAATCAGTCCTTGAATGCACAAGAAACACTTTTAGTTGAGGAAAATGTCGAAAAGTCTGAAATGCACATTGAAGTAGTTCCTGGGGAAGTGCAGATGGTGTTACCAAAAGGGGAAGAAAATTCCAGCACTGAATTGATTTCCGCTCCTGCATTTGGGTTCACCACTGCAAGTGGAAAGCAGGTAACAGTCTCTGAAAATGCCTATGAAAAAGCAAAGGCAATTTTAAAAGAATCTGACTTTTTGAGCAGTGGGCTTTGCATTACAGATGAACTTGGTTCAAGTAAAGAGAGTGGTCAGCATGTAAAATCTTCAACTGATACAGTGACCTCAGAATCCCAAATTAAAAATAACTGCAAGCAAGACTCTGACTTAAAAAGCATCTACCCTGAGGAAGTGAAGTCTTTTCCAAGCACTCACCATGTCAAAATGCCTGAGTACATACTACATAGTAAAAGCAACAAGCAGTTATCTTTTAAAAATAACTTTCAGCAAGAGGAAACTAGGCCTTTCAGAAAAGGGCAGCTGAATCTGGGGATGAAAACAGAATCTGAAGCGATTTTATGCAGTGCTACTGCTAAAGCAGAGATGAATATTGATGTTCTTCAAACTCCAAAAAATTACTTGGAAGTGGAAGCTGTAGAAAGTGCAAGAGCTTTTATGGAAGACAGTCTTTCAAATTCTGAAATACAAGTTAATACTGCACAGTCCTTCAGTGGCAGACTGGATAAAAATGTACTAAGTAAGACCTTTGGGAAGAGGCGCACTGAAGAAGAAAATTTACTCGGTAGGTCTTTGTGTTATATATGTCTTATGTTCAAGTCCAACTTCTGCACAGTGGGTTGTTTGAGGGTTTTTTTTTTTAGGTTACACAGAAGCTGAAGTTCTTTCCCTAGGTGTTAATGATAGAAATTCTTCTTGCTGCAGGCAATAGTTCATCCATTCTTTCCAGTCTTAAATGCACAGTACTAAACTAAATTTGTGGTTGGTAATTTTGAAGGTGTGCAGGTTTTGCTGTTTTATCATTAATATTTGGAAGAAAGATGATGCTCTGTTTTTTGCTGAGCTGACTTCTTTCTGGTTTTCTTCTCTGCACAAATCTAGTGGGTTTTTTCCCTTGAAAAATGAGTAGTAGTAGTTCCATTTTCACCTTTTTGTGCATTGTCAATGAGGACAAGGTTCCACTTGTGTTGAGACTGCTAATCTGATATGAAAAGTATTCAGTGGTGTAAAAGTACAGTTTCTTGCCATCTCAGCTGACCTGTCTCAGTGTTGGCACTTAATGCTTGCAGTCATCCAGACCTGTCCAGGGACTTGGTGTAGCTGAAAAACATTTATGGAAGGGTAGATGGCAGCAGAGTCACTGACTAGCTGAACAAGTTCTGGTACAAAGGTCAGGCAGGCTAGTGCAGGAAAGTTTGAGGAGGTGTGGGGAAGGCAGATAGGACTCCATCAGTCCAACTTGAAACAGCCATGTCATAGCCAAACCATATCCTTAGCTACAACTTCTGTAAAAAGCGTGTTACATACTCTTTTAGAAGTCTGTAGGGACTCTGATTACTGGAAGAACAAAGTAGATGTAAGTGAGCCGTGCTGCTGAAGTCTATTGTGGTGCACTTTCTGAGGCAGACTGTGTTATGTTCAATAACTTCAGGCTCACGAGTTTTGATTTGCACAGAACCTACTGACCAGAAAACATCTTGTAACAGACTTCATTATATGGAGTTTTGGTAACACAATATACAGTTATTCTGTGCAGAAGAAGCTTCAGCAAATTGTGGTGAAGTAGCCCTGTGTTGGAAAAGGCTGTTCAATACAGATGTGTGTTTTGAGCGCTTGCTACTTCTGCTTCCTTTGACTTCTGGAATGTTTTGTTTAGAAATTGTACTGAAGTTACACAGTATTGGTAAGAAACTGAACATAAAAGGAGCATCACTTTTAAAAATCTGTGGTTTTATCCTAGGAGAACCTCCAATTAAAAGGCAGCTACTGCTTGAATTTAACAGAACAGAGAATCAACCCAGATCTTTGAAAGCTTCAAAAAGCACCCCTGATGGTAATTCTGGTTATCTTGTGTTTCAAGTACAAATGTGATGTTGATTGTTATCTTTAGAATTCTCTAATTTCCAATAAACTAACATGTAATTGTTTAGCTGCTTCTTTCATCAGTGTAGTCATGGAAATTCAGGGAAGCTGCCATGGTAATGTCTCTGCTGACTTGAAATCACAGCTTTAATGGTATGTCTTATTATGTAGAATCTAAGTACTCTGGTTTAATTTCCAGCTCAATAGGAATTTATTCAGGCTCTCACAGTTCTAAATCTCATAAATTCTAGTGTCAGCAGGAATAATATATTATATTG
This sequence comes from Picus viridis, assembly GCA_033816785.1. Classification (NCBI taxonomy): domain Eukaryota; kingdom Metazoa; phylum Chordata; class Aves; order Piciformes; family Picidae; genus Picus; species Picus viridis. The sequence continues at coordinate 19,331,774 of CM066566.1, forward strand.
ATCTTTAATTTCTCCATTAAATATTGTATCTGCAGGAAAATGAGAAGGTGCTGGCAATTTCATCATATAATAATTTGTGAAGAGTATCCTCCTGATAGATGTCTACAATACAGACGCTTTTAATACTTCCAGCCAGTAATAGGGAGGCTTATGAAAGTGTAATCAAGGTTTGAATGTTTGAGTTGATGCTTTATGTGAAGCTAATTACTGATTAGGATAATGTGATTTGGACTATAGTATTTTATTATGGGATAAGCTATTTTTTTGAGGAACTTGTTCTTTCTAAGTAGTGCATGCTGTCACTTAGAATTCAATAGCAGGATATATCAGATATATTGGTTTAACCAGTGTATTGATTCCTGAATGCTATCCAAAATCTGCTCTAAGCATAAGCCCCATGGTTTAGAGTTTTAAATGGAATTTGTAAGTTGCTGCCAGAGAATAATTTTAAACCCTTCATATGTAAATATTATCCTACTCTGCAAGCAGGATCTGAATAGTGTTATTCTGTGGTGGGACAACTGAAAGCCATTCTAATCTCCAGTACAGTTTTACTTGTAGAATATGTGGCATCTTGTATATGTGACCTCTTGTATGCATCTTCCTCTTTGCAGCCTAAGAGCACAGCACAAATGAGTTTAAATTCCAGGCAGACATGATTTAGTTATGTTGGTAATTTCAAGATAAGCATGTCCTTCAGCGATGGAAGGAGCAGTTTGTGCAATGTGCACTTTTCTGTTGTAATTCTTTAAAAAGTTGCTAAAGGAGTTTTAAATTGAATGTGATCCTACCCAAAATTAACTATATGACATCTTGCAGACTCACAAAATAGGAACTTGTGAGAGTTAAGCATTGTGCTCGAAGATATTTTATACAAAGTTGTTTTGTTTGTTTTTTAATAAACCCAAAAATGAGCAAACAAACCCCACCAAGAAACAGCCACAAAACCCCACCAAAATCACAGGAAAAACCCACAAAACAAATGAACAAAAAACAAATAACCCCCCCCCCAACAACGACAACAAAAAAACCCCAGGGGCTGAAGCACCATTTGTTCTGTCTGGAGAAGAGAAGTTTTCAGGGAGACCTAATAATGGCCTTTGGGGCCTAAAAGGGGCAATGGTTTTAAATAAGGGAAGAGTAGATTTAGATTGGATGTTAGGAACAAGCTCTTTACCATGGGGGTGGTGGAACACTGGAACAGGTTGCTAAGAGAGGTAGCTGAGGCCCCATATGTGAAGATACTCAAGGTGAGGCTTAACAGGACGCTGAGCAACCTGATCCAGTGGAGGATGTCCCTGCTGACTGCAGGTGGGTTGGACTAGATGACCTCTGGAGGTCACTTCCAAGCCAAACCATTCTGTGAAAAGACACCCCTAAAAATGTTTAAATCTGCTCTGGAAACTTCTGTATATTTATAAAATTTATATTTAAAAGAAAATGTGGTGTAAGTATCTATCCATGTAATACTATGTGCTAATTCCAACTTTTTTCCTGATTATCTTGCAGGCATTTTCAAAGACCGAAGAAAATTTATCTACCATGTTCCTTTAAAGCCCATAACTTGTCGGCCTTTCGGGTGAGAAGTTTATAGTATGTTTAGAGTTGTTCTAATGCAATTTTTTTTTTTTAAACCTCACAAGTCCTTGTAATATTAAAAAAAAATATATGGCAATGATGAAATTATTCTTTTTTTTTTTTTTTTTTTAATGTTAGGGCTGATATTTTGTCTTTTTATCGGTGCAGTTTTAAAAGCTTGTATCACTACATTAAGAACCTGAAAATGGTGACGAAGATTTTCGTCAAGAAGCTGAAACTTGTGTGTTTAAATGTTTTCATCTCTGTAGGGCTACTACAGAAAGACCAGAAGTTAAGAATCCTACTCTTTCTCTGCCAGATCAAGACTTGAAAGGATTCAAATCTAAACCTGCCATTTTTCAGCACTGTGCACTAAAGCAGTCTTCAAATGGTACTTCGGAGGTTTCTACTCCATGTAAAGCCTCAGCAAAAGAGAGTGAAGAAACAAGAAGTTTGTACAAATCTGGCAAAACTAATAAAACTTTTATTCCACCTTTCAAAACCAAGCTGACATTTTCGACAGGTGAACAAGGCACCGGCAAAAAATGTGACTCGCCCATCATCAAAAACAAGACGGAAGAGACAGAATTAAATCAGATCACAACTGAGCAAAACACTGCTGAACCTCGGGACTGCCAGTCTGGCATCCAGCATGCAGCAGACACTGACCTAGGAAATGGCAATTTAGGTATTTTCAGATTTTGATCACTTAACTATTGTGAATGGAACTTTTAAGGGTTTTGCATATCCTGTCAGATTTTTATATGTTTTTAATGGAAAGAAACTTCTTTATAAGATTTTGTGTTGGTTTGTTGTTTTGTGGTGTTTTGGGGGTTTTTTTTCAGGAAAATCAGGAAATAGGTGCAGGTATTTTATAGTGCACTCCTAATAAAGGATCTGCAACTCATCTCCAAAGTTAATTAAGAATGCAAAAAATATGCTTTCACACAGAGCTTCAGAAACAAATGGCTGATGTTTCATTTGATACTTGGTTTTAAATAACTCTTAAGCAAAATATTCTAGGAACAGCCTTGCTGTACTTCATTTACAGAAGCTTGTTTTCTTTCTGTTTTCTCATGAAGAAGTGGAGTTACCCATATTAATGGTCAATTGTATCATTTTCTAAGAGAGAGAGTGTAAATGCTCAGCTTTGTGACTTTATTGACCATGTGCGCTTTTGCCTTCTAAGCTTTCTTGAATGTTCCAGTGTGTGTAATTTCTGTAACTATTACAATGAAATAATCTGGATTTTTTTTTTCAGAAGGACTAATTGTGTGTGTTGGAACAGGTGCATGAATGTTTCCAGAATTAGAACCTGTATTTACAGGTCAAAAATCTCAAGATTATGGACTTTGTAGTCGTTACCAATTAATTTATCTTCATTGGACTTTTCTATGAAGATAAAGAGTTCATTCTGAGAAAAAATATGTACATTTATAGTTCAGAGACTTACATACTCATTTCATATAATTAATTTCATATATTTAATTTCATATAAATATTATTCAGATGCTTTCAGTAGATACTGCTTTTTAAATGCATTAAATGTAGAATATTTAGACTGCTGCAGTTTCAAAAACTGCAGCGTGGCTTAGAAAATGCACTTCTCTGAACCTGCTTTTATAGTGTGACTGTATATCTTCAACTGATATATTCTGTTAAAAGGTTTTAGTTTGTTTGTTGCTTTTTCTTCTTTGCAGCTATGGTCAAGATGATGACAAACCTCCGCTGTGCCAGAGATCTGCAGGAAATGAGAATCAAAAAGAAATACAGGCAAAATATTAGCTCGCAGCCAGGCAGTCTTTATGTTGTTAAAACATCTGCAAGAAATAGAATCTCTCTGAAAGCTGCAGTAGAAGAGAAATCTCCTAGTTTTTATTCTGCACAAGAGGTACTTTACTGTGTGTCTTTCTGGGGATCTGTTCCTTAAGACAAGCAAACAAAAGGGCAATAGCTTTTGAATAGATAAGCCTTCCCTTCTGAGGGAGGTATTTACAGTAGCTGTTATGCTGTTTGCTACAGTTTTTAAGTACCTTTGCATATCCATAAATTTTTAGACTATTACAAATAATAACCATCATAAATGTCCCTGTAATGTTATAATAAAACAAGAAGCAAGCAAGGTAAAACCCCACCAATTGTAACTGCTGCTGACTTTTAACCCGTGTGAATGGCTGTTATTAAGATAACAGTTAAAACTTCAGCCTCCTGCTTTTGCTATAGTGAAGGTACAAAATCTATGGAACTCTTTTTGAAAAAAACACTTTTAAAGCACACTGTGATGCTGCTCTGCTACAATGATTGCTGAGAATGCTTCCTTATTCATTGGATTATGTACAAAATTACGAGGTCAGACAAAAGGACAACTGTAAGGAAATACCTTATTTAAGTTTATAACACTAGATATAAAAATTACTATCTGAATTCCTACTGTATTGTCATTATTTTGTCTTTTTCATCTGATTTTTGTTTTGTTTTTTACAGCTTTACACATATGGAGTTTCAAAACATTGCATAAAAGTTAACAGCACAAATGCAGAATCTTTTCAGTTTCTTATCAAAGACTTTGTCAGTAAGGAGTATTTATTAGCTGGAAATGGGATGCAGCTTGCTGATGGAGGATGGCTAATACCTACAGATGAGGGAAAAGCTGGAAAAAAGGAATTTTACAGGTACTGCTACTTCTGACCTTCAGACAAGTATGCTATTTATTCTCTTAGCCCCTAGAATAAATCCAACACAGTGATCTGATTTCGACTACTTTTTTTTTCACTGTGCATTTCTAGTACACTGATGAGTGTAAATAAAAATATTGCAGGATTGTAAATGTATTGTGTAGACTAAGGCAGCTGTTGATCTTCACTGACCATTGCAGAAAACTTAAAGTCAATCTAGAAAATTTCTGGGGATTCTGCAACAGTGTAAATGGTGTAGAAAAATATTACTATTTCCTGTTAATTCAGCATGTTACCATTTTGTTTAATTAGCATTAACAAGGGGGTTTGTGGGGGCTGTTTCTTTTTGTGATTTTGGTTTTTTAGTTCAAGTGGAAAAAGGATTTATTTCTGTTAGGCTCTAGAGGGAATGCACATTGATTAAGGAGGTGCTTAAGCTTTCTTTGGCAGCAGAGGACTGAAAATGTGGGTTTTTTTTAAATACAAATTTTAATGCTGATTTACTACTGAAGTTTTGGTTTCCTTCAAGTAATACAACTCACTGATTCATTCAAGGTTTTTTGAGGGCAAGTAAGAACCCCAAAAAACCCAAAACAAAACAAAAGAAAGGTGCAGAAACATTCCTTGCTCTTGAACTCTTCCTGGTCCTTCTCTCCTTCATCTTGCAGGTCATTTAAGTTGAAAAAAGGTGTTTGTGTGGAATGCATCTCTCTGAAACCATAGTTTTATTAAAACTGTGGTTTTTTGGTTTACTATAAGCAAGTTTGTACATTATAACTTCGTCAAAAGTATGGGGAACAGAACAAGGAACAGCCAGACAATATTCTACCCATCTAATCCATGTATCTAGCCCTTACCTTACTAATTTCATGATAGACTGTCAGAAATTGTCAAAGTCCTTTCTAACATACACAATGTCCACTGCCCACCCCTTGCTTACAGCACTAGTTACTTCATCAGAGAAATTAAATGGGTTGGGAAAGCATAATTTGCTGTTGGTAAATCCACGGTGGCCATTTCCCAACCACCCTCTTGTCTTTCATTTGTTCAATGTTTAACTGTTTTAAACAGCTTCTAAGAATTTTTGCATGCTGATCTGGAAGATCTTGAGTCATTCTGTTTGACAGCCAAGTTTGTCTCAGAAGGGCCCTTGGAATTGGTTGTGGGGTGGTTGGGTTTTTTTCTAACTACAGTAAGGCAAAGCTAGTCCTCACATAGATCCATTGCATGCCACAGCTGTTTCATGGGCAGCTGTGGGACGTGGAGGCAGAGTATGCAGAACTTGACCTAACTCATTCCTTGTGTTGTTTTGCTCTTGGTGATACCATCCCCAATTCTGTGTTTGCCTCCATAAGTTACATGAGTACTGAATATTTTGGTGATAAACCTTGCTAGATAGAATGTTCCTACAAAGCATTCAGAGCAGATGCTTAAAAGATTGTCTGAGATGCTCCCCCAGGGCCTCTTGCCTATATGGTAGTGTTCTGGAGTTGCATGCATTTTAGAAAGCTCACTGGTTATTCTTTTCTCTCATGAAACTGCTATTTATAGGCTGAACAGCAATGCAGCTACAAAAATTAATTGGAAGCCTGAGGGTTGAGGGTTTTTTCAAGAAGCAGTAGACCTCTGGGTACAATGCATCCACTGCCAAATCAGTGTATTTTCAATTTGCTGCTTATGCATGTTCCTGTGAATGGGAAATACTTGCACAAAACACCTTACACCTAGATGTGCCAAATACTGGCCTATTTAGGTAGGCCAACTTCTTGTTCCAGAGGTAGCTTGTTTAGTAAGCATGTTGTTCCTGATTCTGTGGTCAGGCTATCAGGTATATGGCTTTTTCCTCATTCATTTTTCAGAAACATGAGAGGAGTTATCAACATACTGCTAAATATCTTGAAATAGGTTCTCTGGGTGGCAGTGGGTGATCTGACACTGAATACCAGGTAGTCTCCCAAGCAATTTGTGGAGGTTGTCTTCAGTTCTTGTATCTGTTCAAGATTTGTCATAAGTTGAAGCATATGGCTGAGATTAAATACTCAGCTGCATCAATTTATTATCCCTGAATCTTAGTCAACTAGAATGTATACGCCTTTAGTCATCTTCGTTTATGCTCTTAATCTTGTACTGAATCCTGTCATTAACTCCTGAATTGCATTGTCACAAAAGATTACATCTCCTAAAGTCTAAGACTGCTTTGCTATCATCTGATGAAGCTATAACTAATTTGATGGTCATGCCTGCTCCTTATCTTCCTTTATATATCACTTCTTTCCTTTTAAGTGGTTTCTTTCCCTCACCCAACTGCAATACAGTTCCTTAAAAACCTGAGGCTTTCTCACAAGTCAGAAATTTACTTTTTAATAGGACTTAACTTGTGTTCTAATAAGTCTAATGACTTAGCTCTTTGAATCTTTGGTCTAATTCTTTCTCTTCCTCTTTTAATGAAATAGCCTTCCTAGTGACTATGAGACTTGGAAAAAAATAGATATTTCCAGCCCATGTCTTGCAGGTCATGGTAGTGCAGCTTGGACTCAACACAGAATGAATGCCCATTTGAGTAGTCACTTAGTGGAGAGAAGAAAGCTCTTTGGCAACAATTAAAAATTCTTTACAATGTGTTGTCCACATACATACTAAAAAAACAAACAAAAAAACCCCCAACCCAGAACACCAAAAACACAACTCCAGAAACTGTAAAGCAGAGGGGGATGGATTGCAAACAGGAAATTCCAGGGTTGAAAGAAAGGAGTGCACACCTCTGTCCCTCTATGCTGTGTTCATAACTGCATGAAGCAGGCAGAGCATAGCACACCTCTGGAGCTGCAATAACCAGATCAGGGTATGGAATGTAATCTTCCTGTTTTCACTCTAATAAACATTCCTTTGTTCATGTTGCCGATGTACATACACTGAATACAATGCTAGGGAAAAATAAGCAAGTGAAAACTTACAGTGGATTTCAGGTTAATTTGTTAACAATTTATCTGCAGAGCCCTTTGTGACACTCCTGGTGTGGATCCCAAGCTAATAACAGAGGCCTGGGTTTACAATCACTATAGGTGGATTGTATGGAAACTGGCAGCCATGGAAGTGTCTTTTCCACATGAATTTGCTAACAGATGTTTGACACCAGAAACGGTGCTGTTGCAGTTGAAATATAGGTATGTATATACAGCAATGTATTTGGAGTTGTAGTTTGTGATACTATGTGCCTTCTAGTTCATGGTCTTACAAAATCAGCACTTCTACCTTGCATTTACTGTTAATCAAAATGCTTAGATGGTTAGATTTACACATACTAGTATTAAAAATATAATGTGTGTTATGTGCAAAAACTTTAGATAACATTTTCTCTGCTACAGTGGTGTTTAGTCATGGGTATTGATGAAGCAGTAGTTTGCTACAGGTTTTAAGGAAAACCAATGTGATGGATTTTGTTTGCTTTAAGAAGGCATTATGAATTCTTTTTTTTTACAGGTATGATTTGGAAGTTGATAAAAGTAAACGATCGGCAATCAAAAAAATAACAGAAAGAGATGATGCAGCAGGTAAAACGCTCGTGCTCTGCATCTCCAAAATCGTATCGCTGAACACCGCAGCATCTCCTGGCAGCAGCAATACAAATGTGGAAAGCAAAAAAGCACCAGCAATAATTGAAGTTACTGATGGCTGGTATGGGATTAGAGCTCTTCTAGATCCACCTCTCAAAGCTTTTTTACATAGACGGCGGCTGACTGTTGGCCAGAAGATCATAGTGCATGGAGCAGAACTTGTTGGCCCTCAAAATGGATGTGCGCCACTGGAAGCCCCAGATTCCCTTATGTTAAAGGTAAAACAAAATATTAGTTCAGCTTGCCTGGATGTGACCACGAGATGTGATAGATGCTGTTTAGTTGAGCTACGTTTTTGTAAGCAGACAAAGTTTTGTCAGGGCTTTATAAACAAAGTTTTGGCCAAGTTTAATAACTAGATTTATGCCACAAGGTAGCTGACGCTATTCAATAGAGTTGGAAGAGAAGTTTAGAGAATAGAATTCTGTCATGTTTGGGTGCATGTCTTGAGAGCTCCTTGATTTGGTTAAGCACCAAGTTATAAAAAAGTATTTATCCATTGCAGACAATACAGAAATTGGAATAAGAATGGAGGGAAGAATTCAAGTCATAAGGGAGTGGGGTAGTGGAGGAGGTCTTGTCTAGTCTGAGAATAATTAAAGTGCTGGCTGAGGTTTCAGCGTACAAATCATGCACCCCTAGTATGAAACAACAGCTTGTGTCTTAGATGCTCATTTCCAGAGAATTTCAGCTTACCAAACTTTGAGTTCCTGTTTAAAATACATTCTTCAATGTGAAAAGAAACCTTGAAATTGAAATGTAGTATGTTCAGAATACAGAACTAACCAGGTTGGAAAAGACCTTTGAGATCATCATGTCCAACCTATCACCCAAAAATGAGACAGATAGTGAGGTCAGTGTGAAAATAGTCTTTCCTCTACATACAACCTATCAGTGATAGTTTATCATTAAACTTTTCATTTATTCAGATTTCAGCAAACAGCACTCGATGTGCACGGTGGGATGCAAAGCTAGGATTTCATCGGGATCCCAGACCTTTTCCTTTGCCTTTGTCGTCACTCTACAGCGAGGGTGGTGCAGTGGGGTGTATTGATGTAGTTATTCAAAGGACTTATCCTATTCAGGTATGATATAAGTATTTTATTAATCTAAGGTTCTGAGAAATCTAAATTATATTAGTTTACTGCTATGTCATTCCTCAAATCAGACATAATATAGAGAGATAAATTTAAGGAAGGGCATTGTTATGTGTAAAACATGCACTGCAAGAAGCACTCCTGATCATGTATTTAATGTCTCAGGACTGGAGTATCCTGCTCTAAGAACGAGTTCACACTCAGTATCTTATGGCTTGATTTGATTTCAACTTCAGAAAGCCAGAAATAACTGCCTTTCAGTTCTGTACTGTACAGAGCACAGCACTTGTTTTAAAGGAGAAAAGATACTCGGTTTCGACTCCAAGTAGAAGTGAAACCCTTTTTTTCCTACTATTAACATACATATCTATGCAAAGAAGTTAAATATTTACAACCATTAGTAAGATTCCTTTTTCTTACTGTCTATAATGTGAAGACTTGTATTTTCAGAAATATTTTAAAATATCAACACAATTGTGGTGCAAAGCACAGCAAAGTCTGACCCTATTTAAAACCTTTGTTCTAACTACTGATAACAACACTTCACAAAGAAACAATATGGTCTTAGTAGGCAATCCTCTTAATGTTAACAGTTTAGCCAGGATACAACTTTTGGATTTTAACTTCTCTCAGAGCATGTTGCACTTGGCATGTACCCACAGGGGCCTTTTGTCATTGTTATGTAACTGTTGAATTGATGTAGAATGAATTCTACAAAGGTAATAGCAATATTTGGTTTGGATCATTACAGTGTATTTAAAGCATTACTTCAGTGGAGGAAATTGCAGTACTACTATGTGAACTGCCTGACAGAGCTAACAAATATTTAGGTCCCAGAAAGGTGTCACTAATCTGTAACCACATCACAGTAAATGGCTTCCAGGCTGGGGAGAAAAGTGGTGTTATGTATCTCACTCTCACTATATTAAGAGTCCGAGGTGCTCAAACATACCAAAACAATAGGAAGACTTGAGCTGTCCTCCTCCTGCCACAAGGAGTGCAGGAACCACAGTAACCCTAATTAAATGTGTCAGTCTGTGAATAGAGCAAGAAAATGTGGCATGCAGACCCTATTTCAACAATTCACTGCCTCTTAAGGATTAGTCCCTCAACCCTTATTCATCCTACTCTTGCTATGCTCTCTTGCTACTGCTTTATGTTAAGCATGCAGCTTACCTGGTCCTGTTGCTTAGCTAATTTGAATTTACTAAACCAAGAGTAAGTAACTAGCTAATAGTAAACAGAAACAAAAGCAAACAAACAAAAAACCCAACACAAACCAATGAGGTCTGATGAGATCAGATATGTGCTAGGGCCAGAAGGTGGGACTGTGCAGCACTAAGAGGAAAGTGACCACTTTCAGGGCAGTGATTTCTGTTTGGCTCACCAATCTCTTCCAATCAGGCAAGCCAGTTCTGGCAGAGCTGTGGACAAGGTTGTAGCACTATGGAACAGTTTCAGGCAGGAGCTTTAAGAGCATCTGCGGAACATCATCATAGTTCCTTTTACAGCATCTAGTCTAGCATGTTAAAACAGATAGTACAGTTGGTGTGGAAAGAAAATTTGGGGAGAATGCAGTTCTGGTATATTTTTTTAAGCATGGAGTTTGATGTTTTCTATCTGAATGTGTCTACTGGGATCCAGCTACCTTCTGAATTACCTCTTTGATGCCTATTATTATAAGCTCTGGTTTCTTCAGCAGTTTCAACTGCAGTCGTGCACTTTTGACTACTGCTCTGTTCTGTCCATTTATCTTTAACGTGAAGTCTAAGTGCTGTGGGGCTCTATCTATTCTACTAAAAGAACTTACAATCTACTGTCCATGTGTTTTAAAGCATTTTGGCTTAACAGTGAGTATTAGAAGGAAGCTAGATGAGGTTAAACATTAAAAGAATTCTAGGCTTTGTTTGGATCTTTTTATTTCAGTGGGTGGAAAAGACATCAGCTGGTTCATATGTGTTTCGTAACTGCCGAGCTGAAGAAAGGGAAGCTGCTAAGCATGCAGAGGATCAACAAAAGAAACTGGAAGCTCTGTTTGCAAAAATCCAAGCAGAATATGAAAAGCAGGAAGGTAAAGCTTTCAGTGTTTCAGAGTGTGTAATAAGAACACAAAAACTTTTTTGACATTTACAGAAGAGTTTAAAGAAGCAGGCAAAATCTTTGCTGCTGATGGAGAAGCAGAGCTAGGATGTCGAGTGGTTTGTTAGTGATAGGTTTGTGTTGTTGCTGCTCTTTATTTACTACGTATCAGGAACTTGAGTACGAAACTCACTTGCTTGACTTAGCAGCTCTCTAGGAAACTTCCTGAACATGTTGGTAGCCAGACTACTAAAAAAATTACCATTGAGAGAATGCTCAGGGAAGTGCTGCAGAATTGTAGAATTGTCAATTCCATTCTCTTCAAAGACCCAACACTGTAATATTTCACCCAGTGGTGGATGCTGCTTAGGCTGTATCTCAGTAGACCCGAACAGCAAGACTGAGCACTGAGCATCTTTCCTCACAAACATTGTGGGACTGTGGAGATACTGAGGTCAGCAGAGCGACCAAATGGGGCATGGAGAAGGCTCAGTTACTGAATGCCTTTTTCCCCTTAACAAGCAATACTGGGCCCTGGAGACCAGGGCAATGTCAGGAACAAGGAAGACATATCCTTGGTGGAAGAGAATCAAGTTAGACAACACTTAGGCAAACTGGACATAGATTAATCCATGGTCAGTGATGTGATGAACCCACAAGTGCCAAAAGAGCTGGGTGATGCCTTTGTGAAGCTGCTTTTGATCCTCTTTGAACCATCATGGTGATGAGAAAGGTGCCTGAAAACTGGAGGAAAACAAATGTGTCTCTTGTCTTCATAAAGAGAGGAAGGAGGACTCAGAGAACTAACTACAGGCCAGCCTTACTTTGATTCCAGAGAAGGTGATGGAGCAACTAACTTTGGAAACCATTTCCAGGCATGTGAAAGACAAGAACATGATTGGGAATAGTCAGCGGGGATTCACCAAGAGAAAGTCATGTTTGACTAATCTGACAACCTTCTGTGATTAAATTACTGGCTTGGGTAGATGAGACAGGAGCAGTGCATAATGTCTGCTTTGAGTTCAGTAAGGCTTTTTTGATACTGTCTTCCATAAGATCCTCATAGAAACGCTGATGAAGCATGGGTAAGTTGAGCAGTCAGATGGATTGAGAATTGGCTGAAGAATTGGGCCCAGAGAGTTGTGATCAGTGCACAAAGACTGTTTGGAGTCTTGTAAATAGAGCTGCACTCCAGGCATCAGCGCTGGGTCCAGTCCTGTTTTGGCATCTTCATTAATGATCTGGATGATAGGGCAGTGTACTCTCAGCAGATTTGTTGATGGTGCAAAATTAGGATGAGTGACTCAAACATTAGATGATCATGCTGACATCCTGATGGACCTCGACAGGCTGGAGAAATGGGGTGCCAAGAACATCGTGAAGCCCAGACCTTGCACATGGGGAGGCACAATCCTATGCACCAGTAACATGCTTGGGGCCACCAAACTGAGAAGCAGCTTTGCAGCAAAGGCCCTGGGGGTCCTAGTGGACAAGGTGAGGACTGTTGTAGAAGGTCTAAGGAGGAGAATTTTTAATGGCAGCTCATCAAGTCTCCCACCCTTTCCTAAGTGCAGACACTGACAGGGGCTTCCCTCAAGCTTGTTTATTCTGAATTGTATTTAAATGAATGATGTATTTTTCTGCTTGTATTTTACACACACACGTACATCACTTGTTATATTGTAGTGTTTTGTATTTTTTATTCTGGCAAGGCCCAAGTACTACCATGCTTCTTAACATAATTATTTCTGCTTTCACTTTTAAAGTGAAACTCAACATGGTGGCTTGTTTTCAACAGAGAGAGCTAGCAGAAGGACACCGAGACCACGCATAGTCACAAGACAGCAAATCCATAATTTGCAAGATGGTGCAGAACTTTATGAAGCAATTCAGAATGCATCTGATCCTGGTTATATGGAGGTAACTCTAGATCCTGCTGGGCTCATTTTTAAATGCTTGTGGAATAATTGACAATTTACTACCTCTTGCTAAAATCAGCCACCAAATTACTCTTCATTTTTCATAGAACCACAGAATGCTCTGGGTTGGAAAGGGCCTCCAAAGGTCATCTAGTCCAATACCCCTCTGCAGTCAGCAGAGACATCCTCAACTAGATCAGGTTGCCCAGAGTTCTGTTGAGCCTCACCTTGAGTATCTCCATGGATAGGGCCCCAACCACTTCCCTGGGCAACCCGCTGCAGTGTTCCAGCATCCTTATGGTGCAGAGCTTGTTCTTTAACCTCCCAGGCTGCAGCAAAGCCTTTTGAGATTTTTCTACAGCATGCTTACTGATAAATAAATTAAGATTAATAATTTTGAGAATACTTCAATGAAGGCTTGTTGGAATAGATTAACAATATCTTGGGTTACAAACCAGAATGATTTAATTATACAAAAATCCAGCATATAGCACAATTAAAAGGTAATTTTACTTGCTGTTTTGTTATATTGTCTTTTGTGTATGAAAACTAAATGCATCTCATAAGTCTTGAGTTTCACACGCTTACTCTTGCATGCTGTTCACTGAAATATGTGAATGGTTATATTGGCATTGTTGTCTTCATTCCCTGCCCCAGTTCAACCACAATTTTTAAGTGTATAAGCCTTTATTAATAAAAATGCACATGATTAGTCTCTGCCAGTTGTTAAAAATTAAATTAATACCTCACCTTGGTCAAGTCAGGGTCCTTGGCTGTCATAAATCCATACAGTCTGTGGCTTTCTGTGATAAAATGTTTTGTGTATCTGTGGTGATACTTGTAAAGGCATCTGTGTCTTGAAGGCTTGGCCAGAAAGGCAAGACTTCTGATGCATTTTAGTGTAAGCTAAACTGTGTCAGCTAAACAGCAGCCTCCTGAGAGTTGCAACTCTTCTTCTTACAGAACTGTTTTGTAATATTTCTTCTTTCTTGTGAAAGAGGTAAACATGCCATGAATATTAAATACTCATCTTCGTTATGCATTCTTAAGCAGGCTTTTCACTAATCACAGAAGAACAGTCTATAATGTAGTACTTAGACAACTGGGTACCAGACTGCTGACTCCTGTTGTATTAACATACCTCATTTCAAGTCTATTATTTGTATCAGTTGAATGATAAATTGCTGGTAACAGATGAACACGTAAGAAAGAGGCTATCTAAGAATCTTAGCACTGTTTTTTAATTAATAAAGAAGATACTGACCAGGTTTTCCCTTGGTCACAGGGGTATCTCAGCCAAGAACAACTGAAAGCTCTGAATGCTTACAGGCAGTTGATGAATGACAAAAAGCAAGCTCAGATACAGGAAGAATTCAAGAAGGCTTTAGAGTCAGCAGAACAGGAAGAAGATGGTTGTTCCAAAAGGGATGTGTCTCCTGTATGGAAATTATGTGTGGTAGACTACAAAAAGCAAGAAAACCGTAAGGGTGAGTACTCGAACAATTACAAATAACTTCTAGCTAAACATGGTAACTGGCCAACAATATCCTAGCTTGCACATTAGTATTTCCAGTTTTATTTGGGGGTTGGTTTAGGGCTTTTGGGTAGGAGAGAGTATTGCAGATTTATTTGGTTTAAAAGCCTCCCAGTGAGTATTGCACAGCTCATGTATCTTGATCTGCCATCGTTAGGAGTGACACTGAGTATCTGGCGCCCACTGCTAGAGGTTTGTGCATTGCTGAAGGAAGGCAGTCGGTACAGAATCTACCAGCTGGCCGCATCACAGTCCAAAGGAAGGTTGGACCCAGCTAGCATACAATTAACAGCAACCAAGAAAACTCAGTATCTACAGCTGCCAGTAAGTCCTTTCTGTTCATGAAGCTGTGTCATTTAAATACCTCACCGTCTCTGTAAGCGTCTTGTAAGTACTTACAAATGTTGTTTTCTCAGGTATCGCAGGAGGTGCTGGTACAGATCTTCTTCCCAAGAAAGGCCCTAAAATTCACCAGTTTGTCAGATCCTTCTTTTCAGCCACTGTGTGCTGAAGTTGATTTAGTTGGAGTTGTAGTTTCTGTTAGCAGAACAGGTACGTTGTGGCCCACACTCATGTCCTCCTATTGAATAAGCACTGCATTTTATTTATTTCAAAAGTTAAAATGATCTTGGTGTTGTACCTGCATCTCAGGCCTGTGAAAACCTGCTAATAGAGCTGTCACCATGACATGCTGGCAGATAATTTGTTTTCCTGAAGAAAATCTGTCTTCACTTATTAGTTCAGGGAGAGTTTAGTACAGGAGAATGCAAGCTCAAGAGACACTATTCTTGATTTATATGTTTTATCCACAAATGGTGGACATCAGTTCTCCCATCTGTGTTCAGCAGAGGCACCACTGCCCACGTATATGAGCTCCTGCTTTTGTGTATAGTGTCATGGAAGGGGTGGAATGCAGGCACTGGAGCTCATGGCTGGGGCAAGGGGGACAATCTTCAGAATGAATAGGCAAAGCACCAGAGGAATATTGTTTGTTAAGCGCTGGAGCACAGACTTGGAGTTGTTTTCTGTAATCAGTAGGGAGATAGCGTAGAATACGAATGAAGCATTAAACTGCTGTTACCATGCAGATAGGTTGCCACATTATATTTATCAATTCTCTTTCAAGATGTGTGACTTTATATCTATCTTTATAGATACAAATTGCAGTAATCAACCTCTGCTTAAAAGATTTAAGGTTTAATTCAGAGTTTTTTCTTGCTTTTAGGTTTCACTACTATGGTGTACTTGTCTGATGAAAGCTTTAATTTAGTGGCAGTAAAGATCTGGACAGATCTCAGGCACTTTGCTGTTGAAGATATAGTTGTGCCTTCTTCATTCATTTCTGCAAGCAACCTTCAGTGGCAGTCTGAATTCAGATCAGGAATTCCTGTGCTGTTGGCTGGAGATCTTTCTGTATTTTCAGCAAGTCCAAAGGAAAACTATCTTCAAGAGAAGATTAATGAACTGAGAAGTACAATAGAGGTAAATCTGTAGATTCATTTGAGTTACTGCCATGTGACATTCTTCTAAATTGTTGGTTTGATATGAAATTAACTTCTGGTGGGATTATTTGGAGGAAAAAAAGTCTTAACTACTTTGTACACAGTACTTAAAATGATTTGAAAAACAACTGCAACCTGTTCTTCTTTACAGGATGTGGCCTCCCTTTGCTCTGATGCAGAAAGTAAATTGATGAATTTGCTACAAAGAAATCTCTCTCTTACACCCAACTTAACCAAAAGGTGTGGCTTGGAAAGTCCCTCACCTTCCTGCAACTCAGGTCTTTATCCAGAGGATAAAATCTTGGTAAGCTTCTGGTAATTAATACTGGTAGTACATACAGTAAGGATATAAGCAAGTTTAATATTGGTAAGTGTGGTCTCCCTTGTCAGTCCACTCAACACATTGTCCTCAGGGCAACAGAAGCTGATTAGAAGCTTTCTCTCGTGTGTAAGTTTCTCAGGAGGAACTGTGAGACTGTTACTCCTTTGATCAGTGCAGGAAAACCCCTTGTGGCCTGTGTTTTCACAACATACTTTAAATACTCTGAATTTTATGTGGGTAGAATGAATCATCTTTTCCCTGGAGATTATTTAAAGACCTCTAAGATTATTGATCCCAAACATCAACCTAAGACCACCATGGCCACTAAACCATTATTGCTTCTTTGGTCCCACTATGAAGATTATCTGAATGGGTGTCACTGAAAGGAAAAATACTAGTCTGTAAATTTTTGTGCAGTTCCTACTCTTGTTTAGAGATTTTTACTTTACTCTGGGTCTTCTTTCCTTAGATACTGTTCACTGTTTCCAGGATTTTAAAGGGGAGAGATATCACCTTAACATTTTATAGCAGTTTAGACAAAACTTGAGTTTCTCACAAATGTTTCTGGTGGCAAGTTATTCCTGCAGTCAGAACAAGAATTTCTTATGCCAGTACTTGCAAGGAACTTCAAGTATTCCAGTTCCTGAGGACTAAATTTAAGCTCCTAAGGCATCCCTTTCCATTTCAGAGAGTGATAATATTTGAAGGTTTAGTTTATATCCTTTTATTAAAGATACTAACAGGGTAAAACAAATGAGACGTTAAAGATGTTCTCAAGTCAAACGTGTTTGAATGATTTGCTGGGCAGCATCTACCTTGAGTCGATTATCTTCAAGTTTTTTGGTCTACATTCTATCCACTTTATTCCCTTGTTTTTCCTATTTAACAGCCTGTTGAGGGTATACCCAATGCTCCTCTTCACGAGTGCTTTGGTTTCTTACCATCTGGCACATTTAGCCTAGATCTCAGAAACACAATGTAAATCTGCTGTCTTAATGTGCATGAGAACAATGGTCTGTCCATCATCAGGCCTTGAAAGAATGTCAGTCACCACCAGAAGATACAAAACTAAAGTGAAGTTGGACATGAATTATGACATAGCTTCTTTCGATCAGGGTTCCCCCCCTCCCCCGCCCTGTTTTGTGGAAGTAGTTAAGGAAGCTAATGAAACAGGACATTCTATAACAGCTAAAACTTGTCTCTGTTTAACTAGACCTCCTCTAAAATGGAAATAAAGCATCCAAGCCCTTTGTCAGCTAGCACACCGAACGTGAAACTCATCGCACAAGGGTCAGCAAAGACACCTTCATCTGCTACAAGTAACAAAGACCATCCCCAAAACAGCAAAAAGAGAAAAGCTATGGACTTCCTCACTTGCATACCTGCCCCTCCACCACTGACACCACTGCGTGCAATCATTTCTCCGTCTCTCAGAAAAGCGTTTCAGCCCCTGCGAAGTTTGGGTGTGCAGCACAGCAAAGCATTGAAAGAAACACATCAGAGTATTGGTCTTGTCACCCCCTGTAGAAAAGTGAGAGAAACTGCCCCTCTGTGTGAGAATGACCTGATTGCTGATGAGGAACTTGCAATGATTAATACACAAGCACTCACGAATAAGGAAGACTGATTATGTAAATGAGACCGGCAACACAATAGCTACTAATTTATCTGATAAATATAGTTCCTGGTCTACTGGGGAAGCAAATAACTCCTCAAACACCAGTTCTGAAGTGGCTGAGGCTCTTCAGGAGGACACAAAAGAACCTGAGGACTTGTTACCAACCCGCAGGCTGCTACAAAGACAAACCCCCCAGGAATGCAACTAGCTGCACATGTACAATATTGTATATATTTAAAATTCAAATTATTTTTTCACTTTGTACATTAATTCCTGATTGTATTTAATAAAGTTATATTACAAAACCAGAAACTGTGAAATGACATTGCAAGGGACAGTGCAAATTAATTTGGAGTCAAGTAATTAGACACTTCTCACGCAAGCCGGTATGGTACAATAGACAGGTGTAGCTGAAGGTCTGATGATGGTTTGTAAGCCATTTCAGGTTCTGTTACCAGCTGCAGTATGAGAGTAGTTACATAGCTGTCAGAAGTGGAAGGGGGCAAAATAAACAGTTCTCCAAGTTACTGCTACCAAACATAATTCTGTAATTCTGACACAGTTCTTGTACTTTTTGTACTTTTCCCCTCACCCTTCCCCTACTGCACTAGAAGAGTTTTTTGACTCATAGCCAAATGCCATATAAACATATTAATGACAGGTCCTGGGTCACTGAGCTACTCCTGCTTAGAGAAGCACTTGAGGCCACAGAATTGTGAAAGACAATCAGATCTTGCTTTGATTTCATCATTTCTGCTGGGAATGAGTGAGTACTTGAACTCTTTACTTTGTTCTCATTAATTTCAACAGGTGAAGCTTCTCAGAATTGGAGTTTCTCCACTGGAGAGAGAAAAGCCCTGGTAGAGCAGCTGCCAACTTCACATCTTAGTTTCCAGGCTAACCCTTGTACTGCTGCTTCCCTCCACACGTGGGTTAAAGGAGAGAGATGTTTCAGAACTGTGACCACCAGTTCACACAGCCCAGGACCCCTGGAAGGTTGCTATTTCCTTCTCAAGTGCTGAACTGAGAGTGGCTCACATCACCACCCTGGACTTGAGAATTGTAGTGAACTGACACAACCTTGCCAAAGGTTCTGTAAACCTTTGTGTGGTACTGCAGAGCCAGGTTCCCTGGGCCCTCCAGTTCACAATTACTTAGAACGATGCTGCTGCTTTAAATGCAGCCTGAGCACAAAATGCAGTTCATCTCCTTGCATCGGCTGTGTCCTGCAGACAGCTTGGCTTTTGCCCAGAAGAGCATATTTATACTTCTTTCATCTGCCAGTTTGCTAGGTGAATAGCAGCTCTGCCTGTATTTCTTAATGTCCAGCGTGAGCTGTCTTCATTTTCTACTGCAAAGTGGCTTGCTGCTGTCCTGCCCTGTTAGCTCTGCCTACTACCCACACCTACTTCAGGAAAACTGCCAGCACAAATGCTGTTTTGGAAATGTTCCACAGGGCTTCTCCATTGGAATGTGATTAGGAGAATTTAAGAGTCTGGATAAAACTACCACAGGATAGTTTCTTTTCTCATATATCAGTGGCTTCTTGGCACTTGGTGGTGGAAGGAGTTGACTTCTCTACTGAGAAGAACTTCCCCCCCCCCCCCTTTATTAAGTCATTATTTGGTACTTCTGAGTTTGGGTATTGGGTCGCCTTGTGCTTCAGCTAGTCAAAGCTTCCTACAGCCCTGTTCCTATGTAAGAGGCTAGCAAGCACTAGCTTAACGCTAATGTTTCCTTGTAGGAGCCTCTGTACATGGACTCATCTCAGGATCTGACAGACCTGTTGATCTGTCTTGGCAAGAGAAAGGGCTGTTTGGTTTGTGTTTCACTTCCAGACTGGAGAAGCTGTTCAGCTGTGACAGAGCTGAGGGAAGACCAGCATGAATCCAGACAGCGGAGGTGTAGACAGGGAGCAGGACCAAATCTTGCAACAATCTTTGAGCTACTTTTCCCATGATTCACTTCATCTCTCTCAAAGCTATGCAAGATGGAGTAGCAAGACACAAAAGATTAGTCAGCCTGATAGAAACTATTAAATGGCAAGAAATCACAACTGCATGGAGAAAGGAATTGGCCACATGGCCTGTAAGAAAGAATTCCAGAATAGTTGTTAACTGTTGGTGACAGAGCATGATGCAGAAAAAAACAGCCAGCTAGTACATTTCACCATAAGCTTGAATGGATTTTCATGGAGGAAGAAGGATGAGAGGGACTACAGTTTACACTGGGGCAGTGTTCTTTGATTGGTCGATGAGATCACACCTCAGAGACATTAAAAGATTTGTTAAGAAAAGCAATTTAAAAATTGCAGCAGAAAAAAATAAAATGAAAAAAAAAAAAAAAGCTGACAAAGTAAAACTAAAGACTTTTATACCATGATAAAAACACACTGAGGAATCCATCTCTTTAGTTAAATGGCATCTTGTTTAGGTATGCCGCCTGGGGTCTTCTGCTGGGGGCGGTTAGAATGGGCACTCGTGCTGTAAGCTGCATTTGGTCCACTGGAGCTTCTCTCATCTTGGTTTTTCAGACTGAAGAACGCTGTGGTAGGTAACATTGTGCTCGTATTCTTCTTTCATCTGCTGTATCTTTTGCCGAGGGACATCATGAATGTTTCTTCTGTAAAGTCAATATTGATAGACAATACAGGTATTTAACTGCCCGTTTATTATAGGCTATCAGCCACAGCAGCTCATGTCCACACTCATCTATTTCTAGACTCTTTTTTCCCCCAATTGTTCTCTTCAACCTACTTCATAAAATATTATTTGGACGGCTGAAAAAAAGTAACAACATTTCTGTGGGCAGCCGGGACAGCTGAAGTTAGACACTTTGAAAGGGAAGAGCTATGCAGCAGACCTGGGTTGTAGTGCTAAGGGCTAGTTAGCCTCAGGGTGAGCTTTTGTTCATCTGGAGAAATGCAGACAAGGGCACAGATAGCCCAGCCACTGACTTACAATGCAGAGGGCCATAAAATGCTGTTGCTTTGTTCTGAGCACAAGAGGGATGAAAACAGACTCGATGTGGCTCAAGCTCCACGGCAGATTTGTAAAGGCTGACAAGTGTGAGAGGGAGGGGAAGCTCAAACATGCCAGGCTTTCTGGCTAGGGCAGAAGTGGGGATTATTTTCCCAAAGACCAATAGGAATTTCTGCTTGTGAGTTTGCAAACTCTGAGTGCTGTTGGTTTTGCTGTTTAGCTCTATTAGGTGCAATTTATCATCTAGAACCTACGTCTGTCCTGCATCTGTAATTTCAAGCCTTGTGGTGTGCAAATCACGCATCACTCAGCATGTTTTTCCTCTGGTGGAATTAAGGTGGCAGTAACACAGCAGGCTGCCAGCTTCAGCATCCCACTTGTGAAGTAAGCATGAGGTCTTTCAGCACCTACGCACATGTGCAGCCCCTGCCTGGGACCGGAATCAGCACAAATTTACCAGTTGCTGGTAAATGCACAATAGGGAACCGGAGTGGAAGCAACCTGCAGCTGTCCCTGAATCATTTGCTGAAGTCCTGCTCCAAGCAGATTGCATCTGGACTAGCTTTACAGCAGTACTGTAAAACCCTGACTTGTTTCAAATGATTAATAGAACAAAATACAAGTTATGGAGCAGCTCAACCTGCCCTACAACTGGCTCCCTGATGGTGCTGGTGAAGAGTGACAGAATGCTAGAGGCTGAAAGGGACCTCCAAAGGTCATCCAGTCCAAGCACCCCTGCTAAAGCAGGATCACCTAGGGCAGGCTGCACAGGAATGCATCCAGGCAGGCTTTGAAGTCTCCAGAGGCGATTCCACAACCTCTCTGGGCAGCCTGTTCCAGTGCTCCATCACCCTCACTGTACAGAAGTGTCTCCTTGTGGAACCTCCTGTGTCCAAGGTACCTGTTGTACCTTGTCCTATCACTGGGCACCACCAGAAAGAGACTAGCACCTTAATCTTGACACCCACCCCTCAGGTATTTCTAGAGGTTGATAAGATCTTCTCTTAGCCCTCTGCTCTCAAGACTGAACAGCCCCAGTTCTCTCAGACTTTCTTCATAGGAGAGATGTTCAAGTCCCACAATCATCCTTGTAGCTCTCTGTTGGAATCTCTCCAGGAGATCCCTGTCTATTGAACTGGAGAGCCCAATGTATTCCAGGTGTGGTCTCACCAGGGCAGAGTAGAGGGGAGGAGAACCTCCCTAGACCTGCTGGACACTTTCCTTAATGCACCCCAGGACGCTGTTGGTACTCTTGGCCACAAGAGCACATTTCTGTCCCATGGATAACTTGCTGTCTCCTAGGACTCCAAGGTCTTTTTCCTTGAAAGAGCTGACATTTGCAGCCAACAGCTAAGGCTCTCAGTGTCCTTGTCTGTCTTCAGCCCCAAACCACTGGCTGCCATCTGTCGTATCCTATCCTACCTCACCCTGGAGCCACCAGGGCCCTGGGCCGTGGCCCTTTGCCATTTGTCCCTGTCACTGTGTGACAGACAAGAACAGAGAAGAACACAGAAGAACTGTGAAAAAAGAGCACTGTTTACACACTATGCAAAAAGAAACAGCACTAGTTTTTGACTAGAGTTCCTAGCTGGTATGGAAGCAGTCAGTGGGAAGGAAGTGCCCATGCCCTATTTCCTGATCACAGAATTGTTTTAGTCAACCAGTATCTATCAAGTCCGGTGCTAAACCACATCCCTTAGCAACACATCTTCCCATCTTCCTGGGGAGCCTATTCCAGCATTTCAGTGAAGAAGTTTCTTCTAATGTCCAACCTAAACCTCAGGCCATTTCCTCTCATCTTGTTACTAAGAAGAGACTGACCCCCACCTCACTACAACCTTCTTTCGTGTAGTCGTAGACAGTGAGAAGGTCTCCCTGCAGCCTCATTTTCTCCAGACTAAACAACCCCAGCTCCCTCAGCTGCTCCTCATAAAGACCTGCTATCTAGACCCTTAACCAGCTTTGCTGCCCTTCTCTGGACCCACTCCAGCACCTCAATGTCTTTCTTCTAGTGAAAGCCCCACTAGTGCTGAGTACAGGGGGACAATCATTTCCCTGGTTCTGCTGGTCACACTGGATACTGTTGGCCTTCTTGGCCCTCTGAGCACACTCAGTAAGATAAATTAGTAGATGGCAGTGCACTCATCACTGTAACACAGTTCACAGCTGGTAGGTCAAAGGCTAGAAAATTAGTCAGCAGGGAGTTTTTTGGTGATGTAACTGATAGCCCTGCAGCCACTTGCCAAACTAACGTACTTAGGAGCCACTACATCCTACTACATTATGCAGAGTTCGTATTTTCATTGTATCTCTTTTTCATGCCCATATGAAGATCTTTAGAGAGATGCTCTAGAACCCTGCTTCTTGACCTGACTTATTGTAGCAGCTCACCATAATTTGTTATGGCTAGATTTTTTATGAGCAGATGTGTGAGTGTTGTCTGTAGTGCTTAGATGTGTTTTGTGCCCAAACACAGAGAGTGCTGCTCCCAACACAGAATGAAAATCAGGGTTCCTGCCCCAAGGTGCTTGCACTATAAATATGCACTTCACGGGGCTGCTTCTTCTACTGCCTGATTTGCTTCAGAACAGTCAGGTTCTTCCAGGGCTGGATTCACTGCAAACCACACACTGAGTAATAGAAATTCCCCATGACAATCCTTCTGTTGTCATTTACTAGGGCACCTTTTAGAGTACATGAAGAGAGGAAGAATGCTGACTTTTTCCAGAGCACAGCAATAAAATGAGAAGCTGTCTGCTACATCAAAGAGAAAAAGATGTACCTTGTCAGTTCTTGAACATTGAACTTCCAGGGTGTATCTGGTTCTCGGAATATAACTTCATACCTATGTTCACGTGCCTGAAGAATCACAAAAGGACACAGAAATTTTAGACATATGGCTGCCAAGCTCAGGAGCAGCCAGTCTGTCAGACACCCCAAAGATTTTATCTGGCTGAAGAGATTTATCATACGTACTAGGAACCAGAAAGAGGAAGATAAGCACGAATTCCATCAAGGTGCTGCTCTGAGTCCCAGCTTGTCAATTTCCTTACATCAGATTTGGGTCCCCCAGCACAATCTGCCTCAGCACTGCCCCCAGTCTCCATTCCCCATGGCAATGGCATCCTGCTACTGAACTCTGAAAGCCACAGGTGGTTCATGAGGCATTGGCTGGCCATGCCAAGCTGGAACTTCTGGGTGTGTGAGGTCAACATCTAACAGTCATGTCATTGCCAGCCACTGAGTCTGCAGGCCTCCATTTCATTTTTTTTTTTAAGGTAAACCAACATATTAGTGTATATGTGTATATATGTATGTGTGTGTGTGTACATATATATATATTCATAACACACACACTTGTGTGTGCCTCTGTATGCATAATTCATACAGTTATGGACTGCTTTGGGGGGTTGATTTCAGGGAAAAGAGACAGGAAAATCTGTTGACCTTTTCACATCTATCTGACCTCTGACTGTGTTCTCTCACTTTCTTCCTAGTCACCCACAAGCATTTGCAACTGCTGCAGGACTGGCATGTCCAGGCTTTCCAGCGCCCCTCTTTAGTGCTTTTCTACCAGCAATATTTACAGTCTAATTTCTTACCTGACATGACCATAACCCAAGAATAGAAGCACAAGTGTATTGTTAGCAGACAGGCTATATGGTGAAACTGCACTGAAAATACTGCCCCCTCTGCCCGAACTCCTGACTGTTGGACTTTGGGAACCATTCATTCCATGCCACTACTGAGAAAGGGGATGCAACAGGTCAAGTTCAAAGACTGTTAATCTTTTCAAGTAATTTTGCCTTCACCAAGGTATTCAGCTGACTAGATAAAACATCTACACTGGTACCTCTTCCCCTATCTTGTCACAGCACTGTTCCTTAACAATAATTAGCAAACTAGGGGAAATGGAAGTAATTATTTTTAGCCATGTTAAGAACTGTTTCAGTCAGATCCCCTCATAAATGCCATAGCTGAGCAAACAGAAGGAATGAATGAGAGCTTTCCCTACCATCATCACATAGGGCTTCATTTCCCAAGCTCGGATGTTGGTGTTGTCAATAATAACCGGGCTTTTCCCATTCTTCATTGCTGTGCGTGCTGTAATGGAACACAGTAGGTAAAGCTAAAATGCATCAAATAACAGACATCTGACTGTCCATAAATCACCTCTGCTTGCTGCTGGCATGCTTGGTTCCCCACCAGACACGGGTTTGTAGCTACTATCTCAACACAAGCGGAGGTCAGTTCTCAAGAGGTGCTCCCCTGAAGGAGGTGACGCAGCTGCTGGCTGTGCTCAGTAGCAAGGTCTGACTCTCTGGTAGAGCACAACTTAGTGGTATCACAGCACTAGAATTTATGGCAGCTAAAAATTACTCTTATTTGCAGAAGATCCCTATTATGTCATAGAATCATAGAATTGTTAGGGTTGGAAGGGACCTCAAGGATCATCTAGTTCTGACCCCCTGCCATGGGCAGGGACACCTCACACTCGATCAGGTTGCTCAGAGCCACATCCAGCCTGGCCATAAAAACCTCCAGGGATGGGGCTTCTACCACCTCCCTGGGCAACCTGTTCCAGTGCCTCAGAGTTTTCCATTGCTAGAAATTAATTCAGAGCAGAGGCACAAAAGCATCTTGCATTTTTGCTCTCTGGAGTAGGGTATAATTATAATTAGGCTTATAAGTTTTCCTCCTGGCTATCACTGACTCCCCCCTTTAAGACTCCTTTCCAAGTCAGGACAAACATCTAAGAAGTTACAGTCTGAAGGATGCGGTGCACACAGCTGCAGCGAGCAGCTGCTGGGCTGGTATTTGCATGCCACCTGCTGTTACCAAGCTCCAGCAGTGCTACCTAATAGTCCCTGAGTTGCTTCTTAAAATAACACCTATCGATCACCAACATTTTTCCATTCATACATCTCTCTCTTGTAAATCAGACAAAACAAAATCATAAGTGGTAAATGTTTGTGGGGTTTTTTTTTAACCAGGACCCCATGAACTTCAGTGTATGGTATCACCCTGAGATGTTTTCATAGTATCACAGTATTGTAGTATCAGTCAGGGTTGGAAGGGACCACAAGGATCATCTCGTTCCAACCCCCCTGCCATGGGCAGGGACACCCCACACTAGATCAGGCTGGCCAGAGCCTCATCCAGCCTGGGCTTAAACACCTCCAGGGACAGGGCCTCAACCACCTCCCTGGACAACCCATTCCAGGGCTTCACCACTCTCATGGTGAAGAAACTCCTCTTCACGTCCATGTTTTATTTGGGGGCCTAAGTTTAAAGACAAGCTGAAAGCAAAACTACTCTGCAAGGCCCCTGGATCAAGTTCAGTCACCTCTCTTCTGGTTCCATTTGTGTGCCTCCTCCAGCAAGTCAGGCTCAAACATGTACTCGCCGTCCTCGAGGAAAAAGTCATCAGTGCTAAGAATCACAGCACCGGGAAAGTCACGCTTCAGCTGCCTGAAAAAGATAGTAACAAAGAAAGAATGATTAGTATGTGCTAATTGCATGCCATTAATGGAGACCGTTAAATCAAAAGCTGTAGGAATGCTCTGCAAATACACACAGTGCTCACTTGAAAAACCACAGCTTAAAAGATCTGAAAGTAAGGTAACCCACAGATGGGCACATAGGAGGAAAGGTAGGGAGCTTAAAATCATGGCCTTGATTTCTTTAATTCAGCAAAAAAAAATCTGCAAGCCTTTAATCATATTAATGTACTCAGTTTTCTTGCTAAGTTATCTGCGAGGGCATGATTGTAAATATGTAAAATATGAAAAACAAACGACCCCCAAACCTATTAATTCAATTGAAATTGGTCTCAAAAACAATTTGACCACCAGAGGAATTTTACTATTGTGAGATTTCTGAAGACAGCCAGGAGGAATGATTTATCATTTGGTAAGGAGGGTCTCTGTTAGCATCAATATGTCCTGTTCTTTTTTATCACTGCAAACCACATAACACCTTTTTTTTTTTTCATTTGTAAACAATTACCTGAGCAATGAGTCAATATTTCTTATTAGTTGTTGCATTACTATGGCTCTTACAGCTTTTCACTTGTTCCTGTTTTACTTAATCCTCCTCTTGTAGAGTTCACAGAACCACAGAGTGTTAGGAATTGGAAGGGAGCTCTAGAGTCCAAGCCCCTGCCAAGGCAGGATCACCTAGAGCAGGCTGCACAAGAATGCATCCAGATGGGTTTTGAAAGTCTCCAGAGGAGGAGACTCCACAACCTCTCTGCACAGCCTGTTCCAGTGCTCAGTTACCATCACCTTAAAGAAGTGCCTCCTCATGTTGAGATGGAACCTCCTGTGTTCTAGGTTGTACCCATTGTTCCTTGTCCTATCGTTGAGAACCACTGAAAAGAGATTACCACCTTGACACTCACCCCTTGGATATTAAGAGACATTGATAACATTCCCTCTAAACAGCCCCAGTTCTTTCAGTCTTTCTTCTTCAAGTCCCACAGTCATCCTAATAGCTCTCTTCTGGACTCTGTCCAGCAGATCCCTGTCTCTCTTGAATTGGGGAGCCCAAAAGTGGACATGGTATGAATGGCCTAGACCGGCATGTGCAACACATCACAGAATCACTGAATGTTAGAGGCTGGAAGGGACCTCCAGATATCATGGAGTTCAACCCCCCTGCCAAAGCAAGATCACCTAGGGTGCACAGGAATGCATCCAGGCAGGTTTTGAAATTCTCCAGAGAAGGAGACTACACAACCACCTGTGCTGTGCTCCATCACCCCCACTGTAAAGTTTTTCCTCCTGTTGAGGTGAAACCTTCCATGTTCAAGTTTGTATCCATTGTTTCTTGTCTTATTACAGTGCACCACTGAAATGAGATTGGCCCCATCAACTTGACACCCACCATAACACCAGTGCCCTGAAGGCAGTGGCACAAAGCAACACCCCTTCTCTTCACTCTGATGTGTGTCCCAAAGCAGTGCTCATTCAGACTCAGGATGCCTGTGGAGGGTGGATGTGTACCGTGCCCTAACTGACTATCTGTCTTGCAG
Organism: Picus viridis; assembly: GCA_033816785.1. Lineage (NCBI taxonomy): Eukaryota > Metazoa > Chordata > Aves > Piciformes > Picidae > Picus > Picus viridis. Next base: position 19,359,729 of record CM066566.1, read on the forward strand.
TGACTGGCTCTAGAATGAGGAAGTGCTGTGCTTATGTGGTGGTTTAAATATGAAGCACTCCTCCGTCAGTCCTTAGAGAGTAGAAAACAAGCAAACCAACAACCAAACAAAACCCAAACCAACAACCAAACAACTACAAGGAAACCCCACATTAATGCAAAACTGTTTCCCTTTGTGTGCAATCCAAACTTCTTTGTGTCCATCAATGTCTATGTTTTTCAACCAGTGAGTGTTGGGGACTGAGGGAATCTTCGCAAGATGTCAGAGTGAGCCGGCAGCATCATCTCACCACTCTCTCTTGTCTCCCTAGGGCCCAAAATGTCCCTGAAAAAGTAAGTAAGGCCAATTGAGAAATCTTGTGGCTCTCAGACAGGAATGCTGCTGCCCTGCTATCTCACACCACACATGGTCTCCAGTCTCTGAGACTCATTTCAGCTTCCCTCAAGACAATCTCTTCCAACTCCATAGCTGCAAACCAACCATTTCTCAGTTTATCTAATTGAGCAACAGCAAGGGAAAAGAGGCCTCTAGGTTATCAGCAAAAAGACAGGCACACAGAGAAGGCTCAACTCTGTCATCTCTAACTCTGCCCCAGCCGTTTACTTAATGATTTTACCCTAAGCTGCCTGCTAGCAGCAATTCTTCACTAGGACTGCACATTGCATTTAGCTGAATAAAGGCCAGCTTTGACTTTGCACTGCCTCCACTGTAATGTCTACCACCTGCTGCTAATTTATGATTATTTTGCAGTAGCAATTGCCCCAGAGAACAGAGACACTGTTGATGGACTGGCCAGGACTAGGGTGTAGCTGCTGCTACATATTAACTAGCTCCTACCTGTTTGTTGCCTTCTAGCTCCAAAGAGATGTTTTATTCACATACTGCTGGGCAAACAGACCTGACAAAAGTCATGTTGCAAACTGTTAGCAAACAGCCAAATTATTTTTGCTTTCACTTTGGCCACAGACAATTCTTACCATGGAAAGCACAGAGGAACCTAAATCTTATCTGGTTATTCTTGTTCTTATAAACTGATATATTCAGTATAACTCAGCACCTCACCCTTCCCACCTTTAACCATTTGCATCACAATCTCTCCTCTAAAAACCTGATCTGTGCTAGAAAAGGTCTTGTCCCTCTAGCTACCAGAAGCACATACAATTGCACACATTAGTGAAATATCTGAAGATTGTTTCCTGCTCAGTGTACTTTTTAAATGGTGCAAATTTTTAACATTATTTTCTTAACACATACTTTACTAACTTCTTAACACTTATATGCACACTCATGTGAGAGCTTTGGTGTTAAGTCTTAAGCAATCTAAGCAGTATGTGATAGAATCATAGAATGGTCTGGGTTGGAAGGGACCTCTGAAGGTCATCTAGTCCACCCCCTCTGCAGCAAGTAGGGGCATCCTCAACTAGATCAGGCTGCCCAGAGCCCTGTTGAGCATCACTTTGAATATCTCCAGGGATGGGGCCCCAACCACCTCCCTGGGTAACCACTTCCAGTGTTCCACTACCCTCATGGTAAAGAAGATGTTCCTAGTATCCAATCTAAATCTTTGCTTCTCATCCTATCCCCCCAGGCCTTTGCAAACAGTTTTTTTCCATCCTTTTTGTAGGCTCGCTTCAGGTACTGGAAGGCTGCTCTTAGGTCTCCCTGGAGCCTCCTCTTCTCCAGGCTGAACAACCCCAGCTCCCTCAGCCTGTCTTTGTAGCAGAGGTGCTCCAACCCCCTGATCATTCTTGTGGCCCTCCTCTGGATCTGCTCTATCAGTTCCATGTCATTCCTGTATTGAGGGCTCCAGACCTGTACACAGTACTCCAGGTGAGGTCTCACCAGAGCAAAGTGTCAGAATCACCTCTCTGGATCTGTTGGCCACACACCTTTTGATGCAGCCCAGGATGTGATTTGCCTTCTGGGCTGCAAGTGCACACTGCCTGCTCATGTCCAGCTTCTGGTCCATCAGCACCTCCAAATCCTTTTCCTCAGGGCTGCTTTCTATCACCTCATCCCCCAGTCTGTATTGATAGTGAGGATTGTTCCAGCCCAGGTGCAGAACCCTGCACTTGCTCTTGTTGAACCCCACAAGGTTCACCTGGGCCCACCTCTCCTGCTTGTCCAGGTCCCTCTGGATGACATCCTGTCCCTCTGGTGTATCGACAACACCACATTAAACTTCATCTGCTACCCTCATATCACTTGTGCTTCAAAGGAGGAAAAATATTGCATAAAAAATGTGCTAAGAATTATAAATTACTGTCACATTTGCTGTATTAATAGCAAACAAACTCAGCAAGATAACAGCAAGATAAGAAAACATTAGATGTGGAAAAATATGTTTTGCTTTCTGCTTATCTTCTGTTTTGAACATTTAGCTTTCCAAAACAATCAAACTGACACTGAAGTTTACGACCATTTTCTGTAATCCCCTATTGCCCAAGGACCTGACCAAATCCTGCTCCTTCTGCCACTTTTAATTTCAAAGAGCACCCAAACCTCTTCAGGATGTGCCTTGAGAAAAGCCTTCTATAATTTACACCAGCCCACAAGCTGGTTTAGAAGGAAGGTTTAACACAGTCACATCAGGCTCCTCAGCAAACAAGCCTGTCTTTTAGCAAAATCGCCACCAGCTCTGGAAAGGGGAGGGGGACTTGTGACCCAAGCTATCAATACGTTTTGAGCTGCACAGTTGTTAATACATTTTGAGCTGCACTGTAAAAAAGTACATTGCCTGTTGCCATTAGATCAGCAAGTGTAGAGCAGAATAAGGAAGAAAAGAAAAATGACATCTCTTTGCAAGACCAAAAGGTGCATATGAGTTTAAAAAAGCCACTGAACTTGAAGTGCTGCTGTGTTGTGATAAGCCATATCTGTCAAGGGTTGAGTTAACTTGCCTACGTGGGACACGGAATTGCAGGGTTTTAACAGCTCTCTTGTCTTGCAGCAGATACAAAATACAGCATGCCCTGTGCCTTGCTAAAGAAAAGTCTGCTGCTGTTTCAGAATCACAAGATCACAGAATGGTAGGGTTAGGAAGTGACCTCCCTGCCAAAGGAGGTTCAGCTAGGGCAGGCCACCCAAGAATGTGCCAAGTGGGTTTTGAAAATCTCTCTGGGCAGCCTGTTTCAGTGCTCTGCCACCTTCACAGTCAAGAAGTTTTAACTCGTGTTGAGGCAGGTGATGTTTCAGAAACACAAAGCATAAGGAAATAAGAATGTTTTCTCTGCTTGCAATACATTTCCCCAAACTCCTTTTCCCTCTTCTGCAAGACGAAGCAGATTTCCACACCAGGCACCGTATCTCATTAGATGGGTACAGCTGGGAACCAAAAGGCTTTCAGATACTTCTGCCCTTCAGCTCTGACTCAACAGCAGCAGCAAACTTCATGCATCTCACAGCACAGCCTGGGAACTGACAAAGCTGCCAGAAACAGAGGTACAAGCTTCATCACCTGCCCACATCAACCCCACCAGCAGCCTGGGTGGCAAAGATACTTCTCAATGACATGGTGTCCTGGCTAGCGCTGGTGCATGCTCACCTGCTGTCTCACCCTGCTCAGACTTAACGCTGCTGCTGTGATTAAAAAAGGACAATCTTTTGGTTGAAAGCCCAGCTATGTTTCTGTTTGACCACAGTAACACTGTAACTGTCTCAGTGAATACACATGGTTCTAGAGTCTCCTGGGTTTACTTTAGGATCAGTCCCCATGATTTATACTGGGTTTAAGTTCCTTTTTGTTTTGTTTTGTTCTGTTTTGTTTTCCAAAGTGCACCTTCAGAGCCTTCAAAAAGCATTCAGATTTTAATGGGTGTGCAGACAACAAAATAATCATTCAGAGCTTCAACTATCTGGATGCATTAGAGCACCTGGTAGAAGTGTCCATAAACACTATTAATATCTATACCTGTGTTTCACAGGCTGTTGTGTTTTTCCACCAGAAAATTTGAAAATAAACTGATTTCTGATTTGAGCCTGGTAAGCAGGGCTGGAAGGAACTTTTTCAGTGCTCAGAAGGCAATAGAACAGTACTTTAAGCAGATCTCAGAACCAGTAAATGCCCAAGCTACTTCCAATGTAATGGAGATCAGAACATGTATGTACATGCAACCACTTTGCTCTGCTCACCCTTCCTAACACAAAGCTTCCCATGGCATTTATGAGCCTTTAGTTTCAGCAGAAAATCAGAACTATGAGGTCTGGGGCAGATGCCCAGCACTATCAGCTGTCTGCTATGTTTTAACAACTTCTCATGCCCTGAGGACTTTGCCCTGGCAGAAACCTGCCAGCCAGTCACCGTGCTGCTGGCGGAGCGCTCATGTGCCTTTGTGTCTCACCCATTGGAGTCAGAGCAGTGGCTGCATTTTGTAAAGCAACAGGCTGCGTGTCATGTTTGATAAACACATTGAGGAGAATCACCTGAAGCAGTTTCATAAAGGTTTCGGTTCACAGTGCACGGCTGCCTAGCAGCAGGAGCTGCAGAGCTAAGTCCATGAACCCTCTCGGAGCTGCAACTCTGCAGCACGGCCACGGTGCTGGTAACAGAGGTGTGTGGGGTTGGTCCAGGGCTAGAGGTGCCAGCACGAGCTGGGCAAAAGCAGCAGAGAGAACTGGAGACAGTACAGATCATGCCAAGCAGCGATGCCTCAGCGCCACTGCATCTTTTCCCTTCTGTTCTGAAAGACTGCTCTCCCTGCGCTTCAATAAGGTAGTACTAAACTGACCCCATTTCAAGTGATAAATCAATAGCAGTGGCAGAAAAGTTACATGTTCGATCATGCACAGCCTACTGCTTGATCAAAACTGCCACACAGAGGGTTCATGGGGTTCATGTTACTTGAGCTGTGCATCACAGCGATACATTGTAGAAGAGCTGGAAACACAGCTGCTGTGCAATGAAGAGTCTGTTGGAGAAGCAGATATGAGCTTGTGTCTGATTTATGTATTTTAGGTTTTTTTTTTACAACATTTTTGAAACCTACACCTGCTACTGCACCTCAGTTTTCTTAACACTTGCCTGGGCCTTATCATGAATCTACTGTGACATTAGAGGAATGCACTCAGAGGGGCAGATGCTACACAAGAACTTCTGCTGGTGGTGACATAAGTGAATGGATAGAGGGAGATGGTTAGGGACACCTAAAGTATGTGCTTCAGGGAAGCATATCCTTAGCACTGATGCAACTGGGAAGGTTTGGGGCTTGGTGGTGAGCAGACAAACTCCTTACTCTGCCTTGACTGTCGAATATATCACAGGCAGATATTCTGCTGTCTTCACCAGAATCCAAAACCCAGACTTGAACAGACCCCTACCACTGTCATCTGCTCTGAGCTCTGAGCTAGCGAGTGACTAGGATGGGGAAATCTTTTAACAAAGATGCCATAAGTCAGTCTTACAAAGCTGTATCCAAATAGTGCTGGCTGACACTGAAAGGTCAGGGCAACAAGTGATGGATCCGGAATTGTTCCTAGGATTGTGTGACAAACTGAAAAGAGGCCTTTCTACTGGAGCAATCATGGGCTTGTGATATCACCAGAGATAACATTCATGGTTTATGACACTTCTGAGCACTGTAAAGATGTACAAGATGCAAAGAATGAATAAAGGTGTGTGAAAGCACCAGAAGAAACAATAGAGCAAAAGCCAAACCAATGGTGAACACTGACAATCAATAACATCCTTATCAGCAATAAAACTGGGAAAGGCCCTGTTTATACACCCCAGAAAGATCAGCACTCAACCAAGCCCCAGCACAGAGGACTTGTTGTTGGAAGACTTGTACTCTGAGAGTAGGATCACAGCCAGCAGATCACACCAGCCTACACACACCTTCCTTCTGGGTGGAAGCTGCAGCTAAAAAGACATCCAGAATGGGATGCAGAAGTCCTGCGAGACACAAGGCAGCATTTGCCGTGCAGGACTGTACTGAAAAAGAGGAAACTGTTGATTAACCCAATGCATCCCACAGGTTCATGCTGCCACCTTTCACAGCAGAGCCCTTCCTGCTGCAGCCCCTGAAGCCAAGCTAGGTTTTCTAGCTTGGAAACCAATGTGAGAAATCAGCAGGTGTTCCTCTTTGGATGGAGACAGGGTGACATCAAGAACTGTGAGATACCAAACTGAGATTTTGTGATACCAGATTACAGATATACCGGGTCATGACAACAGCAGTGCTGTCTCTCACCACTTCACTCTGAGCTTTTCCATCAATTTTCTATCAGTCACAGAGTGCAAGAGTCTTTTCTGCCCATTTTACATACTCCTACACCTCTGACCAGGAGTGCAGGCCACCACAAAAACAGAAATTAGAGTTGTCAGCAATTTTCAGTCAGAGAAAGGAAGTAGTTTACTGTGCATGTGATCAACCACACAGACAAAACCCCAACAAACAAACAACAAAACCCAAACCCCGAAGCACCAGCTTGGTGTGTTTTCGAAAGGAAACAACAACTGCCTTGATTTGGTGATCAGCCCATCCCACCAGAGACATCTCTTTCTGCACTGCTCACTCAGAACAACAACATACACAGTCCGTATCCAGAAAGCAGCTAGAGACAGCTGCCACAACAAAGCTGTGAGGGATCTCTGAACACCGAGGAGGTTTCCAAAGGGCTGTGCTTATTCAAGCATCCTGGAAGGCTTCGACTTCCCCCGAGCCCGAAAACCAGCTCAGAACTGTTGCCTCTGCCTTCTTACAGGTACTAGCAGCAAGTTCTTTGCTCTGAAGCGAAGCCAGATGGGCTGCGGGCTGCCCGAAGCACCCGCTCGCCTTCAGTCCGTATGAGCTCCGCTGCACCGCTTCTGCTCCCGGAACACCTCCCCTCCAGCAGGGCTCGTCCTCGGGGAGCAGAGCCACAGCAGTGGGGAGCAGCCGGAGCCAGAGGAGGCGAGACCCTAACGAAGGCAAAACAGCTGCATAGCCTACGGCTTACCTGGCCAGGGTGCTCTTCCCGGCTCCCGGCAGCCCCCGCAGCAGCACCAGCCTCCCGCTGAAGTGGGCCCGCTGGGGGTGCAGGCTCACCTCACTAAACGCGCGGAGCAGCTGCTCATCCATCCCCCTCCCCTGCAGCCCACAGGCCCGACCGGGCGCGACGGCAGCCGGGCGGCCCCGGGAGGGGAGGCGGGAGCAGCGAGGCCCGGCTACACCCGCTTCCCTTCCCCTTCCCTCCCGGGGCCGCCCCAGCTGGCAGCAGGAACCGAGGACTGGGGATTTAACTCTGTCACCCGCTGCGGCCTGCACGGGTCGTTCAGGCCCAAGGGTATCCCTGTAAAGGGAATCATCAAATCACTTTGGAAGAGTAGAGCTATCTGCAAGGGTCATGGATACTGCCTGTTACTTCTTTCTTCTGTTTTTCTTTTGCAGTATGGAATTATCGGAGTCAACTTCCTCCAACTCAAACAAACAATAAACCCCAAACCTAACCAAACAAAAAACCCCCAAACCAACCAACCTCCTCCACCCCCCCAAACAACAACAACGAAACAGGCAAAAGGCACATAGGGATTCCAAGCAGATGTAGCTAAATAACTGGCCTGCACGAATGACCCTGTGCATTATAATGGTCACTACATCAACTTCACTTTTTTCAAACATATTACCACAAGGAATTATAGAATGATTTGGGTTGGAAGGGATCTTAAAGTCACCTTCTGCTAAACCAGGTTGCTCAAAGGCCCATCTGATCAGCTATTGAATACTTCCAGGGAAGGGGCATGCATATCTTCTCTGGGCAACCTGTTCCAGTGTTGCACCACCTTCAGAGTGAAGAACTTACATCAGCATCTACTCTCCAATATAAAGCTGTCACCTCTTGTGTAAAAGTCCCTCTTGGCTTTCCTGTAGGACCCTTTTAGGTACTGGAATGCTACTATAGGGTCTCCCTGGAGTCTTCTCCAGGCTGACCAATACCTACTGCCTGAGCCTGTCTTCACAGGAGAGACATGAGAAACTACATCAGGTTTAACAAGATTTATTTCCCCTGCAGAAGACCTGATCTGCTTGAACTTGATCACCACACAAGACAAAGAAAGAAATTGCAGTTTCCAATTAAACCAAAACCAGATGATGTGGTATCATACTCTCCCTCTCAGAGCCATATACACTATCAGCTGATGGTTAGCTAGAAGCCAGAGTCAGGTATGCCACAGGGACACACTGCCAATGAACTACAACACTGAAGCTTTAGGTTTAAGAGTTAGGAAACGGTGCTAAGGAGCGTTCATGGACTAGGAGAAAACTTAGTTCACTGGGATGTGGCACACCAACACTAAAATCAAGTAGAGGAAAGAAGCAGCATGAACTAAAAGACATTAACTTTGAAATTCAAAGATATCAGAGGGGTTTAAAGTAAACTTAAACTGGCAATGCCCTACCAAAAGATGAAACAGCTTTTGTCCATACAAGAATGCTCTGCAATTTGGAAATTTGTTTGTGTTTTAAGCATTTTGGAAGGCAGTACTCAGTAACAGAAAATATAGGCATTCAGATTTCTCTCTCTCGATAAAAGTAGGAATCAAATATTAACCTTTGAGTGGCATGTTCTTAACTTTGTTGCTGCTGACAGTACTTCAGGTAAGTCCAAACCTGCAGTTGTGGCCATAAGGAACAACCTTCCTCCTCCCCATTTTGCAGAACACTCTACTGTCAGAAGAGCAGCACATTTCCAACCAAGGAAGAAGGGGGGAAAAAAGTCACATATGTGCATGAGAAATTAAATGCATGAAAAAAGTGCAGCCAGTAGATTTTGCCAATGATAAAACACTAATTTCAAAATACATTCCTCTTTAACTGCTTACATGTACAGACAGTATTTATTTCAGCGGGGGAACATCAGCATTTATACTGTTGTGGAGATTCAGCATGACTGCAGTCAGGTACTGTCTTCTTCAGCTGATGCACAACACAAAAAAGGGTGCAGGGAAAGGTGAGAAACAGGAGGTGAATGAATAAATGGATATTCTGGATGTAAAAAGTGTGGAAGATGGGAGTATCACTTCTGACAAGTACACACAACCTAAACTTGCTTGCTTCTCCCCTTGTCATTGATCTTTTCTCACTCTTTTCACTGTAAGGAGTTGGCTTTTCTGTCACTCTCTCTCACTACAAAGAAATTCCCAGTGTTACGTGTGCCAGTTTCTCTCATAGCTGTCAATGGTTACTCTGATTAATTTCCTCAATTACTAAGTTCATTAGGTGTCTTTTGGTTTGTCCTTTCACCTCCCTTATCTCTATTGCCTGTCTCACCTTTGTTACTATTCCAGCAAGCTTTCCTGATTTTCCTCATAAATTGCGACCTTCGCGATCCTTCTGCTCCCACCAGCAAGTTCTCTTTTTGGTCCATCTCACCACGCCTCTCGCTTTCTGCTTTCATTTTCTCTCATGGCCTTCTGCAGGTGAAAGTGCCAGCCACGTCAGCACCAGGAAATAATGAAAGGGCTTCAGAACATGACCTTTGCCACACACAACAAAGTCACTTCATTTTTCATTTTTATTACATGTACAGAGAGGTTATTATTAGGGGGCTGCGGGGGAAAAGGAGGAAGACAGCTAAAGATTCACACCCAAAATCTGCAGTAGTTACTTTCTTCTAGACTACTTGTCACATTTAAAATCCTTGGTGGCCAACTGAAGTCCTTCCATGGTGGAGTCCAAGTGAGAAGTTTCTGAAAAAAGAAGAGATTCTGTTGAAATACCACAACAGAACCATTGCATCCAGCAAAGGGAAGTGAAGGGAACAGCACAGCTGGGGAAAGGAGGAGCAGTAACACATATCATCAAGAGATTTGCCTCTTCAAAACCACAGCCCTACCTTGCTGCCATGGAGGAAGTCTTCCTGGAGGGAGTTACTGACTGCTGCATTTGAAAAAGAAACATGCCAGCTCTTATTTTGCAGTAGTCTTGCAGATAGATAAATGTTTAAACGGACATCAGGTTTTGTCTTCTTGTTCTACATTTGTGTCATCTGGTACATGTGAGCCTCGGTCTAAGGAGAACTTCTGGACACCAAAAGAATGCTGTTTTCACTGATCTCAGCATTTTTTAAAAACCAGAATCTCTTGCTTAATCTCCTGAAAAAATACTGATGTGCTGCCAATGCTGCAAGAAGGAGCTCTCACAACAACTTGAGATTAACCCTATTGTTTTCAGAGGAACATGAGCACTGCTCACTCTCCCATTTGAACAAAAACACCCTTACAGAACATGAGTAAAGAAGGATGCACATCTGGCTAACAGATTCAATTCCACTTGGCTAGTAATGCTTAGCTTAGTTTCCAGTCTAAAGGGACTGAGATGACTGTATTAGCTATTTATTTCCTATGATTTTAAAAGTGGGTTTTTTTTTAAAGCTTCAGTTTTCTTTTAATTTTTCTGACATTTGATGAAATAAAATCCATTTCAGCATTTACGGTTATTCACTTGAGCAGTTTTGTAACTGCTTCAGGACACCACTCTTGCCAAGTCTGCTTTAATCAGCAACTAGAAGAGAATTAATTTGTGGTGAAAGGAGACAATCTTATCCCTCAAAATCAGGGACACTATTAACCAGACAAACTCACCTGCCTTTTACAGTGCTTACTCATGCAGACTTCAGAGGACCACTTGAATATTCATGTGAGGACTGGCCAAGGGGCTACATTACACAGTATCCTGTGCCTGATAGTGAGCACAAGTCTTGAAAACCCTAAGAGAAGTTTTCTGCTTTTCACATACTTAAACAAACAAACAAACAAAACCCTACAATCTAACACGTGTTTATCTTAGGAGCAGTCTTTCACCTGAAGGTAGTGTTGCGTGATGTGTGGTCCCTTGTATGAGAGCTGGCTGCCACCCAGTCAGGAAGTCCTGCACTTCTCCATCACATCTCTAGAAGCACAGCTCCATCTGCTCCTTGGTCCCAGCTTTAGCACTGAGTTGGACCTTACACAAGATCATCCAAATTCACCTGCCCACCAGGAAACTACTCATTTGTTTCCTGTGAGGTTAGTGAGTTAAATTATAGCCTTTATGTCAGACAGGGAATGCTGGAGCTGGTAACTGGGGCAAGGCTGGAGAAGGGCACTTCCCACATTTGGCAGCAGTGAGCCATCACACCAGCTTGGCCTTAGGTAGCAGACCACAACTCCAGAGCAGCCTAAACCCATCTGACCTCTGGAGTCTCATCCTCTCACTCAAACAGCCAGTAGGAATTTCCCTGACTCATCTCAGATGTTGAATTAAGACCACAAAAATCCGAACAAAAACAAAACAAAAAAGGCAAGCCAAAAAGCTAAAAAAAATCTCTAATTAACTTGCTTCCTCCTCCCAACACAAAGCCCTAACCAGCTTAGAATTCTCAAGTCAAAGCTGCTGCAAGGAGAATGGGGCCATGTGGGCAGAACTGGGGCAATCAACTGTTATATTGGCTTCAAGTACCAGCAGGGACCTCCAGCTTAACCATACCACCTCAGGTCAGACCTTCATAACCAAGACCTTCTGTACAGAGGGTGCAATGCCTTCTTTCTTTTACACCAAACACTTAGTGGAAGTCTTCTTTCATGGCAAAGCACGCATTGCTTTAATTCCATATTCCTAGAGCTAACATAAACCACTGCAGCAGAGTGTTAGACTGCAATGTCACATAACAAACGGGTTTACTGAAGTTTCATTTCAGGCCAGCAGTCAGTGGCCAGCTCACAAACACAGGGCTGCAGAGCATTTCTGCTACACTACACTCACAACAAGCAGTAGAGAAGAACTGAAATAATTTTGGGAATAGTATGGCAGATAGACAGATAAAGTAGTTCTAATGGAAAAGACACTTTGTTGGATTCAGCAACCAGATAAGGTATGGACAATATGGAGGATACTCTGCTAGCATATGTCTTTTCTTTCTTGAAATACACAAAGAAGAGAAAAAACAAATCCATTTCTAGGTTAATCACAGTTTTCTTCAGGGTGCTTTCACAATTTGTTTCTTTAGCATAAAAACATTCTGTTCAACAAACCTGGACCTCCTGGGTAGTAGCTTAGGTGACAAATCCACAGTGAGACAGCCAGGCAGTATGGTAAGAAAAAAATCTTGCTTATGGAGTGTTTACATTTGCAGTATTATAAAGTAGTAACTTATAAAGATGTGTGGCTGGCATATGGCTAAGTATTTTCTGCAAATAGCTTTTTTATTTACTTAACAAATATTTTAGTATTTGATTATGTAAAAGGACAATAACACCACCAGATGTTCCTGATGTTCCTAATAATCGGTGCTGACAGCATCTTGTGAGACCAGAGCTGTTTGTACTATGTGGTTCAGAGAGATGGCCCTCACCTTCCTGCACCGGCACTTGGTACAGGCCAATCAGCAAATGACCTGTAATGCCATTTTTGTCATCAGTCATATGAAAATGCATATAATAAAATCAACTCCAAATAAAGAGCTTTCAATTCCAAATCAAACTATTCCACCACCTCCTGTCATGAACCTCCACTGCATAAATTAAGAAACTTTGTAAAATGTCAACTTCTGCTTTCACAACCATCCCAACACAGCACACGTCCACCTCTTTGATTGCTCCACTAGCCATCGACTCATGCTCAGGTCAGGCACAGGACCCCAGGTGACACAGAGCCCTGGCCAGACCCCAGGTGGATGATATTCCAGTGGTCCTATGACATCTGGATGAGAATAATTTAAGCTTTGGGACCTGCATAGTCTTTCTGTCTCAATTTGCCTAAGGTGCAAATTACTGTATTTCCATTAACCTCAGTTTAAAACCATCTTCTGCTTTGGAAAGAACCACTCATGGAAAATGATACAGAAGTTAAGCTAGCATTTTCCATCTGAATCTGAAAGTATTTCCTTCTTATCACAATCTACCAGGACTCTCTCTCATAAAAAAACTGGAGAAACTTTGCCAAGTTCCCAAAAGGTTAACAAATGCACAAACCAGGTATGAGCATGGTAGCATACTTTCTAATACTCTGTAGCACATTTTGTCATACCAAATGCAAACATTCATAAAAAATTAACACTTCAATATATGGAGTCCTATTGCAACCTCCTGCTGCTGGTTCTCTGCTGAAGAGCAGGACTGTCACTTTTTCTTGACTTGTGAAACAGTTTTCTTGCTCATACAATCCTCTTCATAATTACAGTCTTAATGGAGTCAGCATTGCTCTCCATACTGAAGAGATGAGGAAAATAGGCCTGAGATGACATGACTCACAACAGAGTGCCACAGTAATCAAACTGGGAACAAAGTCCAGCTCTTAGGCATCCTGGACCACTCCTTTCTGGCAGAGAAAAAAATATCATATGGGTTTAATAACCAAAGATTGCCTTCTCTTTTTCTCCTTCAGACTTAAAAGACAAAACAAAACAATCCAAAACAACCCTCAAGTCTATCTTGGAGAAAAAAAAATCTACTCAAGTAAGTTGGGTGATAGTAAATGCACACTAAAAATTATAACCACCATTGTTATCTAAATGCTTGGTCAAATATAATGCAAGAAAAAAACCACTGTCACAAGTGTGACTGATTACCTTTTCCTTCACACAGAGTTTAAGATGGACAGTCATGAGTGATGAAACACAGCATCTGGACAGTCAGTGATAGTGGAAGTCATGGTGTTCTCCTCCATCATCCCCCGAAACAGCTCCATTTCTGGAAGTGTTTCAGAAGAGTCTTCATTCTCTTGGGAATTTTCATTCAGATTTTCAAGATCAACAATATCATCTAAAAAAATAAACAAATTACAAACTGCAGCCAAAGACACCTGAAATTATCTTATGTAGTGTGTCATTTATATTATGTCAGCGTAAAGCATTCTGAGAACAAGCTTTTATTTCCTCAAAACACTTGTGGGTTTGACTCCTAAATGGCCTACAAAATAAAGCTAAATCTTTCAGGTTTGTCTCTGACAGGAAAATTCTCTGTATCTGTGTCTACATTCCCACTCTTATGCTTACTCTCAGCTCTCCAAGAGTATTCTTTTCTTTTCTTTTCAAAACCAGAGAAACTCCTGTCCTATTTAGCAAAACCTATCACCTTCCAGGAAGCTACTACTGTGTATTTGTAATCTCATATTATGAAACTTGCAAAATTCTACTAAACCAATATGAAATCATTGGAACCTTATCCCATAACCTTCACACAGCAGGAATTAATGCATGCAGAAATCCAGAATTTCCCATGGACCCTGATATGTCTTACTGCTCACGTGTGTGATCTATTCTGCTGGCAATTTTTAGTGATCATTACATTTAATTAAGTTGAAGATGATCAAACTTTCAGAAATATATAGTGTATAGAAAGACTTCTTCACAGTAAACATCCTTCTGATCTGGAATGGTGCTAAGTATTGGATTAATTACATATGGGAAACTTTAAAAGGCAAGGAATTGCAGCACTTGCATCAGGAAATGCAGAGTGATGATTCACAGCCTCTGTAGCTCTGCTATGCTGTGTACACACTCAGTGGAGGCAGAGGCTCTTTATCACATCCTAGAGCTTTGTGGACATTCATTGGTGCTGAAAACTTCTGACACATTTCTGCATTAACTATTTTACCTTCTGAACAAGAAGGCTTTTATGCAGTTTTGTTATAACAGTATACACTTACCAGCCAGGGTGTTTCCATCCTGCAATCCATTTGTTTTCTGTTTTTCCTAAAATATTAATAGTATAAATAATAAGTATATGACAAGAGAAATAATTCTTTTCAGAAAGAACAAGGTCCATACTTTATTTCATAATTACTACTTCATCGTATTTCCAGGATTATCTTCATTTCCACTACCAGATACTACAGAGCTCCTTAAATAAAAAACAACCTTCACAAAGCAAGGGCCACAGGAGGAAAAAAAAAACTAACTTGTATGTTTACAGTTTCTAACTAGACAAGTAGAATTAATTTTCCATTAGTCACTCAGAATGGCTTCTCTGCTACAAACTTGGAAGAAGTAGCCATGAAGAAGCTACAGGTAGTGGAGGATGAAATTTGTTCAGATGATGGGAGAAAACCAGAAGAAGGAAAACAACTGGATGATACTAGGTTGTACTTAAGCAACATAGCCCAGGTCAGGACACAAGTATCAAAGAAAATGTTTTGGTTTGTTGGTTTGTGGTGGTGTGGTTTTTCATGTTGGTTTGTTTTTTGCTTTGGGGCTTATTTTACCTCCTTCAACTGCTTTGTATATATTTCTGAAGTTGGATTCTGAAACCTGCCATAGCCTGGAACTGGTTCTATATACCCAAATTAAATATTCAAAAGAGTACAAAGAACATCCATCTCCCTATTGTGGGTATTAAAAACCAGAGCAAATTCACTTGCAAAGCACATCATCTTGCTTATGAGCTGCGGCATTCCTCTTTACATCTGGAATGTTGGAAAGCCTTCTAAAATCCCCTAAAATTCATACCTCCACAGAGGTCTTCCACAGTAAATAGATCATCTTTGAAACTTTCCAGTCAAGAGGAACTATGTAATCATCTGGCAACAAGGATTCTGCAGAAGAAAATATTTTTTTGCAGTTGAGTGCTCAGATCTCTTCATAGCCAAACTGTATCACTGAATTACAGTTTTGCACACACGATAGATCTGTATTTTTTCAAAATCAGCAGATAATTAAATGAGTCAGCACCAAAGTCAGGATTTAGGTTTCCTAGACCTAAGGCCAGTGCATGGGAAGGGGAGGAGTAGAGATTTTTTGTTTCTTTTTTAGGCAAAGGCTTTGTAAGCATTGATCTTCCAGCAGGGTGATTCCTAGGGAGACACGAATGTCTCTTCTTATTGCTGGCTCCAGTTAGACTGCAGTAAATTTGAAAATCACAGATGCTGCATGCAACTCTGATCACCATACCTCTAACTCAACATTATTTAAATGGAAGTACAAAAAATAAAACCATTGGAGATTCCCCCACATGATCTCCTGAAACTAGGCTCAAACAAAACAAGCTTTCAGCTCATAAATTAAACAGAATGCAACTTCAGTAACAACTTTTAACACGTGTAATTATAGGAACTGGTGCAATACCGCTAAAGAAATTACTTTCTAAGATGTTTTAACTCTAACACTGTTTAAGAAGCTGAAAACAGATTTTTGGTAGGAAAACAGTCTAAAGTGTATTCTAGACTCATATGAGAATCATACAAACAAGTCACGCAACTAAATATTTTCTTCATAAATAAGCAGAGACATTTTCTTACCAAAAAAATTTCCCCTGAAATAATTTCAAAAGCAATTAACTGCAATTTCCAGGTTTGTAAATTGCTACAGCTCAAATGCTTAAGTGAATAAATAGCAGCCTTTCAAAATGTAACATGCCACCAAAAAATCCCAAGAACTTGTGAAATTGTAGGAAAATTACAGTCAAATGAGCATGTGACCAGCCTTGTGTAGGCAAGTATACACCATTTTGATGGAAAAAGCCCCAACAAACAGCAGTCACAAGCTGGCAGGGATTCAGATGAATACTGATGTGGGTTTGTATGTCTTAAAGGTTATTTCCAAAGGAAACTCATCTAAACACCAGAGAATTTCACCTGTTACTGACTCAGAGAAGAATGACATTTGGTTCAGCAGCCTACTGAGTGACTCTGAATGCCTGCTTTTTAACTTTTTTGCTGGAAGATCCCTGTTGTCAAGTCATGGTCAACTCCTTCTAAGAGGATGAAATTTAAGATCACAAAGACTCACCAAGTCTGGAAGAGAAAAATGTTTTATATTTAATAGGTGAGGACATCAGAAGTGCTTCTCTGCCCTGTTTCAGCTCTATATGGCAAGTTCTTTGGTGCTTGCTGCCAGATTTAGATAAAGCAGCACTGCTGGTGCATTGGGGACCAAGATAAGTAATGCTGCCAGCGTTGTGCATCACTCTTCTGGCAGGTGGCATTGTTTGTTTTCATTCTAAAAGTTGATAGCAATCTTGAGGTAAGTTAGGGCAGACAAACAGCTGCTCCTCAGTTGTCACTTTAAAATTTTCAAATTAAAATACATGCTTAACTTTAATTTAAAAACAAACAGGTGTAATGGTCTGTGTGCTGAAAAACTGGTCTGTGTTTTTTAATCCTATTTGTTGGGCAAATCAAAATTATTCTTTCTTCACTGACTAAATCTGGACAAAAGAGTTGCAGAACTCAATGCACAGGGAGCACTGATCTTCCAGCAGGGTGATTCCTAGGGAGACACAAATGTCTCTTCTTATTGCTGGCTCCAGTTAGACTGCAGTAAATTTGAAAATCACAGATGCTGCATGCAACTCTGATCACCATACCTCCAACTTAAAATTATTTAAATGGAAGTAAAAAAATATAACCATTGGAGATCTGGAAGGCAAGCACACAACAATGTGACACTTCCTAATCATGCATCATTATAAAGAAGGCATTCACTATGAGAAAATGCACCTTATAAGTTTGATACTCAATTTCAGATTAAATGAGATTTTGGGAAAGATTTTCAACAGTATATAAGCTACATGAAAACACAGGAAAACTTTACTAAAGGAAAAGGAATGCTATTGTATTAACCAGGTGGAATATACAATCAAATATGCAACCTTTAGTTAAGAGCACACATTTTGTACCACGCTTTCATTTCCTTTTGTAATCAACACAGTAGGATGCATTAAAATATTAATAAGAGCTTCATGCTTTGGGTTTAAAGATAGGAAGTTTTTTTTACTAAAGAGACTGCAAATATGAGGCCAAACTTAATGGCATCTTTGAGAGACCAAGTAAGATTTTAGGTAAAAACTAAAATAAAACTATCACCAAAGCAGCAGTGATTCCTTTCAGAAGGATTAGTATTTGATTAATTGGTACCTGGAATAAAAATGAGTATTTAATGATGGTGGGGGTCGGGGTTTTTTTGCGTTTGGGGGAGTGTTTTGGGTTTTGTTTGGTTGTGGTACTGGGGGAGTTTGGGATATTGTAGGAGTAGTAAGAAGTGTATTACCCAGTGGAAGACCTGGAGAGCCAAAGAGCTGCACAAGTTGAAAAGCAAATCCTAATGATAAGGGAAGACCAAGAAAACTACATTTCATATTCAAATCTTGATTATCTTCAAGTTGTGAGGCTTCTGATGGCTCAGGGTCATCTCCTTCATGCATATTTTCACTGCAGCCTGCCAGCATACTAGAATCTTTTAGATATTCAGAAACAACTTTAACAGAAGACAAAATATTTGGTTGGCTATTTGTAGCCTCTGAAGGAATTTGTTCACTCTCATCCTCTCTTTTATCAACTACTTGTTTTTTCTTCTCCTTTGTCGTGGAAACTGCACAAACCCTGTAGGAATATTTTGGCATAGAGGAAGGCTGTCCCAAATTAATATAAGAAATATCATGTAACAAAGCATCGGCACGTGGGCTGGTCAAGGAATAGGTTCCCTTGGTGTCACTGTAAGAAAATTCCTGCAGTGCACAGTCCTGTTCACGTTCCTCTCCACAGTCCTTGCTCAGAAAGTCCTTTTGCTCCACTTCCAAGGCACTTTTTTGGGCAAACCCATTCTTTATTGGGACTTCCTTCTCTCTCTCTGTATTACCAGCAATCTGTCTTGGTAGATTAAACTTTGGTGCCAAGTTGACAATTCTTCTGTATCTTTTCCTCTTTGATGCAATTGGTCCAGCATCACTTCTTGGAACATTCACTTCATTCAAACACTGTATGAAGGTGACCCTGGTTTTCACAAGGAAATCACAGTGCATTTCATCAGCTGGAGATGTCAAGAGACCATTGCTTACTACATTGTTATCCTCTTTGGTTACTGTTCCCTGATGGTTTTCCTTTACCAATCCTCCATCTGACTGACAGAAGTTTAGCTGTGTTGAACTGTTTATCTGAGTCTGTTTCGGTTTCCTCCTTTTGGGGGTCTTTGTTCACCTACAAATTTATCCTCAGAACAAGACAAGAGAGAAAAGTGTGAATCAAAACCCAGCGGCAATTCCTCAGTTAGTAAATTAACTGAAAGAAAAGCCCAGGCACTAGAGTTATTCTCTTTGGCTTTTAATGCACCTTTGTGCTCTGTGTTATTATCAGGCACGATATTGTGTTTGTTTGAAATGGAACATAGAGGCATTTCTTTTTCTTCACCTTTCAAACTTAACAGCCTAGCTTCTGTGTCAGGTTTGCAGGTAGTTTGATACAATTCCAGCTTGCTTTTTGTACTTAACAGTGGCATGCTATAATCTTCGGAGATGCCTTCTGTTTCCTGGATGAAATTTTCATCATTGTTTATTTTCAGGAAATTGCTTCTGCATATAATTTTTCTGTGCCTTTGAGTTGTTTCCTCATCATCAAATGAATTTTTGGTTAGGCTTTCAGTAGAAAAAGCTTTTGCATCTATTAGAAGTGCATTGTCCCTTTCTATAGGCAACTCATCTTTGAATTCATTCTTTGACATCTCTGAGACCTCAGACACAGCAACGACAAACCTTTCCCTTGAAACCACTGCAGCTTCTTGTAGGCTTTCATCATCACCATTAAGATGCTCTTCACAAACTTTTACTGGATCCTCTGGCTCTTCACTGAATGTAGACAATGATTTGCCATTTTCTTCTTCCAAATCATCCTCTTCACTCACTGATGTGCCCTGATCACCTGAATTTGGATGATGAACTGCTCCACCTAACACTTTAGTCATAATTTCTGTGTGATTGTCTTTAACGTTTTTGTTTCTTTGTCTCTTTTTTCTCTGCTTTGCTTTTGCCAACAAGTGCTCAGAGCTCTTCTTTAAAATCTTCTCCCTGTGTGGAAAAGAAAAAAAAAAAAAAAAAATCAGTTAATGGTGTTCAACTCGAAGAGCAGGCACTGTATGTTAATATGACGATCAAACACAGACCATCTGTTTAAAGAGATAAAATCTCAAATGAAACCTTCTATTGCTTAAGAAAATACCCCTTACAATTCAGAAGAAACTGCTGCCTCATTAATACAGCTTTACAAAAAGCATCACAAATCATTACAAGATCAAACAAAATCCTTCTGGATGCCTTTCTGAATGATGTTTGAATAATAAAGACCTACTGCTATTCTGAAACTTCGTTAAATTTCATGCTGAGAAAAAAGGTAGCAAGTGGAGGATATATGTTAAGATGCATTAATATTAAATACACTGTATTTGGAATATACTATATTTAGACAAGGTGGACTCAAATTCAAAACATACTAACCTATTTGCAAAAATGCAAATCATGTACAGTGACTACAGCAGCTCTGACATTTACTGCTCAGAATATCGTGTGGATGCATACTTATTTGGAAAAATTAATTTATATTTTATCAGCAACCAAATAATAAACTACAGAAAAATTAATGCATTTGCAGAGTTATTTACAATTATTTTTGTAGCTCTTTTCAGAACATCTGATTCTCTTTTTTTTTGTTTGTTTGCTTGGTTTTGGTCTGCATTTCTCCCATTCAACAGATGGCAGCCCAAACAGTGACTTCTCTGAAATCTCTATGATAGCCTGTTAGCCAGCCAACCCTGAAATGATCCCACATAAGAAAATCTAGTCCAGAAACTCTAACTCCTCCCTATGCAAATCTTCAGGGAGACATGAGGTTTTCAAAGCTAAATTGGACAGATAAATCTTCAAATCAAACATCTGCTCGTTTTCTGTCATTTCTTCACTTTGTGGAGCCTTTTGTTCAGGATGGCATTTAACATACTGAAGTAAACAAAGCATTAGCTAGAATTAGAGGGTGGAATTAGTTATTTTGTGTTTATTCATATGTAACAAACTGGTTTCAGTGCTGTATTCTGAAATTCTTTAAAGACAAAAGGGGGGCGGGGGTGGCACTGCATACAGAGGGAATGCCAGTCACTAGTAGGCAACCTGGGAACTAAAGGTCACCTATGGAAACCTATCCCTTACCCTTTCTTCATTCTTCAATTTATTATAGTTAGTTTCATATAATTTTTTTCTAATTTAAACTCTGCAAAGCAACCCTCCCTAATTCTCTGAGTGTGGATCAGCTTAGTAGCCTTCTTGGCCTCAGTATAGACACAGAGTCACTTGACTGAATTAGGATTCAAAAGTCTTGGTGCCTTAATATTGCTGCAACAAGCACTATGAACACCCCAAAGGAACTTTTTGTAATGAACACAAATTTTATTGCCCTACAATGGCATTCAGATGAGACATCCTACTAAGAAATGGGATTTACTTCAAATATTGGCATTTTAAGTCCACATGGCACTTCCCACCCCCACCCACCCCCTTCCCCCTCCCCATCCACCCCCTTTCCCTTCCCCACCCCAAATAATGAAAACCGAGTTTCCCTTTTCCAAATCAGTGTATTTTCAATACATTACTTTCTGGCTTAAGCGTATATGTCCATACAACAGATGCTTGAAGTTAGCCAAGACAATATCCACCCTGAATTCTGCTCACAAGACATTTCCTACTCAGCAATGTTCCTTTGTTTTCCTCAAAAAGAGACGTGGGGTGCCAGACAAAGTGTAAGAATTGAATAGATCTTATTTGTCTATTGAATTAAATGAGATAAAAGTGAAGCATCTCCAGTGGTAGTTGGAGAGATTCCTATAGCCCAGATTTGCAGAAATCATATTGTAATCACAGCTATTTCATAAATCCTGATATCAATTGTCTTGTTTGATGATAAAAAGTAATGACTTTAAAGGTATTTTAGACGAGGAAATTCTCTGAAGTTTTTAGAAGCATAAAACTCTTTACCAGTGAAATGGAAAATAAATTCCCCTTTAAAATTTGTTTTTAATAAAGCAGGGACTATAACATCTGACCTGTGCACCAATTCCCAGGAAAAGTTAAATTTTTCACCTAAAGGCCTTTGTGCTGCCTTAACAACTCCACAAAAATGACAACAAAATTGCCCATGTCAGCACAGAAAGGAATGGACTTCTCCAGTCTTGGTATTATTGTAGCTATGCTTTTGGCTAGCACTAACTTCTCACAGATGGAAGTGAACTTCTCTAGAACTCAATCAAGCATGTTTCTGGTGCCTAACTCCTGACACATCCACCAGTGCTTTCAGGACAATGCTGACAGGAACTTTCTTAGGTTAGGATGCTACACCTTTGCAGAAATGAGAGAAAAAATAAACCACTCGGAGCTCAGCACATTTATTTCCTCTCCTTACCATTAACTCTGCACCAGGGAAGAAAACACAGGACAGGAATCTCTTTAGAACAGCAGAAATATATCAACCAAATAATGGGAGAAGAACCTGAATAGTTCAGAGCAACTAATAGCTATTATTGCTTTGAAATTTGCATGTCAAAACAGTAATAAATGCTGATGATTTAGCATACCTGGATATGGTCTTAAACAATTCATAATCAATACAACTACTATGTAATTTCTATCCTTTGGAAACAGGGAGGTTTTATAGCAGTTCAGCGAAATTAGTTTTCTGACGGTTTGGATTTCCTAAAGGAAGGACTAAATAAAAGGATGAACTACTTAAAGTAGCATAATGAGATTTATTATTCTTTACTTTCTCAGGAAAGTTATGTTTTCCAACTGATTCTTATAAAATACTACCCAAATGAAACACTAATTCACTATGATGGCACAGCTACAAATCTCCTGCTTGGGATAGACACGGCATCATGTTAAGGTTTTTTTGCATTTAGTGAAGCAAATTGTCTACTGGTGTTCTTTATTTTTAGCTTACTTCCTCCTCTTTCAGCCCACCTATGTGGCTTTTGAGGAGGTTTCCTCACTGTAAAACCACATGGCACACAAACACTTGAAAAAAAGTCAAGAACCAACATGGAGATTGACTTCTCTTCTTTACAGGGGCATTTGCTAGTGAGCTATTTTTAAACACATACAACACATGAAAAGGTAAAAGAACAGTTACTATTTAAATTTTGCTGTATGTTACACATCCAAAAAAAGTAATAAACAGATCTGAAAAAAAAAACCAACTATCAGTACTTTGTTGAAATAGGAATTCCCTTTCTGTAACAACTCTGAGCCTATCATTTAGACAATATTAAAAGCTTTTTGCCATAACTGTGTACATGTGACTTCAAGGTTGTAACCTACTGCTCAATGTAGCACTGTCCAGATTGCCTGAGAGTCAATGTTCAGATGACTCTCTTCGCTGGAGAAACAAATGCACTCTGATGACTGCCAAGGCAGAACATGCAAAGAAGTCACATTTTGCTGGAAAACAGCAAATCCAGTAAGAGTTGGTTATTTGCAGTGGTAGATCACCCTTTTCTTTTGGTGTTTGAGTTTTTTGTTTGTTTGTGGGTGCTTTTTTAAATGTTGTTTGTTTTTATGAAGCAGACATCAGCCTAGATCACAGGATGTTGAGGGTTGGAAGGGACCTCCAAAGACCATCTAGTCCAAACCCCTGCCAAAGCAGGACCATAGACTCTAGCGCAGGTCACACAGAAACACATTCAGATAGGTCTTGAAAGTCTCCCAGAGAAGGAGACTCCACAACCTCTCTGGGGAACCTGTTCCAGTGTTCTGTGACTCTCACAGTGAAGAAGTTCCTCCTCATGTTGAGGTGGAACTTCTTGTGCTGTAGTTTATATCCATTACCCCTTGTCCTATCACAGGGTGCAACAGAGAAGAGCCTGTCCCCTCCCTCTTGACACCCAGCCCTCAGATAAACATTTATTAAATCCTCTCTCAGTCTTCTCTTTTCCAGACTATAAAGCCCCAGGGCTCTTAGCCTCTCCTCACAGGGCATGTGCTCCAGTCCCTCAATCATCACAGAATCATAATATTCCCTGCTTCTAGGATCTAGGCTGATGTCTGCTTGATATGGAAAAAAAAAGGCTGCAGTCATTGCTGTAATGAAATACGGAGGAACCAATACATTTAAAAAGCAATTCCGTATGTCATTTAGC
Source organism: Picus viridis (assembly GCA_033816785.1). NCBI lineage: Eukaryota > Metazoa > Chordata > Aves > Piciformes > Picidae > Picus > Picus viridis. Next base: position 19,383,567 of record CM066566.1, read on the forward strand.
AATGAGGTATGTGCTTTTCCAGAAATATATGTTGTCATTAATCTCCAAAGTCTCTAGAGTGGGTTTTCAGCATCAAAATTTTAGTGGAGTTGCTTACAGATAGTGACATTTACTGGGATATGCTTCACCTATCTTCAAGTCCAAGTGCATTGCTGAATTCCTTGTGATCTAGCTTTACTTTAGCAAGAAACAGAAATTGAAGTCATTATTTTGGAATAATAATAACAGCAACAATAATAACAATAATATCACAGCACCAGCCTTTTTATTACATATCTTGCCCTCAATACAGAAATGACTGATAAAGATCCAGTTCCTCAAAACCAAATGGAACCTTGGTATTAGGTGATCAAGTAACTGGGAAAAACACATGCAAAATCACTTCTTACCATTATTAGGCTTCCTAAGAGGCGTAATTCCATTAGACAGCTGAGCACCTAACTTTGCACTTTACAGTTGCTGAAGGAGCAGTATTAGTCACTCCTTCCTACTTTGTTACAGATGTTGCCCTTGCACTTCTGCTGTCATTTGCAGGCTCTACCACCCTCCTTGTGGGGAGATACACAGGCCTGAGCCAGCACCACATGGAAGCAAGTGCTTGCTTTGTTGTTCAGCTGATTCAGCATACCAAAGCAGTTAAGTAAAATAAGGGTCTAGCTATGACAGCAAGGTGACTACTTTTGCAAGCAACATGTTAGGTTGCCTCACAGTCCATCCTAAGGAAATTCACCATTAATGCTCCTCACTCCAAACCACAGAAGGTCCTACTAATCGGATTCCATCTGAAGTAACTCAGCATTTATTATTCTTTTGTCTCTCAACAGGATTGCCAGTGAGATTTAAACACTCACATTCATGAAAGAACATTATTCTGTCACAATGCTCAAAGAGCTACTCCAATGTGTCATCATTTCTATAGGATGGATCCATATACAGTTCTGGGCAATGTATAATCAGCCACCAGCATGCTGCTCTGTTATAGTCCAGAAACAAGAGACAGTGATCTAGAGAGTACACAGAGACTACCATACAATAGGCTAAAATCAAAGCATACCTTGAAAAGCTGTTCATTTAAACAAATACATGGCAAAGTGCAACCACTTAACTTTTCAAAGTGAAACACCAAAGAACCAAATAAAAACCCCAGCCAATCAAGCCACCAAACCCCTCAAGTTCCTGAGGCGCTAGTAGCAGCAATTCAATTTCAAATGACAGTCCATTCACTCAACAAGATATTTCAGATGAAGTGATCTGAGTCATCTTTTTCCTGCCTGGCTCATGAAAGTCATAAATACTTTCTAAACCCTAAAATCTCCTATTTTGTCTCCTTTGTCATAGCATATGTTAATCAATCCTGAATATACTGATTGATACATACATTTGTACACACTGAATATACTTGTGCCCAGTATGAAACATCTACTTCCTGAACAAGTGAAACAACTCAAGCTGCTTTCAACTTCACTTTGGTGCCACAAATAGCTCACCTGACACCATTCAAAATTCTGACCAGGAAAGAAAAACAAAAGAAACAAAACCAAACCTCAGCAACAGAGGTACTGATGAATGCTAACAGACAGAGAAACCATCTTTTGTTTAACTGCATTGCTTTGCACTACTAAGTATGGATCAATGTTAAAAAGCAGGTTAAGAAGCAGAAAGGACAAAGCAAAATGCTACAAGTGAGCTGAGTCTATCTTAAGGGGAGAAGAAATTGCAGCTCCATCATCAGCCTTCTTACCACAAAGGCTCACAGAATCAATAAATTCTGTCAGTGTTTAGTCTTTTGAAGAGAACATGATGGACACAGATGCTAATGTTATGCACTGGAAGTACAGTATGAATCATCTTATCAAGTTTGATGACATCAGTTCTATTATGTCTCAAGCCTGAAGACAGACTGATTGAAATGAACCACAGCAGACAAGAAACATGCTGCTTTGTGAAGTAGTTTGGAGAAAGAGGAACTAGTCAAATCTGCACTAGTTAATAAAATTTGGTGTAACCTGCTGTGCAGCAGTGCTCCTTAACTCTCTATTGACATAAAGACATTTCTATACAAGATTTTAAGGAACATTTGAAAAAATCTGTACCAGACCAGAAAAATCCACCTTCCCAAGCTATGAACAGGCTCAGTACTTCAATAACCTCTGGATAAACTATATAGCATTGCTGCATAGGTGGATATGAAGCAATTGGTTCTCAATAAATCCAAAGTACTCTCCTATCAGCAACACTAGAGCACACTTTGTACACACTACATCTTATGAAGATGATGGTCCAGGTTGAGAAGAATGAAGCACACTGGTGAAGACTGCAAATGACCAGACAAACCACAGCGCCCACTGCAAACGCAAAGCCCATGAGTGTAATGGCCAGTTCACAGCTATTGAAAAAACAGACAAACTGTAATAGTTACTTCTAAAATCTCAACTTCTTCCTTTCCAAACGGAGTTGTTCTTACAGATAGAACATAGTGTTTCACGTATATATAATCTAATCAGTTCAAATACGAGGCAGAATTGAATCTCAGTGGATCCTCAATTTTAGGAGAGATAGTTGGCATTCACAAATGAAACACCTCATAATCCAGTAGTCAGCTCTTCACCCTTACAAGCTACTGCTTTCCAGGCATCTGCAACTTCACTCAAGAACCTCTAGGTAAGCAAAAGCAGAGTTACTGAAGCTCTCAAGAGGTTGTGGAATTATTTCCAAAAAATGTGATCCACAAATAAAGCAGACTTTCCAGATCCAAGCTCCTAAAAAATATTGTGTAGTTAGGCCACTGGAAAGTCTATACTTTAAATAAGTGAATAACCAACCATTTAAAGCAGAAAAAAAAAGAGAACTACTTATTATATCATCCTAGTACTTGAACACAGAGATGATCGCCATCAAAACAGAATATAGAGCTAAGCAAGGTTTTAAAAGTCAAAATTAGATTTCTGGGATGAAGTGTTGGCCTTTCTTGCCATGCGCATTCACACACAAAACAAAGGTAAAATGAACTTTGAGATAAGACACAAGGCAAAATCAAACTGAAGAAAAATATGGGTGGCAGTGTAAGGAAGCAACACAGGAACAATGAGAGGAGAATGGAACATTTAGTTGCATGCAATAAGCTGCTTTCTGTTAGCAGCTTTCAATGATAGATAGATTTTAGCTGCATTTAAAATAGATTCAATCAACAAAATCATAACAGACATGTTATCACAAACTGTAATTCTGAAAACAGGGGTACCAAGAAGATGCTGCAAACTTAATCAGGGTAAGAATAAATGGAATGAAGAAAAATACATTGTATAACAGAAAATATTACTTTTGGTATAACAAGAAAAAAAAAAAACAGTTAAAAAAGACAGCCTGGGAAGAGGAGGGATTACATATACTCCATTTTAAAATCATCACCGGTTTGAATTGAGGCATTAAAAAAAAAAAAAGAAATGAAGAATAAAGTGATGCTCTCCACACAAGTTTGTAGTTCAAGGAACAAAAGGAAAGGGAGAGATTAATCTAGAGTTATGAACACAACTGAACACACAGGACTCAGATCAGACATACGAGAAAGATGCAGCTCAAGAAAAAGAAAAAAAGGGAGGGAAACAGAGGGAAATGTTACAAGAAGGAAACAGTAAAGAAAACAGTATCACAAAACATTTAGTAACCAGCCTCTAACTGAGATAACAGCAACATTAAAATTCAAATATTTGGAATCACAGAATCACAGAATGTTAGGGGTTGGAATCGACCTTGAAAGATCAGCTAGTCCAACTCCCCTGTAGACATTGTTGCTATTCAGTGCATGTGCTCCAGGTATTGTGCTCATCCTATGCATCTCAAATGCTATATGAAATACTGGGAGCTACACAGTGTTCAATTATAATGTGCATTCTCTAGAAGGTATTACAGCTTTTTCAGCAAGCCTCAGTACTTTGTCATACTGGCATCCAACTTTTAGTAACAATTTCTATGTAATAATCTTTGGTATTCACTCATTTCCCTTTTCCTTCTTTGACCAAAAAGACTAGACATACACAAAATAAATGCTGAATTATCCCTTAAAGATGATTAGTTTTTACCGAACAGCCCTGTATTATTCCTAGAGTGTTGGATGAATGGATGCAGAAAACTGTCTTTTGGTTAGCAGTGTAGTAAGTGTCAATAAAGTCTGTCTTTGGACAGAAAGTAAAAAATTACTTCAGAGAAACACTAATACACACCTGTATTTTCTAAGTCTGGAAAGACAATACAATTAACGAGACAAGTGGTCATGGACACTGCTGGAGGGAGAAAACGGGATCAGCTTAAAGTGTGTCAGGAACCTGTGAGCAACTCTGGCAATACAGCTATGAAGCAAGGTAACCAGAATAAATGGTACAGCCAATTTTACTGCTACAGTTAAAGCCAGAAACTTAGTGCCCATGTGAGAAGAGAAGGAGAATCACAGACTGTGTCTATTAATGCAAGCCTGCCTGACACTCTGAAACCAGGCCACAATTATGTTGGTGTTTTAAAAATCTCCTCTGATACGTGAGAGCTTACCAAGTCTTTTGATATTCTAGACACTAGTCTCACTGTATTTGTTAGAATAATTTGTCAGACAGGGCCTCTGGAGATCATATGGTCCAAGCTCTGCTCAATGCAATACTAACCAAGATCTCTGATTTCTGGGTGCCTTGCCCAAAGAACTTCTGAATACTCCAAGGATGGAAATCAGACAACCTAGTATCTAACAGGATTTTCCCATGTTGCATCTCTGTTCTTTGCTTCTGGAGCCTGATCCACTTTTATACCCTCCCATTAGTAGGTGAAAACAGCATTAAGCTGTCTTAGCCAGACTTTCTTTTCTTAAGGCTGAACAATCAGTTTATCCCAGCTTCTCCTCGTGTATCAGGTGCTCCAGGCCCTGACTGCTCTCTGCTCAGTTCACTCCAATGTCACACTTCACTTGTTCCAGTGAGGTCAAAGCTTCACATTCTCACCAAAGGCACCACAAACTAACCAGCTGAAAGACAAACTCCATTAATCTCCTTACAGCTCAATTCCCTACAAAGCAGTAGAAAGTCAAACTACAGTCAGAGCTGCAAATGAAGCTCAAATATGTATACCTGTCATGCTTCGGGTAAAAGATCTGATGTCTACACTTTTGCTGCCAAGATCCCTGTAAAGCAGTGTATTCATCTTACATGCAGTACAAAGAAGCTATCAAGAAAAATTATAAATGGGGGGTGGGGAAGTAAATTATCAGTTCACTCTTAATCAGGTTCATGAGCCTCCAGAAACTCTTCATGGTTAGGAGCAAGATATGGGAGAAGCTGTACAGTAACTTACAAACTTATAACCTAGAGTACACATTACCAAAACCTATAGCTGCTGAGTAAAGAAAAAGAACCAGTTATTAGAAGGATCATGAATAAAAAAAATAGCCAAACAGCATTATAGGCCCACGAGTGATTTGTAAATGATACAATAAACCCCTCAGAAAAACACACATTTATTCAGCCAGCAAAGCAGCACTTCTCAGTCTGTTAGCACTTTAAGAGATCTACTAAATGTCTGGGTTTTTTTTAATCAGTAGGGTTAGATAACGTGCAAGCACATTGCAAAAAATTGGCTCATAAAATATTTTTCTTCTATGCTTTCATAAAATCCTGGAATATTTATACAGTTAGTATCAGGAAAACATTTTGAAAGGATAAGCAGGATGATCCATGCAATGATAAAGCAATTAGTCTGTTACCAGTCTGAGGGACCACAAAAGAGAAGATGTATTTGATTAACATCTCAAAAAAGATAAATATTTAACGTTACTAAAAAGATGGCAAGCACAACTGCAAATCAATTACTTCATGGCTACAGTATCTTCTGACCTGACACAACAGGATATTGCTACAACTGCTCTGCCAGCAAGGTACAAATTAAACGGTCAAGGACTGCCTGCGTACTGGAGAAACAAAGAGGTGGCATTATCAGCTAAAAGCAAACTGCAAAGATCCATTCCAGAAGCAATAGTTCAATGCTTTTATCTTAAATCTAGGACACTGACAGTCTATCTTAAGCAAAAAACACCACTTGCTACTTCTCCAAATCAATTAGACAAATTTCAGATGATCCCACCTTGACTAACTCTGTCACTATATTCTAAATATTTAAAAAAAGATGAGCTGTGTTTTCACGTATTTCTCTATGACCTCAAGGTAAGTCAATTTACAGCTAATTTCAGCCAATTCACCTATAAAAAGAAGAAAAAAACCCAACCCCAAACTAACTGATGTAAAAGTATTCTCACCTAGGAAATCACTACAGAGCGTCAGACTCTACTTGTATTTAAAACAGATTAGAACATAAAACATTGAAAAGTGTCACTGTAGAAACACTATAGTGATATGTTTCCATATCCGACCGTATGAAACACCTGCTCAGTCTTTTACACTGAGTACTGAAATTTTATGAACTGCATTTCCACACACTGTCTTCTCTCTGCTCTTTACTGGAAATTGCAATGGCAAAGAATGTTAGAAGGGACCTCGAGAGCCCATCTAGTCCAACCCCATTCTGTTCTTTTGTATGGGAACTCCTCAGTTCTCAACACACACATAGTCACCTCATCTGTATGATGCTCCATCACAGAAGGAAAAACATTTCTTCCAGAAAAACTTGATTGCTAGGAGGAAGCAGCAGTTAAACTACAAGTATCACACAGAAATGTGAAAATCAACAAATATTTTCTACTTCATTGAAAATGAATCCTTCCAGTCAGGACAAAAATACATCAGGAAAAACAGAAAAAACCCACAAAAGATAATAAAATATAAATGTTATGGGTTGCATCTCACCTAGACAAAGCCTGTCAGTTGTCTAGTAGCAGAAAAATAATGGAAAACTACTGTCTCTGCAAGAAAGTTTCAAGAGGTAGATGACATAAGACAAAATCTTGACCATAGCAAACTATATTAAAATGCATCTAAAAAGGACAGGACAAGATGATGATACAAGATGATGGTACAAGAACAAGACAGAATTCCTTACAGGAGATTATTAAACATCATATGTTAAAAAATAAAAGGTACATTGTTTTGGTTTAACTCCAGCTGACATCTCAGCCCCACACAGTTGTTCACTCATTCCCTGCCAGTGGGATGGGGGAAGAGAATCAGAAAAGTGAGAAAATTCATGCATTTAGATACAGACAGTTTTAACAGGTAAGGCAACGGCCATGCATACAAGCAAAGCAAAACAATGAAATTTATTCACCCCTCTCCATCAGCAGCGAGCTGTTCAGCCATCTTCAGGAAAGCAGGGCTCCACCACTAGGAATGGCTACTCGGCAAGACAAATGCCATCACTCCAAACATCCTTCCCCTTCCCTCTTCTTCCTCCAGCTTTGTATGTTGAGCATGACATCATATGATATGGAACATCCCTTTGGTTACTTGGGGTCAGCTGTCCTAAACGTGTCCCCTCCCAGCTTCTTACATGTCCTCAACCCCCTTACTAGTGGGGAGGTGTGAGAAGCAGAAAAGGCTTTGAATCTATGCAAGCACCGCTCAGCAGTAACAAAAACATCTCTGTATTATCAACACTGTTTTGATCATAAATCCAAAACATAGCCCCACAGCAGCTACTACAAAGAAAATTAACTCTATCCCAGCCAAAACCAGCACACAAGTCTTTCAGGTTTGGTTCTGTGGATTTTGGGATGAGGTTATTTTCTTATTTTGTTAGGGTTTGTTGATTTCCTTGTTTGTGGTTTGGGTTTGCCTTTTTTGTTTGTTTTTTTTTTTTTTTTTTTTTCCAAACCAAAGGCAACACTGTATCATCCAGGACAATGCTGCTGGAAACTTTTGGTAACTCAGGAAGTAAAATACCCAAACAGCAGCAGTTTACATGAAGCAGTAAAACTAGAACTACTTTTCTACATTTTTTTATAGCAACATGCAATCCTTTACAGCTGATATCACTGTATCAACCAAATTATGGATGTTCTGCAAATTCTCATTTAAATTTCATGCTTAGAAGAGTAGGATGTTAAAACTGCAGCAGAGTGTCTTAACTATTCTGTTTACGTGTACTTACCAAACATCTCACTATTTTGAAGTATGCAGCAGATACTCAGAATTTCCATTTGTTACATTGAGGTTCTATGCATTAGTTAAATTACCTCCCCCACCCCAAAATAAATATCTGATACTATTAATTCAGGAAATGTGATCATCAGCAGGTGTGCTGCATAAAAATTAAGTCATAATAAAAATATTTAGATCTCCAGTCTGAACACTGAGTTCTTGCATTTCTTGTACGTATTTTTTGACAAAATTAGTCACTTCCCTCATTTGTGAGGGGAGCAGGGAAAAAATTAAATATCTGCAGCATGTATTTTACATAATTTGTTTTTATTTTTACATACAAATATTGTAGCATAAAAGCAAGTTCTGTCCATGACCGTGATGGTCATACCCTCATGGATTATTAATATGAAACAAAAAAGTGTTACAAAGACAGTAATTCCTTTGTGTCTTTGCCATAACTCCATGTGTCTTCACCCACCATGTCACTGTACCTACCTTGCAATACAGTTTTACAGACTAAGCAGCTTGCAAGGAATGTTGATAGCACTCCTCTCTTATTATGTGTCCTTTGCACACTGCAAGGCTATTATTGGTCAACATGCCCTGCATATTAACAATACTCACCGTTCACCAATAATTTATTAATAACACCAAAAAATGATGCACTGCTTTAAAAAGTATGAATTCATATCTATTTAAACACAAATTTCAGTTAAAGATAACTTAAATATCAATTAAAGTACCAAAAGATACCATAACATTTTCAGTATCAGCCCTTTTCTGTCATACCTTAGCACACTGTGTGAATATTACATAAAGCTTCAACAAATGTTATCACTTTATTAAGACTTAAAGTAATATAGAGTAGATAAAACGAGTCTTTCTAAAACCTTTCTATCTTCTTCCCATCTGAAACAGGCATGTTTAAATATAAAAGGTTAGGTTAATTAAAGTATTACTGACTATTTACAATGATTTCCATGATTCTTTTGAGATATGTCAAAAGAACAAAAACGCAGCAATGTAACTTGTATGAATAACAGACGATGAGCAAAGGCAGTATCGTTTCAGAGCTTCCTTTTTATCTGTACACATAAATATTAACAACTCATGCACTATTGAAGAAATTTAAACCATTTTTCAAATAAAACAAGTACTAAAATGTGAAACTGCACACAAATTCTTATGATTAATAGGCTCTGTTATGAAAATGTTATTGCAGATATACATTAAACTGTACAAATTTAGATTTGCACAATAGGTGTAGAAAAGCACAGAAAGATCCTTCTATTATATACCTGGATTTTCAGCTGTCATGGTAGTCAGTCATTAAACATGAAATATTTTTTAGGGCTTATTAGACAACTGTCTATTAGTTAAAAAAAAAAATGTTCTGGAATTTTCAAAATTCTGATGGCTACTACACCAAGTTAGTAGTAGAAAAACAAGAACATTCTTTTAGCTACGTACTTCTTGACAGAGCTTACTATTCAGAATTTACTCATTTGGTGTATAAGGAAATAAAATGCAGTTAAACTTGCAGATCAGTTATTTCAGCTAGCAGGTTTGTAAAATTGTTCATCTGCATGAAATCCTACAAACATGAAAATAACAAAAACTGTTGCACTGAACTACTAAAACAACACTGGAGACAAATACATTTCATTACTACAACAGGATGTTAAAAAGGAAACTGAAAACGTATAAATCCACCCGTTTTAAGAGAAAAAGGGCAACAAATTAGTCAATCTCCATGCTGGCTCATTCTTTGTTAAACACATTACATGGGCTGTGCCAAAATTAGAAATGCAATATGGTTTTACAGATTTATATGCACCATTTATATTAAATTGATGCACCCCAGCTGTGGACTGGGACTTGTTTTAAAACTTCATTTTTATCCTAAATGAAAGAAATTGACATAGACATAGCTGTTTCTTAGTAATGAAATTCAGTCTTTTTCAGTCAGCACAGAAAGGACAGTGGCATGCCACCATCATCATAGTTTATATACTACCACTGAGAACAAACAAATGAAAAAATAATTCAGATAGCACACTTTAAGGCTGGTGAATACTCTATTGGCATAATGCCACTTCAGCTTGGAGACAAAAAAAAAAACCCTCAACACCACAACTGAAAGTAGAAAATACAGGCCAAAACTTTGCCAGTTGCCAATACATGCCAAATAGAACGGAAGAATAATCCAGGACATAAAAAAATCTCCTAAAATATGAGAAGACTAAATGGCAGTCATTAGAATGGGCTAGAACATAAAACCCCTCCTCTTCTGGGGCTTCAACTCTCTTTTAAAAGATATCTAATATGATCTCTTCTTTTAAAAAACAACTGCTTAGCAGTTAGTTGATATATGACAACATCATTGTCTTTGGTTTATGAAGACTCTGCTATATGTCATACTGTACTATTACATCTTTTGCTAAAATCACAGCTACTACAACTCTAATAAATAAAGTTTTAAAAAAACATTTAACGGACAATTTTATTTACATGTAAGTTTGTTAATGGAAAAACCTTCAGAAGAATATGGTCGTGAAAAAGGCCTATTCAAAACAAAGAAGATCCACTACTTTATTGGAGGTGATGATATGTTTAAGAAGGGCAAGGAACAGATTTTTATTAACTGACTGCAACTGTGTTATCGGCTACTGGAAATACTGAAAGAATTCCACAAGTCTGTATTGCCTCCCCACCTATGTCTTCGCTGCAGAGGTGGCCTTTGAGTGTTTTTGTGGGGAGGTACCACTGAATTCATGACAATAGGTATGGATATTGGATATTCATATCGTTCCAACATCTGAGCAATCTTCTCACGAGTGACCCCATGTTTATTCCTCCTAAAAAAATAAAAATTTAAATAAATTGTCTGGTATGTTTATGGTCTTTAAGACAAAGAAAAAACTTCTAATTCCACAGTATTTTGTCTGCTTTTCATATTTGAAATTTCATTTTCATTACACTGTTTCCTCATTCTCTCAGTATTCAACTTGTGTTAAGGTTTGCATTTCAACAATTCACTATTGCATACATTCAATAACAGAAAACAACACAATCATTCTTCATCATACAGAAATGTGACATTATTCACCAGGGCTATGTATCTAAATAACCCTAGAAAGAGTTTTGAGATGTTAAATGGCATACTAGATAATGAGGGATTATATTACAGACTACTAGTTACAAAAAGCAATGTTCAAACTGGCATAAAAAAAATTAAACTACATGGTTTACAGACTTAATGACAGAATATTTTCTTATTAATAAAACAAGCAGCAATTTCGGTTTTGAACTATAACAGCATACTCATGATACCTTGATCTACTAGATCTTACTGATACCAAAACACATATAAGGGAAGAGGGGCCAAAAGTTGTTATCATATTCTTTCAGTGTTTAGTAAACAGTTACTTTCAGTGACAGCTTCACCTATTAAGAAACATTGTAATGTCTCTATCTCCTTAGTATCTGTGGAATAGGATCCTAAAATCCCTATAGGCAGAAAATTTTGGTCTCTGTCAAAAGCAAAACCTGGAGACTCATGCACAAACCAAGTGTCAGAGAACTGCCAGCACTGTAACAGAAATGAATCTAAAAGAACAGATATGAAACACAAATGAAATGTTTCAAAATGTACCCAGTACAGCTCCAAGAACACTTGGAATAATTTCCAAGTTGTATGAATAGGGAATAGATGCCTGCACCTTTGTGCTTTCTGCCAGGGACAGAAGAGGCATGGGCCTCCTTGCCAACTTGCTCAGCTCCATAGGGGAGGAATCAGTACTGGGAACAAACAGGCCACACGAGAAAGAGAATATGCTATACAGAAATACTTAGAAATACTGATTTCCTGCCCTCCCCCTAAACCTGCAGATATTATTAGAAGAAAAAAGTGCATCAAGTTGATGAGGTTTTAAACCATGCTGCAGGTGGCACATTAATTTTACATTCAGGCTGGAAGAAGAATTATTATCTCAGAAGTATTCAGAATTATGTTGGCTCCATAAGGTTTATTTTATCACCTTCTCTCTGTGAAGAAGAAGCTTAAGTAGAGTACTTCTCTCATATACTCTTCTCTGAGACACATCAGGGGATAGAGTGATCATTACAAGTGGCTCATTGCTTAAATGCTTCTAGTATCTACATTGTGCTAAAGAAGTCCAGGAGAAGTAGCATGTTGAACTTACCACTTAACAAGTCTTAACAGTTTTTACTTTATTCACAATTGTAAACAAGGTTAATGGTAGATAAAAACCAAACCTCCTAGAAATATTCTACAAAGCACTTGGCTAGCACTTTCTAGTACTCCTAGAAAAAGATGAAAGCTCAAGTGCTCTGTGAGTAAATGCACACTCACCCACAACTGAATGATTTGTGTATAAGCACTCCATAAATGAGCAAGTACTTTTCTTTAAAGAACTAGGCAGGATAATAAAATCACCACCAGCAAAATTGAATCTATCACAGAAATTAATTTAGAAAAGGAAACAAATCTGCTGTATAGTGTTATTTAATACTAGGATCTCTTCTTCAGGAATATTTTCACTCATCCTTTGACAGCTTGGCTATGCTGAAAGAGCACAAAGCCATCTATCCTTAACCAAAGCAGACCTACCAACAAAAGCTCCAAATAGATAGTTATGCTTTGGAAGCTGGTTTTGCTTGGAAGAACACAGGATCTATTGATTAAAGCCAACTTCTATCACTATTAAATGCTCCTACATCAGATCTTACATACCAATTGTGACCGGTTTAGGCTGTGCCTTTAAGAAAGAGACACTTTCTGAACACTCTGGGCGAATATTTTGATATTAGAATGAAAACAAGAGATATGCTAATTCAATTTCATTGGTGGGACCCAGTTGTAGTTTTTTTTTGTTTAGTCTTTCAGTCAGGGAGTCAGTCAGGTAGTCGTCTTCTTCTTCCCCCTGTGCTGTGAGCTGGCTCGTTTCTCTCTATGATTCCTTCTAACCAGATAAGAAAACTAACTTTTGCATTCGCTTTGAGCTTTAACAAAGTTTTCCCCTTTTAATTACCTTCCTTTCTCTCTCTCTTTCTAACCCTTTTGGGAAAAAGGGGAGGTAGGGAGGGAGAAGGGGGGAAAAGGCCGAACCCCCTGGCCGCAGGGGGGTTGGGGAAAGGTTTCCTGTATTACATACATTGCTGTATATTTCTGTATATATTGTAAATATTGTATATTTTTGTACATATTCATTGCATTCCATATCTGCTTGTAAAATACAGCTTTCATCTGCTTCTCCGGCTGAGTTAGCTGTGGAATTCTTTTGTGTGTGGGGGGGAACCTTCCTACTCCACCACATATTTTTTAATTGGCGCCCAACGTGGGGCTCGAACCCACGACCCTGAGATTAAGAGTCTCATGCTCTACTGACTGAGCCACAGTTCCCCCCGACTGAACCTCTGTATGATGTGACTCGAAAGAGAAACCATTTCCACTGGGGACCTAAACAACAAGCAGCCTTTGACCAGATAAAGCAAGAGGTAGTGCAAGCAATGGGTCTGGGACCTGTCCGAGATGGTCCAGACATTAAGAACATTTTGTACACGGCTGCAAGTGACAATGGTCCAACCTGGTGCTTGTGGCAAAGAGCTCCAGGTGAGACGCGTGGACAACCTCTTGGTTTCTGGAGTCGAGGTTACAGAGGTTCAGAGGCTAATTATACTCCAGCAGAGAAAGAGATTCTAGCTGCCTATGAAGGAGTAAAAGCAGCTTCTGAAGTAATTGGAACTGAATCACAACTTCTCTTAGCTCCCAGATTACCAGTTTTGAATTGGATGTTCAAAGGCAAAGGTTCCACACCACATCATGCAACAGATTCCACCTGGTCTAAGTGGATGGCTCTGATAACACAGAGAGCTCGAATGGGAAATCTTGAAAGACCTGGTCTGGTGGAGGTGATCTCAAGTTGGCCTGAAGGTACCAACTGTACCAAACCTCCAGAGGAGAGAGTGACTCGTGCCGAGGAAGCTCCTCCTTACAATGACCTTTCTGATGACGAAAAGAGATATGCTTTGTTCACAGACGGTTCCTGTCGTCTTGTCGGGAACAAGCGAAGGTGGAAGTCTGCAGTGTGGAGTCCAACACGCCGAGTTGCAGAGGCAAAGGATGGAGAAGGAGAATCCAGTCAATTCGCAGAGGTAAAAGCTGTCCAGCTAGCTCTCGACGTAGCTGAACGTGAGAGATGGCCAAAGCTTTATCTCTACACCGACTCATGGATGGTAGCCAATGCTCTGTGGGGTTGGCTAAAGAACTGGAAAAAGAGCGGTTGGCAGAGGAAAGGAAAGGCCATTTGGGCAGCTGACCTGTGGCAGGACATTGCGGATCGAATCGAGAGAATTCCAGTGAAGGTGAGACACATTGATGCTCACATTCCTAAGAGCAAAGCTACTGAGGAACAGCAACACAACCATCAAGCAGATCTAGCTGCAAGAGTTTCTCCAGTAGACATGGACTCTGATCTTGATCTCGACTGGAAACACCGAGGTGAGATATTCTTAGCTCGGTGGGCTCACGATTCGTCAGGACATCAAGGCAGAGATGCAACCTACCAGTGGGCACGTGACTCCAATATACTGGCAAATTAATCCTGTGTAGGCCATGACTACCCAAAATACAGCAAATGTTTAATGAAGTCAGTATCAAACTGCAGTCTTATGATTACACCAAAGGAAGAAGGATTAAGCATGTTTGCACTTCAACTCTGTGAAGTTACACAGTGGGTAGCTTTTTTAAAATTAAACCAAGACCCACCACAAAATACAAGTATATTTATATAAAGGTCTAAATGCTGTGCAAGAAGTCTTGAGCACTATTGCAAGACACAATTGTGGAATCAAGATGTTTTCACAGAAATTATGTGTGCAAACCTAAACTAAAATCAAAATCATTCATGACTGCATGACTGACTCCAAAGATAATCTGTACCTTCACAGGCACACTGGGAGAGAATGCCACTGAAATCTATCCCATACCAAAACACCTGTCATGTTCTTGACATCAAGAATTCACACAGTATTGATCTGGAGAGCCTTTTCACAGATCTCTCATACTAAGTAGTGGCAGGAACAACTCTGCAAAAATACTATCCAGAAGTGCACCAGACTTCTAGAATATCAATATATTGTATCACTTGATAACACTAACAACGTAGACAGCACTGCACAAAATAAATACATCAGGATTATGTACCCAAAACGTAAGAAAAGTCTTTTGCTAATCAGAATAAAAGGTAGTGCATCTTTTGTTCCAACTACCAGAAACGGTGTGTCTTAAGTGATTCTCTTTAGGAGAGAATTAAAATGCATGACTCCAGAGAGTTAATAAAATTATCTTATTATTAGCGTAGTATTGGACCAGGTAAGGCACTAAATGTTGACTTTAACATTCATAATGGGAATCCCAGAACTACAATAACATCTGCATCATTATCTATTTCCCAAACACACAAATATAGAAGAAGAAAAAATAAAAATCAACCAACATAAAAACTGAGCTCTCTCCCCAAGCAACTGAAAACCAAAATGAAACCTCACATCATCACCTTTTGTAACTTTCCAAAAAAATGAGTTTACAGACAACGGGCCTCTATTAAAATACCAAAGCAACAGGAGCTGCTAAAACATTTCTAGGAAGTTCCTGACAACTCACAGCAGCACTTCACAGTTTAAAGAGTTTTCCTTTTGTTTCAGATTAGAAACTTTATTCCTACAATTAATGACTGGACAATGTAATTCAATGATAACAATACTGTGTGTTGTTTATCCTGCTATGTGTTAAGATGACATGAAAGCACGAACTTTCCTGGAAAATTAGTCTGTCTCATGTAATGCAAATCTCACACTGAACATCTTAGAAAAGCCTGATTACTAAGGAAGCTTTCTAACTTGGCTGTGCTGCACCCCAAACTAAAAAAAAACAACTTATTAGAAGCCTTCCTAGAGAGAGAGGACTCCATCTCTAAAAATAAGTTAGAGGTAGCTTAAAAGCAAAGGTGAAAACTTTAAAAGATTTATAAACACAATAAAATCTAAGTCAATAATTTAAGTATTATACACATATCTTATCCATTGTAAGGGCTACTTTACAAAGCCGAAACAATTATAAACCAAGGCAGCTGGAAGCATGTAAAATGCAGAACAGTGAGGGAACAACTTGTAGTGCAATACTGCCAAACAATTAAATAGCCCTAAGTTTGTTTGATACTTCACAAAATCCTAAAGAAGAAACATCTGAGACAAAAAAAGGCATTAACGGCTTTCCAGACACTCCCAAATCCCAGAAGTCTAATGACCTACGTCCAACAGTACTCTATGTCTATAAAGTAGACAAAGCAAAGCATTTATACTGATGCACTCCTTAGAGAATGTGTAATTTCTTTTTGTCTTCTACCAATTTCTTGCTGTCAGCATTTTGTAGCAAAAAATGTCTCAAAAAATTATTTGCTTTAATAGCAGCAATTCTTACGAGGGTCAATAATTTTTCTCAAAAAAGATTAATAATATTAATATTTTAGGGTCAGCTATACAGTACATCTATTTGTGTGTATGTTCATAACATTTCTAGTCCAAGGTATATAAAAAATGCCTATTTAAATAAAATATTTTTTACATTAGTAGTTAAACATTTACAAAAATAAGACACTGAATAGACTATAACATACTGCACATGTATTTGTGTGCATATTTTTCTGTTTGTCTCTCTACATAAGCACAATGATTTCTGTAGTATAAACCTTACTTTTCTAATTCTTCAGGATCAAACTTCCACCAAGTATCTGGCTCATGGAACTCCACTCTGTACCCCTTTTCTAGAGCCTGCAGGAAGCAAAGAAAAACGTGTGATATGTGTATCATCAGTACACAAAATGTAACAGCAAGTTTACAGACCAGTATAATAAACAGTTGTAGTTAACTCTGCAGTGGTAGCATGTTGAATTTGACCTGCCCCCAACCTGCCTTAGCATTCATTCCAAGCTAAGTAGATTAGATCAAATCAGCCTTTAATCTGGTCTGAACTATTTGCCGTATCAATTACTGACCATATCAGTAAGCACTCTCTCTTACGAAACTTGAGTAAGCAAAAATCCTTCTGGACCAAACAGACCAACATATGAAATATGAAAGTAAGTTTGAAAAGTTGTAACAGATGATACAATCGCACACCAAACCTACCACTTCCACATATGGCTTCATTTCCCAGGCTTGAGTATTAGTGTTGTCTATTATAACTGGAGATATTCCCTGCTCCATTGCTTCCTTTGCTGCAATGAAAAACAGTGCAATTTAATAAATAACTATGTAACTACATCAAAATGGTATATGTAAGTCATGGATTCCAGATGTGCATTGCACTAATTTGGTCTGACAGAAACACACTATTTAAAGAAAAGGAATAAAAGTACTGAAAGGTAGAGACAGGAATAGAAGAAATAGAAGCAAGAAAGGAGGAAAAATGAAATGAAGAGCATAAAAAACAGGTGATGGTGAACTGATACAAAGGGCTAAATGGGAAATTCAGAAGTCAAGGCAACACAACAGAACTGCTCAAAATCTGCAGCCTGCTGAGTATACTGATCCTGGCCTGAAACCATATCCCGGCTCCAGCTTTACTAGCCCCGCTGGAGAACACATGGTGCATTCATAACTAAGACCAGCATTGAAGTTCTTCAACAAAATGCTAAGAAATAGATGGTCTTTACAGAAAGACACTACATGTCAGAAATAGTTGAGATCGGTTAAAAGACAAAAAATTACAACCATGCTGTCTCTGCTTGAATAATGTTAGAACTCACTGGCCAATTTCTAGCAAATCCAAATAAAGCAGGGTCCTTAAAACCCTGTATGAGTGACAGTGATTTCACAATTCATGTCACAGTAGAAAATTAAGTCTTGTATTTCCTAGTCTTTGTGCACTTGACCTTACAACCGTCACATTTAATGTGCACGAGTTTTAGTACCAAGGATATGTAATTCATGGCCTTTTAAACATTTGGGAATATGAAGGTTTGTTTTATCTAGAATAAACTGCCTTTTTTCCCCTAATGGGTTTCACTTGTAATTACATAACTACTTTTTACCCCCCACCCCTCAGAGTTACTGCTTTGTAGATCAAGTCTTTCCCCAAAATAGAGGAGAGGATAAATTTAACAGAATCATTTTCTCAGTGGTGAAGAAAGTATACATTTGTCTTCTTCATAATTCTAACACGATGATTATAAAGCTCTAGATAAATATGTTGTCATATGAATCTTAGCAAATCTATAAATAACTTACACAGATGAGATAACCTATATGAAACTTTAATCTAGACCTACTCATCAGACAAGTATCCCAGCTATGAGGATTACCATCCCCCTCTATCTAGTCATGGCAGGAGGTAAGAATGAAGTATAACTTCAACCCAAAGCCAGTCTGGAAAATGTTTTGCCATGGGGTGTTCTATAGAATGTGATACAACTGTTCTTGTTCTTGCTATGAAAATCACTGAATAACTAAAGTATATACTGTTCTGGTTATTAAACCACTCTGTAACTATGAAATACAGAACTAGAGAGATCTTAAAGTCTAGCCAAAACCAGCCAGAAGCCATAATTGGGTGAGAATCATTTGGTGATCTCATCCATAAACCACTTCCTTATCAACTCTTCTGCTCCTTGGGCTCCTAGTGGGAACTCCATTCAAAGTATTTATTATTGATGCACTCCAATCTCAAAAGTGGTCTTTATAATTGATATTCCAATGACTGCTTTAAAAATTCCTTTGCTCTTTGTATCCTGAATGTTGCATTAGCTGAGGAGAAATTTCTTTTGTTTTTCCTTGGCCCTCTAGACAGGAAGGAAGCCTCTGCTTGAGACACTGCATCACAGAGAATAATCTGCATAAACAGGGGATAGAGTTGTTTGGTTTGTCCACTCCTTGAAGCAGACCAAACAGGTAAAGAGTTTTTTAGAAAACTACCACAGAAAGTATCTCTCTGCTACCCTTCTCACCCCAGGAATCCACTTTCTTACCAACTAAACCCAATGCTTGTACACTGCTAGGTATTAAGAAAGATGACTTATTTTGTATGAACCTCAACTAGGAATACTCTGCTGTTGTCAGCATTAGAAAGATTTGATTCTACCATCAAGATACCAGCACCCAATATCCCGACTCAGTAGGTCACTGCACAAAGAAGGGAGATGCTCTATTTTTAATTCTAAATCTTAAGTTCAAAATGTAATGTCTCTATACACATTAATTGAAATATAAAAAATACTTTAAATGTATACTCATATATATATATATACCCCTTATATTCATATATATACACTCCTTTTTGTATAGACTATCACCATACATGCACATTATACTATACTTCTATTTTATAAATATAAGCATCATTTAATAGGATTCCTCTTATGCATTCAAACCTCTCCTCTGGTTCCAGTCATGGGCATCACCAAGGTGAGCAGCATTATATGTATATCCATCTTGTTGACGAAAGTAATCATCTGTGCTGAATACAATGCCTTCACGACTTTGACCAAGAAGAATACTGTTAAACAAAGGAAAATGCAAACACATTTAATTTTTATTTCTCAGATAGAAAAAAAGACACCACAGAAAAAGAATATAGCTAAAATAAATTTAACTGTGCCCTATTTCTGAATTTTGTGCAAAATTCAAATAAGTTTATAAAACTACACTTGTTTGTATTACCAATAATCTGAATCCAAATTAAAGCAATATATATGTCCCCTCTCTAATAGTTCTATATTTGTTTTTTCTTCTCTTCCACCCCCAATGAGATGTTTGTACTCTTCTAATATACGGTTATTTTGCAGTAAGTTCAAAGTACATTGTAGTAGTTTAATACATTTTCCATATCCATTCTCATTCTCAATCTCTAGAAACCAAGCTGATCATGAGGAATCTGAATGCAGGTGAGCAATTAACTGGATGCTTAAATCCTTTTTCAGCACCTTAAACTCTCACTACGCCCTCTTCTGACCTTGCCCATGCTGCTTGCATGTGAATATGGGTTGAACAGGAACAGCAAAAAAAGATGTTTACTGATGTTTACAGGAACCTCCCTATTTTCAGAGGAAAAAAACAAATAAGAGATTACAATAAACTTTCAAAGTTGTGCTACCAATGAGAGTCAGGGTTATGGAAGAGCACCCATATTCCTTCAAGATTCTGTGCTTTTTCAGTTCTGTTTTCTCCCCCAGTCCTGGCAACACAGTTTTACTTGCCTCTATTTTCTCATTCCCTCTGGCACTCACTAGATCTACAAGCCACTCTAATTCACTACTCAGAAAAAAAACCAACCCTTTCCACATCCCACACCCCTCCCTGCCCTCATTTTGGTTTGTTTTGGGGTTTTTGGGGTGTTTCATGGGGTTTTGTTTTGTTGGGTTTTTGTTTTCTTTTGGTTGGTTTGTTTGTGGGGTTTTTGTTTACGGAGGGTTTTTTTGTGTGGTTTTGGTGGTTTATCTTTTGTTTTGTCGGGGGGTTTTGTTTGGTTGGTTTGTGTTTGGTTTGTTTTTTTTTTTTTGAGATTTTTAACATTATTTTTCTGAAGCTTTAGCACCTAGTTAAGAAAAAGTACCAGAAGGTGATACATTTAAAGTGGCTAACCATTAATGGAAACCTCTTGTGGCAGAGGAGTGGTAAGCTGCTGCATAGATTACCACATCTCACAGAACTGTAGTTTCACTCTAGAAGATAGCAGTAAGTTTAAGATAGTATTTCCCCATCATTCATACTTTAGTGCTAACAGGGTGACAGGAAAACCATGTACTTGAATATCTACTGCATGTATTACTTCAAATCAGGAGAAAACCTTACTGAATCACTTCATTCATTTGATTAGAGTGTTTTGTCTAATACAATGCCATTCCTTGGGGGCTTCTAGACATACAGACCAATTTCAGCTGAATCTGACAGAATATCCTCAAAAAAATCCTTTTACTTTTATGGAGGGAAAACAAATTGGCAAACCAAATCAAAACAAATTTGTAAACAAATGGATAAAATTCAGATGTTCAAATCAGCATCCATAAAGATAAATGAGAAAAAAGACTGTCACATGAAATTTCAGATTTATCCAGTCTTTTAGGCACGACATTTTCAAGCAACATAGATATTTTACTGACTAGAAGTTGATTTCATTTGTAGGTCAGAATAAGTTGCATTACATTCTGCTTTTTGTATAGCTAAATAGAAAGATTGTGGGAGAAAATTAAGGATACTTCAGCAAACGATAAGACACTGGGGAAACCAATGAGATTAAATAAGGGAATTTGGACACAGTTGCAATGTTCACCATTAACATTCTACTCTATAGTATAATGTTTTCTATTAATGACAGTCTCATTATTAATAACAGAAGTTAATGGAATGGATGATGTAGGAATACTACAAAAATTCATTAAGTTTTGTCTAGAATTCTGCATTTGCATTGTCATGAAATGCCACAGTAAAATCTTCTAAAAGCATCAGAGCTGACTGCTGGATTTAACTAAAACACATCCTAAATATACATACCAGGAACACCAATAAACACCTGTGAGCCAGAGTAATTGATTACAGCAAAGCTACTGTCAAATCAAATCCACACCAATCCATCCCAATCAGCAATCTCTATTCTGCCAAATGTAAATTTTATTTTCAGGAAGTTCTTGGGAATTTGGGTTTAAAGGAAATCATTGTAAAGCTGAGATATACAGTACAAGTCTGTCATTGCAAAACTTCCTTGACTGTTTTTGGTTTCCACATTATATTTGAATTTGAAAATAAGAAACAGTGCCACAGAGCATTTATAGGCCATTGCAACATTCTACTATTAATGATGCAATTATTAAGTAACATGATCAAAGCAGCAAGAAGGAATACACAGCTTCTATGCACTTTCTCCCTTTCCAGAGTATTAAGGTTACCTCAGGACAAACAGCAATTCTAATTCAGAAAGCACCAAAAGTATAGCCACTTTTTTTGGACTTTATTCAATAATGACTATTGGTACAGTTGATGTCTTTTAATAGGAAAGGAATAGGTTCAGGAAAGCACACATTGTACACCACACACAACAGCATTATATTTTTTTTCGTATGCGTTCCTCTCTCGAATGAAATATTGTTCAGGAATTTCTATTCATTATTTGGCCATGTTTTCACATATGGCCCAACTTTCATACTTACTTGTATGCTGTATTTGACAGTTAGTAATGCTAGAAAAACTGGGTACATCTTCCAGACTCATTTTTTTGTGTGCTGAATGTATACACACACTTTAAAATGTAAGAACCATTTGCCTTAATGAAATCTATAGCAAATAACAACTGTGATTCTTCTAACAGCTAAGTAGACAGACACATTCTCTACAGCTCCCAGGAGCTTGGCCATCTGGTTTCTGTAGGAATATATATGAACGGATGAGTCAACACTAATGGGGCATTCATTTTTATTTCTAGGAACTGTTTGCTAAATGTTCTAGAGAATAATTCACTTACTCAATTTTTTTGCTGTACCTCCCAAACATCATTAATAGCAATAAAGAAACACAATGGCAAGGGTTGGGGAATCCTGAAAACTCATCAACAAAGTTTATTCTTGAAATATTTTGTTATTATTCCTTAAAATTCAGAATACACCACAATTCATTTATGAACCTTTATATAACTGATAGAACAGACTTAATATAGTAAACTGTTTGCAAGAATAATCCTAAAACCACAGAATTTGGGTTGGCACAGTAACTCCCAAAGAGGTCAGAGTACCAGAACCCTTACCCTATACACAACACACATACAGAAAGTAATGAGTTTATGAACTAACACTTTAACAGCAATGATTGTAGCCTGTTTCTAAATTATGAAATTATACCATATAACATTTCAAAAGCCTGACAATTATCTCTTTCAGAATTCATATCATTAAAATGGTAACATTTAAAATACAAACATACTTGTTCATGTCATATGGAACAATTCACATCCTTCTAATATATACTTGGAAAGAAAATTTATCCCAGACTCATGAACTAGGAAACAGAAACAACAAAAAGGACACCTATGTGCACAAAAAGCATTATTACTCTCTAAAACCACAAGATGATATTCCTCTTCTGAGATGAAGAAAGAAGAGATAAACACTCTCCTAGTAAGAGTCAAATTACAAAGCAGTCAGCATCAAAATGGGGATGTCTCAAGTCAGTAGCTTTAAACCAACTGCTGTGATGCAACTTTTTCACCCTAAATCTTCCCTGCAATTGAACACCCACCTTTAAACACAGTAGGACAATGAAATTAAAGCAGACATAAAAATTAAAGCAGGTTACCTACTTTTTCCAGACATGCTATCTGATCTAATAGAAGAAACTAGCTTGACATACAAAACATCTTGAAACCAAAATGCTTGTTTTAACTAGACAGCAAGGCAGTACACGTTTTTCCCAGTACATGTGTGCACACACAGACATCCTGCCATAATTTTTCTTCAAAACTAAAATAGTCCCTCAATCTGCATCCTGATTAGCCTACTTTGATAGAAGATTTTAGAATAAAGATGATCTCATAGAATCTCATAATTTACCTGTTGAAAACTGCCAACATACCACAAATTAGGGAAAAAATAGACAATAACTAAATATAATTTAAAAATCTGTAGTATTACTAAGCTATGAGTATGCTACTTTGAAAGCTCTACTAGTAACACTGTTTAAAGAAATACATAATTAGAAACAACATCCCACAACTGTTTCTACATTCAGCTATAAATACTAACTCTAACTCTTTGGTTCAGAAAACAGAGCTCTCCAGAAGAATGGCTCCAGGCAAAGGCAGCTGTCTTTATCTATTCCTTACAATAGTTTTAGCTAAAAATTTACTTCTTAAATGACATCTATATTTGTTCTTTCTTCCCCATTATGCTCCTTTTTTATTCAAATTCATGTTCAGATATTTAGGGAGGAATGGAAAACTGTAATTGCTGCCAGGTTCAGTAGCAAAATAAGCTAAAAAATCCAAGTCTGTTTTCTTGTAACTTTTTCCAGTATTGTATTCTCACCTAATTGTAACAGATTTCTGTAACTCCAATTACCATTGCTAGGTACCTCTCTTGACAAATTGTTACATAAAGTTTTTAACTAAATGGTCAACTACTTCCAAAACCAAGGAAGAAATGCAGCATTTTTAACATGTTTTTGTTATTCCAAGCTTTTCTGTGAGAAGTTTTGGATTGAGGAAGAGAAATCTGGTAAAGTGCATGCATTTTTTTCCTGCAAAATTAGTTTGTCATTTGTTGAAAGACTTTAAGAAGTCCTATGCGCAGAAAGAAATAGTGAAAAGTACTCCTTTTTGTACAAAGCAAAGAAAATGCAGATTCTCACTGTAGTGAACTGTAGTGGGTTGAGACAGCCCCCTCCCCACCACAGGCAAAATAACGACTCTGACAAACGGATTGCAGAAGTGATGGAAAAGTTTAAATAGAAAAAGGTGAACGTGCACAAAGAAACCAGAAACAGTGACAGAAGAAACCCCAAAACACACCCGGATGAACCCCATCCCCACCTGAGGGTGGGACCAAGACCCCCAGGGCTCGTTCTTCCCCCCCCCACTGCTAGGCTAGTCTCAGCTGGCCAGGCCTGAGACCGCCCATCCCCCTGCCCTTGGGCCTAGCCAGGCCCAAGGCCGGGAGACGTCTCCCCCAGTTACCGGGTGCTGGCGAGGGAAGAAAGAGAAAGAGGCGGACCCCACGCAAGATCTTATAGCGGTGCAGGGGGTGTGGTAGGAGATACACGGTTTTCCTGTGTCCACCCACTGGGCTGGACTTCTGGACACAGGAAGTGTGCCATGCAGCATAAGGGCACTCAGCCCAAACCACCACATGAACCCACCCCTGAAGACAGTGTTCTGGCAATGATAGGAAGCTGATTCATTACCGAAAGTGCAGGGTAAGGACAGATATCTCCAAGCACAATCTTAAGAATGGCAAGAGAAGGAACAAAATCTGCCTGAAATAGGAAGGTCATGGGAAGCATAGTGCTATGAAGACTGGAACAAGCAACTTGGTACTAGCAAGCAGAGCTAGGAAATAGGGATATGGCAAAGAATGGAGCACAAGAAAGAAACTGGTACAGTGAAGCTGGGAATGAGATACTACCACTGTCTGAAGCAGGTATGAGAAGAATATGGGAAGAAAGGGGGTGAAGAAGAAGGAATTCAGAAATCAGCTTTGAATTTAGAAGCTGACACGGAGCTAAAAAGCACAGACCAAAAGTCATGATCTTCCCTAGGGAAAAAACCCTAGAAGTAGATAGACAAGAGACAGGAACTCAAATAAGCATCAGGAAACTGGGCTTGTCTAGGTCAGGTGAACATAGGAAACAAACTGAGGAGATGGGAAGACCTCCCTAATGAGTGGGAAACTATTAATGCTGTGCTCGTATTTAAGGAAACTAAAGACAAGGGCCCAAGGATCTAAAGGCTGCTAAACTTCAACTAACCTCAGTTTTGCGAAGACAATGGAGTGCACCCTCTCAGAATCTATTTCCAAATGTGAAAGAAATAAAGCTCACCAGGAAGAGATAATGCTGTTTTTTCAACAGCCAAATCATTCTTTACTGACCAGAATTCAGTGTCTGATTAAATAACTGCCTTTGTGGATGAGGACAGAATGATCCACGTAGCACAGTCTGGAATTATCAAGGTTTCCAACATCATCTCCTAGTCACTAATAAGCTGAGTACAGCAAGGGATGATAGTGGATCAATTTTTTCACTATCTTCATTGTTAACCTGGATGATGAGGCAGGGAACTTGCAGATTACACCAAATTAGTAGCAATTCTCCACACAGTGAGCAGCAGGCTTCTTTCTAGAAGGTCACTGACAAACTTGAGCACTGGGCTAAGCAAAATATAAGCAAAATAAGTTCAACAAGGTAAAGAGCAAAGCTCCGCAACTGGTGAAAATGAAACCTAAACATCAGTACAGGGAAAGCAACCAGTTGAGCAGCCTTGGTGAAAAGGATCTGAGGATTACAGCGGACATCAAACTGAAGATGAGTGAATAGTGTACTCTCATCAAAAGAGAAAACATGGCCAGTAGACCAACGGTAGGGTATCATCCCCACTACACCTAGCTCTTGTGCAGTCAGTTCTGAAATACTGTGTCCAGTTTAGAGCTTCCCAATTTAAAAGGCATGCTGAAAATCATGAAAGGTATGAATAGACGGCTAGCAAGATGGCTTAGGGCATAAAACCTATTAGGAGAGGTTAAGAGCAGTTAGGCTTGCTTAGTCTGGCAAGGAAGACAGTAAAAGGCCACCTGATATTAGCCTACTACAGTAAGTCCAACCCCTTATCTGAAGGCAAGATGCAAAGATCATGAGCCAGATTCTACCAAATAATAGTAGATGCTATTACACAGAAGATCCCATGTAAACTATGGCTTGGGAACTTCAGTTTGGAGATAGAAAGAACTTCCTTACTAGGAGGGTAGTACCACACCAGAAGAGTTTGGAGAGATGATGTTACCTCTATGCTTGTAGGTTTTTCAAGATTGTGCTAGATAAACACACAGCTGATCTGATGCAGCGAAGGTGACAGACCTGCCCCAAGCAGAACAATGGCCTAATTGACCTCCACAAGCCTTTTCCAAAACACATGCCTTCAATTCCAAGCAGCGGACTTCAGTGGAAGATTCAGGACAGACATAGATCAAGTTTTATAGCCAAAGGAGATCTTCCTGTCCTTCCAAGCCCTTACTTTGCACAATTCACAGACAAATTCATGATTCCTGGGTCTCAGTATTGCTCTGCTGTAATTTCATACTTGGGAAACTCACTTTCATGATGCTTCTCATTCTCTTTTAGTGCTGATGCACACAGATGATGTGAATTTTCTGCTTTTCCTTCAGTCATTTTGTTAGCCCAAGTGGTTGTCTGCTGAAGACATGAAGCCTGCAAAGATACTTGTAGGTACTAACACTGTATCAGAAGACTGCAGTTGCTGTCCTAGTCTACATTTTAGAATTCTATAATACCACACAGAAAACCCACATTTTTAAAGTCTTATTCATAATAAAGTCAAATAACACATTTTCTCCACAGGTAGCCAAATATTGGGATTTCCTCCCTCCCAGGTACCTAACACCCTCAGACACAATTTCATAAGGAGTTAACAATTGCAGCCAAGCATTGAATGTATGAAACTTCATATAATTGAATACATTGAAAAACAAGTCCCACACAGTTCAAATTCTGCACCCAAATTTCGTGACTATTCTTGACCTCGATATCACAATACCCACACTCCCATCTGTTACATAAAATTAATAACTGATCTTACCAGCAAGAGATGAAAAAAGCAAGACTATACGCTCATAAAAAATGAAGATATTTAGAATGTTTCAAATAATATAATATACTTACAGAAAGATTCAGAGACACTTCAGCAAACCATGGAATCATCAATATGGGGACCAAAACATTCAATATATTCACATTACATATTATCCAGCTCTTGCACTAAGGCAGCATCTTTTCCACAGGGTTATTTAAATAAACAAACAAATCTATGCGGCTTACATGTATTAAAGGAATTTTCGCAGTACCACTTATGCAGGCACATAAAGTTTTAAAAATGCAGGTCTGCAAAACAGAGTCATCAGTAACTAGAAAACATTATAGCTAAATTATACTAATACCTAAGGTAGAAATTTCTAATAGGCATTTTTCTATGATACGGAGATCACGGTCTCCTAAATATCAACAAAGAAAAAAAAACACAACCAACCAACCCAAGCAAGGTCACCTCTTATATGAAAAGCAAGGAAGAACATATCACTATCTATTTCATAGCACTTAGCATACAACAGAAGATAAACACACATTCCATTTGTGATGCACAGTTTCTAGATGAAGCTCAAACAATACCGACACAGTAACTTCGGGGCTGTTTGGGTTTTACATGCCAGAGAAACCTATTTTCCCTTAATATAGGTAATGTCTCTGCTCTATGACAACTTATGTGCTTTATAAACTAGATCAGCAAAAGTGAAAATCTGCATTGAAGATGGCACCTGCTTTTAACCCTGTCAGACTTCAATTATACTTCTAAGGGCAAGTAACTTTTATGTGTTGTACCCAAATAAACAGAGAAGAGCACAGACCATAGTATGAAAAACAGAGAATGAGATTATGCTCAGTATTTTCAAAGTGTTAAAATTCTTCTAATGCTCTTTGAAGATTTCTGCACAGGAATAAAAAAGTAGGTCTGGTTCAGTCAAATTAATGTTGTCAGATTTAATGTTTTTTTCTTTTCACATGAAGAAATTTAAGAGTAAACGAAAAGGTAGAATAACACATACTAGAACAGCTGAAAGTTTCTGAATAAAAGATTACACCATTTAATGGATACAGGACTTTTAAAAATTAATACACAAAAGGTCCTGTTTATCACAACTCTGAAAGAGGGGGGAAAAAAGGCTTGTCAAGCTTTAAGTCTTTACTTACCGAGAAAGTGTTGACTTCCCTGAACCAGGTAGGCCTCTTAAGATTAGAAGCAATTTCTGTGAACAACTGAATCTTTCTTCAGGTAATTGCAAAGAAGAGCTGTGCATTCCTACTGTATGGCAATCTTTAGGATCCTTCCAATACTCTTTGGTTTCACAGAAACCACTATTTTGAAGTCCCTTCTGGTCATTATTTCCATTTCTGAAGACCTGAGAGGTATGGGTACCAACATGACCAGCACAGTTGGTACTTTGTTCAAGCGATGGACTGTGACTGTTGATATCAGTATTTCCATGGTAACTATGATAATTTTTGTAAGAAAGTTCACCATTCTGTGAAGGGAGTGCATTTGTTTTTTGTAGTGGGGAATTAAGTATCTGAAGATTTGATTGATGGTTGAATCCAGGAGGAAGAGGGCCCTGAGGCACTATGAAAGACTGCATTGACTGCCAAGCAGGTCTGAATTCAGGCACTGAGTAATTCCAATATTTAGAGTCTTCTTGTCCATTAAAAGTATTTTCAGTTTTCCAGTCACTTGTTTCCATGACAAACAGCTGCTCATTGCTTGTTTTCTGACCATTCTCTTCCCCCCCCAAATACTGTCCATTCTCATACAGTGGTTGTGAGCTTCCCAGCAATACACATTGATAATCCTCTTGTGAGGTTTGACTGTAGTTAGATGGTGAATATAGTTCCTGAGAAGTTTCAGTTTCTTTCTCCTGAAAATTAGAAGCTAAATTTTCATTTTCCAGCTGGTGAATTTCTTTATAGAACTGGTCCAGCTCATCATCCATTTTTGGTACAGCAGAAGAAATAGTCTGCATCTTCTTTGCCTCCTTTCTTTTACCACTGTTTTCATGCGATGCATTCTGGTCTCCCTCACTGCTTCTACATTCATTGGAAGGGCCAGATGTGTTCTGTTTGTTACTTTCAGCAGGCTTGTAAATTGGTCCAATAAAGTCCTTGCTTGTAAAAAAATCAACTGATACATTTCTATTTACTGAGAATAATGCACTGTAGTTTTTAATATTATCTCCATCAACAGGATCTGTAATAAAAGAATCTTCTGTATCTTCAAATTTAGTGTCATTTATTGATGCAAATGGTGGATTTACATTCTGCACAGTTTCTGAATCAACTGGCTGAGTAAGCACTAGATTATTTTCAGGAAGCACTTCATTCAGTGTTCCCAAGACACCAGCAAGTATTTTCTCCTGTTTCTGCATTTCATGTTGCCCTTGGTTATCTGATGCATATGATGGTATCAAATTATTTGATGTTCTCTCAGCATCCACTTCCTCCTGAATACCTTGGTTAGCATCATCAGAGTGTTTCTCATAAGCCCCTTCCATTGACTTCATTTTTTAGAACATGGTTCAGTTGTGATTTCATTTTGACACTCCAAGAGTCTTACACTGTTTTCAGCATGAAGCATCTTAGGAAAAAATTAATACATTATCAGCATGCGCATTTTTAAAGTAAAGTAGAAAAAAGCAGAAATTTTGCAGGCCTGTAATATGCATTCTCAGACCCTCTGCAGTCACAATAAAAATACACCCACAACCAGAAAAGCAGACGTCAACTACCAGAAGTATTGTTTAAATGAAAGTGCCACATTAATGCACATCTTTAGCAAAGAACTACTTTAGTGCTCTACCAGTCTGGCTGTCACATTTCATGATATGTCACAAATAATTTACAAATCATGCTTTTAAAATGTGAATACTGGCCTTTATTAATCTGCCAAGTGTTATAGATCTCTTTAACAAGACAAATGTGCCAATTTCCAATGCACAAACCAATGCATTGTATCACTTCCTATAGTACCAACAAAAATGCAAATACTTCAACAATGAGGATGATTTTCTGTGACACGAAACGAACTCAACCAATTTATTTAACACCAATGAAACAGATGCTAGATGGCATTTACAATTTGGTACTAGCTGAACAAGACTGAAAATTAAACTTGCAATCTGTTATTACATTTCTAGTTTCGTACCAACCAAAGACCTTTGTTAGGGACCAAGACGACTTAGTTGCATGCTTTCTAAAAATAAACACACACAAAAAATTCCTGCCTTAAACAGCCTGCATTATAAGAATGAGCCAATAAGTTCCAGAAAATTTCAGAGAGGCAAGAGCAATTTAAAACAAAGCAAATCAGTAGTGGCCGTTGCAACGTGCCGTCATGTCATTATCCATCTAACCACTAGTTAGAATTACTTGGATTTCTCATTGTATTCCAGAGGTCTAGATAGAAAGCAATAAAAACCAGTAATTATAAAGCAATTGCCAAGTAGTTTGTTCAGCAAATCCCCTCCCCCTAAACAAATGCTGTACCAAACATGAAAGAAAATATTTTCCCTACTAGAAGGTTTAATCTACTGCTTTCTGTGAATATTTCAACTTTCCAGGAGTAAGTATTTATAAAATGTCACTTCATTTTTGATGAGAAATTAAGTTCTTATCTGAAAAGGGTTCTGTAGGAAGTATTACAGGAAGATATGTTAAGTAACATTTATCACCCAGCATTCACTAGCAAAATTGCAAGAAAAAGTGTTACTCTGGGTACTTTCTAACTGACTATCCAAAGGATAGTCTCA
The DNA here is from genome assembly GCA_033816785.1 of Picus viridis. Classification (NCBI taxonomy): domain Eukaryota; kingdom Metazoa; phylum Chordata; class Aves; order Piciformes; family Picidae; genus Picus; species Picus viridis. Next base: position 19,414,777 of record CM066566.1, read on the forward strand.
AAATATCTAAATCAAGGTGATTCTACTGTTTGCCCTGGAGTTTACCACTAAAGGCAGTACCAACGTCAGCAGGGGAAGAAACACAGACATGCAACTAAACCTTTTCCTCACAGCTAGTGGAACGACATTGTGATACTACAGTCTTTCAACATATACATGTTTTATATATACCTCCATCTTTCCATTCCCTTTTACATAAATTAGTACATGACTACAACTTCATATGAACAGTTGGCTTTATCACTGATCTATCAAAAAGCCTTACTCTACCTTCACTTAAAAACAGGATTGGAAAAAAAAATAGTTGCTTTATTAGCTTTTATGTCCTCATGTGTGTTTCGGGATGCTATTTAAGCAGAGCCCATGCTCTCATGTGAAATGAAAACAGCAAGCATGCAAACACCTGCTGTACAGTATCTCCAGTGACAGAGGATGCTGCTCAACAGACTTTCTCTGACTATACTCTGAGACAGTGAAGCTGCACGTGAAACCATCTCCACCTGCATTCTGGGGGAGGACAGAGCAACTATGTACCGAGAAAGTGCAACCTATGTAACCTTGTCTCTCGAATGGCATAGGCATAGGTCTGTCATATTTTTGGAAAGAAATGGCTGTAAGCATTGAACCTCAGCTGGCATATGTGATTCATCAGCCTGGCACTTGCAACACTAAATTATCACTTTAACTAACCTTCCAAACACACAGAAGACTCTATCAAGTAACACAAGGCCTTAAGCGTAATCTGTACAGTAAGTTTCCAAATGGAAGAAGAACATTTATGTGGCAGAAGTTACTGATGGGGAGAATTGATAAGCTTTGCTTGCTTGACCATGTCTTTCTGGGTGACAAAGCGTGTAGGCCAGCATCTCTCTCAAAGACAGGCCCGCACCTCAGAGCCAAGGGAAGCAGGCGCTACCCCCGTACCTGGCTGGCGGTGGAGCCGCCGCTGAGAGCGGGATGACTGAGGCGACCGGGCGACTGCTGAAAGTCGCCCGCCCCAACTCTCCGTGTGTCAGCTGCTCCCTCCCTCCCTCCTCATGCCCCAGTGTAAGGCAGCCCCCGGTTCCCCGCCTCACACACGCTTCCCTCAGCCCGGCGCCGATGTCCCACGCTGCTGTGCGCCAACACCACCAGCCCCACACTGCCCCGTTCCCTGCCCGCCCGCCCGCCCGCGGCGGCCTAAGGACTTGGACACGATCCCTTTTGCCACACGTCGGCGGCAGCGACGGAGGAAACACCTTGCCTGCCCGGCACCACCTTACATAATTTGCAGCTACATGCGGTGAGAAGACCAACCTCAAAACAGAGGCGCCCACCCGTCCTCCTCCGCCGCCGCCGCGGGGAGAAGCGGACTTCTGACAGGCGGGGTAGGGGGGAGGGGAGCGCTGGTAACCTCGCTCTTAAAATGGCACCACAGCCCTTTGCCCTTTCACTCCGTAATCCCCGGCCGTTATGGGACATGTAGTTCCGTCTTGCCCAGCGTGGGACTACAACTCCCAGCATCCTTCGCGGTGCGGTGCCGTGCGGTGCCGTGCCGTGCCGTGCCGTGCCGTGCCGTGCCGTGCGGTTAGCGCGCGGGAAGAAGATGCCACGCGTAGGCCGGCAGTAGGCGTCCGGGCGTGGGGGCGTCGGGCTATGAAGGGTGGTGGGCACTTGCCTGGCGGGGCCGGCTTCTCTTCGCGCACTTCGTTTCCCCTTCCACGGTGTAAATGATCTAAGCACGGGGAGGGGATTTTCCGCAGTTTTAAACTCTTGTGGTTGTTTTCTTTTAAATAATGAAATAAATTTTGAAGGTGTATACTAGCCAGGCATTAGACCTGTCCACATTAATTTGAACGAAGCAGTATGTTTTGGACTGTAACCTTACGGGAGAACTTTAATTATAACAGATTACATATACCCATGTACTAGATTAATTTACTGTGACCACTGTGTTAAGCGGTATTCTGATGGTTGTGTAAGAAAAACAAAGATTTTAGTAAGATTATGAAGTGACGAGATTGTCCTCAGTGTAAAAGCTGCCCCAACTTCCTAGCTATGTAACCTGAACTTGGAACTGCAACATAACTAGAGTATATTTTTTCCATGATGTGATTTAAAAAACACACTGGTATTCTGCAAAGCAAACCATATTTTTCCTAAGAAACAGTCTTATAATATCGATTCCCCAGTTTCTGGAGCACTTTCCCTAGCGGTGCACACAACAGCTCCTGCCAAGTGCTGTGCCCATTCTAAATACCAGCAACACCAATGCTTTTAGATAACCCAAATAAACCATGAATATTTTAGAGTTTATATAATTCATTAAAACCTCTGAAATGAGTGTATTTGCTGTAAATGGTAAAAAATAAATAGTGATTATTAAACCATGTCAGATTTTCTTGCAATTACCCTTGTAACCACAACATGGTCCCCTATGTGCCAAATGATAAGCCTTGTTTTCTTAGCTATGTCTTTGGTAGCATTTTAATTTAGATTAGAAGTGAACTTTTGAAGTGAATTTCTTGATTCTTCACATTTGCCATGTTCTGGTAAGATTAACGCTCTTCCAGTTTAAAAGCTACTGAGACACGTAATGTATACCAAAATCTTATCAGGATAATAGTCTTCTGTACTGATTTGCACTCAATGGTGCTGTAGCAGTTAGGTGGACATTTGCCTGCATCACAACCACATATGAGGAACTGGTGTGCAGCTTCTACTGAAGAATGAGGGTGGCATAACCTTATCATTCTGTCTCAGACTGGAAAAACAATGTGTGAATTCTGGAAGACAGTAGCAGTTCTATGTTTAGACATGGCCTTGTATTTTTGGGGCCTGCATTTTCAGACATATTTTGAATCCTCAAGGAGAAAACTTAGTTCTTTTGAAGTAAATAAAAATTCAGAAGAAACTGCTGATTTCTGCTATAAGGAGTTCTTTCAGGAAGGAAACGTCATAAGTAACTGGCTTTTGCTACCAAAAAAAAAAAACCGTAGAGAGAGAAGATACACAAAGCAGAATATTATTTCAGGTTGGTGGAATATTTCTAACACAAGTATTTCTGGAAATACAAAGCACTACCATTACATTAGTCTTTTATTGGTTTAAAAATTAGATTAGATAATAAAGGTAGTCCTTAACTGTTACAATAATAATATTTTGATATTAAAAATACTTTGCAACCAAGATTCTTGACTTTTTTGAGAATTCTTTCCTAATAGTAATAGTATTGATTCTGTAACCCTAAGGACAAATATAGCAGACAGAGACTGGTATCCCCCCTTTCAGTAGCATTCAGCTGTTTGATCAGTTTAACTATGTCACCTCTCCCTAACGGTTACCAACTAACATGACCCTACCTGCCATGTTGCTCTACTCTTTCTATTCACTGTGACTGCTGGTCTCTTCCTGGCCTTTGCTGTTCCTTTCTAGTATCTTGCTTCTTGCATGGTTGCCATTATTGCTTGACAATCCATAGTTCCGTATCACTTACTGCAAATGTCATGTTTTTTCCTCCTTCTCTCCCTTTCCATTTGATTCAGGGTGTTTTCTCCCTTCTGGTTCTTACCACTTTCCTCTTTCCTGAAAAAGTCTTAATGTGCTGCCTTCATCTGCAAGGCTGTAACACAACATCACTGTGGTATCCATTTACTGAGGGAAAGCTGTAGAAAAAATCTATTCAGTTTCTAAATTCTGAGATGAAGAGGCAGTATGCAAAGAATGTATGTAAATCAGATTTAGGTATACTATAATGGCAGCAGGAAGAAGAACATTCTTCAGATTTCTCAAACTGCCATTTCCTATTCATAAAAGGGGAAGCACTGTGTATTTTAAATAAAAAACATTATTATTTCCTTCAAGGAACAATTTCCCTTAAATTTGCTTCTACAAGCATTTTAGATAAATCTTTCCAAAAACTCAGTGTGAAGAAGGTAGCTGGCCAGAATATTAAATGTTGGCAAAACAAGAAATGCTTGTGTTCTGCCTTTTAATAGAAAAGATCAGACAAAAATGAAGGAAGACAGAATTATGACACTTAATCTGCAATAACAAGGAAAAAAATCAAGATAAAGACCCAGCAAGTACCACTTGAAACTGGCTTTTGCAATTAAGGGTTAATACAAAATGATAACTCAAGCATTTAAGATCTTGTGCTTTGATCTCGTCAGGCTTGACATAGCCAGAGTACGCTTTCTTCTTACAACACTGTTCTTCTACTGACACTTTAATAAGTGAGTTCAAGAGGACTAGTTATATAATTATATTTAATCATGCCTCTTTTTAAAGAATAATCACCTTGGGTCTTAGTTTGTCTTTCCACTCTGTACTTCACTAAATCTTGTTAGAAAAAGTGAGGTGTCAAGATGATTTAGGAAATACAGGAAATAGTCTTGCATAATTCTTTGAATTTAAATAAACTATGTCTAAAGTAAAATGCTGTCAACATTGAGTTAGTTTACTCAAGGAACTAGGAATATTGTTTTCCAAATCATTATCTGAAATCTAAAATGGACAAGAGGTGTCCTGCTATGTAAAGGTAAGATCCAAGTTTAAATGAGGAAAAAATCAGTAACAGGTTCTCAAATTTAAACTTGAAAATTAACTTAGGAGCTCTAAGTTTTCATAAAGTCCTGGTTTTCTTACCAAAAATATCCCCATTGGCCTGCTGGGTATCGGACATAGGAATATTTTTTGATACATATAATAGATTCTAGTAAGTGATATTTAAGCCAGGGAGAGACTAGTATTACTTTTGACTAGGATATAAGTCGTTTTTAATTTAAATACTAATTATATTTCCTACCAGTATAGGATGAAGCCTTTTATGAATACCTCATTAATTTTGTTTTGGAAGGAAATTCTTGAAATCTTCAATTTAATGTTTTTCAGCTGAAATATGTATGATGCATTTTTGTTTGTTTGTCTTTTAAATAAAGCAGCTGTTCTGTAAGTTAGATCTCAACCACTATGGCAAAACAAAACTAAAAGAGCTGTAAAATTTAACCTTTGTTTTAAGCTTTAGAAAATATTGCAACTGCTGGCGTACAGCAAAGCTGAGCTTATAGGTTGTTAAATGCTAGAGGAAAGCAGACCAAGAAAACATGATTCTGAACAATTTCTGTTTCAAAGTAGAGTATGGGGAATTTCTGGGAAGAGACTCAAGGTGAAGGTCTAGGCACTGCTTAGACTCCAGGAATATTTAAATAGCAGCTCAAATTTACATTAAAATGGAGGAGACTGTATAATGCCTTCACTAGACAAATTCAATGGGACATTAAAATAAGTAGCTTTAAATAGAGGGCAGACAGTGGAATGATAAAAAGAAAAAATGTGGGTGGAAGAAAAAGAGCTTTGGATAGAGCAACTGAAAAATACCCAGCATTTGACATGGCAGAATATGTTTAAGTATTTAATACTTAATACAGTAATCATTGTTTAAGTGTGAGGAAGAGAGGTGATGAAATACTACAGAAGTTTAGTGCAACATGCTTAGTTATGGCAATGGTCACTGTTTTGTAGACTACTTGTTCCTCTTAATTATGTAATTGTTACCTGAAATTACTTTTATTTGAATAGTTGAACAACTGGGATGCTAATCTTTCAGACACAATTTATAGTAAACATTTCTTAAATATTTTCCCCATTTTCTCATACTAACAGCATGGATTGAGAATATTTAGAATATGTACTTTCCTTCTCCCACCTTGTATCCTGTATCTCAATTAAGGATGGAAAGCGTTTGAATCCATTAAAGTTAACTCAGAGGAGAAACTAATTTATTTCACTGACAAACTGTGCTAATCACCAGAGAAAGAGAGACTGCTGGTACAGACTCTCCAAATACTATTTCTCTACTGTTGTGCCTGTCAGGAAGGCAGTAGGGGAAGAAGGGGAAGAACTCTTTCCCCCCACCCCCAACTGCTGTGGCTTTTTAGATGCTGGATGACAGAGGTTATATTCCTGTTAAGTTGTAGGCATACACTGCAAATAGCTGGAGTACTCAGTGATCAGCAGTAAGATTTTCTCTGACACTGAGCAGCAAAATGGCTGTTAAACCCTGCTAGAATGAAAAACAAAACAACAATCAAAAGCAACCAACAACAAAAAAAGGCAGCTGCAAACTGTTATTAGATGCCTTAAAGGTTTGTGTATTAATACTCTAAGTTATTCCTCTCAGTCAGCAAGATGGCTAGACTTGTTTGGAGTGTAAAAGATGCACTGGCTGTTAGTGAAATGAAGCACCATCATTTCCTGACTGCAGTAAAGATTCTGTTTCAGAATATTAACAATCTAAATGATGTTTTTCACTCCTGTGACTACCATGAAACATTTTATGTTCTCTCTCCATAGATGTCTCCAATGGCACTGTCCTCTTTAGGATTCTGTCTGAAGAGGAAGATAAGAGTGAAAGATAAATCTATAGCTGACTTGAGACTGCATGTTTTGAGAGGGGGTAATAGTTTTTGTTTAATCAAAAGGTTTACTCCTTAATATGTCATTTAATCTTACTAATGTCCCACTGTAGCTGTTAAGTGTTAAACGAACAGAGCAGGTGAGTAGGTGGAGTGAAAAGCTTCCTCCAGTCCTCACCCTGAAAAGTAATATAATATCATCTCTAGTAATTTTTGGGGGGTGAAATATCATATAGTATGCGATGATTCTTGTCTTTTTATTAGAAAACAACCAGATGCAGATAGGGGTTTTGGTAGAGTCAGATTTGTTAGGCACTAAGATGAAAGTGGTACTTATTAAACTTTAGAATTAATGTAGCACATGTATTAAAGCCAGTAGCTTCTGATAGTCACTTATTCAGCTGTTTTTGTTTATAATGAGACAGTGCTGGAAACAGAGACAGTAAGAGTCTAAAAATTCCAGTCATCTTAAGTCACTATTTCCATGTGGCTTCCTTGCAAATGTATGAGGTACTAAAATTAGTTTCGAAGTTAACTCATGTTGATAATGTCAGCCATTTAGTTGAAGAGCCAGTGTTAATGAACTGTTTTTTTCTTTCTCTGAGGTAAATCACTACACCTGCAAGTTGAAGGTACGTATAGCCACTACCTCTCCCTCCTACCTGTCAAAAACACCTTTTCATTGTGAAGGGCTCAGTATATGTAAATGACATGTATTTAATTTTAATTGTTTTTTTGATATGTTAGATGCAATTATTGAAGTGTCATAAAAGAAACAAATATAAAGGAAAAGTGGTTATACGTACTCTGGGAAAAATTGTATCCTTTTTGCAAACCTCCTATAGTAAGAAAGAGAATTTAGATAACTCTGGTTAAAAAAAAAAGCGGCACTCTTTTGTAAACTTTTTCAATTTTTACTTTTCTGTTCTGCCTTGATTTTGCCCAAACCATTTATAAAAGGAAAGAAAAGCTACTTTGGGATTCAGGTAAGTGGTTTTGATTACTCTTGGGTAACTCATGTTATATTAGAAATGTACCTTGTAGTCTGCATTCAAAATAAAAAAACCCCAAAGTCAACTGACTTCCATTCAAATTCTTTTATGCTGGTCCTTCATCAGACTCTGGTGATGACTGTATGGAGGGATTTGCTCAACAGTTACTCCTAAGTCTCCTAATACTAATCAATAGGTGGAGAAGTTGAGAAGACAATTAGCAACTTACTGCTCTCAAATGCAGGTGTAGTGCTGTGTAGTCCCCCCTTCTTCCTTGCATTAGTTCACTCTCCTGCAATCTGACTTAGCTTGCTTGCCAAGACAGAGTTTTATAATATGGTTAGAGCTAAAATACTTGCTTCTCCTGGGAATAAAGAAAAAAAAAAGTTTTTTTGCTCCCTCCAATCTATTCCTTCCCTTGTTCCAGGATTTTGTTAAGCACTTCTAACATTTTGCTGTAGTGAATCAGTAGAGTTTACTGAGGTATACATCACTGAGTGATTCTAGGACCCATTTTCCTTCCAACTTTTCTTCATCCCACAGTGGGATGCTGAGGTGTTTGAAAGTCTATGTCACTGCTCACTTTCCAGAGAAAGGCCAGCAATGCTCTCCTCCAGAAATAGTTGGGTTTACTAATGTTTCATACAACAATCTTTGATCTTCATCAGTGACTTGGAAATGGGGTGAATACTGAATGATACTTGGATGGTATTAAACTCTTCTGGGTAATCAAATGCTGCACTGGTGGAAAGAACTCCAGAAGGCCTCACAAAATGGAGTAGGTAAAAAAGATGTAAAAAGATGGCAGATAGGCTTTGAACTAGATCAATATGAAGTAAAGCATAGAATTACCTCTCAGTCCTGGAAGTTTAAATTAATGAAGTCTTGAAGTCACTGTTGTCAGCTCTCTGAAATCTTTGGCTCAAAATGAAGCAGCAACCAAAAAAAACCCCACTAAATAGCAGAGATATAAGGCATTGTCAGGAAGAGTACTGAGCCTGAGACAAAAAAACAGTTTGCTGCTCTGTGGGAAATCTTAGTGGCACAGAGTGGAGTTCTGGTCTCCAAGGAAGTAACAAACTTAAAATATTGAGAAAGATAACTAAAATGATCAAAGGGAAGAGATCAGCAGTCTGACAAAGTAGGAACTGAAAGTGTTTGGGTTCTGATTGTGAGAAGACAAGACTGAGAGGCATATGATCAAATGCAGCAAATCAAGAAGGCCCTGTTTAAGGGGAATTTGCAAATAAGGTTCTTTACATAATGGGAGGTGGGCTTCTATAAACTGTTGCCTAAGTAGGCTAGAAAATGCAGTCTCAGCAGGTTCAAAAAGGGATTACACAAGCTGGTGGACACCACATTCATAGATGGGTTCTAAAAGGAAGAGACAGGTGTGTACAAACCAGACATAGTATCCTTATTACAGCAACTGTAGGTGCTGGTAGTGTATGATAAATAACAAAGTAGTAGCTCCTTAACTTTAATACAGAGGAAAACTACAGCTCAAATTACACATTTAAGTTCCCTGCATTTGGGGAAAGTTCAGGGACCATCAAAATGCAAGGTATGGGTCTCTCTCCGTGAAAACTATGTCATTGATAGTGGTGCTACTGCTGGTTATCAAACAGTGCTAGATGGACTGTCAGTTTGACTCAGAAGGGCATTTTCAAGATTCTGTGTATTTATAAGGTACAAACTTGCCCTTGTCACTGTAGTCCGGCATTTTCACACAATGGTTTTACAAACAGAAAACTGGGGGAAGAATACTGCTGTGTAGGATGTTCTTTGACTGGGATGTTAATCATTGCTGCTTGAATGCCGATCTGAACATGCATTACATGTAAAGGATCTGGTCTTTGAAGTTTTGAGGCACTTTGTATGTCAGTGTAAACAAAATACTTATTTTGTGCAAACATGTTACACATGTAACATACATTTATCTTTACTTTTATCTGCACTTTCAGGAGGTGCCAAATCTACTAAATCTGAGTCTGCTTACAGTCATCAGTGCCCTATGAGATGAGACATTTCTTGTGGGGGAGGGCTCGGCCTCTCCCTCGGGAACATGGCCATCATGTGTTCAGACTACACGGACTGTCTCAGGAGTGCATCGAAGGGGACTAGGTATTTGTTACTGGCTCCTGTAGGCAGAGTTATCATTCGTAAACACTTTGCAGATTATTTTTCGGAGGTAACTCCCAATCAATACGTCTATCTGGGCCACCAAACGAGTGTGTAAGGAGGGAATTTTAAGGCGGCTTGCCGGTTATAAACTTCGCTGGGTTCAGGAACGGCAGCTCCACGCTGCCTCCTGCCGCCTGCGGCACTCGGCCTGGCAGCGGCTCCTCCTCGCGACGCGGCCACCCAACAGCCGCCACCAACCTCTACTGGGCGGGAGCCGGCCCCGCGCGCCGCTTCTTACCTGCCTCCCTCGGCGTGAACCGGCCGCGGAATAACGGCTGGGGCCGGCGGGGTGAAAGTTCGCGAGCGCGCCCGGCCGGTGGGAGCAGCGGTGTTGGACGGGCTCCCTCCTGAGGGCCGCGCACGCTACTGCGGCGGAGCTCCGGCAGCTGAGCACCCGCCACGTACCACGGCGCTTGTAGAGAACACCGGGCTGCGGGTCTCCGTGTCGCCCCCGTGGTGAAACCGAGAGAGGATGGGAACGGGAGAATTTAAGAATTACCTCAAAAATACCGATTTCTGAAATTGTAACGAGTCTCAGTGCAGGCGCAAAATGAAGGGCAGAGCGTAACTTGGGGAGGCTTCCGTTACACAGCACCTTGTTCTGCTTCTGGAAGCGTTCACCGCAGCGGGCGTCCGGACAGGAGCTGAAGGCGTTACGTGCTGCTGTAATCTGCTCCATTAGTAAAACGGAGAGAAATATTTGCATGCAAAGTATGCGAGCACTCTCGTTATGTTCAGTTACGCACTTGGTTTTGCAATTTCAACACTTTTGTGAATAAATACTCACTTTTCTGCTGATTTGTAATTATCCCACCCTGCACACACGTCCAAGTGCTCCGTAGGAAAAAGAGACATTCCTTAACCCCAGATTTTATTTATTGGTAAACTCGGATAGATGGCAGCGAGGGGATTGTGAGGAAATTGTTCAGCCTGCATTAAAAAAATAAAATAATTAAAACATTTACATCCTTGACTGTAAGTGCAGTATCCTTCCCAATAATAAGCAATATAAATTTGTCAGACAAAGTATTCCTCTCTTCTCTGCCTCTGCAGAGGTACTTTTGTTTTCAGGAAGAACGGAAAACCGTAATTCACCCAAGAGGAGTTTTGGAGTTTGAAAAGTGATGTTTATGTAATAGCTCTAGCAATTTAGCCTGGTAGGACTGATGTAGCCTGTAGAAGGTAAGGCTATTTAATTTCGTTTAAAACTTGAAGGAAAGCTGTTTACAAGGTGTTAGCAAGTTCAGCAAGTGGGAGGGAACTTAAAGATGTAAAGTACTAGTTATAATGTCTTGGCTGACATACTATATAAGTCTTTTACAAAGCCCTGAGCTTATTTCAGATCTGCTTAGTACAATTTATGTTTTTTTGAAGTCCTATTACTTGAAATGCTTCCATTTTCTCCATGTTGTGTCATTCATATATGTGGCATTTTATCTGTAGCATTAAGAAATTACATCACTTTTTTGTTTGCTTTTTCCGGCAAGGTGTCCCTGAAACTTGCAACCACTGAAGCAAGCCCGAAGGGTTTAATGAACAGTTTCTGTTACTTTTCCCTCTCTTTCTCCACAGTTAAGCAACTTTATTCCTTATTGGTTTACAACAATATTTTAGTAATTTGTGTTGTTTGGGGGAAATGTGTATTTCAGTGACGCACGTAGCAGACATGAACCGAACATCCACCGTGGTTCATCTGTCAAGTGACTACGCGGTCCTCTCTCGATCCGCGCCGTTTGCTCCCTTGCCCCGCATGGTCTCTGGTTTTCTCTCAGGTGCTGCCGTTCAGGCGGGCAGGGCTGCTGAAGCGAGGTGTTTTGCTAGCCTGGACATCGCGCGGCTGCGTTCCTACACCCGGTTCCTCGCTTTTGGCAAGGATTCGTTTGGTGCCGTGCCGCTACTGGTGGTCTTCCGACGGAGGCAGGCTCAGTTGCAGGTTTCTCCCGGCTGAGAAGCAAGGACTGGGCCGGGCCCCACGGGGCGAGCACGCGTGAGGAGGGGTCGCGACTTTGAACACCTCCCACCCACTTCATCGTCTGCCAGAGGTGCCCGGCGGTTCCCGCCGCGGCGGCGCAGAGGGCAGAGGGCAGGGGTCGCGGGGCGGCCGGGGCGCGGGGGCCGGCCGCCGTTGCAGCGAGCGCTGGCGACGAGCCCTGTGGCTAGTAGCCTCGGCCGGTGCCCGCGCTATGGCGGCCTCTAGGGCCGGCAGGGGGCGCTGCTGTCCCGCTCTGGTCCCGCTCTCATCTACCGGCGGTTCCATTGGAGCAGCCGGAGACAAGTTGGCGCCATTTTGAAGCCGACAGGGGGACCGGGGCGAGCTGCGGAAGGGGAGGGGGTTAGAGGCGATTGGCTGCGGCTACGGCGGCAGCTCCTCTCCGAGCCCGGAGCAGCGGCAGCGCGGAGCGGACCCGCCTGGGACCAGCGAGGAGAGGAGGCTGCAGCGGGGTAAGGAGCTCGGTACCTTGGTTGCGGTTACCCCCACCCCGTCCCCGCTCCATTTTCCCTTCTCTGTGGCGGGGGGTGCCTGCTCGAACCAGCTCAGCGTCCAGCTCTCGAGGAGGAGGGGGAGCGGGGAAAGAGAACCTCTCGCGCCCCCCGGCGGAGTCCCCCCTTCCCATCCCCCTCGCCCCCTCGGTGGCTGCACCCCTCCCCCTTTCCTGTGGCCGGCGTCACAAATTAAATTTGCCGCCCCCCTCCCCCCTTCGCGGGCGCGGCGGGGCCCCGGGAGAGGGTGACCTTGGCTGGGGTGCGCGCTGCCCCTCGCTGGGCTCGGGGGCCCGGGGTGCACCCCCTCCCCCCAGGTGGCCCCGCGGGCGGTGTCGCGCGCTCCGCGCCGGTGGCTCCTCGCGGAGGACAGGGAGGGGGAGGGACGGAGGCTGCCGGCCCGTTGTGGGGAGTGATCGCGGTTCCCTCGGGTGTCCCCTCCCTGCCCCTTGCAACCGGCCTGCCCGGGCTTGGCTAGGGGACCCTCCCCTCCTCGCCCGGTTCGGTCCCTCTTCTCGGCGCTTAGTAGCGATCCGCAGCTGAAAGGAGGTGGCGACCGCCGAGGACCTCGGTTTGGTGGGTCGCTACTTGTGCGAGCCCGTTTCTTTCATGCTGGCGTGTGTTTTTTCCTTTTTTTTTTTTCCTCCTTCTTCGTTTACCGTCCCCCCCTCCCCCCTTTTCATTTTCCCTCCCACTTTGCATCAAGCTCGGTTAGAAAGCGCTCGGGAAGGAAGGGGGTGGGGGGGTGGTTGCCGCCGCCCGGTAGGTTAAAAACTATGAATTTTACATCTGAATCGCCAGAAGGAGAATGGTTAATTTATAGGCTATGTATTGTTTACGTTGAGAGGTTCTGGTCACGAATCAGGGTCTGTAACTTCATCTTGCTACAAATAAATCACTATCTGTTCTTCAAAACAAATCAACAATGCCGGTGAACAATCCTGGAAAATTAAACTGCAGCGGACTAGCTTCTACAGACCTGGATTTTTGTCGTGCAAGCCTTATTCTGACTTTCATGCTTGCTTCTTACGTGGTTGCTTGCGGAGAGCTGTGATTATTTTGTTAGATGTTCTGTTTTCCCATTTAACACAAGTGTCGAAGTATTCTCGTGTTGGTCTTTGTTTTGTGATTGCGAAGTAGATGCTTTGGCTATAACTGATTTCTTTTTGCCGGAGATGCAATGGGAGGAGTGTTGAAAAATTGAGTAGCTTTGTAATTGGAAATAGGTGTCAAATCACATTTTGGGAAGGAGATAAGATGACGTGCATTCCTTAAGATTTTCCCCCTTCCAAACTAGTGGAATTGTTTTGTTTTCAGTTAGTGGAAAATTTACTTGGTGTATGTATTATAGATTTACTCTAAATATCATATGTAGATGTGTGAAGTAATACCCCAAAACCATGTGAAACAGCTGAGACTCAGCTCAGACCACCCTAAAAGAAAACAGTGTGACAGGCAGGCAGGTAAGATAACGGAGGTGTGTATATCGTGTTCATCACTGGTGTTTGAAAGCGTGCACTGCTGGAGAAAGTAGTTTAGTACTTGCATGACACCTTGTGTCTGTGAAGCAAGGCTGTGCCTTAGTACTGTGAGATGGGGGTGCTTGTGTGTGTGTATATATTTTTTTTTTTAATGCAGTTTTTATGCAATACTATTTGCTTATGTGTCTCTTACATTCCTGTTGCAAGTCAGTAGCTGGATAAACTATAGCTCAGTTTTTGATGGAACAACTAATAGGCTTTTTGGTTTCTTTAGTTTGTTTTGTGTACCAGATAGATACTGGGTTTAGATTCTATCTAGCAAGTTTACTTACGGACTACAATTGAGCAAGTCAGTGAAGTTGTACAGTCACTGCTAGTATTTGGAAAAGCATAGTAATGAAGTACGGGCATTATCCGTTTTTGTCTTGAGGCTGTTACTTTCTGTAGGTCAAGAGATGGATCTTTTCAGATGCCTTGCTCTCTAACAGGCTCTCTGGTTAATGCTCTCCCCACCCTTTCTTTCTTCAGTAACACAGTTTATACTTTTTGTTACAGAAGAGTAAGGAGATGTATGTATAGGAGTCTTTAAGGGATTTTAATTTAAAGGTTTTGGAGTAAATGTATTTTTAAATCTGAGTTTGGAAAAGTCTTCCGAAGGTGATGAAGGCTACTTGTTGCACACATAGAGTTTTCATGGGAGCAATGGACGAGAAAATGTGAAGCTGAAATGGAGGAAAATTTGGTACTACAACTTATTTGCCCCTACTAGTTTCATTCTCATATTCCCTTCCCCTATTATTACTTGTCTCAAATACATACCACCTTCTTTCTTGACATTGTTTCCCATGCACCCCTTCCTCTACTAGAAGCAAACAGTAATTCTGGTGTGTGGTACTGACAAGTAGTAAGGTAGTGTATTGTACTCCTTTTAACATGTTTCTAAAGTAATGGTGTTTTTACTCTTAATACAGAATATTAATACTGCAGCCTGGAATGATCTTTGAGAGAATATCGCAGACTTTCAGTCAGTTTTGAAGGGTGTGTTAGTGTGGGATCCTTGGTGGTGAAGTGTGTTCATTTACCAAATTTATAGATCCTTGGGACTATTGGAACTGTGTTGACTGATCCTGGAAGGAATAGTGTGCAGGATTTTAATGACTTGCAAAATATATGCTTAAAAAAACATATATTTGTCATCGGAGATCAAACATCAAATACTATGCATATATGTAAATGATATACCTATTGTTCTTTCATTGCTGACATCCTCAGTTGAATGTAGTCTTGTAGAAAACTTTAAGTGTTTTAGTTTTTTCTGTTTAGTTCTGATGCTTAAGTAAAATATATCAGAAGTGCAGTGTATGAATAAAAAACCCAACTTTGTTATTTTAGCAAATTAGTGTTTATTTCACAATAAGAATACTGTTAAATTCAGTAATTACTGTAACACATCTAACTTGAAACAATTCCATGAAATACAACTTAATACTTTAACTTAGTTTTTAAGAATCAAAATGTTAGCTCCTCTACTTTTTTTAAAAGGTTATTGCTGTCTGTCTCTGTATATACTGCTTTTCAACCTTTTATAGAGTGTGAAGAGGTCCTAGAAGTAGATTCTGAGCATTAAGATCTGCATTACTTTGCCCCTGTCTCTGGACTTTTACTCTTCCACATCCTGTCTCAAGCATTAGAAAGAGTCTGTATCATGCTGCAAGATAGTCATCTCTTATTTCAGCTTTAAACAACTTTGGTATTAATGTGCTTCAAGAAATAATCATTCTAAAAAGCACCATACTTCATTGGGAACAGATGGGCATGTTTGTACTAATCATCTTGTGTCTGTCACCATTTGTATGGTGGTACCGTAACTGGGGAGCAAGACCCCATCTGGGGTTTTCCAATTTAGACCCTGTTCTTTAAAGGTCGACTCCAGTCAACAGTGTGTGTACTTTTTCTCTGACTTAATTAGAAATCCTCGTGGATGCTTCTGCTGCTAAAATGAGATGCTTCTCTGCTCACTTTTTTTTAATGGACAAAAGACAAAACGTTATCAGTCAAAAGTGTTACTGCCTTAATTGCTTCCACTGTATAGTCTACAACTACTTTTTGTAGTTCTTCTTTAAAGAACTAGATTCAGTTGAAATATAGTTGTTAACCACTTAAAGTAACTGTTGAGTGAGGTTTTCCACCTTTCGCTTAAGTCTGCCAGTTGGTTGTCTGCAACTTTTCAACGCAGCTTCTGGTTCTCCCTGATACGTCCTCATTATATCCACATTGTTGCTCAGTTCAGTATCAAGAGTCAGGATTCTGAAAGTCTTAGAAAGGAGGGGAAAAAACACAAACCAACAACTACTTCAATTTTTATATATATAAGTTTTAACAAGGAGAACATTATTGCTCACAAGGAAGTCTTTAAAGAAAAATCTATGTCGCAATGTTCTATATGTAATCTTTCAGCCACCTTGAGTTTGACTGTTCAACTTCTATTGGTACTATTTTGTACTAGGATTTAGAATTTCAGAGAAGACAATCAGATTTCTGGGAAGTGTACACTGTTTGTTAGGTTACTGTTGTTAACCAAAAAAAGTCATGAGAGGTGAGCAGAAGATACTTTATGGAAACTTCTTGTATCTGTTTACTTATCTGTTTACTTATCTATTTCTGCATCTACTAACTAAAAATTTGTAGGAGTTTACGTGGAGAAAATGTAGAGATGTGCTAGGTGGTTTACTGTTCAGTGTGACAGTATCTCTAGTAATTATTTTGTCATTTGGCAGTTCAGTATGAAGCACTGAGTGAAGTTCATTCCTGTGTTTGGAAACAAAGTGTATGGAAGAGGCTGTAGCTTTTTGACATCACTTTTGGAAAGCTGTTGTATATAATGACGTTTACATTGTTGGGTTTTTTTCCTCTGAGAGTATGAACTAGTTGGAATCAGGCAGCTGTCCAGGCTTTTGGAAATTAAATAAAGAATGAATAAACCAAATGATAAACTTTTCAGAAGATTTGTGAAGGAGTTTTTCAGAGAAAGACCAAGTAGGAGATGCATTTGCCTCCCGATTGCCCAGTTTAGACTATGCAATCCGTAGTTCATAGAAGCATTTCTGCAGTGGAGGGAATTAACAGTTTTTAATACATGCACAGTTTCAGAAATAAGTATTGTGTGCTCATTTTTGATGGGTATATCTGCATTTTCAGAGCTCAAAAAATGTTATGGATATTGACCACGTTACAAATGTTGCCTGTAGTAAGCTCTGCATCAGGCTGTTCGTACAGTGTTATGTATCAACACGTTTAGAGTAACTTTTTATTTCATAATGGATCATTGCCCACTTCATTTTCCATGTTACATGCAAAAATGCCTTTAAAAGAATATTGAAATTGCAATTTGTTTTCTAAACTATGGAAGTTTTAATTAATTTCTGTCCTTATAAGTACATGTTTTATGATAGTCTACTTGTGAGATATATATATATATTTATATATATAAATACTTTTTTTCAGCTTGCTGTGTTTAGGAATTACATGTATTTTCCCAAAAGCTGGGAAATATTAAATGAGTTGACAGAGAACTGTGGGAAAGGAAAGAATATCTAGTGATTTGAATGATTGAGTGTCACTTTGGAATACTGGAATTCTTTTTTCTGTCAGTTCCTTGTGATCCCAGATAAATCTGTTTAAACCAAGCTTTCCACAAGAGCTTATAAGTAGTGTTTTGATTTCTTGAGAGACAGGCTCTATACACTGATTATTTTTCCCCCCTTTTTTCCCTGTGTGGCTCAATAGTAGCTCTAGTTTCAGACATAGTGCTAGATAGCATGGTGTACTTCCAAAGCTTCTGTAGCTGCAGGCAAAATGGGTGTATAGTTCTTAAATTTCAGTGTGTAATTCAAGTTATTCATCTACTAGTATGTGAAGAAATTCCATTTGTATGGATAATTTTGTGAAAGTATTGTGAAAACAAGTTAATTTATATAACATGCTAACATATTACAATAGTGAGTTCTGTACAGAAACCTAGTAGGAAATGAAGTCTCTTCAGAGCATGGTTTAAGCAGGATACAGTAAGGGACACAAAAGGAGGAAAGCTTCTTTGCTTTGAGAAAGAAGTGCTGTAGTGTGGAAATGGTAGCAAATGATCAGGTAAATCACAGAATGCATTGGGCTGGGAGGAACCCTCGACGGTCATCTTGTCCAGCTCCTTGCAGTGAGCAGGGTCATCTCCAACTAGATCGGGTTGTTCAGAGCCCCATTAAGTTTGCTCTCAAATGTCCCCAGGGATGGGGCCTCACCTACATCTCTGGGCAGCCAGTTCCAGTATTTCACCACTCTCATTGTAAAGAACTTGCTCTTTATACATGTCTAAATCTACCCTGCTCTGGTTGAAAACTATTGCCCATCATCCCATCATTACAAGCCCTTTTAAACAGTCCTTCTGTAGCCTTGCTATAGGTCCCCTTCAGATACTGAAATACAGCTGTAAGATCTTTCTGGAGCCTTCTCTTTTCCAGTCTTAACAGCCCCAACTCTCTTAGTTTGTTCTCATAGGAGAGGTGCTTCAGCCCTCTGATCATCTTTGTGACCCTCCTCTGAGCTCACTCCATCAGGTCCATGTGCTTCTGGTGGTCTTGTGTTGGGGGGAGGAGGGGACAGAGCTAGAGCTGACACAGTACTCCAGGTAAGCGCTTACCAAAGCAGAGTAAAGTGGCAGAATCACCTCTCTTGACCTGCTGGCCACTGTTCTTTTGATGCAGTCCAGGATATGATTGGCTGCCTCAGCTGCAGGTGCACATTGTTGGCTCATGTCCAGCTTCTTGTCCACCAGTACCCCCAAGTCCTTTTATGCAGGGCTGCCCTCAGTCTCATCCTCCAGCCTGTATTGATACCAAAGATTGTACTGACCTAGGTGCAGGACCTTGCGCAGCTCCTTTGTATGTATTCTCTTCAATACTGTGTAGGAAATCTTAATTCTGATGTTTAATAACTCTTTAATAACTGATTTTGCAACTGATTTTATACTTTTGCCATTCCTTTTAAAGAAACTTAGTGAACAGATTCACTGTGTGGATAGGCTCCTGAGAGTCATGAGCTACTACTAATTAAATCAATGGAAAGCTATTACTAGCAGTAAGTTTTTCTCTTTTGACTAGCATTAAATGGGATGAGGTACAAGGGCTTTTCAGTGAATTCTTGCAAATACTTGTTATTGGTAGAATGACTATATAGCATATGATGATAGCATGTTGTACTGGAGGCCCTGGAAAGGCCTGAGTTCTGCTGATCTTCGTGTTCTGGTCTCTCTAGTGAGTTCTCTTGTTTCTCTTCAGGCTTCTGGTTCCAGTCCTCCATTGTCCAAATAAATCTCACTTCCTTTTTCACCTCATTCAACACTTGTAGACTTCCAATCTTGAGGTTCCTAAACTGTAGTGTATGGAAGCGTGGGTTGGTTGGTTGGTTTGTTTCTAAGTGTTTTTTGAGGACATTGTTTCCCATCTTCCACTGACTTTGGTTCTCACTTGTGTGCATTTCCTGTAACCCCTGAAGTGCTAGACATTCAGTGTGCCTGTATCTTAGCTGTTTCCATGCTAAGCTGAGCCTTTTGTCTCAAAGACTTATTTAAACTCTTGAGCTGAGAATCTGGCTGTGGTGTGGACAATGCCATGTTTTTCTGATAAAGAAGTAGTGGACAGGTGGATTACTGATGGATTCATTTGTCAACAGGATTTAGAAGTTGTTTGTTACTATCCAGGTTGGTTATGCTTTTAACTTCAAGGGAATCTGGTGACAGAAACCTATAATTTGCACATGAACCATTCTTGTATCTTAAATAATAGCTGGAAACTCTGAATTGTTGTATCTTGATTGTATCCTTGCAGTCACAGTGCAAGCAGCTGTATCTGTTTATTACTACTTTAAAGCTTGTCTTTTTCAGTTGCGAGTCCTGTCCCTTAAACAATGAGTAAAGATTAATTATTTGATTTTTTTTTTAGCATTACCTCCTATAGGTGTAACATGTTCCTAACTATTTCTGTGTATAGACATAGACCAGTAGGGAGGTGTGTAGGGCTTTTTGTTGTTTTGAATTGTTGTTTGTTCTCGTTAATGCTGGTGTGTTTTAAGCTTCTCTCTCCAGTAGATTTTTTGTCCTCCTTGATGCTGTAAGGAAGTGATCCAGTCTAGCAAAAAGAAACGTATCTGAACCTGAGGGGAAAGTGTACTAATGCACTTGTAAATGTTGGTGATTGCTGTGCAGTGAGTATGTCACAGAACATCTGAAGTTGGAAGAAACCCATCCAGTCTAGCTCCCTGCTCCTTGCAGCACTATCTAAACCATGTGATTTAAGCGCATAATCCAGAATGCTCCTTGAACTTCAACAGGCTTGGTGTTGTGACCACTTCCCCTGGGGAGCCTGTGGCAGTGACCATCCACCCTCAGTGAAGACTTTTCCTAATATCTAATCTGAACTTCCCCTGATGCAGCTTCATTCCTTTTCTTTGTGTCCTGATGTGAGTGATGGGCTGCAACTGAAAGATAACTAAATACTAAGCATTAATTTTGAGAGGGAAAAACCCCCAGTCTGGAGATTTACTATCAAGAAGGTTGGTGTATCTTTAATAATAGTGCACATGTTCATGTTTGTACATAAGATTAAAATGTATCAATATATATATATTTGAGAAAAGACAGTGTGAAGATGATAGAGCCAGGCTGTCTTCAGTGGTGTCCAGTGGTAGGACTAGAGGCAATGGGTACGAACTGAAGTAGTTTCAGTGTGTTTCTGTACATCAGAAAATTCATTTTCACTAGGTGGGTGACTGAGCACTGACACAGGTTGCCCTTGGAGGTTGTGGAGTGCCCATCCTTGAAGATGCTTAGATGCAGTCCTCTGCAACCAGCTTCAGGTGACCATTGAGCAAGGGGGTTGACTGGGTGACCTCCAGAGATCCCTTCAAACCTCAACCATTCTGTGAGAGCACAACCCCATAGGGCAAAATAATTATAAGGGATTAGTAATTGTATTAAAAGAAGTTACAGGAATTAATAGATTATTGGCAAAGAGAGCTTACATGTTGGTTCAAGAGAGATGTCAAAGCTAAGTTAGACTTTGCAGATTGAAACATTAAGTCTTCAGATTCAACTTTAAAAAGTGGTCTTCCTATTGGTTAATGTATAACAGCAAATGACTAGGCTGTCACTTGAAGTTAATTCTAGCCCCTGTAGTCTTAAAAACTTTCTTCTAACACACTCGGTTCACCTGCCTGTATTAAGTTTTTGTTTGGTTTGTGCTTTGTAATCACAATTGTGGGTTCTTTCTCTGTTTTCATCAACACAACTATTGTTTCAGTCTGTTTTTTCTGTCACAAAGCTTTATGAAAAGCAAATAAAAATGTCATAGTTAGCTGGAGAAAGGCAGGGGGAGGAAGCTAAACTATGAGTTAAGCCATCTGGGTAGACAACTTCTATTTGTAAAACACCCAGCTGAATATGATTTTGATAGTAAGATTTCTGTTAGGAGTGGATGCTGCTTTAAGTAGTACTGCAATACTCATGCTCTCTTTTAGGTCTTACAATTCAATCCATTCCACTAGCTTTTTTCCCCCCGTGATCTTTAGTAGTGCTGTATTTAATTATCTGCATTATTGTGTGAGGCATTTAATTGTGTGTTTTTTTAACATTATGTACAAAGTTAGGAGTGAAAGAGTCTCACTTACCTATTCAAATTCTGACTTGTCGGGCAACCAATACGTAATTGCTTTGCTATCTGCAAAATCTGCCAAGTGTTTTGCTTCTGTGGTAGCATGCCGGTGTTCTTTGGTGTTTTTGGTGGTTTTGTTTATTTTTTTCTTGTAAGAATTAAAAATTTAATGATATGGCTCAATTATGCATTTTTTGCCAAGTAAACAGTATACCAAAATAATACTAAGTGCTATTTCCTCCCAAGGGGCAATACAGTGATTAAACTTGATTTGTACATCATTCCCGTCTTTTGTAGTTATCTTTGGCTTTCTGTCATGTTCCCCTTATTTTCTCCATGGCTTCCATGCCACTCTGATGTGTTTTGTTTTTCTCTCCCTGTTTATAAATAGCACAAATATCAGCTTTCTAAATTAATGTAGTGAGAGATATCTGAGATTTTTATGATTTTATTATGCTGTTAATGTGAAGGGAAATTATAATTCCTACCTCTTTTCCCTCATTCATTTCCAACTGTTGGGGGAAGGAAACAAGTCATTCTTACCTTACTGTGTCTTAAAGTCTTAGTGTCTTAAAGCTTCCCTATTAAAAAGAGGGCTGTGTGAAAATTATGGCCATAGGATAGTGATACAGTGAAATTTTGATACTTGGGTTGGTTGTCAATTCTCTTGTTTCAGACTACCACTTTAAGAACTTTCTGTCAGTGTTTCTGGTGATTCTGGTAATAGAAATATTTTCCACAGTGAAGGCCTTATTTTTCAAGTAATGATTCATGTAGCCTATGACAGGAGGGTACTAATGTCTTAAGCATACTCAGTCCATTCTGCCATATTTTATTTGGATATTTTGATTCACTTATCAACCTCAAAGTTGTTAAAAAACTTCATTTTAAAAAACTAGAAGTATTTCTCTAAATGAACTATTTCTCTTTCAGCTTTTGTCTTACAGTGGTTTGGTTTCTTTGGGTGGGATCTGACAGTATTTTTGATACTTAGTGCTTTCTGCTTTTCCTCCATTTACTCCTCTGACTGTTTTGTCACCTCTGTAGGTATGCTCTCCTGGTGTAGTAGGCTTTATGTGCACTTTTTCCAATTTAAATTTTCTTGGTGGTATGTGCTGGTAGTTGCACACAGTATTCCAGGCAACTTCTTACCAGTACCTTAAAATCTGTGTTAGGTCTCAGTTTATCTCCAGTGCCATCTCTATTATTCTTACAACTTTTATGAAGTGGTTGTTTGAATTCAGTTAGTAGTATGAAAGCTTTTTTTACCCCCCAGTCAAGTGGGGTAGTTTAAAACTTTAAAAAACAGTTTAAACCTTTTCTTTTTTTCTTTCCTTTGGCATGAACATTGCCAGTGACAATCATGCTGGAATTGTATATGTCTCCAAATCACTTCTGCTTTCAATTTGCCCCTTTCAAAACAGACTTTATTTATACACTTTTGTGTCAGTTTAATAGAAACATTCATTGTCTCTCAATGTTGGCAAAATAACATCCTGTGGGATTACATATTTACATGATGTTGTTTGTGAAGCCTTCAATTTTGCTGTGGGTGTGTGTATAGGCTGGAGAATAACGTATATCCTGATTAAATGTGACGTGGGATAGTTTTGGTTGTCCCAAGTATGTGCATGTGGTTTTCTTGACAGAAGAGTTCCTTATTCCACTTTTCCCACTGAGAGCAGTATTCCCAGATGTAGTAATAGTTAATAAGGAGACTCATATGGGCAAATTTCAGTGCTTTTCCGCAGCTCAAATGTACAGAGAGAATGTTGTGAATGTTTCTTACCTTTCTGAAAGCCACTTGTATGGGTAATACTAGTGTGTGTGTGTGATAATTTCATGTGGAATGGAAGCAGAATTATTCTGTGACTGATCCACATGCTATTGGTTCACTATCTGTGAAATGCCAAAAGATACCCAGAGCATCTATGCTTTTTGGTTTCAGCTGATAGATCTCTTTTGGAGGTATAAACAAGATTGCAAGTGTGTCCCTTGACTAATGTGTTTTGAGCAGCAGCACGTCAGATTTCTCACCAGCATCAGAACAGCAGGGTATGTCAAAGATGTCTCTTAAAGAAGTCAAGTGACATATTTGTCGAGGTGAGGTAATGTATGAAATGAGTCTTCATTCACCAGTGGTGGAGTTAAGAGGCTTTTATGAGCTTTACAGTCTTGCATAATTCTGCCTGAATGTTGTTTGTAACAATTAAATTAGCATGCTTTATTCTCAGATCTCGTCAGTATTATTTCAAAGAAGTGTGCCTTCACCCAAAACACTTGTGTTTCAGTGTAGTACTGATTAGTGTGAGCAACTTGAGTTCCCTTTTTCCTTTTATTGCATTCAAAACATTAGCAGGAAGGATGAAAGCAGTCTGATTACTTTTACTTGAGTTAGGTCAATATATGCACTTCAATTGTAGTCCTGCTTAGACCATGTTCTTATTGTAGGCTCTAGGTGTTTCTTTAATTATTTTTGTTAAAAACTGCATTCTTTCCTAAATTCTGTATGTGTCATCCTGAAGTAAAAACTGCGAAAGCATGGGCATAATCAATGCAGACAATTTTTGTCAGCTTTATCAAAATCAAGAGTCTGTAGAGAATATGTATATCAGACAGCTTTTCAGAAGTTTTGGGCAAGTTTTCCTGGGGTTAAAGAATATGCTATAATACTCTTACATTAAAGAGTAGTCTCTTCCTAGGTTGGCACTTGTATTCTAGTGGACAGGGCAACCAGTGTGGTTTGAGACATCTGTCAGGCTTGTGATAGTGTTTAGTTTACATCATCATGGACTTACTCTTGGACATGATTGAGCCATCATTAATACTCAACTGAGCATCCTTCACATAAGATATATTCTAAGAATTTCAAGTTTTCCAAAGCTGAAGTGGCTGATTTAAAAAAAAAAAAAAAAAATAAAAAATTAATGGAGACTGTCAGGAAAAATTAAGAATTTGTTAGCAGCCTCCCTAATGTAACTAAACTTAGTGTTTGAAGGTGAGCTTTAGCACCTGAGGTTTTACCCTTTGAAGGTGAAAGTGGAAAGGTTGTTGTCAAAAACGTCACGGCTTTTTCTCAGGTTTCATGAAAGTTGCCTCTCTTGTCTGCATGTCCTTTTCTCCCTACTTTTCTCCACTGTGAAAGTGTTACCTTTTCACAAAATCTAAATGAAAGAATGCATAGAAGGAGCTGAAAACAGGCAGGGTATCATGTTACTCTCAAAAATCAGAAATGCAGTGCCAGATGTATGGCTTGGATGTACTAATCAAGGAATTGTATTTCTGTGAAGTATATACTACAGCACTGGAAATGTTTATTGAGTGTATTAGGTGAAACCTGTCATGCTCTTGTCCAACCAAGTTTAAGTTCAAGCCAATTTGAATGATTTACTGTAAGTATTTGCAATATTACCATTTTTATTTCACATACTTTGTAGTGTTTAATGTCTGCTTGTTGAACACTTGCCTTTTTTTAAGCTCTTATGTGGTATGTTTGTGTAATATGACTACCTATCAAGCAGGGAGGTGGAATGTTTTCCCTAGTATTTGGCTGACAAATGTATTGCAGATTTCTATTTTACTAATATACTTTTCAGCCTACTTAATGAAACAAATAGTTATGTTTATTAAAATCTTAACCAAAATTTATTTGGTCAGTTGTGCTTTTGCTTTTTTTCTTTGTCAGTATTTTGCCACAGTCTTCCAATTTTTATCTTCTTGTTTCTTTTCCTGAACCCATTCATAGAAATAAAATTGTGATGTCTGCAGCTCATTTTGCTTAGCCTTGGGTGGAAGTGTGATAGCTGAGATCCCACAATTACAGGGCAATATTTTTCTTTGTTGTTGATTAGTTTAGTGATGAACTTTCATGTAGTTCCTTTTTTTTTCCTCATTTGGCTTAGTAAAAATGTTCTTTCATAAATGACAAAAAGTTAAAATGTCACTTCAGCTTTTAATTATATCTGAAAAAATGCTCACATTTACAAGTTGGGTCATGTATCTTGTGGAAGCTGCAAGTACCTACGAAGCTACTGGAGAGAGCTGTATGCAGAGATCAATTGATAACTGAACGCAGTCTACTTGCTTAATCTTTTGTACCATAACAAACCCAGCAGAGGGTAGTTGTTATTGGTGACTCTCTCCTGAGGGGAACAGAGGGACCTATATGTCATCCTGACCCATCCCACAGGGAAATCTGCTGCCTTCCTGGGTGCTGGACATCATGAGGAGACTACTGAAGCTAATCCAGCCCTCTGACTATTACCCATTGCTGGTAATCCAAGCTGGTAGTGATGAGGTTGATAAAAAGGGCACCAAGACACAAAGGAATTCAAGGCTCTCGGTCAATTGGTGATGGGGCAGGAGCGCAAGTGGTGTTCTGTTTGGTTCCCTCAGTGGCAGGGGTGTATACTGAAAGGAGCAGGAGAAATCACATTATCAACGGATGGCTCAAGGGCTAGTGCCAGCAGCAGAATTTTGGGTTCTTTGATCAAGGGGCAACTTTCACTGCACCTAACCTGCTGGACCCAGATAGGCTGAATCTGTCTAGAAAGGCCAAAACAATTCTGGCCCAAGAGTTGGCAGGGCTCACTGACAGGGCTTTAAACTAGGTTTGAAGGGGGAAGGTGGCGAAACCAGACTCTCCAGAGAGGAGACAGAGGGTGGTAAACTAGAGTCAGTGGTGAAATCAGCAGCCCAGCTGAAGTATGTGTACACCGATGCACTCAGAATGGGTAACAGACAAGAGGAACTGGAAGCCTTGGTACACCAGGAAAAGTATGATGCAGTCACCATTATAGAAACGTGGTGGGATGACTCACACAACTGGAATACTGCACTGGATGGTTATAAGCTCTTTAGGTGAGATAGGTGAGGGAGAAGAGGAGGAAGGGTGGTCCTGTATATTAGGGAATCTCTTGACACCACAGAACTTGAGGTTAAGGATTAACAGATTGAGTGCCTATGCGTAAAAATCAGAGGGAAGACTAACAAAACTGACATCCTGGTTGGAGTCTGTTATAGACCACCCAAGCAGGATGAAGAGGAAGATGAAGTTTTCTACCAGCAGCTGGAGGTCATCTCAAGATTGCCATCCCTTGTTCTTGTGGCTGACTTTAACCTGCCAGATATCTGCTGGGAACTTAACACAGGAGAGAGGAGGCAGTCCAGAAGGCTCTTAGGGTGTATGGACGACAGTTTCTTGACATAGCTGTTATGTGAGCCTACCAGGGGTGAGGCCCTTCTTGACCTGCTTTCTCAAATAGAGAAGGGCTGGTGGGAGATGTGATGGTAGGAGGCTGTCTAGGGTGCAGCGACCATGAGATAGTGGAGTTCTCAGTATGCAGGGAAACAAAGAGGAGCAACACCAAAACCCTTGCTTTGGACCTCTGGAGGGCAGACTTCAGCTTATTCAAGTAACTAACCCAGAGAGTAACTTGGGAAGCAGCCCTTAAGAGCAAAGGAGTCCAGGATGGCTGGACCTACTTCAAACAGGAACTCTTGAAGGCACAGGAACAGGCTGTCCCAATGTGCTGAAAGATGAGCCAATGGGGAAAGCGACTGGCCTGCATGGGCAAGCATCTCTTGAGGGAATTGAGGGGGGAAAAAAGAGGGTATATTGCCTTTGGAAAGGGGGGAGGTAACTTAAGATATGTTTAAGGATGTTGTTAGATCATGTAGGAGAAAAATTAGAGAGGCAGAAGCCCAGTTAGAACTTAAGCTGGCCACTTCAGTGAAAGACAATTACAAGCAATTTTATAAATATATTAATGGTTAAAAGAGGAGCAAGAAGAACCTCCACTCTTTATTGGACTGTGATCAGGTGACTGCCTGGTGGATGTGGGGAAGGCTGTGGATGTAGTCTACCCGGACTTCAGCAAGGCCTTTGATACCATCCTTCATAACAAACTTGTACACAGCCTGTCAGCCCCTGGCTTGGACAGGTGCACTCTGTGCAGGGTTAGGAACTGGCTGGAAGGCTGGGCCCAGACAGTGGTGGTGAATGGTGCCACTTCCAGTGGTGTCCTCCAGGGATCACTGTTGGGCCCCATCCTGTTCAATATCTTTATTGATGATCTGGATGAGGGAATTGAGTCCACCATTAGTAAGTTTGCAGATGACACGAAGTTGGGGGCAGATGTTGATCTGTTAGAGGGTAGGAAGGCTCTCCAGAGGGACCTTGACTGACTGGACAGATGGGCAGAGTCCAACAGGATGGCATTTAACAAGTGCCGGGTGCTGCACTTTGGCCACAGCAACCCCATGCAGAGTTACAGGCTGGGGACAGAGTGGCTGGAGAGCAGCCAGGCAGAGAGGGACCTGGGGGTACTGGTTGACAGCTACCTAAACATGAGCCAGCAGTGTGCCCAGGTGGCCAAGAAGGCCAATGGCATCCTGGCCTGGATCAGGAATAGCGTAGCCAGCAAGAGCAGGGAAGTCATTCTGCCCTGTTCCTCAGCAGTGATTATGCCACAACACCTTGAGTACTGTGTCCAGTTCTGGGCTCTTCAGTTTGAGAAGGACATTGAGAGACTTGGAACGTGTCCAGAGAAAGGCAACGAGGCTGGTGAGAGGTCTTGAGCACAAGCCCTGTGAGGAGAGGTTGAGGGAGCTGGGGTTGCTTAGCCTGGAGAAGAGGAGGCTCAGGGGTGACCTCATTGCTCTCTACAACTACCTGAAAGGAGGCTATAGCCAGGAGGGGATTGGTCTCTTCTCTCAGACAACCAGTGGCAGAACAAGAGGACACAGTCTCAAGCTCCACCAGGGGAAGTTTAGGCTCGAGGTGAGGAGAAAGTTCTTCACTGAGAGAGTCATTAGCCACTGGAATGGGCTGCCCAGGGAGGTGGTGGAGTCACCATCCCTGGAGGTGTTCAAGAGGGGATTGGATGTGGCACTTGTTGCCATGGTTTAGTCATGAAGTCTGTGGTGACAGGTTGGGCTTGATGATCTTTGAGGTCTCTTCCAGCTTTGGTGATTCTGTGAAAGTTCTTCCCAGAAATAGTAATTGGCCATTTGAGTGGGCTGCCAAGGGAGGTGGTGGAGTCCCTGTTCCAGGTGGGTGTTCACAAAAAGATGGGATGTGGCACTTGAAGCCATGGTTTGGTTGTCAGGGACTGTTAGGTGATAGGTTGGACTTGATGATCTCAGGTCTTTTCCAACCTGGTTGATTCTGTGATTCCGTAAATGAGAACAGTAAGTATTCATCCAGACATTATATCTGAATCAGTATGAAAAATGGCTTGGATTTGTGAGTGCACTTGGCCCAACACTTAGTTTTCTGTTTTACTCAACAGCAGAAAGTTAACTGCCAGGTTTCAGCTTGGAGTGGCTTTTTATAACTGCGTTGTAACTCCTAGCAGTAGATTTATTATGGAAATAGATTTAATTTAGTGGCACTTAGATAATGAAAGTCTTTAACACCTGAGATGCTTCTCACCTTGATCAATTGTTGTCAATCAGCTATACACAGCAGGAATTTACCAGGATGTAAAAAATTTCTGTAAGTGGCTTAAATCATGAAATTATTTGTGTTTTATTAATAATCATTCTGAAGTGGAAAGATGCCTGCCTGCTCCAATCTGTAAATTGCTGAGTAGTTTCTTCAGAATACCTAGTTGCATCTTTTGTGGAAATTGCAATGTGGCCAATTTCTTCGTGTGTGCTGTATGGGTGAAGAAAAGTTAATACTCTAAAAGTATTTGCAGTGGTTTGTATTTATTCACCTATAATTAAAAAAAAATCTAAATATTAAAAAGAAACATGTTGCCAAGAGGAATGAGCTTTGGAGTGAAGTCTGTGGTGTGGTTTGCAAGGAAAAAAAATTTCTTCCTTGCAATGACACAGTGTTCGTGGGTCTTTGTATTCTTGATGGAATAGCCTTTGACAATGGGAGGCTTGATCATTGAGGTCAGGTTGAATATTTGCAAATCCTTTTTTTCAGGCACACATGTTGGAGTGGTATAAACTGTGTAAACTTACACATTTCTTCCATGCCAGCAGCTTACTAAATTGAATTAGGCTTCGAACGGCTTGTGAATGCTAAGAAAGTGTTATTCCCTGAGGCTCGTTCTAAAATGTCTTGCGAGCATAGATTTAAAAGTATTTATATACATCACATTTATGAAAGCTTTCTTAAACTCTATATACATAATTTAAAAATACTGATCTCATTGTATAACTACTTAATTACTTATGTATAGTTCGTTCAAAGTTCTAAAAATAAGAATGATGGAGTTTGCAAACTTGATCACTTCCTTGGGTGATCAATATCCTCATGTTTGAACTCTGGATTTTAAAAAGGAGGCAATATAAGGCAGGAAATGGACTTCTAAGAAATAAAGGAATTGATTTGCTTCATCTCTGAAAAAATTTGTGTGACAAATCTAAAGGATTAAGATTCAAACACATGTTAAAAGTTCTGTTTATACTACTTGATGTACGTTAAGACAGTTTGTTTAATGATTAGTGCAGTTAATTAAATCACCATAGACAATGTGAGCTGTCATCCAAAGAAAATTAATGGTGTTTAAGTCTCCCTTTTAGATCATTGATTTAATATCCTGTTATGATATTTATGGACTTATTAAATATGCATGGATGCTTAATATGCAAGATGCTAATCTGTGTTTTATTTTCATGTGTGCAGTACGTAGTTCATACTACTGAGCAAGTAGATTACGTGTAATGAAACTATTCATAAAGAATTATAGAAACATCTGAATATTGAATCTTTTAATATCATGGCCAGTAGGCTTAGCTGGAACTGACTGGCTATTTGGTCTTGCTTATTACGTGCAGAACTACTAATTTATATTCTGTTTATTTGAGTTAAAAAAAGTATAAGTAGTTGTTACTAATTAACTCTGATTTGGAGTAATGAATTGTTCCCCACCTGTAGTCTGGCTGATAATAGTAATTTTACATTAAATACAATATTGCAATTTAACTTTTGTCTCGGGATGTAGATGACTTTGTCCATCTTACTTTAATGCAACTTCCACTTTTATTACTTTCTCCATGCTTTAATATTCCTGTTAACATTGTACAAAGAGTATGCATTTTATCCTCTTTTTAACCCACTTTGTTTCTTTTCTTATACTAGTTTCCTGCACCACTACACCCTCCTTTGTAGTTTTACATTTTAATTTGTTAAACTTTTTTATACAGACCCTTTTCAGTGTATTTCTGTAGACTTGTTCTTGATTCCTGACTTACAGTCTTTCAAGTTAAAGTTGCAACGATGCTTCCAGTGGTTCCAAAAGAAGCAGTGCCTGGGCATCTTAAGTTCTAGTGTTTCTTCTCCTTCTGTGCAAGGATTGGAATTAATATTTTAAATGATACATTAGTTTAAGATATGTGTACTTTTTTTGGTGGTTTTTGAATATTTGATATATAATACTACTTAATATAACCAAAGCCTGATTGAATCATGATTTTTATTCCTATGTATTAGGATTAGCATTTGTTAACTATTTGTTAAAATTTCTCATTACATATGTTTTCCCCCTCTCATACGACAGCAGAAACAGTGCACAGCTTGCTGATTAGTTAATAAGTTTACATTCTGGCTGGTGCAAAACTTCACAATGTCTAGAGTGTTTTATTGCCATAAAGGTATCAGTGTGTTTGTTTGCCTTTTCCATGTCATCACGTATGAAATAATGCTAGATTTCTGAAACACTGTGGAGAACTTTAAAAAGTTTAATTGTTTTAAAAAAAAGTCAGCTAAGTCTCTCGTGAAATCTTGGAAAAACTTCCAGAGAATTGCACTTTTCCAAAATGCTTGTCATCTTCCAGAAGATGACAGTGCATCTTTAAAAACATTTAAAAATATTTGGAAACTTAGTCACTGGATATCACCTCACTGGTGTATGGCTTTTCATGCTTGAAAATGTTCTACATAGGCCTTGCCTTAGGCTGCTGTTCTTAGCTGTCACTGTCACCATCTTCCCTGATAGAAGTCAACGGTGTAACTGTTACTTGAATCCATGGAGATGTCCATCTGGCTAGAATCAGGTTAAACACACCACTGTCCCTCACCAAATCCTCTATCCTCCTAAGTGCTCAATCCAGATATGCAGATTGTTTTGACAGAACTAAATATCCATATCTCTACTGGCAGTCCAAAAGTGCAGAAACTTCTAGCAGTAGGATTTTTATTTAAGTAATGGTTGAAGTAGTAACTGTTTTAAAAGGAGGTGGTTCAGCACTGAATTCTCTGTTGAATGATAGGCTTTTTTTTTTTTTTTAAAGTATTTGTTTTAATTTTTGTTCTAAATAAAGCTTACTTTTAATTCTAGAAAACTTTCAGGAGTGATCTGCAAATTTCTATTCCATAGGAAGTTTAAAAGGCTTATTATTCTTTGTCCTTTGTTGAAATAATAGAACCTTTAATAATTTCATAGAACCTTTTAATTTCATAGAAGACACTGAACATGAATTAATTTTATGTACTTCTGAGAGGGTTTTTATATACCATGCTATGTGTCCAGAATAGACTGCTCCACTGTGTTCTCTCTTTCCTGCTGCTCAACACAACAGAGAAGAAAATAAGATGAAAATGCTCATGGGTCAAAATAAACACAGGGAGATTCAGTACAGTATAGTACAGTACAGTATTACCAAGGTTGGAAGAGACCTCGAAGATCATCGAGTCCAACCTCTAACCACAAACCTCACGACTAGACCATGGCACCAAGCGCCACATCCAGTCCCCTCCTGAACGCTTCCAGGGACGGCGACTCAACCACCTCCCCAGGCAGCCCATTCCAATGATGAATCACTCTCTCGGTGAAGAACTTTCTGTTGCAGCTTGAGACTGTGTCCGCTTGTTCTGGTGCTGGCTGCCAGGGAGAAGAGGCCAACCCCTTCCTGGCTACAACCACCTTTCAGGTTTCCTTACCAAGAACCATCATGGTTACAAAACACTTAACTCAGGGAAGATTAATTTATTGCCAATTAAAAACAGAGGAAGATAGTGAGAAGTCAAGATAGAACTGAAGACTCCTTTTCTTAACTCTCCCTCTAGGCTCAATGTC
This sequence comes from Picus viridis, assembly GCA_033816785.1. NCBI lineage: Eukaryota > Metazoa > Chordata > Aves > Piciformes > Picidae > Picus > Picus viridis. Next base: position 19,447,043 of record CM066566.1, read on the forward strand.
ACTTCATTTCTGACTCTTCTGCCTTCCCCCTTGCCTGTCGAAGCAGCACAGGGGAGCTAAGGAAGAGGGGTTGTGGGCATCTCACAACTCTTGGTCTTTCCCACCCCTTCCTCAAACTGTAGCTGCAGTGTGGGCCCTAACCAAAGGGTTGTAGTCTTTTCTTAGTGTCTCTAGTGCAAGTCTTTCCCATGGGCTGCAGTCCTTCAATAACTCCAGCATGAGTCACAGTGGGTTCTCCACTGCTTCAAACATTGGCCCTTCTCATGAGGTGTAGTTCTTCAGGAATAGACTGCTCCTGTGTGGGTACCCCGTGGGGTCACAGTACCAGTGTGGGCTTCTTTCCAGAGGCTGCAGTGAAGATACCTGTTCTGACATGGCCCTTTATGGGCTCCAGTGGGACAACCTGTATCACCATGGCTTTTGCTACGGACTGAATGGGAATATGCTTCAGTGCCTGGAGTACCTTCTCCCTGTTCTCCATCATTGACCTTGATGTCTACAGGATTGTTGTGCTCCCATTTATTCACTTTTCTCTCTCACAGTTGCTGTGTACTGCTTTTTATAATTTCTTCTATGTGTTATCACAGAAGTGCCACCAGTGTCACCCATAGGTTCAACTTTAGCCAGGGGTGAATCTATTTTGGCGCTGGCTGGAACTGACTGTCAACAGTGGGGGCAGGTCCTGGTCTCTTCCCATTGATGTCATCCTGCAGCCTTTCCCACTACCAAAACCTTGCCATGTAAAGAGAATACATATGTTCCACTTCAAACCCAAACCTTGGATGTCACTCAAGCTTAAAAGCTTGGTTGCATGTCAGTTAGGCATATCAGCAGGACACTTCAACTTGACCGTAATGTATGAGTTTCAGTCTTTGAATTATTTCAAAATATGTGCCAAATGGGACTGTATAGCTGCAGTCTAATCAAGTTTCCACTGCAGTTGATCTGATCTGACAGCTGTCCACTATTGGAAAGGGGAGTTTTGTTCCCCAATTCCCTTAGTTCTATTCTTTCCTTTGAGTTTGCTTGGGTGCTTGTCACATGGTTTTCAAGGGCAATTAGGCTTGTTTTTCTGAATTGGTGAGTTTGCTTGGTCCAGCAAAGTATCCAATGCTTTTATTCTTGAGGGGAGCAAGACTCCCTTCCGCTATGATGAGCTGTTGGAATAAATGTATCTGCTCATGTATAATATCATCCCATCTGAAAGCTAAAATGTGGAGTATTTACATTGAACAGCAAGAGGAGTGAACTTGGTTGCATCTTCTGTGCAGTTTTGAGGAGTCCTAGACTTACTGTCATGACTCTGCATTAAGAAATATAATGAGGATAAAGGTGACATCATGTTTTCCTGGGCGTATTAGGAAAAAGTTACTTCAGGGACTTTTGTTCCATCCCAGCTTTCTCATTTTCTGTTTTTACTACAACTGTAAGTATATAGCACTTGGTTCAGCTGCTGTATATATGTAGGTATGGAGATTACAGAAACTGAGTTGATTTTTGTTTAGCTATTGGGTTGCATTACATATCATGCCTATTCAATGATGTCTGATTATGTTAATTTTACTCATTTTCCCCATTTCCTAAAATGTGCTGTGTGTATTCTTTAGAAAAGTATGAAAATGTTGTTAACTTTGGTTTGTAAAAGGTTAGTAAAGATGAAGCAAAGCATGCAGCTTAGATTGTTACCATCAAATATGGATTGAAAAATATAAAGACAGTTGTGATACCTTTTGGAGGAGGTGGATGAGTATATTTCATGTTGTAGCTTTCCTTCAGTGTAGAATGAAATTGGCTTGGGCTGGTAAGTCAATTATGGCAGGTGACAGCATTCTGTTAGAGAAGGTGCTTCTCGCCCATCTCTCATTGTGTTTTCTGGTTGATTTTGTTTGTTTGTTTGTAGCTTTTTTTTTTTTTCCTTTCCTGTTTTGGTTTGTTTCTGATGTTATGCTTCTGAGAAGTTCAAAGTGTACATAGATCCTCCTATTGTAGGAAGAAAGCACCTGACTTGAAATTCACAGTTCAGGAAAATGATGACTGTGAGGAAGTGTTTTAGACTTAAAATTTCTTTGCCATTATTTTCATATTTTATTTATTTCCTGTGTTATATTCGTGACTTGTACACGTGCCCTGGTACAGCCTTGTTTTAAAACCCCAAGTATCCCAACACGTGCCATATAGTGTTTTTCCCTGTCTTTTGTACTAACTGATTTTATGTAAGTAAGGCTTTTGCTTCATCTTCCTTCTCTACAGCAGGGGAACTTTTTATGTGTTAGCATGTGTGAGGTAATAGTCTGCATGTGTGTGAGTTTAGATTTAAAGGGACTTGGAAACCAAGTAACTTAATTTCGTAGTCAGAATTAAAGGAAGATGCTAATTGCTTATCTGCAGTCTTTTGCTTAAAAACCTGGCTTTATGACATAGAGAAAAGACTTCCATTTAGTAATTTCTGTTCCTGTCCCTAACTCATTCTCTATATGCTGCATGTTTGGCAGAATAGGCAAATTAAAATTAGTGAACTTGAACACCGCTGATATTTAGGCTTTCAGGGATGTATTTAATCATTTGAAAAACACACAGTCCACAGAAAGATACCTGTTTTGTAGAGTCCCAAAATCTAAGCTGACTAGGATTTGTTATTACCATGTAGTGGAAACAGTTTGTACAACAAGGTGATTCGTGGTTGCACTCCTAAGATGAAATACCTTCAGGAAGGAGGAGGTTTAGCTTTTTTTCTGTTGTGTACTTTGATACAAAACTGGGAGCAGTGGCTGACACGCATGAAGGCTGTATTGCCATTCAGTGAAACATGGGCTGGAAAGTAGGGCAGAGGTAAACCTCATTTCAGCGGGGATAAGTTCAGCAGGAGTAGGTGTGGAGTCTTACATCTGGGGAGGAATAAAACCCATGGACCAGTACAGGTTAGCGCTTGCTGCTGGGAAGCAGCTCTGCGGAGAAGGACCTGGGAACATGGTGGACGGCAAGTTTACCACAAGCCATCAATGTGCCCTCGTGGCAAAGGAGGACTGTGGTATTCTGGGCTACCTTAAGAGTTTAGCTGGCAGGTTGAAGGACATTCTCTTTTCCCTCTACTTTTCCTTGATGAAGCCACACCTGGACTATTGTGTCCAGTTCTGGGCTCCCCAGTTCAAGAGGGATGGGGAACTGCTGGAGAGAGTCCAGTGGAGATCTGTGAAGGTGATTAGGGGACTGAAGCTTCAATTTTATGAGAGGCTGAAGGAGCTGGGGCTGTTCAGTTTGGAAAAAGAGAAGACTGAGAGCAGATCTTAACCAATGGATATAAATATCTGAAGGGTGAGGGCTGCGAAGATGGGGCTGCACTCTTTTCAGTGGTGTCCAGTGCTAGGACGAGGAGCAGTGGGAACAAACTGGAACACAGGACCTGGATGTGTTCCTGTGTGACCTGCCCTACATGATCCTGCCTTAGCAGAGGTGTTGGAATAGATCTCCAGAGGTTCTTTCCAGCTCCTACCATTTTGTGATGCTGTGGAAGTTCCGTTACAGTATAGAACAATCTACATGAATATCAAAACAATGCAGATTGCTTAAAACAATAAAAATATTTTGTGCAGTTTTTTCTTTGTATGGGTTTTGTAAGTACATTTCTCTGTGGATTTTGTTTTTAAAAGTGAGATGGATAAGATAAACTAGATAAACAACATTGACTTCTTATTTATTTTCCCACAGTTTTAAAATCGTGGAATCATGGCTCATTCAAAGACGAGAGCCAATGATGGAAAGATCACATATCCTCCAGGAGTCAAAGAAATCTCTGATAAAATATCTAAAGAAGAGATGGTGAGAAGGCTAAAGGTCAGTAAGCAAGTAACTGCAGGTTGAACTTTTCTGTATACAGCATTCAGCCATCCTGTTACTATATTTATGTGAAACTCTCTTTTGTTTTCTATGGTGACTTCTGTTCTAATGCTTTCTTGAAGTGATTTTGTTCAGAAGCATTTAAATGAGTTTAAAAATCACAAATGGAAATAACTATATTAATTTTGAATACTACTTAAATACTACATGAAGAGAGTAGTAATTTTGGCAATAATATGGATGCCTCAGAATACATTCGTTTTATGCAGTTGTGCTCTTTTGGTTCATTATGAAAAAAAACTTTTTTTAAATTTTCATTATTTTAGCCTGTAGGTACTCTTTGATTGTGCTATGTATTCATGTCTCCTGAAATTCTTGATTGCTGTATTCAGCCTAGCTGCAGGAAGTTTGGAGAGATTTGGGGGATAATTATGTTAGTACAGTAGTTCATTTACCTATGTACTCTCACAAAAAGACAAGCCTGTTAGCGTTATGCAGAAGGAGTGCCTGCAACTTCTCAGGATCTCAGGTAGTGATAGGACTAGGGGGAATGGAATGAAGCTGGAAATGGGGAGATTCAGGCTGGATGTGAGGAAGAAGTTCTTTACCATGAGAGTGGTGAAGCCCTGGAATGGGTTGTCCAGGGAGGTGGTTGAGGCCCAGTCCCTGGAGGTGTTTAAGACCAGGCTGGACGAGGCTCTGGCCAGCGTGATCTAGTGTAGGGTGTCCCTGCCCATGGCAGGGGTTGGAACTAGATGATCCTTGTGGTCCCTTCCAACCCTGACTGATTCTATGATTCTATGATTCTATGATTCTAACTTGCATTTGGCCTCTGAAACAGAAGGGAACAGATGTGATAGAGGAACATTAAGTATTCCAGCAGCTGGATGAGCTTAATTTGGAGTTTGAGAAGTACTTCAAGTCAGCTGGAATTACTGGTAAATGAACAAATAGGAAGAATGTTTTTTTTTTTCTATGAGGGTGGCAAAACACTGGAACAGGTTGCCCAGAGGTGGTGCACACCCCATCTGTGGAAACATTTGAGGCCAAGTTGAATGGAGCTCTGAGCAACCTGATTTACTGTAGATGACCCAAATCAAAACATTCTACATTTCCATGAAAAACAACGAACAATAAGAAGGATTCCTTCTCTCCAGTAACCTGTTTCTGTGCTTTGAGAATTGGGCTGTTAGACTTTAGTTCTTCTGCATTCCATGATGCTGAGTAGAAGATGACATTTATAACTTTATGTAAGAGTGACTCCTAACAGAAGAAATTACTAGCACTTAGGGGTTTTGTTGTTGTTTGTTTGTTCCCCAGCTTGTGAAAATGCACATAGTTCCTACTGATACTTTTTCTCCCATAGTTCCGTATCTCTTGTGTGTCTAGTAGGAGAAGAGTACTTACTAGGATGTCCTGTATTTCTTGTCAGGTCTTCATTCTGGCTGTGCTTTCATCAGTATGCAGGCAGGGAGTGAACCACACGGTGTTTCTTTTATGAAGGATTGGATGATTTAAGCTTTACCACAAGCGCATAGACATAGCTGCAAGTGCTGAAGAGAAGTTGTTGATAAATAAGTGAACTATTTGCCTCTTAATGTCTCTGCCAAATTCGTATAAGTATTAGGGTAGAAGCAGTTTTCTGTGGGTTTTATTTTGATTTACACAAGCAGATAGTGTGCTGTTTGTTAACAACAATATTTTAATAAAAATTATTGGCAAATCTGGAAAGAAAGGAAAATATGCACAGTGAATTTCTGTATTAGTGTACCTTACCTTAGAAACTCTATGCGTCTCCAAGCTATAATAGATTTAGAAAGGAGATAGAAAATAAATGATAGCAGTCATGAACTAGCTCTGAAGACAGAGCGATCATAAACGCTTGGAAATGCTGAATAGTGTGAGAAACATTTTTTCCACAGTTTCTCTTAATACACAACCACCAAAGCATCATCTAATGAGCTATTATCAGTTTTAGACCAGCACTCTAATAACATAGTTTCCCATAAATGATATAATTCCATTCCGAAGTGTCTTAGTGTGGAAAGATGTAGGAAGAAATTGCATAGGTTAAGATATTCGAGCCACATCTGGAAGATGAAGCTCCAGAACTATTACTCATGGTCGCCTAGGTGCAATTTCAGGGTAGGGCATCCTCCAAGGACGCTAGGGGAAATGGCGTAGTTTTCTTCATTTTTCCTTTAACACTGTGAGAGATTGCTCTGGAGACAAGTTGACTTTTTATTTTTTGAGGAGCACCAGTGTGCTTCAATGGTTCATCTTGTATCTGACTGGGGAGGACATTTTTCTTGCAATAGGAGTGATAAGTGTGCACGAGCTACTAATCTTCTGTGTCTTTTGGTAAAGGATTCTCATATGGCTGAAAACTTCACAGCTCCTGTGAAATGCAGAAGTTCTTCCTTTATTTTGTAGGAGAAATAAGACACTGGTTGCTCAAATAAGCACTACTGCATTGCTAATGATGCTTCCTTCAGAAGTTGCACAGAGCCAGGAAAGGAACTTCCAGTTAGGACCTCATTCCATGGAATATTTTTATGTACTGGTATTTCTCTTTCTTTTTAGATGGTTGTGAAAACTTTCATGGATATGGACCAGGACTCTGAAGAAGAAAAGGAGCTCTACCTAAATCTTGCTTTGCATCTTGCTTCAGACTTTTTCCTCAAACATCCTGATAAGGATGTGCGTTTGTTGGTAGCATGTTGTCTTGCTGATATTTTCAGAATTTATGCCCCTGAAGCTCCATATACTTCACCAGATAAACTAAAGGTAAATTGAATGAACCTTTTTCCACACCAAGTTTTTTAAACCAAATGGTTGATATAATTGATGATAACTATATTTTTTCTCCCTTTATTTTTTATTACCCTAAGCAATCCAAGGTTTTAATTTGATTCTAGGATCGGGTCAAATGTTCATCAGATAAGGTGGTGTGTAGTACATCTTACAACAGCTTGTAGAATTTGGAATTTATGTTGAAAATACTGTATTGAACTGTCATTGGAAGTTGCAGGTAGTGGTCTACTACTTCAGAAATATTGATACGTCTGTAGCACTTAAAATCTTTTGACAAGATAAGCAATTCCTTCAGCTGGGAAAATACCCTTGCTGTTTCCAATTGAACTGACAAGAGATGATTGCTGTAATTTTATAGATGAAGGCTGTATTTAAAACAAAGAAAATACTTTTCTGCAGAGAGTAATGATTTCTGATACGCAAAATTCTGCAGTTACAAACATCACTGATCCCACTAGATGGAGATGGTTGATAGAGGAATTGCTAGATGTGAAAACACAGTAGAGATATCCCCCATTTGATTTGGAGAAATTATATTTTAAACTGCTTAGTGCTCTTCTTTTTATTTTTTTTTTTAAATAGAAATCTAACTTTCTTTCCAACTCTCTCAGTTGAACTACTTTGCTTATGCAGTATAGGTCTAGCGTGATGAACCAAGTCTTACAGAAGATCTTGCAGAGGAAAATAACACTTAAAAAATGCATACTTTTTTTGCTCCTTCATTTAAGTGTATGTGTTGTGGGTATTTTGTTTTGGGTTTTGTCTCTTTTTTTCTACAGTATGATAAAAAGATGATTGTGGTGGAAGATAGCTGTATTGTCACTCAAGAAGAAATCACTCAATTTCCAATCTAGTGGTTGCACCACAAGTTGTTCATAAGTAGGGCAAACAGTACCATTTCAACTCTATTATGCCATTACCGGACATAGGGGAGAGATACCTAGGGATTTGTTAGCTATGTTTGTTTTTATTCTGAATTGTTGCACCTCTTACTGCACACTATCCAGTTAATCTGCTTGATTAGACTGTTTCAATTGGAGACAAACATGAGCTTTCTCTACTGTGTTAGATTTGTCTGATTTTTGAAGCATCCTAATTTCTACTTCAGTTTTGAGTATGTCTTCCTTTACTTGTTAAGCTTAGAGGTTTTTTCCTTCTTTTTCGAGTTTGGCTAACAAATGATAATATTCCTCCTTGCAGAATCTGATTTATCAAATGCTACTAAGTTTCAAATTTTATAATATAGGAAGGTTTACATTACCAATTGCATACTTTGAGTATCAACATGCTACTCCTACCTGGATAGGTCTCTGAAGAAGCTAGAAACATGCACTGTCTGCATTTACTTCTGCAATTTGTGCAGATTTCAGTTTCTTGGTGCAGATTTCTAAACACATTTTGTGTAGTAATATGGTTTTGGTGCTTGATCACCCTAAAGGCACTACAAGCACAGCTTTCAGGCCAAGATGTTACCAGGAGAAGACGTCTATTACGTTATACAGCAAGGTTATCTACTCTTTTGGAAAGCATGTGTGTCACATCTTAATTGGTTATTTTCTACTGGCTTGTGTGTAATTAAGACATACAGTAGGTTAAAATAACAAACCAATCTTTCAACCCATCCAACCAAATTCTGCCAAGTCTTTCTCTTCAATTACAAGATGCTTACGTTCTTTTCTAAGCCAAAGATTAAACATGGCCTTCTCTAACTCAAGCAAGGGCAAATCTTCCCCTACATTTCCCTCTTTCTTTCTTTCTCTCTCTCAATTACTGATAAAGTGTGCATTCCTAACTCAAGGGCAAAGCCTAGCTGCTCAAAAGCTATCCAAAAACAACCCTTCTCCTGCAATTTTGAGAAGCAAAGAATGAACGATAGAGTCCTTTGCCTAGGGTTGTTGAGGTTTCTGCTGAACACAGCTTGTGGTTCCGGGACAAGCTTTGATACAAATGTTGAAGAGTTACCACCGCTTTGAGAAATGCATCCTCCTGGGTTATATCTTGCCACTGTCTTTAACCAGTAGTTAACACCAAATCCATTCTGCAGCTTTGAACCTCTTCTAGTATGTTTAGTACTAAAATTAAAGATGTCAAAGGGAGGTACTGAGCAGTATAATCTCTTAAGAGAGAGTGGGACACTGATATCTGAAGTGTTTGCCCTTGTTTCAGACTCTTTGTATCTTAATGTAACTTATTGTAACTTACGCGAAATCTGAATGAAATAGTGAGGGAATGGAGCAGAATTCCAGGTTTCCCTCTTTTACATGTATCCTCAGTATAAATTTCATATTCCTTGCTGAGTGTTGGATGAGTTTTTACAATGGGGATGGAAAACGCCACCAGTAAGCTAAAAGTAGCTTACTGGAGCAGGATTGCTCTTCTGGGATCTGGAAACTTCTAAGTCGTCTTCAGCCTGGGGAATGCGTAGAACCCAAATCTAATGTTCTTGAGGAGATAATGTTGTAATCACTTGTTTGTGTCAAAGAAAATCTCTTGGACAAGTGGCCTGTCTGCCTGACTTGGCTGCAACTGAGATGTTTAAGGGTGTACATGGTAGTAGAACTTCAACTATCTGACTGTGTTCTGTGGTGCTGCTTCCTGAAGCCATGATGTGGTTAATTGGTATCAAGACAACAATCCACAAAAAACCATTTAACGTTCTTCCTAAAGTTGAAGCGTTTTCCTTTGGGAAAGAAGCTTTTTTTGCTTCCATGGAGTGGGGGGAAGCTCTAAAGAAACACCAGGCATTTTAAAATGACTCCCTGACATTTTCTGTGGTTTTTGTAGAACATCTTACTTTGGACAGTGAAATAGTATATCTGTCATTGCTGAGTATTTTGTAGTAATGCATAATAACAGTAATTTTAAAAGGGAATTAATTTTGAAAGTTTCATTGCAATTGATTAAATGACTATCACTTTATTTTCAGGATATATTTATGTTCATAACAAGGCAACTTAAGGGTTTAGAGGATACAAAAAGCCCCCAGTTCAATCGGTATTTTTATTTGCTTGAGGTAAGTTCTATAACTTCTTTCATAATAACTGCTGAATGTAATTTTCCAACTTAATCTCGTATTAACCACTACTTCTATTGTTTTTGCTGTTCTAACACAGAACATTGCTTGGGTCAAATCTTACAATATATGCTTTGAATTAGAAGACAGCAATGAGATTTTTACCCAGTTGTACAGAACCCTGTTTTCAGTAATAAAGTAAGTATTGTCACCCCCAGTTTTAATATGTTATTGCGTGGTTGAGATGTTTCTAACTTAAACGTTTGGTCTGTTGTGTGACTTTCAGTGTTAATGAGTTTAATTTTTGTAATTCAGTTTAACTAAGGGTAGCAGTGTAAACATAAGATGATGGTTTTGCCTGTTTTAAACAAGATACACTGCAAATATTTTTATTTTTCTAATTGGATTGTCTTTAACTTTGTTTATTTTATTCTGTTCTTGAAATTGAAAAGGAGTGGTGTAATTCTAAGGGATTTGGAGGATTATTGCTTTAAAAACTGAGTTGGAAAACATTGGACACTGGAAGGCACTGTTAGAGATTGTGTAATCTGCCCCTCCTTGCTCAAACCAGGGTCTTCTGAAACAAATTGCTCAGGACTGTACCCGATTGATTTTTTAGCATCTCCAAGGATGGAGACGCCATGGCTTCTCTGGGCAACCTTCTAGTGCTCAACCATCCTTACTTTTAAGAAGTTTCTCATTCTCATGTTTAAATGGTATGTCCTGTTTTTCATCTTGTGTCCATTGCCTCTTGTCCTGTCACTGGACTTGTCTGTCTTACTCACAAAATCAGGTATTTCCTACCTAGATCATCTCTTCTCAAGGGTAAAAAATAATAAATTGTCAACTCTCTTAGCCTCTCCTTGTGTGAGAGCTATATCAGTCCTTTAATCATCTTTGTGACCCTTTGCTGGACTGACCCTAGGATGTCTGTGTCATTTGTGCTGGGAAGCCCAGTACTGGACACAGCATCCAGATGAAGTCTCACCAGTGTTGAGGGGAGAGAGATTCTAATATGGTGTCTTGTCTTGGAAGGGTCCGATACAGTCCCCTTACTCTTCTACTGCAGTAGTAAGTGAAGAGGTCACGAGATACAAGAACCTTTTGCAAAATGGTATATGCAGCCAAAAAAAAGGAATTATTTTGACTTCTATGAAACCTTGTGATTTAAGTATTACATTCCTTGTTGTTTGGCATCACCATTGTGAGTACTCTGAATGGAAGTTGTACTTTATATGAATAGAACAGTAAGAATTCTTCTTTTTAATTTCAGCAATGGTCATAATCAAAAAGTTCACATGCACATGGTTGATCTAATGAGCTCTATCATTTGTGAGGGAGATACTGTGTCACAGGAACTTTTGGATACAGTGTTAGTTAATCTAGTGCCAGCACATAAGGTAAGACTTTACAGTGGCTTTTTTGCTGTTGCTTTTTGGTTGGTTGTTTGGGTTGGGTTTTGTTTTAGTTTGTTTGTGGGGTTGTTTTGTTTGTGATTTGTTGGATGTATGTATTGTGATGTTTACATTTAATGGAAAGAATAACTGTAGCAAGTGTATTCCTATTAGTTAATTATTTTTAGTTTGTACTTATAGTAAGCCATTTTTAATAGCAAGAAAATTCAGTAGCATTTCACTGCTTTGATTCACTTGCCATAAGCCAAAGTGTCAGTGGTCACAGTAATCTAAAAGCCTTAATGTCATATGAATTTATACACATGGTTTATATATGGTCAATACCAACCCAATATACCAACTTAACAGCCTGTGAAAAGTTTTTAATTAGTGTAATGCTCTATGAATAGTTCAAACTAATGTGCTGCCCCAAGTGGCAGGGAAGGTGTGCTGATTCCTAGTTTGTAGTTGACTGGTTTAATTCAGAAATGTTAAGTTGGTGTTATTGAAAGCACATTGGTGTGGGTTTGGCATGCAGCCATAGAACTATGTTCAGAAATGGTGGTGCCTGAAGAGGACAAGCAATCACTGTCTGTCTTTAGTGAAGAGGTTTTGCAAATAAGTGTCTTAGAAGTGAACTGGGGAAAAACTTCAAACTTTGCATGTATTGTGACATCTTAATGTTTTAAAATCATGGAAGCCTGACTTCTTTGTTCAGAAACCTAGCTGAGTCCTGCTACAGTCTCTTGGGTTACAGTGTGGAAGACAACTTACAAATCGTGTATGAAAAAAAGAACCCTCAAAACTTCAGGGAAACTATCTAGGAAGTGTGTACTTAGGAAGATGCTTTCTGAAGAGTATAGCTTGTACAGCAAGATACTGTGCCTTACCACAGGCCATCATTTTCAATGAGTAAACAGCAGTGGTGCTAGTGGGTGTGGTAGGGTGAGAAAGTTTCCCCCCCGAAAAGATACCACAGCTAAACCAAGTCGGAGAAAGCAAATGAAGCAAGTTATATTTACAAGCAGAAATGGAATGCAATGAATATGTACAAAAATATGCAATATTTACAATATATACAGAAATATACAGCAATGTATGTAATACAGGAGACCTTTTCCCCCTGCAGCCAGGGTGGGTTCCCCCTGTACCCCCCTCCTCCCTCCCTACCTTCCCTTTTTTCCCAAAAAGGGTTAGAGAGAGAAAGGCAATTAAGGAGAAAATTCTGTTAGCTCAAAGCGAATGCAAGCATTAGTTTTCTTATCTGGTTAGCTCTGTTAATTCAAGGTCGCTCTGTTCCGCAGCAGTTGCTTCAGCGAGAGAGAAACCGACCAGCCCACAGGACAGAGAAGAACAGACTGACCACAAACAGACTGAACCCAAAACTTAAAGTTGCATTCTACCTATCTACCAATGAAATTAGTTTAGAATATCTTTGTTTTCAATACATTCAGCCAGAGTGTTCAGAACGTGTCCATTTCTTAAAGGCACAGCCTAAACTGGTCACAGTGGGGTGGCTGGAAAAACTCAGGCATAAGGAATACTGCAGGTAGACATACGCTCAAATGTCTGTCTACCATAATTAGTAGTCACTGAAGTAGTCTATGGTACTGTACCTCACTTGGGTTTGTCATCCATCTCATTGGCTGAAATAGAAGCCATATTGATGTAAACTTGAGGGAATGTGGCTGACACTAATATAACAGGATGGGTAAATTGGAGTATGCACATGCTAGCTTGAGTAGTACAGCAAGTATCAAAGAACTCAATAAAACAGTAAATTTAACATGTCTGACCATGTGCTTAATTCTTTTTTCCTTTTGTGGTTTCTCTTTTCTTCCATGAACTCTCCTGAGCAACTTGGTCTAGTAGATGGTGTCCCTAACCACAGAAGGGAGGTTTGAACTAGATGGTATCCCTAACTAGGTGATCTCTAAGGTCCTTTCTAACCAAACCAGTCTATGATTGTATGAAATTCTTTTGCTGGGATTATATTAAGAGGGAACAAAATAAACAAATAGTGAACTAAAAAGACCAGAAGCAAGGGAGAGAGTGTCGGTATAAAAAGACAAGGAAAATTAAGAGTTTTTCTTTCTCTTTACTTTGTCTTCTTAGATTATAAAATCTTTATGGCACCATCTGTAAAGAATTTTGTATTTGTGCAGTGTGATAGAAGACAAATTATACTTCATTTCCTTTAGTGTTTGCAGAGTGTTCCATTTTCAGCCTCAGAAGTACTGCAGGGAATCCCACACTGCACATCCCACATGCTTTACATGCTTATCTTTTAGAAAATGTGACACTGACAATTAAACTCCTAACTGTCTTTACTAGGAACTTGCTTGATAATTGGTTCTATCTATTTTGGCAACACTTCAGCTGAGCTGCTTCTTTGAGAGTCATCCTTAAAAACCTGTTTCCCTACTCTATCCCAACTAGAGAATCTATTAGAACTGTTTCGTCAAGTGCTCTTGGATACAAATTCTGCTGATGAGCCCTTGATAATAAGAATAAAGACCCTTTCCAATATTCCAGGAAAATGTTGTTAAAATGTATAGTTAGAATATTTGCTTTAGATACAGACTTAACATTTGATTATCCTCTTGAAGTTACAAAATTAGGGACTGGCTTGATATTAGCTAGTCCTCCTTTTTGAATCAAAAACAGGGGACATGAATTTGTTTTGTGTCAGTTGTGGTGTGTGGATTTTTTGTTTTTTTTTCCTTTGTGATGGTGGTTGGTTGGTTTGGTTTTCTTTTGAAGGATTGGTACCAATTATATAAATCTTTGTTTGAGCTGTGTTAAATTGAACATTGAGAGGCACCTGGAAAAACTAACTGACTGCAAAAAATATTGGCATGTATGCACTTCTGTCACTACCAACTCCATTGTACCAGTACAACTGATTTCTGGCTTTGTACCAAAGCATCCTGGAGAGCATTGTTTATAAATGACAAAAGGAAAAAAAAAAAGGTCTGTATTATTCTGTCAGATTGCTTTCTTGTGTCTGTAGAAGAAACCTATCAAACATTCTAGAGAAGAACAGGTATGGAAAGTGAGTTAGCAAGAGCCTTAATGTCTTCCGGAAGTGTAAAAAGCTCAAAATACATATACAAAAGTCATGGTAGGAATTGAGAGAAAGGAGAGAACTTACACTTGACAAAGATGGTCTGTCTTCAAATATTGTTACCAGAGACCATTTAAGCATAAAAAAAACAACCAACTTCTCTAACATTTTTGTTTTGTGACGTTAAGCTGGAAGTTTTCAGGGTGGAACAGTGTCAGTTCTCCTTTAATATCTTGAAGAGTGATCTGAGCAAGGGAAAAGTTTGTAGGGTAAGTTTGCAGATGATACTAAATTGGGTGGAAGTGTTAATCTTCTTGAGGATAGGAAGGCTCTGCAAAGAGATCTGGACAGACTGGATTGATGGGCTGGCAAAGCCAAGTGCCAGGCCCTGCACTTGGGTCACACCAACACCATGCAGTGCTGCAGGTATGGGGCAGAGTGGCTGGAAAATTGTATGATGGAGAAGGATCTGAGGATGTTGGTTAACAGCTGTCTGAGCATGAGTCAGCAGTGTGCTCAGGTGGCCATGAAGGCCAGCAGCATCCTGGCCTTTATCTATCCAGAATAGTGTGGGCAGCAGGACCAAGGAAGTGATCTCGTGCCCCTGTAATCAGTGCTGATGAGGCTGCACCTCAAATACTGTGTTCAGTCTTGGGCCCCTCACTACAAGAATCATAGAATCAATAAGGTTGGAAAAGACCTCAGATATCAAGTCCTACCTATTACCCAACACCTCATGACTAACTAAACCATATCTTCAAGTGTCACATCTAATCCTTTTTTGAACACCTCCAGGGATGGTGACTGCACCACCTCCATGGGCAGCACAGCTGTTCTGCCCGGAAAAGAGAAGACTCCAGGGAGATCTTATAGCTGCCTTCCAGTACCTGAAGTGAGCTACAGGAAGGCTAGAGAGGGACTTCTCATAAGGGTGTCTAGCAATAGGGCAAGAGGGAGTGGTTTTAAGGTGAGGGAGAGTAGATTTAGACTGGATCTTAGGAAAAAGTTTTTCAGTATGAGGGTGGTGAGGAAGAGGTTGTGAGAAGAGGTTGTGGATGCCTCATCCCTGGGGGTGTTCAAGGCCAAGTTGCCAGGTTGTATGAGGCCTTGAGCAGCTGTGTGTAACTGAGAGGAATCCCTGCCCATGGTGGGGAGGTTGGAGAATATTATCTCTGAGGTCACTTCCAACCAAAGCCATTCTATGATTCTAATTAAAACAAGCCAAAATAAACAAAAACAACAAAAAAACACCACACCACTGTAAAGAGAAAAAATAGTCTAGATTACAACTGTTTAAAGAAAATTAAGCACTTTTTTCATGCCTCATGTACTTGATTCACTTGTGCCAATAGCCAGGGCCTGAGTGTCCAGAGGCAGAACTTTTTGAAAATAACAGTACCAAAAGTATTAAAAGAACACAAGAAAGTTTTGTTGTCCCTTTTCCATACTCAAGACAAAAGCAGAAAAAGTGGGACTGCCTTAGTTGAAATGGGGAAAAAAAAAAAAAAAAAGGAGCAACCTAGGTCATTACTACATAGATTCAAAGATCTTTTAAAAAACATCAAACCTATCTTCCCAACTAATTTAAGAGACACAGAGATACTTTAAACTTTGCCTGAAGGAGAAATTTTGTAAGGGTAAGACCTACTTCAACAAATGTCTTCTTTGTTTATCTACACTCTATTATTATCTTCTGTTTAATCTTTGAATACATTTGGGGAAAAAAAAAGACATGCAACTGAAGATCTTTTAATGATTTAAGAAAGCACATGTTGGGGACAATAAGCTTAATCAGGACAGCTCCATGAACATGAAAACACACAGTGAGGATAAGCATCTGAGAGTCCTGAACTGAGTGAAAACTAAACCACCAGCTGGCAACACTTTTTGAAGTAATTATTTGTGATTACTACATTTTGAAGGAAAAAGCAGAAATAAGTATTGATTGATAAGGACAAGCCAAAGAACCATCCATAAAAAGGCAGAGCACAGACCTTCTGCAAGATATCTGAGAAGTCACACTTAAAGACCTCTAAAAATCACGTAGTCCAACCATCAACATAAGGCCACCATGGCCTGAAGTGCCATGTCCATATATTTGAACATATCCAGGGACAGTGACTCCATCTCCCTGGATGATCCCTTTCATCTAAATCTAAACCTCCCCTGATACAATTTCAGGTCATTTCTTCTCATCCTATCACCTGATACTAGAGGAAGGAGACTGACCCCAACCTCACTGAATCTCTTTCCAGATATTTGTAGAGAGAAATGAGGTCTCCCCTCGGTTTCCTCTTCTCCAGAAAAAACAATCTCACTTCCTCAGCAGTCCTCATAAGACTCATTCCCTAGACCTTTTAACGAGTTTTGTTCCCCTTCTCTGGACACCCAAGCAATTCAATGTTCTTCTCACCACCCTCGTACTGAAGAACTTTTTCCTAAGATCCAGTCTAAACCTACTCTCCCTCACCTTAAAACTATTCTCTCTTGTCCTATTGCTAGACACCCTTATGAAAAGTCCCTCTCCAGCCTTCCTGTAGCTCCCTTCAGGTATTGGAAGGCAACTATAAGGTCCCCCCGAGTCTTCTCCAGGCAGAACAATCCCAGCTCCCTCAGCCTATGCTCATAGAAGAAGTGTTCCAGCCCTTGGATCATCTTTGTTGCCCTCCCCTGGGCTTGCTCCAACATCTCTGTGTCCTTAGGCTGAGGACACCAGAATTGGATGCGGTATTTGAGGTAGGGTCGTAGAAGAATTAATGGAATGAAAGGTTATCTGATTATGTTACTCAGGGCTGCAAATAGCTACTTCTAGCATTTATTCTGGCAAACATTAAGGTTTTTAAATGAACCGCTCTGTGAAAGATACAAGCGGAAACTGTAAGGTGAATCAAAACAAATTTGCCTTGTGGAACTCTGCTGTGCTAGGTCTTTTGTTAATATTTGTTTTATATATACCAGATCTAGAGCTCACTTGTACCTAGGTGAAGGCAGTTTTGTTTTGGTAGAGGCGAGCTGGAGACCTCAAGAAGAATCAGAGCAAGAGCTGCAAGAAGTATACATCCCTTGTTACAATTACTTGTGCTTTTTATTTCCTGAAGAGTCACAACTCCAGCTACATAACAGAAAACAAATGCTGCCGGTGGAAATGCCTTTTTTGTTGCTTTCGTTTGGGCTGTTTTGTTGCTGTTTTGTTTTAACCATGCAATCTAAGATGCAGAAGCTTCTTTTTCTGGTGTGTGCAAGAGCTATGCAGTTTTGTAAAAAAACTGCTGAAGTGAACCTGTGTATCTTGATTAGACAAGGGAAGAGGAAATTACAAGTATCTTAGCATCTGATGTAAGCATTCCAGTGACATTCCAGAATTGGGATTTTTTACTCAGAGCTGCTACAGAAGGTGAACAAAACGAATACTTCAGGCATGAATCTTGGGAGTCTTTTGACTTCAGTCACCTACCTTAATACTATTAGTTGCAAGCCAGGACTACTTTTATGTTAACAAAAAACGTTTATCTGATCCCACTGCTGTTTAGAAGCCTGTAGTTCTATACAGTCTTTGAAATTGCAGGCAACGCTCTCCATCTCTTTGCAAATAATCTCTTCTTTTTATTCAGACAGCTACAAAGAAGCAAGCATATTGGTATTCTTACTCTAGATGTGGCAGTGCATCTTGCTTGCTTTTCATTATGCTAAAAGGAAACGGCTTCCTTTTATGGATGAGATGTATTTAAAACCACCCAACAACATAACAAAACCCCAACAACAAATTGCCCCTTTATACTTTTGAGTTGTAAATAAAATATGCACTTTTAAAAAAATTGCAGAGACTGTAAAAAAAAATTATGGAAACTATTTTTTTTGCAGAGATTTTCATCTCTTAAAAGACTATGTACATGCATTTTAAAAAAATGTAAGTTTTTTTTGGACTGAAGAATTTTTCTTCATCCTTCCATGTTTTAATCAAGACTGCTGTGGGTATCACAAGGGCTGAGTTACTTTTTCTTCTTTAAATTTGTGGAAAAATAATTGATACAGAAATTGGAGAAAGGATGTATAGCAACTAGAGGATGGAGAACATGTAAAGGAAACAATAATAAATAACTCAATTAGAGAAATGGAGGGATAGGAATATGGTAGGTGATGGTTTGTTTGAATACCAGAGTTTCATGTGTTCTTCGCTTATTTGGTCATGAACTGAAATTCTAGGCATTTTTGGTGGTTGTTTTTCCTTTGCTATCTCTGTCAGACTTGTGCATCTTTGCAAGGCACTATGGAGAGGCTGTAGTGCTCATTCATAGGTCACTGCTTGATGCAAGAACAGAACTGTGCTTCTTACCACAATCCTGTTCAGAGTCTTGCTTCTGTGATACCTGTAAATACCTTGGTGTTGCTTGGTACTTCTCTCCTGTTCTTTTTTTTTTATTCTTTCCCTTTTTTTTTCCTTTTATTTTCTTTTTTTTTTTTCTTCTTTTTTTTTCTTTCTTTTTTTTTTTTCTGTGGGGGAAGCTGATAAGGAGGAGCAGTAAAATTCAGGAACTTCACTAAACTTCAGTTGCCCCTCTAAGCCTGACAATTAAGACCACATTTGCCAGAAAAGAGTTTTCTCAGTAGTGTCAGTGAACCTACAAAGCTCAGTTTGGGCTAGGTTTGTTTTTACTGTATTATCTTTACTACAGAAAATATAAATAGAACAGGCTGTATCTTTAATGCATTTACCATATTTAGAGTTAATGTATGTTTGTGTTTTGTTTTCCCAGAATTTAAACAAGCAAGCCTATGATTTGGCGAAGGCTTTACTGAAGAGGACAGCACAAGCAATTGAACCATACATTACTAATGTAAGTGAAGATTGCAAACAAATATGGACATCAGTAGATTTTATTTTTTTAACAGCTGCATTACAAAAAGAATGAATTGCATCTAGTTGAATAAGTTTTCACAAACTAATTTATTTTATATTAATGAAGTACTATGTTACATGTCCCCTTTACCATACAGAGTGCTGCCTGGTTTCATTGTTTTGAAAGTTAGTTTTCTTAAGAGGTATTAAAGACACAGTTGTAGTTACTTCCTAACCGGGAATATATACCTTCCAGGCAACTCTGTATCCAGAAAAGGAAGACTTTTCTGTTAGACAGTAGAGCATTGTAACTTCTGATGAAATACACTTATCTGTTGTTTTTTTTAGTCATTACTAGAAACTGTTGTCTTTTTCTATTGCATCACTTTGAATTCACTTTATAATCTTAAAAAGTGGCAGCTTTCATGTTTTCAGTTTCTTTATTGATATAATTAACCATGTCAGGTACAGAAGGTTGTGATGCTCATCTGTCCCAAGTTTGGGAATAGGAAACTGAATTGCTAGGAAAGTGTATACTGTGGTCTTAGTGGCAGGTGGAAGCAGTATAATTTATTTAACCACACTTGTGGTTGTTTTAACCCAGAGAGAAGAAAAATGTTCCAAATTATGTCTTCCCCCTTACGAGGGGAGGTAGTATATTTCTCTTTTAGTTGCTTCTTGCCCTTCTGAGAGTTGAAAGTAGGGTGGAATTAATATTTGATGGTATAAAATTTTTTTAATGAGAAGTATGAAGTTTTCTTTGAGTTGTCAAGCTTACCCAGAGAGAATAATTTGCAGCTGCATTATGCTGTTTGTAATTAGAAATTATGGAACAATCAGTTAGTAATTCCTATGCTTTTACTCCTTAACCTGTCAACTGCATAGTGTAGTAATTTAGTCAGTTGCTTCAGCCTTGTTTTGACTAAGTGCTAGAATAATTTTAAAGTGATTGTTCTTAGTAGTGAAATAACTTCAAATACAGTCACATTATCAAAAAAATCTGGTGCTCGGCAACCCCTTGGATTATTTGCAGGCCAGCTGTGGTAAGCTCTATATTTTGTATTGAATACAAAATGATATTTTAAGATTTCTACTGCAGAATCATGATGTGTGTGTCCCTATCTCTCTCTCTCTTTTTTTTTTTTTTTTTTTTTTTTTTTTTTTTTTGGATAATGGTGAAATAATACTTGCAAGATTAGGACTGGACTCGATCTCCAGAAGTCCCTTCCAACCCCTAACATCCTGTGAAAAGGCAGTTTTAGTAGAAGACAAGCAGAGGATTTAGAAGAGTGTGTGTTTATTCTTGTTACTTATGTATACTCTGTTTTATTTTCCAGTTCTTCAATCAGGTCCTCATGCTTGGCAAAACATCAATTAGTGACCTATCTGAGCATGTGTTTGACTTGATTCTGGAGTTATACAATATTGACAGTCACCTCTTGCTTTCTGTTCTACCACAGCTTGAATTCAAACTTAAGGTAAGCACTTCCCATCATTTTTATATATTTGAAATGTGTTTTCTTTGACTACTAATTCCTCTGCCTACAAGTTCATCAAATTATTTGGCATTTAAAACTAACACTTATATGTAAAACTTATATTCATTCCATCATTTAAAGGAAAACTCATAAAACCCACCTAAAAAGAGTAATTTATCTTTAGATGTGTTAACCTACAGTGCATATATGCATGTTTGGGGTTTGATTGGTGGGACTTATTTTGCTTGTATCTTGTAACCAGCAATTTGACTTTTCTGACTTGAGAATCTGATGGGTTTATTCCTTTTGTTTTACTGTACCATTTATTGTGAAGGGCTTTAATGTATTGAAATTACCTTATACTGCTAGTTGTGCAGAGAAACTGCATCTATTCCAGACAGCAAAGGCAGACTTTGGCTCCATTTTAATGTAAACTGATGTATTAACAATTTTTTCCAAACAGAAAGTCTGTGACAGGTGGAAGCAGAACGTTTGACTCCATAAACATATTGTACTCATTGCTGCAAGTACTTCTTTGAATTTTCAGGATTATTTCTTATGTGTAAAGGATAGCTGGTGGTAGCTGTCCGTTTTCATAGGTATTTTTCTTTTTGACTTCCTACCATTTCAGAGTGTCTCCATCACTTGGAGAAATTCAATCTAACAGCTAGTACTCTCTTTTTTCCTATGTTATTTTGGTTCTATTTGTTATTCCATGGGGTTTTTGTGAAAGTGGGAAATCTGATTAGTTTTATATTACAAAGTTTGAAAGTGATCTGTGCTAAACTTGAGGGCTGATGTGCAGTGGGCCACTTTTGAATTTACATGTTTGTGTACTACCGAGGGCAGATTTTAAGTTTATAGAGCCTTTGGCCTGTTCTTCTTGCAATATTTATTGTCATAGTGGCTTGTTCGTGCCTACTAGTTTTTTTACTGGTGCTGCTAGATGTGTATTGCATGGGGTGTTTTTTATTGGCTTTATCTTTCCATTCATACTTCTGAAAGAAGTAGGGTTCAATTTGCTGTTTCCTGACTGTCTTAAGTTGACATTTTTTATCCTTTCATTCATGTTTTCACAGATGGCAAACAACTATTATTTTCAGTCCCATAAAAGTGGTACTTCTGTAGCTGAAGCCATTGTTCAAGACATTGAATCTTAGCTGGTGCTGCATACTTGTTTTTCACAGACATCATTGCAGTAACCTTTCCATCTTTAGATCCGTTTAAAACTGCAGGCTCTTGAACTGTCTTCCTTTCTTCTTCACTTGACTCCTCATATACCACTATTTTAATACAAACTTCTGGTTTGTATCCTAATTTATCACTGGATTCAGCAAGTTTAGTAGTCCAACACTCAACTTTTTTTCATTTCTCTGGGCTTCCCTGACCTGGCCTAGGAGCAACATTAGATCCCTTCCTTAACTTGAGTGATAGAATAGAATAGAATTAACCAGGTTGGAAGAGACCTTTGAGATCATCGAGTCCAACCTATCATCCAACACCATCTAATCAACTAAACCATGGCGCCAAGCACCCCATCAAGTCTCTTCTTAAACACCTCCAGTGATGGTGACTCCACCACTTCCACGGGTAGTCCATTCCAATGGCCAATCGCTCTTTCTGTGAAGAACTTCTTCCTAACATCCAGCCTAAACCTCCCCTGGCACAGCTTGAGACTGTGTCCTCTTGTTCTGGTGCTGGTTGCCTGGGAGAAGAGACCAGCCCCCACCTGGCTGCAACCACCCTTCAGGTAGTTGTAGACAGCAATAACGTCTCCCCTGAGTCTCCTCTTTTCCAGGCTAAGCACCCCCACATCTCTCAGCCTCTCCTCATAGGGCTTGTGCTCCAAACCCTTCACTAGCTGTGTTCCCCTTCTCTGGACATGTTTCAGCAACTCACCATCTTTCCTAAGCTGAGGGGCCCAGAACTGGACGCAGTACTCAAGGTGTGGCCTAACCAGTGCTGAGTACAAGGGCAGAATGACTTCCCTGGTCCTGCTGGCCACACTGTTCCTGATACAGGCCAGGATGCCATTGGCCTTCTTTGCCACCTGGGCACACTGCTGGCTCATGTTCAGCCTTTGTCAACCAGTACTCCCAGGTCCCTTTCTGCCTGTCTGCTCTCCAGCCACTGTGACCCCAGCCTGTAGCACTGCGTGGGGTTGTTGTGGCCAATGTGTAGAACCTGGCACTTGGATGTGTTAAATCTCATGCCAATGATATTCTGCCCCCTCCTTCATTCTCTGTGACACTCCCCCACTGATGTTTGTATTTTTGTTATTTTTTAGTATCCTCTTTTTAAATGGTGAGCACACATTTCATTGGTTTTAGTCTTCTTGATCCTCAGTGTAGTTTTTCTCTTTGTGGTCTGAACCCGTTGGGATAAGGTGCTTCATGTTCCATTTATCAGTGTTTCCAGTAGACATGTACTTTTTGATAGTTACATTCTTACTGCTCTTTTTCCTTTCTGACCTGTTGAACTTTGTACAGTTTGTAGCTGTTCTGAGTGCATGATACAGCTTCTGTTTGAATTCTCTTGTTGCTTCAGGTGTGTCTTTTTGATGCCTTAAATTCTGAGGACAAATAATATATGCCTATTTTCTCCTGTTGGCTGTCAGAGTTGCTTGACTCATCTACAGATTAAGAAGCCCTCTGTTTGGAATAGGATTAATACTGGTTTAAATCCTGAGACACTGGAACATGGTGCCTGGTGAAGTTGTGGATGCCTTGTCATTGAAAGTGTTCAAGGCCAGGCTGGATGGGGCTTTGAGCAGCCTGATCTAGTGGAAGGTGTTTCTGCCTGTGTTGCAGGGGGAGTTGAACTAGGCAATCTTTAAAGACCCCTTCCAGGCCAAGTAATTTTATGGTTCTGTAAGATCTTTCTGTGGTCAAAATGGTATTTTGAAGATGGGTGTTGTGAAATGCCAGTTACTACACTTCAGTAACACTGTTGTGCACAGTCTAATGGACCTAAACAATGTGGCCACCTAGTGTTCATGCACCTTGCCATTTAGGTACAACCAATGACCATATGGTTTGGTCACTGATGCCAGGTATTTTGATTGCTGTGAGAATTGTATGTGTTGACTTGGATGAAGAATGAAAGGTTGCTGGCATCAATTAACGTTCTCTGAAATGTGCAGCTGTAGCGTGCTTTACTCCCTCTGTGGCTTTTTCTGTCCTATCTATGTCAAGAGTCTTGTAATATGTTTAAAGAGAATTGACTTGCAGCCAGGTCTGTGCTGTGCCACGACATGCACCAAACAGAAATGAACAAACTACTTGGGTCTGGCTGGGATGGATTTAACTTTCTTTGTAGCAGCCTGTGTGATGCTTTGCTTTGTATTTGTGGCCACACTAATGTTTTGGCTGTTGCTGAGGAATGCTTGCACAGGTAAAGGCTTTCTGCCCCTGCTACAAGCAGGCTGTGGCAGGGCAGAATCTTGAGAGGGGATATGTGCTCAGCAGTAAAAGCTCAAGGGTAGGAGGAGGAAGGGGAGGATGTGTGTGCTCATAGTATTTCTTCCCAAGCAAGCTTTGTGCATGCTGAGACCCTGCTTTCCAGGAGCTGGTAGGACATCTGCCTGCCAATAGGAAACAGTGAATGTATTCATGTTTTTGCTTTACTTCTGCATGCAGCTTTTCTTTAAGTATTGAACTGCCAACTGTCTTGATCCATGAGCCTTGTAACCTTTCTTTTGTTCCCTTCCCTTCTCCTTTCTGTACAGAAGAGTGAGAGAGAGGCTGGGTGGGTGTTTGGCATTTGACTGGGGTAAACTCACCACATCTTGATAGATTTTTGTAAAGAAAAAGCTCCTATGTTCTCATGTGACAGAAAAGAAATATTGTTAAATTCTAATATTCTGAGAGAACTATGTCAAATAACCATTGCTTCTTACTTGTAATTACTGTTTTTTTTGCCTAATTTTGGAAAGGAATTTGGGAGATTAGTGAGAGAACACACACTGAAATTCATTTAACTTAACTTCTTCCATGAAGGTCAGTCATTTGTGCCTGATCATGCAGGTGAGAGGCAAGGTGGTATGATTTTGTAGGTCAGCGTGTAAAGGAAACTGATGTTCCTTCATTCAAATTTGGTATTTGAATTTTAGAACTTACTGAAAGTTGATGCCATTCTAATGTTCATGAGAATGAAAACCTCATGAATGAAGTGTTTGGGAAGTAAGCATAATGGGGTTTACGTCTTTATTTTACCAAGTTATTAAGCCAATATGATGTAATGAATAAATCAGTATAACGTTAACTTTATTACTGTAGGGCTGTTTTTCTCTGTGCATAAGAGTTCAATTTTTTTGCAAGTTTCAGGTCATCTGTCCATTTCTAATTGTGAGTCCTTTGCAGATCCTCAGTGGTGCCTGTTGGTTTTAGACTTGGTAGGGATGATAATGTGACTAACTTAAGTTGTTGTTAGTGATAGGCCCAGGAGAGCCTGTATTTTGGGAGCACGTATGGGGAACTGAAAGTGTCAGTGTTCAGTGGTGATTTTTTTTTTTTTTGTTGACAAAGTACTTGATCGTATGTTAG
Organism: Picus viridis; assembly: GCA_033816785.1. NCBI lineage: Eukaryota > Metazoa > Chordata > Aves > Piciformes > Picidae > Picus > Picus viridis. Next base: position 19,472,024 of record CM066566.1, read on the forward strand.
AAAAGTCAGAGGATGAGACTCTGCAGTTGCATAATTGCAAAGGATTAAATGTTTTATTTTAAAAATATTTATTAGTTTATAAAACTAAAAGTTAAAGAGAATAAAGGGGACAGACTGCAGCAGTGATGCATGTGTTTAAAAAAGTACAGTTATGTGTTTTTGGGTTTTTTGGTTGTGTGTGTTTGGGGTTTTTTTTAATTACTTTTTGGAGCTTATATAAGGCTGTTTCAAGGAGACAAACTCTGGACACAAATTTAGAAAGTACCAAATACTCTTGGTCTGTAATCATAAATATTCATTGTTTCTACAAACAAGACTAGATACAGGAGTGGGTTATCTTAACAGTTGGATTAGAAGCTAATATAATGAAAGTTTCTTCCATGGTTAATTTATTAAGGATATTTTAGTTGATTTTGCCTGTTTGCTTTCTGGCTGTGTAAGTAGCTGATTATTTAGTGTCCTCCTGACTTTCCACACTCCTTCCCCACCCTCTAGGGTGTCTTGTTCTGGATCTGACCTGTGTTAGAGAAATTCACAGGTGCTTGATACTTTGTTAGTTTAAGCAGAAGTGGATGGGATGTGAGTAATGAAGATTGGACTGATATAGATGACAAAAATGTAAAATTCATGACCACAAGGGTAGAATAGAAATTTGTAGTGTAATGGACACAATCTGGGATTCATCAAGGAAAAAAGACACCATATGTTGTAGATGGCTTTCAGTAATGTAAATCTGAATTGTAATTGAAAAAGTCAAATGCAGACAAATGTATTAATGGATTTACTGTAATGCTGCTAATACTGTAGGTATTCAGAAGAATTACAGTCCTTTGTAATATGGAAACATATCAGTGTTAGAGAGTTCTTCATCCTGTTGCTCTGTTACTTTAAAGAATTTTACAAAAGCTTTTACTGTTCTTAGGAAGCTGAATTTAAAAGGATGTACTGGCAAACATTTCAGCCCATTTATGGTATTGAGACAGAAGAAATAGTTGGCCTTCAAGACTGTGGTGTTGTGTTAGAGAACTCACAACTGCACTGTGCTCTTATTTCATGTTCACATTCAAAAAGTGATGTTGAACTACTAAGAATGGCAAAGGTGGTAGAACGGTATTTTAAACAGTACCTGTCTTTATTACCAGAAAGAAAAGGAAATAATGAGTGAGTAATATCTAGTTAATATCAACTAATTTTAGTTAGTTTTATAATGTTTTTTGTCTTGATGTACATTTGTGCACAAGAAAGTCTGTTCTGTATTACATTTCTAGAGATGTAGAAGTGTATTGATATAAAAGCTGTACAAAACCAAACTTCTGGGTTTGGTGTTTTTGTTTTTGTTTTTGTTTTTGTTTTTTTTTTATAAATAAATGAATGAATGTGTTCTTTTTCCAGAGCAATGACAACGAAGAACGCTTGCAAGTTGTAAAACTCCTAGCAAAAATGTTCGGGGCGAAGGATTCAGAGTTGGCATCTCAAAACAAGCCACTTTGGCAGTGCTACCTGGGGAGGTATATGCTGATGTAATTTCCTTCCTAGGAGGGGAAAAACATACAATGAAATATAATTCAACCTTTCCCTCCCCCTCCACCCCCTAAATGACACACCGAACTGTGAGTTCCCTCTTGCTGCTTTATCTGTCAGACTTCAGATAATGCTGAAGCAATTATTTTACGTACATCTGCTTCTGTAATTCTGTGGCGCAAACAATTAAAAACCATCACTTTCAAGATCATTTTTGGAGAAACTGTTGTTAGTGCCATTGTGAAGAAAAAGGAATAGTTTTAGTTTCTTCTGAAGTGGTACTGTTCAAGAATGTTTAAATTCTAAAATGGCATCAAATGACACTTGCAGTATCAGGTGATACTAGAACTGATTCTGAGGCTTTTAGGTACCCTATTGGTGTATTGGTTTCAATGCTTATTTTTCATGATAGGAGTGCCTTAAAAGAGTTACGTAGTAGTTAGTGATGCTGTCTTCTGGTTTTGAACTACTGTGCCAGTTTGAGATGGAAAATATACCTGGAGCTTGTAGTCAGGAGAAAAGTATTGGTACTATGATGAAAATGTGTTTGAGTAAATGAGGACAAAGTCTATAAAGTATTATAAATGCTGTTGATTTATAATTTAGTATTCAGTTGTATCAAAAGTGGAGCCCTCAGAAAAATGCTACTTTATAAAATATAGGGAATTTAACAGAGGGAATGCCTTTTGCTTGAAAGTATGTAACTATTTAAAACATTGCATGCCATCAAAAAATACCACATCTAATTGGGCCTGAAGGAAAATGCTTCTTTGTGTAATAATGCACAGCAATGTCAGTATGTGCAATCCATTGTTCAGAATTGCTGTTTTCAGATAGTTTTCACTTACATATATTTACTCTTTTTGGGGGGATTTTAACTAAGTTATAATAGCTGTGTCATTAAAGGAACTATCCTTATTGTCTTGATTTTTTTTAAAATTATTTTTTTAAAAGCATACCTCAAAATATCAGAGAGGCTGTCTCCAAGGGAGACCTTAAAGCAGGCATCTTTCCTGACCCCTAAACCAAGATGACGTGACCAATGACACAGTTCACTTAAGCAACAAAACCTGGTTTTTATGGGAGACTTTGACTACCCACACATTTGCTGGAAGAACATCACAGCACTTTACCTATCCTCCAGCAAATTTCTGGAATGCACAGGGGACTCCTTCCTCACACAAAGTTAGATGTGCTCAGCGGGAATGAGGCCCTGCTGGGCTTGCTGCTCACTAACCAAGAAAACTGGCTTTGGAATATCTTGGCTAGTGACAGCCTTGTCTGCAGCAATCACAATGCTGTGGAATTTTGGATACTGCTGAGCACGCTAAAGGTTAGTTCCAAAATAAATGTTTTAGATTTAAGAAGAGCAAACTTGAGTGTTCTCAGAGCTTGGTTGGAAGGGAACCCGAGGAAAGCTTCCATGGAGGATAAAGGAGACAGTGCATGCTGGGAGTTTTTCAAGAACACGCTCCTAGACACAAAATCAGTTCATTCCCTCTGAAGGCAAGGGAAGTAGGTGGGACAAGAGACTGCCTTGGCTTAACTCTGAGCTGCTGGGTCTGCTGAGAATAAAAAGGGACATGTACCAGAGATGTAAAAGTGGAACAGTACCTCTCGGAAGATTCCAAGGGCATTACCAGGGTATGTGGAAATGAAGTCAGGGAAGGAAAAGCTCAGTTCAAACTGGAATTGGCCAAAGATGTCAAAAACTTAAGGAAAGGGTTCTTCAGATACATTAACAACAAGCAGAAACAAAAAGAGACTATAAGCCCCTGATTAAACAGGAGAGGAGGACTAGTTACCAACAGCTCTGAAAAGGCAAAGGTCCTTAACTCCTCAATCACCTGTCTTTACCAATACTGTTGGGTTCCAGCCAGTGGGATCAACAACTCGTGTTGATGCAGACCCAGACCTGATTTCGGGGAGGAATTATTGTAGGAGCTTGGTCTGCACAAGTTGATAGGCCCAGATGCTGTCCACCCAAGGGTGCTAAGAGAGCTGGCCAATATTGTTGCAAGGCTGCTCTCCATAATCTGTGAGAAGTCATGGAGTTCAGGAGACATCCCTAAAGACTGGAAGAAGGTTAACATCACCCCCATCTATAAGAAGGGTTCCTAGGAGGACCCAGGTAATTGCAATTTTAGACCTATTAGCCTCACTTCAGTCCCTGGGGAAGTTATGGAGCAAATCCTCTTGGGTACTGTCACAAGTCAACTGAAGCATGTAATTGGGAAAAGCTGACATGGATTCACCAGAGGCAAATTGTGCTTGACAAACCTGACTGCCTTCTGTGACAAAGTAACTTGTCACTGCAGGGTGAGCAGCTGACATTGTCTACCTGGGTTTCTCCAAGGCTTTTGACACACTCCCCCACAATCTCCTTTAGAAACTGGTGTATTGTGGCCTGGGCAGCTGGTCTGTGCAGTGAGTGGGGAGCTGGCTGAGAGACCATGCCCAGAAGGTGGTAGTCAATAGTTCTTTCTCAACCTGGCACCAGTCACAAGTGGGGTCCCCCAGAGATCAATAGTGGGCCCTGTGCTGTTTAATATCTTCATCAGTGATCTGGACGGTGGGATCAAGAGCACCCTGGTGAAAATGGAGATGACACCCAAATGAGTAAGGAGGTTGATGCTCCAGAAGGGAGAGCCACCCTCCAGGAAGATCTGGACAGGCTGAATGAGTAGACTAGCAAGAACCTTAGGAAGCTTGACATGGACAAATGTAGGGTCTTGCACCTGGGAATTTATAACCCAGGAGTGCAGCTCAGATCCACCTATCTGGAGAGCATCTCAGAAGTCTTAGTGTATAACAAGCTTGGTGTGAGTGAACAGTGTGCTGCAGCTGCAAAGAAGGCCAATAGTGTGTTGGGTTGCATTAACAAGGGCATTGCCAGCAGAGATGAAGAAGTGATTGTCTCACTCAGCACTTGTCAGGCCACACATGGAATATTGCACGCAGTTTTGGTCCTTGCTGTACAAAAAAGATTCAGAAGTGCTGGCAAGTGTCCAGAGAAGGGCCACGAGAATGATCAGAAGACTGGAAGACCTGACATATAAGGAAACACTGGGAGAACTGGGCTTGTTCAGCCTTGATTACAGAATACAGATTGCCTTTGGACCTCTGGTTTCACCCTCCTTGCTCCCCACCTGCATAACTTTCAAGGGATAGTAATCAGACGACTGTGCCAGACTAGGCAGCCTTCTGGTAACATCTCTGACTGGGGCCCCAGGGAGGCAGCGGACTTCCCTGTGGGAAGGATCTGGCTAACATATAACCCTCTGTTCCCCTCCGAAGGGAATCACCAGTAACAATAACCCTCTTTTTTTTAAGGGAACAAATCTTGATGCGGGGGTGGGCTGTTTTGCTGTAGGCAACACCTCAGATGGTGTGTCTTCTGTCTTCTCATTCACCTCACCCTCAACTTCCAGGGCCCCATCCTTGTTTTGCAAGGGCAGCTGGGAAGGTGACGGGACCCATGAGGGTTTTCCCTTGCCTCTCCTAACGGAGACCTGTATCCATGCCCTGGTGCTTCTTGGGTCACCTCCCTCTGCTAGGGGATCCTGCAGAACCTGGTTCCTCAAATCCAACTGTCTTTCACATTCCCTTACACTCGTAAGTCTAGCAACTTCTTCCTTCAGTTCAGCCACTAGATTAAACAGATAATCGAGCTGCTCTCACCTAATGCAGGTGTTGTCTCCATTTCCCTCCATTCCAAGCGCCAGGCTCCAGCACTCTCTGTAGCCGGTTGCCTGGACACCTGCCTGCTTAAGTTTGACCTCAGTCTGGGTTGACACAGATCTTTTGAAAACAGCTTTGTGGCAAGTTACCACCATCCCTGTCCCTGGCCATGCGACCAAACTGGAGAACAATTCAAGAATGAGCCCATGTGACTCAGCACCTCCCTCCCTCTGCACATAATAGTACATAAAGGGTGGCTACCAGGAGGATGATAGCCCTTTATTACAAGGAGTCACATGAAAAGACAAGGGGCAATGGGTACAAATTGCTACTGGGGAAGATTCAATTGGAATTCAGAAGAAAGATTTTCACCGTGAGAACAGGTGGACATTGGAATAATCTCCCAAGAGAAGTAGTGGTTTCTCTTACATGGGTCAGTTTTAAGACTCAGGTTGACAGGAGGCTGGGCTATGTCATTGAAACGACACTATCATCTGGGGGTCACTTCTAACCTGGCATTCTGTGTGAATTGTTTATATAAAAATTAAACATGAGAAAATGCTATTTTCTCAGGCACCAAACCTCACTCAGCCTTTTGAAAGGAAACCTTACAGAAGGTGAAGCGATCCTTCTCAGAAGAAATTTGTATTAGGCTATTTGTTTACTGTCTCTCATACAGTTTAGAGAGGGCACAAATGGCACAATCCTGCAGAACATTTAGTTGTTCTGTTTGTATATGGTTCGTGGTTAATTCCATGGAGCATTACAGAAAATGCAGCTAAAATATCAGACATCTTTTTCATAGTTTGTTGTCTGCCTGGGAGTTTCTCATGCACACCAGGAAAGAATATTTATCAATTTGTTTTCTGAACAGGAGAATAAACAAATGCAGGAATTTTTTTCTTAAGCTAATAACAGTCTACTTAATACTGTGAAACCAGATGGTTTATGCATGTAACTGTGCATAGGAAGCGTGGAAGTCTTTTCAGAGATAGTTGATATTCCATAGAAATAAGCTAATGTCTTTGGTGGAAGTGATATTTTTGCTGTTGTTGTAATGCTTTATCTTGTTTCTAAATAGGTTTAATGATATCCATGTACCTATTCGTCTTGAATGTGTGAAATTTGCGAGTCACTGCCTTATGAACCATCCCGACTTAGCAAAAGACTTAACAGGTACTCGCTTTATTACCATATTATATTACAATTTTAAGTTTCCTGGAACAGTCAGGAGGGTTAGTTACAATCCTAAGCACCAGTCAGATGTTGTTGAGGATGTAGTTGAGATAGGAGTCCCTGCCTTCAGGGTGGCCTCTCTGGCTGAGTGGATTGTACATGAAGAATGCCTTAACAGAAGAGATTGCTCTCCTTCTTTGACAGTAGTTGCATTCTCAACTGCTGTTGAAATTAAGCAGCATGGGTTCATGCAAAGATGGCCTGGCTAGTCTAATGATCGTTGCATTTATCATTAAGGTGCAGAGGGGAGACTGTAGTTCTACAAAGCTGAAATGCGTAAATATTATGCAGCCAGTGTCTAAACCATGAAAACAGTCCTTGTAACTGTGACCACAGCCATTGCTTCCTGCTCCTTCAGATCAAATGCAGGCTGTGATTCAAGACCTGTAGGAAGATCATCTCTGGCACAGACAGAAGCATGTAGTATTTCTTGCTCCCTATCTCTTAATGGGGAAAAAAAAAAAAAGATTTTTAGTTTTGTTTTTTTTTTTTTCCCCTTGATGTATTTATGGAGACTGTATCTTCTCTGATCAATAAACTCCCATTTGCTCTAAGGATTAAATCTGAAGGGTTAAGTGTGGGTTTGCCCCCCTGCTTGTTTAGTATCAAGTTAGACACAAATGCAAGCAGGCTAGAGTTGTCCTGTGGTTATTGATATTGCTAAGCCAGCTTGAAAAAAAGAAATATATAAAAAAAACCCTGAACCTTTCCTTAATAGAATGGTAAAGATCTTTCTTCTTTGATTATGAGAATTATATTTTCAGGATCTTTTTTTCCTTTTTTGCATTGCAGAAGGACTTTGTGCCCCCTCTAATGGTATCCTCTGGGAAATGTAATTTTTACCTGCCCCTCTCTCTCCCTGCGGTGCTTGAGTCAGATTGTTAGAAAAACTTCTCTGACTCGCTGGTGTTTGAGACCAGAACTCTTTTGTGCAATGGCATTGTTCTTGCTTTGGTTTGTGTTTATTCAGTTCCTGTGAAAGAAAACTGTTAAAAACAATCTTATTTGAATTTCAAATTTCATAGCCTCCATAAGTGTGCAGCTTTATTTCTTGATGTGCTCTTTTGACACTTGTGCTGATTAGCAGAAATATTCGTGGCCAAGATGTCATATGAGACATGGAAATTTTTGCTGGTCATTAAACAGTAATAAGAGGACAGTAACCTGTGACTAAACTTGGAATTTTCAATGTTTCTTAAGGTTCTTAATGTTTCACTGATGTTTATTATGTACAGTGATCTTAATAACATTTAGTGCACTTTCCTACCCATTTGTGTTTCTAAATTGACTTGAAATATGCACTAGTATAAACTAACTGTGGTTTTGTCAGCTTTCTAAAATGGCAATAGGTAGCTAATGTTTGACACTTACAAGCAGTAATCTTAAAATACTGGTAAGATTATTGATGCTACCAATTAAGTAGCAATGGGCCAAAATAACCTTGAAAAATTGTTCTAAGATGGATAAGCTAAGATGTGTCTAAATAAGCATTCTGGTTTGGTCAAAGAGCATGCTTTCAAAGTATGTCTCTTGATTTATTCCTGCTTACAATGCTTATATGGCTCACACTGTGGAACGCTCCTGGAGCATGTGAACTATACTCCTTGTGGATAATACAGAAGTTGTGATCAGGAGTGCAGCTAATGTGCTGCAGCAGCCAAAGGGGATGGAGTCAGCAGGAAGAGAGTAGCCTCTAGCCTGGAAGTTAGACTTCAAAATGTATTTAGTGTGGTTATCAAGTTCGTAGCACTGTCTGTTCTACAGACCCAGTTTTGTTTGCTATAATAGTTGCTAATGTAGACATAACTATTAAAAGAACTAACAAAAATGCAACCCCTAATTACTTCCATAATTCCAGAAATAAAAATCTTTTATTTTCTAAGCAAACATGTCTACTGACATTTTCGTTAATCTCAGAGAATACTATTGGTATCTTACTGTTGATGCTCAAACCAGTAGAGAATTGTTTTCTGCTTCTGTGAGTTGAATACTGTGTAGAGAAAAAAAGAAACTGAAGTTGTTTACTTACAATTGAATACTTAACTATTTTTTTTTCTCCAGAATATCTTAAAGTAAGATCACATGATCCTGAAGAAGCCATAAGGCATGATGTTATAGTATCCATAGTTACTGCTGCTAAAAAAGATCTTTTGCTTGTCAATGATCATCTGCTTAATTTTGTCAGAGAACGAACACTGGACAAGCGGGTAAGACATAATTAGTACTAATGATGTTGGTGTGTTGTATTTCTAGTGGATAGTTCATATATTTAAAAGGCAGTACTTCTGGAAAATTTCAAAGTTACAAATGAAAACCAATATAATGAATTTTGAAGAGATTGTTTGCTGAGGTGTCTTATGTGCCTGGAATTTTTCATTGTGCTGTATTTTATTTAAGATAGTGCGATTAAGGGGAAAAAAAGGAAGCCGAGGCACAACAATGTTGCTCCAATTGTCTAGTTTTAGTAACAATTTTAAGTAAAGTGAGACCCTGGTAAAACTGTCTAGCATTTTTCATGAGAAGTTTTAATTTGTAGATTACTGGTGATGTTCCACCATCAGAGGCAGACAGTTTATCTGGACCCCATCCTCTTTAATATCTTCATTGATGATCTGGATGAGGGGATCGAGTCACTCATCAGAAAATTTGCAGATGACACCAAGAAGGGAGCAGATGTCGATCTCTTAGAGGGCAGAAGGGCTCTGCAGAGGGACCTTGACTGACTGGACAGATGGGCAGAGTCCAACAGGATGGCATTCAACAAATCCAAGTGCTGGGTGCTGCACTTTGGCCACAGCAACCCCATGCAGAGCTACAGGCTGGGGACAGAGTGGCTGGAGAGCTGCCAGACAGAGAGGGACCTGGGGGTGCTGATTGACAGCCAGCTGAACATGAGTCAGCAGTGTGCCCAGGCGGCCAAGAAGGCCAGTGGCATCCTGGCCTGCATTAGGAATAGTGTGGCCAGCAGGAGCAGGGAAGTCATTGTGCCCCTGTACTCTGCACTGGTTAGGCCACACCTTGAGTACTGTGTCCAGTTCTGGGCCCCTCAGTTTAAGAAGGACATTGAGACACTTGAACGTGTCCAGAGAAGGGCAACAAGGCTGGTGAGAGGCCTTGAGCACAAGCCCTATGAGGAGAGGCTGAGGGAGCTGGGATTGTTTAGCCTGGAGAAGAGGAGGCTCAGGGGAGACCTTATTGCTCTCTACAACTACCTGAAGGGTGGTTGTAGCCAGGAAGGGGGTGGTCTCTTCTCTCAAGCAACCAGCACCAGAACAAGAGCACACAGTCTCAAGCTGCGCCTGGGGAACTCTAGGCTTGGGGTGAGGAGAAAGTTCTTTACAGAGAGAGTCATTTGCCATTGGAATGTGCTGCCCAGGGAGGTGGTGGAGTCACCGTCCCTGGAGGTGTTCAAGAGGGGATTGGATGTGTCACTTGGTGCCATGGCTTAGTCATGAGGTCTGTGGTGACATGTGGGACTTGATGATCTTTGATTTCTCTTCCAACCTTGGTGATTCTGTGATCTGGTGCTTATGTTTTTGTTTTTTAATTAATTAGATCATTGACAGACTGCAGATCAGTGTAGTAGCTTTCAGAGTTGAATAGTCTTAAAATTGGCTATGTTTTTGTTAAAATTTGAGGTTTGCTGTTTGTTAAAGCATGGCAAAAAAGGTCACACATGGCTAACTTTTAAAATTAGCACTATGTTGTTTTCATTTGGTGACATTTTTCCCTGTTGCAACCATAATACAATTTCAGATGTTCCATATAGATCGTGAGAAAGGATTTTGGCTTAAATTGGTAACAATTTAAATCCAAGAGGTGTGCTTGCATAGTAGTTACTGATGCTGAAAGGTTTGGCATAATAGGTATGATGCAATGTATGAGCTAATGAGAAGATGTTACACATAGAACTTAAGTTCCTTTAGTTTGATTTAGACTAGGAAATACCTTACCAGGTAATTCTCTAGTCTTTTTAGTTTTGAACTGCTGAAATAATACTTTCTTCATTTTTTTTTTTTTTCCCCCTCAAGTGGAGAGTGAGGAAGGAAGCTATGATGGGACTCGCACAGATATACAAGAAGTACTCATTACAATCAGAAGCAGGAAAAGAAGCTGCAAAGCAGATATCGTGGATCAAAGATAAACTCTTGCATATATATTATCAAAACAGTATTGATGACCGGTAAGTCAGTTGTGAAAACAAGGTAGTTCTGTGCAGATTTGTTTTTCCTTTGGGATTAAGTGTTCACAACAAGGAAGAGACCTGATAATCCTGTGTGTTTTCATTTAGTGTGTAATTTTATACAACTTCTGCCAAATGTTGTTCTGTGCTGATTTCTTCCCCACCCTTTTGTTTCCAAAACTGATTGTAAAGAGTGAGATAGTTGAAATACTTAAAAATGTATAGCTGTATTTCACCCCTCTTTCAGTAAGGGAGACTTTTGGTTTTATTTCAGTAGCTTGCTAATTTCTATGTAAAATGCAGTAAGTAGAACTGCTATAAAAATCTTGCTTTAGATTTGCATTTTATTCCTATGTGCTTTAAAGAGGAGTCTAGTATTTGTAATGACAACAGTTATGGCATCTCATTCTGCAGAAGGTTGTTTTTATTGTACTATAATAGCCATGAATTAGAGCCCTGTCCTGTGTTTGTGATGGAAGCAGTGCCACTGTTACAGTAGCTATAGCCTTGTATAAGGTTGCACATAGAGAACCAGTTTGGGAACTAGTCCACCTTTGACTTGGTGGCTTTGGACATGAGTGCTTTGGCATTTAGAGCACTGTCAGATGCAAATGGCATTCTAAATCCACGCAAGTGTGTTCAGACACTCACGGCCTTAAAAGTTGTTTTCAGAATAAACGGTTATTTCATGGTACCATGGAAAAGGACAAACCATCAGGTTCTTCAGGTCCAGTCTTACTCACTTGTTTTTCTTAAACTTCAGGATTCTTTAAAATTACTTGGGTTTGGATTTTGACCTCAGTTTGCAAAAGTCTTGGGCTTTCTTGTTATTTAAGACTGCAACATGTGCTTAGTTTGTTGGGGTTTTTTTTTGTCTTTTTCTTTCTCTCAGTCTTTCCTAGGTAACTGGCAGACCCAAACCTTTCTCTTCCCTCATTTCCATATAAGGAGTTTCCATGTTACAGCAGGGGCTTTCTGTCATTCCCTTGGGAATGAAGCCTTTTTAGTTGCAGAAGCAAATGAAATGGGCTTCCTCATTCTTCAAGGGCCAAGTTTGAAGGGGCTAGGGAGCAACGGATGGAAGTCAGTTCCTTCTGACTAGTAGCTAAATTCTCTCTGTGGGATTCATGATATGGTCAATGTGATATATTTTTAAGTATTTTAGTCAAATTAATTTGTGTCAGTTTATGAATTTACCCCAATAATGACCTGTAATGACATTTAATTCACAGATAACATCTCTTTGGGCTGATAATTGAAAGGCCACGACAACCCCATGCAGTGCTACAGGCTGGGGTCACAGTGGCTGGAGAGCGGCCAGGCAGAGAGGGACCTAGGGGTGCTAGTTGATTGTAGGCTGAACATGAGCCAGAAGTGTGCCCAGGCAGCCAGGAGGGCCAATGGCATCCTGGCCTGCATCAGGAACAGCGTGGCCAGCAGGAGCAGGGAGGTCATTCTGCCCCTGTTCACTGCACTGGTTAGGCCATACCTTGAGTACTGTGTCCAGTTCTGGGCCCCTCAGTTTAGGAAGGATGTTGACTTGCTGGAACATGTCCAGAGAAGGGCAACAAAGTTGGTGAGGGGTTTGGAACACAAGCCCTATGAGGAAAGGCTGAGGGAACTGGGGTTGCTTAGCCTGGAGAGGAGGAGACTCTGGGGTGACCTTATTGCTCTCTACAACTACCTGAAGGGAGGTTGTAGACAGGCAGAGGTTGGTCTCTTCTCCCAGGCAGCCAGCACCAGAACAAGAGGACACAGTCTCAGGCTGCACCAGAGGAGGTTTAGGCTGGAGGTTAGGAGGAAGTTCTATACAGGGAGAGTGATTGCCCATTGGAATGGGCTGCCTGCGGAGGTGGTGGAGTTGCTGTCACTGGAGGTGTTTAGGAGGAGACTTGATAGGGTGCTTGGTTGCATGGTTTAGGTGATTAGGTGGTGTTGGATGATAGGTTGGACATGATCTTGTAGGTCTCTTCCAACCTGGTTTGGTCTAGTCTATTCTATTCTGGTTTATTCTATTCTATATACTTCTAAAATCCTTTGGTTTCTCTTTAGGTTAATACATTTGATTTTGATAATATCTCTTGAATGTCCTACTGCTAAAATTAACATTAAATCTTCTGCAATAGTAGATTTTCTTTATTTTTTATTTTTTTATTTTGTGCTAGTCTTTATGGGAGTAAGGTAACTTGACCTTCATGTTTTTGAATAACCTCATGTGAAATATGCAACAGCTGATCTCTAGATGGGCCTGGGTTTTTTTTAATTAATGCTTCAGCAATTCAAGACCACTTTCTTCCTTTACAGTGTAAGTTTCTTAATCCTGTCTTTCAGATTACTTGTTGAACGTATCTTTGCTCAGTACATGGTCCCTCACAACCTGGAAACAAATGAACGAATGAAGTGTTTGTATTACCTTTATGCAACATTGGATTCAAATGCTGTGAAGTATGTGCTGTATTTGACTTCTTGCAAAACGGTTTTTAATACAAATATTATAGTAAATTAGCTTTAAATCATTATGAGACAGAAGTAGTTTATGAACTCTCAGAAAACAGAACGTAGCAGTAATTTTAGACATCTTTAGAAAACAAAAGGGACAGGGTGCTTCCTAACAAAGTGTGGTACCTTTTAACCATGAGCAGTTAAAAAAAGGTTGCCAAAGCCCTAGAAAGAAGCTTCAGTGCATGTCAGTCCTTTTTGTCTGAAAAGAGGTAGTATAGATGGTAATGTTGACCAGCTCTAGATCTTAATTTGACAGTTTCTCAGTTAAAGTGCTCTTTGTTTTAGCAACCAGAATGATTTAAAAGTGGGAAGACTGTCTTTCCTCCTTCAGTATTCATTTTACTTCTGTTATGTGCCTGCTCCAGTATAAAATAAGTACATGTGCATGAATTTGATAATAGTTTTGCTGCTGTACTATGCAGTTTGATTGAATTTAGTTAGTTTTACTTTTTTTTTACATTTAGTAGTACTCAGTCCCTTGAAAATGAAATGCAGACTTTTTGTGTGTGTGTGTCTCATGAGGGAGACTAGAAAAAACCTTGCATGTGAAAGAATGGCTTAAAATAGCCTTGAGCCTCCAGAAACCTACAGAAAGTGATGTTTGAATTCCCTGCGTTTCTTGTGCTACCTGCCTAAAGATATTGCAATTGTAACTGAGAATTAACTAAATTTGAGAATAGTATAATAAAAGCAAGGTTACTGTTCTAGTAACCTTTTTTCAGTATAGACTAAATAAAAATGCAGAATGGATTAGTTTCAGTGTTTGTTATTTTAGGCAACAAGTAGCTTCCGAATTCCACGGTTTTCATATGCAGCAGTAGTGATTTTAAACATGTAGTATGTTCAGTTATGGATTCTAGATGTTTTTTAAATGAAGCTCTGATGACTTTATTTATATCACTTACTTTTCCTGGAGAGTGTGCCAATTTTCAATTCAGCTGAATAATTCTAATGCATCTCTTACAAGTCTAATCATGTCCACTTCTCATAATTTATTTACAGTTTATTCATCTAGTAGCTGCTTTTTGTGTTCAAGGAAAACATTGTTTTGATGATAAAAATCTTAAACATCTGCTTTAGCCTGCTGCTTGGATTGTTTTTAGAAGAGTGGTTTCAGGCTTGTACAAATGAGTTCTTAATGGGCCAGACATCAGTTATTTCCTATTTCTTTCAAAGACAGTAGTTAAGCATCTGAAATGAAACTTGTTTCAATATCTCACTTTTTTCCAGTCTAATAAAACCAATTAAATTTTCTGTATCATGCCATTAGGAAATACTTAGACTTTGCTCACACAACAGGGAAAGTTCAGATGATAATAACATTTGAGTCTGAAGCTAAAAATAATTTAAAGGCTCTTACTTGACAGGCTTGTGTTATTTGTTGAGTAGACAATTTTGGCAACTCTTTTTATTTTTATTTTTTAGAGCATTGAATGAAATGTGGAAGTGTCAAAATCTGCTACGACATCAAGTAAAGGATTTAGTTGACCTCATAAAACAACCCAAAGTGAGTTAAATTTATCTTTACCCAACAGTGAATATGCAATTTGACTTAATATGCTGTTTTAAAATTCCATTTGTTTAACTAACTCCAAGTTACTTTTAATGGTAGACAGAAAATGCTGTGAAACTCTGCTTCACTAGACTGTACTTGCAGTAGGAAATACAGATAAATTTTGCTAGTGCAATTGAAGAGGATGGGATGTTATAGAAAATTTTTCAGGGATTTTGTGTAATTTCATACTGAAATATTGACTCGCTGAGTTTGAGTTACATCTTGCCAATATTCTGGCTCTTGAAAGTGGGGGGAAAACAGCATATTGTTTTTGATTGCCAAAATGAAAATCTTATTTAATGATTGCCAAAATAGAAAATGTTCCTATGCACTCTAACATCTTGTCTTGTGTATGATTAATAACATTCAAGAAATCACATTTTTATCCCAGCAGGTTACTTGTTTCTGTTTTTTCTTGGAAACTATATAAATATTGTATTGAAGTAGCAGATTACAATCGAATTATTTCTTTACAGGTTTGCTCAGAGTTAAAAAATATTTATGTAAGCATTTAACATATTCTCATAAAGCAAAATTTAGGTTTCGCTTCAGCTGTATTTATATGTATGCTCCTGTTTGGAGTAGAGGGGAAGAATCGTATGATGAAGTTCTAGCTATAATTTGGAATGTAATTAGAACTCAATGCAAAAAGTCTAGTGTGGTGCTTTTTAAACAAAAAGAATAGATAGTAGGAAGTGTTGCCATGTTCACATTCCTCTGTGTGATGATTTTTTGAATTATTTTAATTTGTTCTATATGTGCATGTACTTATACTGCAGTAAACTTAATGAAGTTTTATGACCGAGTTACCTGTTTGCTGGCTCTGCCTTAACCAGGAGGAGCGAATAACTGTGTGGTTATGTTAGCTAATACATCTGCTTAGAAATGCTGCTGTCTTGCAGACAAAGACTTGGCAAATTAAAATGCATCCCTTGCTGTTTCTGTCCTGGTGGTGGTGAGATTCATAATTTTGAAATGGTGCTTTCAATAGGTGCTGTAATGTTGTATTACATTTTGAGTGCAGTAATTGCTAGCACAACAGTATTTCATTGCTTTTTGGTGACTGTATTGAAATATTTTTCATGTAGTAGTTCGTATTGTTTGGTGCAGTTTAAACTTATGCATTTAAATCTTCAAATTTCTTGATATTTTCTGCATTTCAATTGAAAGTGAAATCTCAACTTTTCCTTTTTGTTTTCGAGGAGGTGTAATGAAGGATTTTTATTAACTATGAAATATCACATATGATGCAGTACTATGTAGGTTTTGCCAGCGTTTATGCTGTTGGTGTGTTCACATTTTATCATGTAATTTTTACCTGTCTTCTGCTAAGTGCTAATTCTCTATACTTGAATATTCTTTTGAGTAACAGGACTACATGAGACGCTTTAGGGGACTTACTGTAGTCTGAGATGCTGTTGCAGGCAACAAAATAGTTTTGAGTCAGGGAATTTTACTTCAGTTAATTGTCAATTAACAAACTTTCAATTGTTTATTTTGGTATTGAGAAACGAAAGTTAACTACTAAATAGAGAAGCAGCCTTTGACTCCCCTTCAGATGCCTCTCTTCTGTTCTACCGGCAGGATCTGCAGGCCCCTCACGCTATGATATGTTTAATCACCTTGAGGTGATGGCAGCACAACTACGTGCTTCTTACTACTCTAGCATGGATTCCTCCTCCAGCTGCAGTCCCTTTAGAGTCATGCATTCTCCAGTGCCTCCTCTCTTAAATGTGTTTTCTCAGTGACACCATAGCTTTCTCTGACTGGTTCAAGTTTTCACAGGTGTTGGGTTGGTTTGTCATTTGGAAAACTGTCTGGAAGTGGTTTTGACCAGCAAAAGGCAGTGTCTGATGTCCAACTGCACAGGTCATCCTGACAGCCCTTTGTTACCCCAAACCCTGTCTGTTGTGCCCAATGCAGATGCTTACCCGTTTTTACAAAAAGTTTTATCGTGATGCGCCTTGTATGACTTGTTTGAGTTGCTTTCCTTCCCCAAATTGGTAATTAATGCATATAACTAAATAGTTGTTTTTAAGATGAGTGTGTTTTCGTAATAATAAATTGACGTGACATACAGGCCAAGGCAGTATGGAGACAAATACCTGTTAGTCATTCAGGAAACAAAACTGAAATGACTTGGTGTTACTGTACATGCTGGGGAAAAAAAAATCAGTAAGGATGATCAAATGTGGAAGAAGGTAGCCCAGAGAAGTTGTGAGATCTTTGTCCTTGTAAATATTTAAAATGCCACTGTATGAGACCTAGAGCAAAACCTAATCTAAGTTCACCCTGCTTTGAGTATAGGCAGTTCAGATGTATGACCTGCAGTTGTGACTCCCAAGCTACATTACTCTGTAATTATAAATCTTTGAACCTTGCCATCCACTGTTTCTTTCTTCTTGGAAAACCTTTTAGCTATTTAATGAAACTCTTCAGGCATTCTCCTTTTCTTCTTCAGGCTCTCCCCAGTCTAACCACTATTGAAGAGACTGAAAATGCATTAAGAAATATTTCTTTGGTTATAGTATCTTCTAATCTGAAGCAGAGCAGACCTCAAACTTACCTTTAAGATGAGATACTTTTCTGAAAAGCAAAAGCATAAATTATGACTCCTCTTGTGTTCTCCTGCAGCAATGGTGTACTGTCCACTGTTCATGTGTGAAAAAGTGGGTGAATGCTGGTGTGAATGAAGTCTAAGCTTCATTTGCTGCACTTGCTTCTATATCACTAATACAAGACAATGTAGATAGTGTCACAGTAAATCTCTTAAAATAGATGGTTATTGATCATCTTCAATCTGTCATTATTCAGTATTTTGGTATTTCCTTTTGAGCTTTAAGAGGTGTCAGTGTGGAGCTTCTGAATCTGTTGACATTTGAGTCCTGTAAACAAGATTTGATTTCTTGTTTGTTTTCATTTCATGTCTGAACATACCTGTTCAGTATTCTTCTGACACTAAAAAGTGATAAAAGTTCTGCAGGAATACTGAAGGGCTAGAATTATGTGCCAGGTGTCCTCATCGAAAGGTAGAGAGGATATTCACTAAAAAGACTGCTTGTCTTCATCTCATGCTGTATTTCTATTACACTCTGATCTTTCTGAGGTTGCCATTCTCAAACGTTGCCGCATTTCCACAAATTTGCTAATGAATTTCCTTTTCTTCAGCAACAGAAAATCCTGTGCATGTGTATTAGACTGTGTACCTAGTGAAGTAGAAGTTGAAGGATAGTCGTCTTGGAAATAGACACTCCCACGTGTTAGTCAGGGTCACTGTAATAAGTTGCGATTTTTGTTATCTCCAAACCATATGTTTTTTTCAACCTTACTTGAGATTCATATGCAGATTTTATTACTACAATGCAAAGATGTCTGACACTTGTTGGCCTCCATCATGAAATTTTCATCAGAAAATATTAGTGTCTTGCAACACTACCTCTTAGCAATTCAGTCCTGATATGGACTTTATGAAAATGCCCACTGTAGGCCTTCATTTGCATTACATGAAGTACTTTGGTACAAAGAGTTCCTTTAAGGTGAATCTGCCTTCTGGGTTGATTAGCCATTTTAATGTGTTTTTTTTTTTTTTTTTAATTTTTAGGCTTATTTGCTACTTCTTTTTTCTGTTAAAGGGAATTCTGTTTAAGTTTAGCTGTTGCAGTGGCTAAACACTACTCTTTCAAAATGTAAATACTTTTCAGTGAAAGCTCAGAAAGTGTGATTGTGTTCATATTTAACTCTGAAGAATATAATTTGATACGGTCTGTTTTGGTCTACAACGATTTTCCTGCATTTATGAAGTTTTGCAGTCTTTGAGTTATATCACTGAAGTTGATCTGTCAGAATTCAAGCAGCAGAAGCACAGCTTCCTTTGTGGTTTGAAAGATGATGGGTTTACATGCACTTTCATTTTACTTAGGAAGATTTCAGAGCTGTTTAACAAAACTTACTACCCAACAAAATATTTTAATTTTTTTTTCTTCTTCTTTCATCCACTTTAGAACATTTGTCTGAAGATGATTGGGGGTTATTTTCACTGTACAGTTAAGGATTGCCTTTATCATTCCTTAATATTTCAAACTTTGTAATTCCACAAAAATTCCTAGTCTGTGGATTACACCTAAAAGTGAGGAAAAAGTGTCTTGAGAAATAGTTTGTCAACCTTCAGAAGTAGGTGATATGTTGATGCAACATTACTGATTTTTAGGAAATGTAATTTTGTGAAGAAAATATGCTTGCTATTTGGTTTTACCTGTCTGTGAAATTTGTTGTATTTTTTCCTTTCTTCATTTACACTGTCACAACTAACTCTTGAGACGGACTTTGCATGTGGAATTTGAAATCCTATACCAGAAGTACCAACAGAAAGAAAATAAACAAAAAAAAATTGTTTTGTGTAACTGATTTTGCTTATAAGGTGCTGTGGACAGATGTGTTGTAGCCTGTGATTTGTTACTTAACCACACTGCTATCATCCGCTGCCTGTGTTTAGCTAAGCAGGGGTAGCAATTTGCTCCATGCTTTCCAGTAAGGTGGCAGCTACTGACGCTAATTAGAAGCAATATCTGAAAAAGAATATAAATGTGAATTTAACGCTTTTCATTTTATGTTTAAAACCAAAGAGGCTGTAGATGGAAAACAGTTACAGACATAACCCATTTGTACTGTCATAAGTTGCATAGTGGATTGAAAAGTAATAAAAATGTCTTGGATAAGTATGTGTGATACAGTGATACTGTAGGTATGATCTACATTTTATTTCCTGTAGCTGTCTAGAATTTGGTGGTTTTGATTTCACACTGCTAGCAAAATGGGTGCTGACTTGATGATGCATTATAGACTTTTTCTTACTCAGTGTTAAAGTGGAAATACATCATGTGAAATTTCTACCTAATTGGTTTTTCTTTTAACTTGCAGACAGATGCCAGCAGTAAAGCTATATTCTCAAAAGTAATGGTTATAACACGTAAGTCAGTTGAAACATTTTCTCTAAAAATTGCAGTTAGAGATAAGCTTACAAAAAGTAGTTTTGGAACAGATAAAACTTATAACAAATCATGATAAATATGATGTAACAACTTGCTTTGTGAGGAATTAAGACTACTGTAAGCAGGATTACTTCCTTACTGTAAAGTCACCAGTCATGAAGCTCATCCTGACATGACATTTTGGCTGCATCAGTTGTGTACAAATTAAAAATCTAGATCATCTAGAGTGTTAGAGTCTGCTTCAGCATTTATTATAGACTATATATTAGCTGATGCTACCTGACCCACTAAAGTATCTACTAATGTACCTGTCTTTGAGATGTTGGTGTTGTAAGTGGTGTTAGGAGAATGCGAAAGAGTTTGGATTTTGGTAGCAGGGAAGGCACTTTGGAAACTGAAGAACTTCTGCGTAACCTGAACTCTCAGCAAAGTAAAACCCACCAACCTCAGAGTCCTCCTGGCCCACAATGCCAATAGCACTAAAATCAGTGAGAATGAAAAAAACAAACTTGCTTTGTGCTTCTGAAATCTTGTTTTTAAATCAAGATGTTTATTTATTGATTGACTTAATAGGAAAAACATTAAAATGTTCTGGCAAATACATGCTACTGAAGGCTGTGTACATTTTTGAAAAACTGAATCTTGCTGCTTGGTTGGCCATGTTCCAAATCTTTTTTTGCTTTTGTTTGTCATATAGAAATAGATCAGTTTGTAATTGTTCTGATTCTTTTAGTTTTGGGTTGCCTTTTTTCCTAATTTTGGTGGTGTTTTTTTTTTAATAAGCAGTATAGCAAAAAAGTGCTTACTAGAACTTGTTCTGAGCTAACTGTCCTGTGGTCCTGTACTGTTTTCTGTGCCAATTTTGCTTAACAGCTGCTGTAGCAAAAAAACCAAAAGGAAATATCTTAAATAATACACTAATATTTTGCCAGTAATTTTTTTTGCTTTTGTGTAAAAGGTAAACGTGAAATTAGCATGTAGTTTAACAAATGCATTTTAAAAGCTTTCTTAAAAATGTTGCAAGGTGTTGTAAAGCTTATGTGTAGTGAAGCAAAACTCCCCTCTTGATGGCTTTTCATGCTTGTCATATCAGGTGATCTATAATATAGAATGTTTTTCTGTGGAGTGTGGGCTTTGCATTCTGAGGTCAAGTTCAGCTCTTGGTATTACTAACAAGAACAAATAGTCTTGGTGAAAAAATGAGTGTGATGCACGAGGAAAGCAAGTAGTTGTGGGAGTTCTCTGGGTACACAAACTTCTAGGCATTGATGTCCTCATAGATATATTTGCACGTCTTAAGGTGTTTCTGGTTTATTTCTTCCTCCCTCCCTTCTTGGTTAACTTAAACATATGTAGAAACATTCTTGGTGTGACATTTTAAACTTGTGTGATTTACAAAACGGATGCATAAAAATAGTGATTTCTTTTCCTTATTTAAAGGAAACCTTCCTGATCCAGGGAAAGCTCAAGATTTCATGAAAAAGTTCACACAAGTTCTAGAAGATGATGAAAAAATAAGAAGTCAGTTAGAAATGCTTGTTAGCCCAACGTGTTCCTGCAAACAAGCTGAAGGATGTGTGGTAAGAATTGTTCTTAAAATATGTGAATACTGTCAGAAATTAATTGATTATAATTTTAATTAAAACTTCTGTTGCAGAGGGAAATAACAAAGAAGCTGGGCAATCCAAAGCAACCCACAAACCCTTTTCTGGAAATGATAAAATTTCTCCTTGAGAGAATTGCTCCTGTGCACATCGATACTGAATCCATCAGGTATCTTTGTATGTGTGTATTGTTTGCTACAGGTCACAGGGTTTGAAATTGATGTTTCTTTTTTCACCTTTAAGCACAAGCAGTAATGGAATTGGTGGGTGCAATTTAAGGCCTGGTGACTTGCAGTGTTTTCTCCTGTTTCCTCTTGCTTGGGGATTTTTGTATCCTTCTTTATTTGTAGCCACAGAAACTATTGAATTGTCATTCAGCACAGCCAGGACAGCTGTCAGTAAAAATAGATCAGTTGCTTATGAGCAAAGTTTGGTTTGTCAGTGACTGACTTATTTTAAAAGAATTGTCTTTCCTTGGCTATTTCCTGAAACTTTCCATCTAAAATATTAGCTTGTAGTGACATAAATAGTAATTTAACTGAGGAAGTACAGATTATGGTCATGAAGCATCAAGAATTTGAGAAAGAATAACTCCCCTTCACTTAAATGAGTTATGGAAGGGGAAAAAAGCAGTTGCTGGAATCATGGTTTTTAGCAGCTGTATTTGGTTTATTAGAGACAGCTTGTTCTAAATACCTTTACACTCTTACTTGTTAATTACATCTCTAAAAATTGACTTTTAAGTACTTGACCTTCTCAGTTTCTGACTGTCACATATGCAGTGTAATGAAGGCTTTGAGTTTTCACTTTAATCTTTCTGATCTTGAACTAAGTAATACAATGTATGTTGTATTTCGAGTAATATTCACATGTGACACTAGTTTGTAGTATTTATTTCACAGTCAAGCAATAAAGCCCACAACCATAGTAACTAGGACGTTTGCTTTTGCCACAGAATTTGTCTTCCATCTAGTAAAATTTCACTAAACTACTTGTGTTTGAGACTCTCAACTGTTTATTTTTAATTGATGAGCATTTGCATCCAGTTAGGGGCAGAAAAACACCCCCTTGAAGTCTTGACTAGGAGGTCTCTCTCTTGGTTTACTACCTGTTTGCTTCTTTAAAGTGTGCGTTTGGTGGTTGTGGGTTTGTGGGATTTTTTTGTGTGGTGGGTTTTTTTGTTGTTGGGTTGGTTCTTTTTTTTTTTTTCCCTTCTGTTGTTTTGGTTTGGATTTTTTTAAGGGGTGTGGTGTTCTGGTTTGGTTTTGCTAGTTTTTTTTTGTTTTGTCTGTTTGGGGGTTTTTGGCTATAAATATAATTTACAGGACGTACTGGAGGAATGTTCTGAACGTTGTTCAGCCCTTGATAGGGAAGCTGCCTTACACCTCTCACTAATAGGATCGTTTGGGTAATCGCCATTTTTTATCCTAGGGTACAGTGTAAGAAAAACACAAGTGTTACTGTGAAGGTGTAAAGTGCAGGAGATAGGTCTTTAAATTCTTCATCAACTCGTAGCACAGAATTATTTTTTCTTGGTTATAGACTAAACTACTATAAACAGGTATTTTCCCCTCAATTAAGAATCTATAGCAGCTAGTAACTTCACCATAATTTTTACTTTAATTTGTTACTTGTAATGTTCAGATTGTCCTGATTTGGTCATCCTTCCAGAGTAGTTTGTGTACAGTTCTCAATCCATGATACATAGAAGTTTTTTAACTGAATGTTTCTGATTAAGATAGGACATGAGAGCAGCTAGATTACTAATATAGTTGAACCATTGGTTTTATAACAAGTTTGTTTAATGTTTTAAATGAGTTCTTTTAATATGACTGTTTTCATAAGTTCATATTAATCTTACATGATGGAACTGCAGTACATATAAAGCCATGGTTTATTTTCCTCTTCAGTGCGCTTATCAAGCAAGTAAACAAGTCTATAGATGGAACAGCTGATGATGAAGATGAGGGTGTACCCACTGACCAGGCAATCAGAGCAGGTCTTGAATTGCTTAAGGCAAGTATACTGGTGGTCAGTGAGCATGTGAAACTTTCTGAAGCAACTGTGTTAAAACAAATTTTTAATCTGCACTCACTGTCTTAAGCATGTGGTGGCTATCTGGAAGAGTAGTGATTTGGTTTTCATTCTCTCTGCTCATCTTACGTGTCACTCCCATGCTGAAGTTTTCAGAATATCTTACATAAACTAGGGGCCTGGTAGGTTCTTCTGAGAGCATGTGACTCGTTAGCCAGATGTATGTATTCAGATAAAAGAGCAAAAAGCCGGTAGCACAAAAAGGAAACAGAGCAAGAATGAATCATGTCTTGAAGGACTATATATTTGAAAGAAGTCTCCAGGTCAGTACTTACATAGTCATATAAACTGGCAATATGCATTTAAGGAAGGGGAGTAAGACTGCTCTGAAGAAGGTGATTGAACATCATGAGAAGAGTCCAAAAATTACAAGTGTCAAGAGTCCAGAAAAGGGAATGCCGTATAATGTAGTGGGGAGGAAGGTAATGGTGAAAACAGAAAACTCTGTATGGATTTGGAGGATTATTTCTTTGCCATGGGTCAGAATATTAGCCAAGAGGTGAATAATCAACAGCTGTTTAAAAATACAGAGAAAGCAAACTTTCAGCAAGGGTTAAGTGAGGATTTTTTTTAACTTCTGTTTTGACATGGGGGGACTGTCATGCTTGAAAGCACAGTCCCAAGATCTAAAGGATAGATACAGTGTCTAGTAAGCTGCTTTGGAAAGGGACTAGAGACCGTAATGGGTATATCCGTACTCTTAATTTAGACGTAGGAATTTCAGAGCACAGTCCACTTGAAAGACAAGCCTGAAGTTCAGGAGCATGCAAGCTGGATGCCTCTTAGAGTAATAATGTTATGAGATGGGCTTCAGAAGCCCATGTTATGTTGCAATGGCTAAAGTAGGTTCAGTTGGTCTAGAAATACTCTGAAGTAAAACCTCTGAAATGTGAGTGTTGCTTCCTCACCATAAGTTGCATTTCTCTGGGGAATTGCTTCTGCTGTAACTCAGTACTCGCTCTTGTATATAGTCATACTAATAGGAGAAGAAATTGGGACTGGAGAAATAAGTTAATGAGATGGCATATAGACAGAGAAGTTTAGGAGATTGGGAAAAAGAAAGTCAGGAAAAGAGAAATGTGGATCATGTAACAAAACAAGGCAGAGTATTATAAATATTCCAGTATGGCAGTGGAAAATGATTCTTGATGAAATATTGTATGTAAGTGGACATTTAAAAAATACTAACCTGGCTTTCATCTTATTTTGGCAGGTACTTTCATTTACGCACCCTATCTCATTTCATTCAGCTGAAACTTTTGAATCTCTCCTGGCTTGCTTGAAAATGGATGATGAAAAAGTTGCAGAAGCTGCATTACAAATTTTCAAAAATACAGGAAGCAAAATTGAAGAAGACTTTCCTCATATAAGATCGTAAGTTGTATGCCTTATTCTGCCTAGTGGTTTTTGCTGTATGGGACTTTGGAAGTTCTCGTTCTTCGTTTCACATGCTGTAGCTTTATCCTGCATTGTTTGGGAAGAAAGGTTTATTTCAGGCAAAATAAGAAAAATGTTTTGAATGACTTCTAAAATGCAGTGCTTTTTTGAAGAATAGCAGTTAAATGAATATATCTGAAGTGATGACAGCTGATACATTATTGATACTACTATATTTGTTCCATCTTTGCCCTTCAGAATGGCTGCCATTTTTTTCCTAATTTAAATGTACGGAAATGTAAAAACACACTTTGGAATTTAATGGGTATGTGTAGGCAAGGGTATTTCCAAAAGAACATTTAGTAAGTTATGCAGATAACATGTTTGTTCATAAAATATTACTTGGTAAACCAAAAAAATGGGGGATTTTACTTGCAGGACATGTGAATAAAGAGCCCTTTTCAATGTCTTTGAAGAAATGGCCCAAACCAGGACAACTAGCACTATTGCAGATGTGTTGTGTTCTATGTGTATCTGTACTTTTTTGCTAGTTTGATATTTGGGAACATTTTCAATTTTTGTGAAAAATTACTTAGGTGTTTTCTGTTTTGTTCTGTTTTTTTAGTGCTTTGCTTCCAGTGTTGCATCATAAAGCTAAAAAGGGACCGCCTCGTCAAGCCAAGTATGCTATTCACTGCATCCATGCAATATTTTCCAGCAAAGAAACCCAGTTTGCACAGATATTTGAGGTAAAATTAAAATATTTAAGATAATTTTTATCTATTTTCTGTATTGCAAGTCAACTGAGGGATGTAGAGACAATTTATATGGCAAATTATACAAACTGTATCACACGCAGAAAAGGCCTTTCTCTTTTTTTCATTCTTTTCTTCCTCCTTCCTTTTCGATTCTTACACGGTTTGGCCCAAAAAATGGTACTGGAGGATGTTTTTGTGACCCATGATCTGCAGTGTTTAGGGTTGTGTATTTAAACAGACAATAAATAAAACAAAGCATTGAACTGTCTGCTAGAACCATTAATTGCTTATGGAAAGAGGAATCATGCAGAACTCCTCACCTCTGTTGGGACTGATCCAAAGCATTTACATGCTTAGAGCAATCATGGAAAACTGAATTACAGTAGATACCATTTCAGTGCATTTTTATAGTTATAAGTGCAAATATACATTTTAATTAGTGTTCATCGTCCTTTTGTCTTGAGGGCTGAATTGTAGTCCATTACTGAAATTTGCCATCTTGAGATATGGTATGCCCACTTATTCAACAAGAAAATCCTATTTGTGAGCTGGTTTTCCTACATGGGCCTGATAGAGCTGCCACTTCTTGAACTGCCTATATGTGATAAACATTTTGTCTGTTGTCTTTATTTCTCGTTTGTTTTGTAGGGGACTTGTAGGGTTGGTGAAAGTCTCTTTAAAACTAAGTAGTTAATAATTCTTTTACAGTTGTATTTCTGAAATAGAAATAGACTTGGATGACTTAGCACAAAACTCTCATGCCCTTGCCTTCAGTAAGATAGATTAGATAGTAATATCTGAATCTGTTGCATTTGTTCTAGCCACTACATAAAAGCCTGGATCCAAGCAATTTTGAGCATCTTATTACGCCGTTGGTTACTATTGGCCATATAGCCATGCTGGCACCTGATCAGTTTGCTGCCCCTTTGAAATCTTTGGTTGCCACTTTTATTGTTAAAGATTTGCTAATGAACGATAGGGTAAGTATTTTTAAAGCCTCATTTTAAAGTTCTGCTTCTCATATAGTATGGCACTCAGCAAATACTTGTGAAAATTTTTGGCTTCTTGGTTCTACTTTTTGTATATGGCTGTCTTTCCATTTCCACATGTACTGTTTAACTCTATTGGAAACCCACAGGACAGGAAGGGAGGTAATAATAATTTGGTAGCCTTTAGGAAAGTGACAAGCTGTATAACACAGCATTTAATCATTCATGGCTTGCCTTCTGTTAAAAATGGGAAAATTGCTATTAACTTGATTTAGTCTCTTGAGTAAGCAAGTTGTTGGGGTTATTTTTGTAAGTAGGAAGCATTTGAAACTACCCTGTTTAAATGAAGACTGTGTTAATTTTCCCAATACTTCTGTATTAATAGTGATAATCAAATGAGAACAAACAACAACAAAAAAACCCCAACCAACCCCCCAAAAAAACCTTTGACATTGTCAGCCATTGTTTAGGGAAAGATTTACTGGCTAACGCTATGCATTTGAAGTTCCAATCTACTGAATATAGGAACTGGAAATTACGTCAAAATCAGTGTCTGTCACACACTAAAGCAATAGTTTTCAGGTGACAGCAATAAAAGACCCTTCACTACTGTTAAACTTGCTGATAGTTGAGTAGTGAGGTAAGAACAGTATTGTGCTTCTGTATGGGTCACTTCTATGAAATATGGAAGGTGTACAGTGAGTGCTGCTGTGTCATTTTCAGAAGTAAACAGTGAAGAGATTACAGCAGGTTTCATTTGAAGAGTAATGGTATTGTAACAATGTAACATTTTGTTTAGCTTCCAGGCAAGAAGACAACAAAACTTTGGGTCCCAGATGAAGAAGTGTCTCCTGAAACTCTTGTTAAAGTAAGTAGCGCTTACTACATTTTCCTATGAATGTGTGTATAACACCTAATAAAGTTAGTTAAATATTTGGGGTCCTAAAGTTGTCGCCTACTTCACTCTGCTTCCTTCTCATCTTTCTAAAAGTGAAAGAGAAGTAACAAGTTTTAAATTGAGGAGCATTATCAGTGTGCATTTTTTGGATTGCTAGAAGAGAAGAATTTGCTCTTGGGAACTCCCAACTTTTTTTTACTTTTGTAAATAAATGTAACATGCACACTTCAGCAAATTTTTATTACAGGTTTGGTTTTTTTGGGCTTAGGTTTGGTGTTTTGGAATAAAAGAAAAATTGGTTTAGGATTTGTCAGTTTCCTTAAGTGACTTCACTTTTCACAGAATCGTGGAATTGTCAGGGTTGGAAGGGATCTCAAGGATCATCTAGTTCCAACCCCCCTGCCGTCGACAGGGACACTTTCTACTAGATCAGGTTGCTCAGAGCCACATCCAGCCTTGGCCTTAAAAACATCCAGGGACGGGGCTTCCACTGCCTACCAAGGCAACTTGTTCCAGTGCCTCACCACCCTCATGGTGAAGAATTTATTCCTAGCATCTAATCTAAATCTTTCTTCCTCTGGCTTGGGTTCATTCACCGTAGTCCTATCACTACCCAACATGCTAAGAAGTCCCTCACCAGCTTTCTTGTAGGCACCCTTCAGATATTAGAACACCAGAAAAAGTCTCCTCGGAGCCCATTAGCCTTGTTTGGCCCTACCACGACAGCATCTTCTCTTCTCCAAACTGAAAAATCCCAACTCTCTCAGCCTGTCTTCTGCTTAGGATGTATGTTAGAGAAAAACAAGATGTTCAGATTGCATATAAGGAAGAATGTGAGAATAGTCAGGCAATGGAGCAGGTTGCAAGAGGATGTATGCAGGTTGCCAAGACATCCTGTGCAATCCCTGTTATTGGAGGCTTTCAATACCACAGTGGATAAAGCTGAGACCAATGTGGTCTGAATTCATAGCTGAGCAGGAGATTTGACTGAGATCTCTGGACATTCTGTTTGGATTATCCTTTGATAGTTATCCTCTGTAGATGCAAATTAAAAATTAAAGGGCCGTGCAAATGCCTGTTATATTTGTTTAAGCCTTCAGGTAGCCAGAAACAGTGACTAGGGGAATTTTCTGTGTCCTGTTCTGATTTCATGGCAGTGCTTAATTCTAAAGGGCTGATGGAATGTCATCACAACATCAGTTTTACCAGCAAAGAAATTAAGAACATGATGGGGTCAGGAAAATTCTGAATTAGTTTGGACTAGGACTTGGTACAGTAAAAGAAGACTGGAGTAGATTCAGATGGTAAAATAGAGAGAAGGGAAGTGTGGAGGGGAAGGAGAGAAGCAACAGTTACTGAGGGGCTGACCTGAAATGTTGGGGCACAAAATAGCATTTGGCCATGCTGTGGCCAAATACATCAGGTCCTTGAAGCCAAATAGAGCTAGTGTGTGAGGCACCCGTACTGCTTATGAAAAAAGCTGGGACCATGTGATGCTGCTATTGTTGTTATAGTTATGTTTTTATTTTAATTTCTATTAAAAGCTTCTGGCAGATATTTCCAGCTGTTTCAGTGGAAGACCCTTCAAAAGCCAGGGCAAGTTCCACAAACTCTGTTTGCATTTTGAGTTCTTGAGTGACTGACATCCTACATTTGCTAGTCTACCAAGTAGAATTAGAATTCTATACGTGGAGTAAATGGGCTACAGTGCCAAGAAATCAACTCATACATAGATGACAGTCCCAGAACTTGTATCTGAAGGAACCATTGTGATCACTTTGTTGCATGGAATAGATGAACTGTACAATGAATTTTACTTGGTAGTCTTGTGAATGGTTATATAAAAGTTATTAGAACTGCTTACCCCTTTACAGAGAAAATGTTGAAGTTGCTGTTTGCAATAAGTATTTCAGTTCTTCTGCAGTCTGCGGGGTTTGGTATTTTGATTTGTTTGGTTTTAGTTGTTTTTCCCCAGGGTCGTCTGTGTGACTCATGAACACTTTCATTGCAGTGAGAGGATACTCCTATTTTATTTATTGTCTCTGCTCTTACATATATGGAAAATGAAAGGACAAAGGGATTCAAATACTAAAACAGTCTCCAAATTCATACTTTGTTTGCACTAAAGAAATGCAAAATTATTCAGCATTTCATGATAGGTGCAGGATTCTGCATAGTTTTAGAAGCTTGCCTCAAAACACTTTATTTCCATTAGCAAAAGACAAGTTATCTTAAGTAAAAGGCTTTGAGGCTTTTCTTTAAATAGCAATGAAAGAAGTATTCTCTTCTAGTGATCTTATTACATGTTGATACTCTGAAGAGTCAGAATGCCTGTAATGTGGTTTTAAAATTTATATATCTTAAATATTTCACATTTGATTGTTTAAGCACAAAAACTGCAGGAATATAGGAAGATGAAAATGTGTTCTGCTTTTCAATTCAGTAACGTTTTCTTAAGTATAAATTCCTTTGCCTATTCCACAGTGTTTAATGGATGTAAGCTCAGTTAATGTGATGTTTTTACAGGACAAAATATGTGATTGCTTACTAGAAGAAACAGTTCACACTGTAACTAAATATTGCATGTGCTTTATTTGCTATAATAAATGCTTCAGTTTATTTCAGTAAAAACTTGCTGCCTAGTGAGAATGAGTCTAGTTATCTTTCAGTATTGAAATGATGTTGTGGAGCCTTGACAGGTTACTGTTTGTAGCAGCAAAACACACCAGGGAGCATACTGTGTAATTAAAATAAAGATTGTTTTAGAAATGAGGCACAAGTCTCATTTTAGTCTTGAGAAGACTGGGAGGGGATCTCATCAATGTGTATAAATATCTGAGGGGTGGGTATCCAGTGGAGGGGGACAGTCTCTTTTTGGTGGTGCACAGTAATAAGACAAGATACAGTGGGTTCAAGCTTGAACATAGAAGATTTCACCTCAACATGAGGAGAAACTTCTTTACAGTGAGGGTGACAGAGCACTGGAACAGGCTGCTCAGAGAGGTTGTGGAGTCTTCTCTGGAGACTTTCAAAACCCACCTGAATGCATTCTTGTGCAGACTGTCTTAAGTGATCCTGCTTTGGCAAGGGGTTTGGACCTGATGATATCTTGATGTCCCTTCCAACCTCTAATGTACTGTGATACTGTGTGATACAAGGTGTGACTTGACTTTGGATATAATTTTTTTTTCCCTTTTTTTTTTTTTTTGGTCAGATTCAGGCCATCAAGATGATGGTTCGATGGTTGCTAGGAATGAAGAACAACCACAGCAAGTCAGGAACTTCCACTCTGAGGTTGTTAACAACAATATTACATAGTGATGGAGATTTAACAGAGCAGGGAAAAATTAGGTATGTAACAGATGGTAATGTTTTGATGTTTGTGATATTGCAGTGGGGAGAGTTTTAGTCAAAGTAGTACTTGAACTATTCTGTTAGACTGCTTAACAAATTATACATCTTATTTCATAAGAACTAATGGTGAGCTTGGTTTGATTACCTTGTAAGTGTGCTGAGTCTCGGGTGTTTTAACAACGGCTTTACTACTTTGTTTTATCTCTTTCTTCAAAGAGCCATTACTCATAAGAAAAAACTGTAACTTCCTCTTCCTCATTTTTATGCAACTTGCTCTTCCTGTACCAATTGTTGTGTATGTCAAAGGCCAATAGACAGACATTCTAATAAAAGATAGTAACATGTTGCAGTAAACCAGGTGGGAATAGGTAGTACACTTCTGCTTGAAGGCAGACTTTAACCCCTTGAGGCCTCTAAAAGTGAAAGGAAGAGGGATATGTGTAGAGAAGATTGTCTCAGTAAATAATTTACCTTTTATATGAT
Organism: Picus viridis; assembly: GCA_033816785.1. NCBI lineage: Eukaryota > Metazoa > Chordata > Aves > Piciformes > Picidae > Picus > Picus viridis. The sequence goes on from CM066566.1 coordinate 19,503,247, forward strand.
TGTTAGACAATTTACTTGTTTTTCTGGATATTCTCTGCAGTAGAGGTAAGAAGTTGTCAGCTGCTACTGCTTGTCAAACATTGACTATTTATGTCTACAGAAGCTATTAAGGGCATGAGTGGATTGTGCCACTACAAATACAAAGATTTTAACTTTAGGGATGCATTCACTATTATACAATGATTATGTGGGTAGAACCTATTCTGTGTGTGCAAAATTGTAAACTGAGAATTGTCTAGTATGTTATTTTTGTAGCAACTGTGTAGTCTTTCTTCAGTTTCCAAGTAAATAATTGTTTACTACCTTTAAATTTTCTAATATGACCATTCATGGCAGTTACTTGGGACTTAAGTGGCAGTAATTTAGCTTTTCAGCATAACTGCTCATTGTCTTATCCAGTAGTTAGAACAGATTAGTTCTGTAGGTCCTGTGTGTTTTCATGCTTGAAGTGATGCTTCCTTACTGCTCATGTATAGAAATTTAATTTTCCCACTCTTCGTACTCAAAACTATAAATTATTAAAGAAACTGCATGTAATGATTGTGGTTGGTTCTCCATTATTAAAGTTAATAGAGGGCTGGGAGAGCTTACAAGGGGAGTGAGAAGGCTGCAGTGACATGAGGTTGTTCTGTGTTAAATGCAACCTTTCAACACCAGAGCCCAGAGCTCAGTGTGAGGATGAATGATGAGCCAACTGAGAGCTAATTAAAAACCAGACTGGTGTGGGTGACATTGCAGTGCATGCCTGATATAGGCCTCCTGACCAGGAAAAGGAAATGGATGAAGCCTCCTATAAACAGCTAGCAACAACTTGTTTGCAGGACTTGGCTCTCATGGGAGACTTCAACCACTCTTGTGCTAGAAGAGCAACACAGCAGTGCATAAACAATCCAAGTGCTTCCTGGATGGCATCAATGCCAACTTCCTGACAGAAGTGATAGAGAAACCAACGAGGAGAGGTGCTGTGTTGGGATTCATACTTACCAACAAGGAGGGACTTGTTGGGTGTGTGGAGGTTGAAGGCAGTCTTGACTGTAATGGTTATATGACAGAGTTCAGAATCCTGAGAGTAGCAAGGAGGGCACAAAACAAAATCACAGAGAAAATGAGAGCAGCCTTGCAGAAAAGGACTTGGGGGTATTTCTGTCTAAACTATTCAGATACTTAAGTATGTGTAGTGAGACCAGCTAGAACATCCTCAGCCATGCACCTGGGTGAGGGCAGTCTGGTATCAATACAGGGATTGAGAGCAGTCCTGTGTAGAAGGACTTCAGGGTGCTGGTGGATGAAGAGCTGGACATGAACCAACAATGTGCATTTGCAGCCCAGAAGGCCAGTTTGTGTCTTGGGCTGCATCAGAATGCTGGAACAGATTTTCCAGGGAGGTGGTAGAATCCCCATCTCTGGAAGCATTCAAAGTCAGGTTGGACAGAACTCTGAGCAAATTAATCCTAGTTGAAATTGTCCCTGCCAACTGCAGGAGGGTTGGACTGGATGACTTTTAAAGGTTCCTTCCAACCAAAACTATTCTATGTACATAAAGTGGAAGTAGGGACGGGTAACCTGGTAGAAAAACAGAGAACACTGTCTGGGAGAGACATATTTAGTAAAGCCCAGCTGGTATTGAAACTGGTGAAGGATGACAAAGGCATCCAGAAGAGCTTCTTTAAGTAAATGGCTGACAAAAGGAAGATTATGGAACATGATGAATGAGACAGGAGCCCTGCTGATACAGGATGTGGACAAGGGTGATGTGTTGAATACCTTGTTCACTTCAGTCTTCACTAGCGAAAAGGCCATGTTGGACAGAGACTTGAGCAAACTTGTGTACAGAATGCAGAATTAACCAGGTTGGAAAAGACCTTTGAGATCATTGAGTCCAACCTATCACCCAACACCATCTAATCTACTAAATGATGGCACTAAGTGCCTCATCCAGTCTCTTTTTAAACACTTCCAGAGATGGTGACTCCACCACCTCCCTGGGCAGTCCATTCCAATGGTCAATCACTCTTTCTGTATGTTAGGAAGAATTTCTTCCTAACATACAGCCTAAACCTCCCCTGGTGCAGCTTGAGACTGTGTCTACTCATTCTGACATAGGTTGTCTGGGAGAAGAGACCAACCCCCAACTGGCTACAACCTCCCTTCAGGTAGCTGTAGATGGCAATATGGTCTTCCCTGAGCCTCTTCTTGTCCAGGCTAAGCAACCTCAGCTCCCTCAGCCTCTCCTCATAGGGCTTGTGCTCCAAACCGCTCACCAGCTATGTTGCCCTTCTCTGGACACCTTCCAGCAACTCAACATCTTTCCTAAAGTGAGAGGCCCAGAACTGTACACAGGATTCAAGATGTGGCCTAACCAGTGCTGAGTACAGGGGCACAATGAGTTCCCTGCTTCTGCTGGCCACACTATTCCTCATGCAGGCCAGGATGCCATAGTGGGAGGTGTTCCTGACTGTGACATGAGGTTTGGGACTGGGTGATCTTTAAGATCCTTTCCATCCCAAACCGTTCTACAGTTACACTGATTTTCTCTTTGTGATTAGGTCAAACAGCAAAGTTTACCCTTGCATGCTTTTTAATAGGATTTGAATTTTAATATATACTAAGCATAGAATGAGTATTTCAGTATCAGAGAGCAGTACACACCTACTGCTAGAAGAATTGATACTGGATATCAACCTGAACTGAGATTACTCTGAAACATTGTCTGTATTTTCCTTAACTTTATGTTACAAAGTGAAAATGTAATTTAAAACTTTGAAGTTTAGAATGTAATAGTTTATGCCACCGGTGATCCTGGTGCACCATCTGATCTGCAACATCTGCAGAGGCTGTATTCAAAAGACACTTTCTATTCCATGCAACATGGCAAACACTTAGAAAATTGGACAGTGGCTTTTATCCGCTGGAGTAGAATTAAAAATGTCAATTGCTAGTTTGTAAGATGAGAGGAGGTGATTTTGCATCATGTATGTTTCCAAGATGCGTTTATTTGGGTTATATTTTCCAGCCCATCACCTTAATTAAGATTGTGTTTTGATAACATCTTTCCATGTGCTTGCACTTTTGTTCTCATTTAAAATGTTTCATTTTCATCAATAGTAACAGCATTCTGGAAAACAAATGTTCAGGTCCCTCTTGTGTCTCTCAGAGAACTTCTAATATTACCAAGGATGTCCTTGTCCTGATTACTTCTAATAGTTTTGAAAATCAAAAATTGCAATTATATCATACAGAAGCTTTTATTTCAGCCCTAATATATGTTTTGGGATAGTGCAGGTCAGAAAGCTTTTTACTACAGCAATTTGATCAAAAATAAATCTGCAAGAGTTTTTTCTGAGATAATTTGGTATAAGACAGATCTGATGCTCGTCTTCAACTCTAAGAATGGTATTTACTATTACACTGCCCTTCTCTTCCTTTCCACAGCATGCACACATGCATGTATTTCAGTGATATGTGTACCCTGTAAAGACTTGATTCAGTTTTCAGAATTAAGTATTACCACTACTAAAGCTGAGGAAGATTGAAAGTTCTTAATTTTATCCTTTCCTTTGGCTCAATCACTCCGTACTTGCAAGTCATTATTATTGCTCAAAAGTCACTGAATCTTTATTGGGTTAACTTATTACAGCAGAAGCAATTTCAAGTGAAATTTAAGCATTTAAGAGGTAGGCATTACTGTGTTAATCTTCTTGCCTTGTTTTAAAGTTAGTGCAGCTTTTGTCCTGTTACTTGGTTGCTTGTGATCTATTTGTGGTTTGTCTGTTTGTTTGTTTGCTTTTAATACCATGGTTACCATAAAATAATGAGATGTGTATGAAGCCTGATTAGGTTCATCTTAAAGCTTAAACTCTTCAGCAGGTATTTTTATCATGCATTCTCTGTTTAACAATGGCTTTTTATTTCACTTTTTAGATGCTTTATACAGTTTTCATTATAATGGATTTAAGACAATGGTGTTTGCCCCTCTTAAGGATAAAGGGCAGATGATTAAGAAGTTAAACAGTATTTGTCGTGTTTAAATTAATAATTGTTCTAAATAAGAATATGACTTGATTCCTTCTCAGAGTTGTCAAGGAAAAAGCTGTGCTTATTACTTGCAGAAAGAATTGATTAGTGTTTTGTGTGAAAGATGCATAAAGTTTCTTAACTCTTTTGTGTTTAATATAAAGGCAGAAGTCATACTTTACTGAAATAAATTTTCTAAGTAGAGCAGTGAAACCTTCACTAAATTTTTCAATGTATACATTAGGTGAATAGCAGTTTGCAAAGCTCATGTGAAGGTGCCTTTAATATTCTGTTAACCTTTGTAAATACAGTTGTAGCTTTGAGAAAAACCTGGTCATGATCTTCTGGTATGAAAATTAGCAAGTGTTTGGAATGTTTTGCTAGTTGGGAGTGCAGGGTCGGTGTGTAAGTAAAGCAACAATACTTTTGGCAGGTTGAAAATTCTTTCACTTGCTGTGGTGGAGTAGGAAGGTTCCCCCCCCCCCACAAAAGAATTCCACAGCTAACTCAGCCGGAGAAGCAGATGAAAGCTGTATTTTACAAGCAGATATGGAATGCAATGAATATGTACAAAAATATACAATATTTACAATATATACAGAAATATACAGCAATGTATGTAATACAGGAAACCTTTCCCCACCCCCCCGCCCTGCGGCCAGGGGGGTTCGGCCTTTTCCCCCCTTCTCCCTCCCTACCTCCCCTTTTTCCCAAAAGGGTTAGAGAGAAAGAGAAAGGAAGGTAATTAAAAGGGTGAAAACTTGTTAAAGCTCAAAGCGGATGCAAAAGTTAGTTTTCTCTTATCTGGTTAGCAAGAATCGTAGAGAGAAACGAGCCAGCTCACAGCACAGGGGAAGAAGAAGACGACGACTGCTGACTGACTCCCCGACTGAAAGACTAAACAAAAAAAATCTACAGCCGGGTCCCACCAATGAAATTGAATTAGCATATCATTGTTTTCATTCTAATATCAAAACATTTGGCTAGAGTGTTCAGAAAGTGTCTCTTTCTTAAAGGCACAGCCTAAACCGGTCACAATCCACCCCTGCTAAACAATTTCATTGGCTGTTCATACTGTCCATCCAATCTAAAACAATATCTACGGTTTGTAAGTAAAGTTCATAGTCCATTCCGGCTATCCTCAGGTGTAGATGATTCAGAAGTTCAAGAAAGAAGAAAAATGGAAGACAGTTTGTCTCTTCGCAGACGAAGCGAAGAAAAGGGAAAACAGGGAAACAGGGACTCTCAGTTGACTCAGGGTTCTCAGGGTTCGTGCACCGTGGATTCCTCAGGGATTCTTCCTTTGGGCGCGATGTGGCTGTACAACACTCTGAATTTAAACTCTTTCAGCTAAAGTCAAATTTCTTTGTGGAATACACTGAATTTCACCATTTTCTTGCATTACCCAATAAGTGTGACCCGGACCTTCAGCTGAAACCACCCCTCGGACAGGTTTAGCCTCTCCTGAGGGAGAAAATACCCAAACAGTTTTACCTAACAGATTCTTTTCTCTAACAACAGGAACTCTATCACCTTCTACTTTTTGTAGCTGATCTGAGTGTGCAGGTCCAGCTCGGTTCACTGAACCTCTACTATTTACCAGCCAGGTTGCTTGTGCTAAATGCTTTTCCCAGTTTTTTAAAGATCCACCCCCCATGGCTTTAACAGTGGTCTTCAACAAACCGTTGTAGCGTTCAATCTTCCCTGCAGCTGGTGCATAGTAGGGGATGTGGAATATCCACTCGATGCCGTGCTCTTTGGCCCAGCTCTTTACAAGGTTGTTTTTGAAGTGAGTTCCGTTGTCTGACTCAATCCTCTCTGGAGTTCCGTGTCTCCACAGGATTTGTCTCTCCAGACCGAGAATGGTGTTGCGTGCAGTTGCATGTGGAACTGGATAAGTTTCCAACCATCCAGTGTTTGCCTCTACCATAGTAAGCACATACTGCTTACCAGAACGAGAACGTGGTAGAGTGATGTAGTCAACTTGCCAAGCTTCACCATACTTGTACTTGGACCATCTGTCACCATACCATAAGGGCTTAAGTCGCTTTGCCTGCTTAATAGCAGCACAAATGTCACAGTCATGGATGACTTGTGTGATAGCATCCATGGAAATGTCTATGGATCTGTCACGTGCCCACTGGTATGTTGCATCTCTGCCTTGATGTCCTGACGAATCGTGAGCCCACCGAGCTAAGAATATCTCACCTCGGTGTTTCCAGTCGAGATCAAGATCAGAGTCCATGTCTACTGGAGAAACTCTTGCAGCTAGATCTGCTTGATGGTTGTGTTGCTGTTCCTCAGTAGCTTTGCTCTTAGGAATGTGAGCATCAATGTGTCTCACCTTCACTGGAATTCTCTCGATTCGATCAGCAATGTCCTGCCACAGGTCAGCTGCCCAAATGGGCCTTCCCTTCCTCTGCCAACCATTCTTTTTCCAGTTCTTTAGCCAACCCCACAGAGCATTGGCTACCATCCATGAGTCGGTGTAGAGATAAAGCTTTGGCCATCTCTCACGTTCAGCTACGTCGAGAGCTAGCTGGACAGCTTTTACCTCTGCGAATTGACTGGATTCTCCTTCTCCATCCTTTGCTTCTGCAACTCGGCGTGTTGGACTCCACACTGCAGACTTCCACCTTCGCTTGTTCCCGACAAGACGACAGGAACCGTCTGTGAACAAAGCATATCTCTTTTCATCATCAGAAAGGTCATTGTAAGGAGGAGCTTCCTCGGCACGAGTCACTCTCTCCTCTGGAGGTTTGGTACAGTTGGTACCTTCAGGCCAACTTGAGATCACCTCCACCAGACCAGGTCTTTCAAGATTTCCCATTCGAGCTCTCTGTGTTATCAGAGCCATCCACTTAGACCAGGTGGAATCTGTTGCATGATGTGGTGTGGAACCTTTGCCTTTGAACATCCAATTCAAAACTGGTAATCTGGGAGCTAAGAGAAGTTGTGATTCAGTTCCAATTACTTCAGAAGCTGCTTTTACTCCTTCATAGGCAGCTAGAATCTCTTTCTCTGTTGGAGTATAATTAGCCTCTGAACCTCTGTAACCTCGACTCCAGAAACCAAGAGGTTGTCCACGCGTCTCACCTGGAGCTCTCTGCCACAAGCACCAGGTTGGACCATTGTCACTTGCAGCCGTGTACAAAATGTTCTTAATGTCTGGACCATCTCGGACAGGTCCCAGACCCATTGCTTGAACTACTTCTTGCTTTATCTGGTCAAAGGCTGCTTGTTGTTCAGGTCCCCAGTGGAAATGGTTTCTCTTTCGAGTCACATCATACAGAGGTTTCACAATCTGACTGTATCCAGGAATGTGCAGTCTCCAAAATCCCACTATCCCCAAGAAACGTAGAGTTTCTTGCTTGTTCATGGGATTTGCCATGGTAGAGACTCTATTTACCACATCTACTGGAATGTGTCGGCGTCCATCCTGCCACCGCACTCCCAGAAACTGGATCTCTCTGGTAGGTCCTTTCACCTTGTCTCGCTTGATGGCAAAACCTGCATTCAGAAGAATGTCAATGATTTTGTTACCTTTCTCGAAGACTTCCTCAGCAGTTTTACCCCAGACGATGATGTCATCGATGAACTGGATGTGTTCTGGAGCACCACCTTCCTCCAGAGCATCGTGGATCACTGCATGACAGATGCTTGAGCTGTGGATCCAGCCCATGGGCAATCTGTTGAAAGTGTACTGGATTCCTCTCCAGGTGAAAGCAAACTGAGGCCTGCATTCCTCTGCTATGGGAATAGAGAAGAAGGCATTAGCAATGTCTATGGTAGCATACCATTTGGCCTCTTTGGATTCCAGCTCATACTGCAGTTCCATCATGTCTGGTACTGCTGCACTCATAGGTGGAGTTACTTCATTCAGGGCTCGGTAGTCGACTGTCAGACGCCAGTCTCCATTCGGCTTTCGCACAGGCCACACTGGACTGTTGAAAGGTGAATGAGTTTTGCTGATGACTTTCTGACTCTCCAACTGACGAATCAGATTCTGAATGGGCAACAAAGAGTCACGGTTGGTTCTGTATTGTCTGTGATGCACAGTCTGAGAAGCAACCGGCAATTTAATGTCCTGAATCTTGTGTTGTCCCACAACTGCAGGTTCATCAGAAAGCTCAGGTCTAACAGACAGCTTCAGCTTTTGTCCATCAGTTTCTACAGATGCTACTCCAAAAGCCCATTTGTAACCTCTAGGGTCTTTGAAACGCCCTTCTCTCAGAAAATCAATTCCCAAAATACAAGGTGCGTCAGGTCCGGTCACAACTGTATGCTTTCTCCACTGTTTACCAGTGAAACTTATATCAACCTCCACCTTAGTTAACTCTTGAGATCCACCAGTGACTCCCAGAATAGTTATAGCTTCTGATCCCTGATAATTTGATGGCATTATGGTGCACTGAGCCCCTGTGTCAACCAAGGCCCTGTACTTCTGAAATTGTGAAGTGCCAGGCCACTGGATGTACACATCCCAATAGATTCTGTTATCTCTGTTACCCCTCTCCTCCCCCTGGCGGGAGGCAGGGCACCCCTAGTTATGGGGAACATGCCCACATGTGCAATGAGCACAGTGTGCAGTGTTAGAACTGGAGCCACTGTTGGAGCTATTAGAGTTGTCCTGGGGAACCGTAGAAGTAACAGCTACCCTTCTGGTATTGCTACCTCGGGTTCTGCCACTTTGCAGTTCCCTCAGTCTCCTGAAAAGATTAGCAGTTGGTTGACCATCCCATCTGTTCATGTTCTCACCAAACTGATCACGCAGAGTTATCCAGATACTCGCACGTGATTGCCTTGGTGGTCTGTTTTGGAATGACCTGTTTTGGAATGACCTGTTTTGGAATGACCTGTTTTGGAATGACATCCTTGGAGGACGTCTATTCCTCACAGAGGAAACCTGTATCCATCTGGAGGAAGAATTGGAATTATCTCTTTGTGCCAATTGGGAGAATGTATTTTTAAATTCATCCTTCAGCTCTTTCATGCAATTCTTTATTTCACCAGACGGAGTTTCAATGGCTGAAACCAAAGAAACACGTGTCATGCTGTCCTCCAATTGTCTCATTTGATCAGTGAATTGGCCAACCGTAGGAGAAGCTCCACCATAATTTCTTGCCACAATTCTGCTTGCCAGAATATTTGCATAATTAGGAGGAGCAAGTTTGATGAGCTTTTTAGCAAGACCAGTTCCTACAGGAATTTCATCAGGATTCAGAGTCTCATGGCCACCATAGAGTACCTCTCTAACAGCAAATTCTCTCAGACGCTTAATTCCCTCATCTATGGTAGTCCAGGGTTTGGCATTCCATGGAAGATCATCTCGGGAAGGATATCTCATGAGAGTTGCCATTAAAAGGCGTATCCACAGAGTAACCTTACTGAGAGTCCTGCCTAGATGTCTATCTATTCCATTATCCTTTGAGAGAGTTCCTAGTTGAGCTGCTGACTTGTCTCCAACTACCAGAGCTGGAGCACCTGTATCATAGCATCTACCAAGCCAAGCTAGGATTGGCTCCTTATCTGCTCTGATGTAATCTTTACGCACATTCCTCAATTCTTCCCTGGGTGACGAACAGCTCTCAATGTCATCTGCCTCCTCCTCCTCTGCCTCCTCTTCCTGAAGTTCTTGTCCCAATAATCTTACTGTCACTCTCCTAAGAATCTGCTTAAGGTCAGGGGTACCACCTTTAGTTGTTCTGCTATCAGCAATTGCCCTGCATCTCCATCCAGTGATGATCTCAATAACTCAGCTATATCTTGAAGACAAACCTTTTCCTCCATCTCAGCAGGGTCTCTTTGAGCAGAAGTTCCCTCACCAGGATCCTGCTGCTCTCCCCCATCAGCACCTGGATCAGCTTTGCCCTTTTTTCCTCTCGTACTTAAAACAGCTACCTGCTTAACTGGAGCTGTGTTTGGATTTACAGCTGGCTTAATAGAAGCTGACAGGTTTTGAGACGAATCAGCTGCTGTGGAGGACACTTCCGGTCCTGCCGAAGAAGAAGGAGGAAATGGCTTTGCCCCATTAATGGCTGCCGAGGGCGTGGAAGCCATGTTAGGAGCTGCCGCTGCCGCTGGCTGATTGCCAGAGCCACCAACAGCACCGTTCAGAGCAGCCTTTCCGATGGACTTTTTAGCTTTGTCGTTAACTGATACAGATTCTGCATTTTCCTCATCACTAGATACCTCTGGGGTAGAGTTAGAGCTGCGCTTTCTGCGTTTCGATCTACGCTTAATTACAAAGCACGCTTTAGCCACTTTTTCCTTCCGATACAGAGCATATAACAAGAACACATTACTTATCACCAACAGCAGGATTGCACACATCAAATAAATCACCTTTGGATCCCAGCCATCACTTAAAACAACCTTTTCGCCTACCGGGATCTTAAACTCCTTTATCTCTGCAGATATCTCGGCAGAGTGCTGGAGGTCACATTCCCGTATCTGTTAAGCCAGAAGAATCCCAGGCACCGGTCGTAAAGAAGCTGAATCTTATACTTAAACCATAAATACAATCTATACATCAAGTATCTGCCTAAGCGATCGAAAATCAATCCCATGAAGTATTTGTAGACCAGTACCGAACAAACTGAAAAGACCAAACGTTCCAAAAGCCAAAACACTTTCATGTTTGCAACTCCGACTCGAGCAGGCAATAAATCAAGCAACCTTTTAGCCCAGCTTCTGGACAGCAATTATCCACAAGCCCCACGTTGGGCGCCAATTAAAAATATGTGGTGGGGTAGGAAGGTTCCCCCCCACACACAAAAGAATTCCACAGCTAACTCAGCCGGAGAAGCAGATGAAAGCTGTATTTTACAAGCAGATATGGAATGCAATGAATATGTACAAAAATATACAATATTTACAATATATACAGAAATATACAGCAATGTATGCAATACAGGAAACCTTTCCCCAACCCCCCCCCTGCGGCCAGGGGGGTTCGGCCTTTTCCCCCCTTCTCCCTCCCTACCTCCCCTTTTTCCCAAAAGGGTTAGAGAGAAAGAGAAAGGAAGGTAATTAAAAGGGTGAAAACTTGTTAAAGCTCAAAGCGGATGCAAAAGTTAGTTTTCTCTTATCTGGTTAGCAAGAATCGTAGAGAGAAACGAGCCAGCTCACAGCACAGGGGGAAGAAGACGACGACTGCTGACTGACTCCCCGACTGAAAGACTAAACAAAAAAAATCTACAGCCGGGTCCCACCAATGAAATTGAATTAGCATATCATTGTTTTCATTCTAATATCAAAACATTTGGCTAGAGTGTTCAGAAAGTGTCTCTTTCTTAAAGGCACAGCCTAAACCGGTCACACTTGCTAAGTCCTTTTTGCTATTGTCTTAAAAATACAAATCACTTAGTGACCTAGCATCATAACATCTAATTAATCTCAGTTTATGTTGACTTGCAGCATGGAATTTGAGCTGTCATTGCTGGAAAGTTTGGGAACTCTGAGAACTAGAAATGGGCTACTTTGGTAGGAGTCTTTTGCTGAAGGAAAACCAACATGCTGAACAAAAGTATCTCACAGGTTAAAGGAGGACTCTGAGGGGAAATTTGGACTGCACTGGCCCAGTGCACAGCCAAAACTCTCACACCCACATGGAACCTAGAAAGTTCCAAGAAATACTTTCATAGCTAAATTGGGGCAAGGTAATAGGCTGTAAAATGTGACATGGAAATTACTGGTTTGAAATTACTTTTGCTGTTGATTGAGGAGGATGGGGGCAGCAAAGTCCTTACTTTCTTAAAGTACCTATTTTTCAGCAATGCAAAGTAATTGGGACTTAGTAAAGTCAAATAAGTATGTAATTTTTTTTTAACTAATTAACCTTCATATTCCATGTGCTTGTTTTTCAGTAAACCTGATATGTCGCGGCTGAGGCTGGCTGCAGGGAATGCTATTGTGAAGTTGGCACAAGAACCTTGTTACCATGAAATAATCACCTTAGAACAGTACCAGCTGTGTGCACTAGCTATAAATGTAAGGAAATTTGGTGGGGCTGGTGGGATATTGGCAAATATATACGAGTGTATATGTTGTTTGTTCTGTATGTTGTGTATACCTCTGCTAATCTATTTCATGCAAAATGAGCAACCTTGACATGAATTTTTCCACAACATAATCATGAAAACTGAACTTGTGTGAGGGTTAGATCTACAGTACTGGGCTGCCAGGTGGAGGAATTCTAGCTTAAAATAATGACGTCAGAATATTGGTAAACTAGTGAATTCAGTATTGAGTTAAAGTAATATACCAGCTGTGTTATGACATTATTAGAAATTGAAGTGAGATGATATAATGTTGAACTGTGATGACAACATGGACCTCATTTTCTTGATACTTGGGTAGAATATATTTGGAATGCAGAGGTCTGCAAAGATAATTGACATCCTTTAAATATTAGAAGAGAAATGGAGAAATTGTCAATATATGTTGGAATTTTCATCCTTAACTTCTGCCTGTGTACCAAATGTAGCAGAAAAGAAATAACTTCCAAATTGTAAGCAGAGATAGAATAGAATAAACTAGGTTGGAAGAGACCTTCGAAATCATCATGTCCAACCTATCATCCAACACCACCTTATCAGCTAAACCATGTCACCAAGCGCCCTATCAAGTCTCCTCCTAAACACCTCCAATGATGGTGACACCACCACCTCCCCAGGCAGCCCATTCCAATGGGCAATCACTCTATCTGTGTAGAACTTCTTCCTAACATCCAGTCTGAACCTCCCCTGGCACAGCTTGAGACTGTGTCTTCTTGTTCTGGTACTGGTTGCCTGGGAGATGAGACCAACCCCCACATGTCTACAACCTCCCTTCAGGTAGTTGTAGAGAGCAATAAGGTCACCCCTCAGTCTCCTCTTCTCCAGGCTAAGCAACCCCAGCTCCCTCAGCCTCTCCTCATAGGGCTTGTGTTCCAAATCCCTCACCAACTTTGTTGCCCTTCTCTGGACACGTTCCAGCAAGTCAACATCCTTCTTAAACTGAGGGGCCCAGAACTGGACACAGTACTCGAGGTGTGGCCTAACCAGTGCAGTGTACAGGGACAGAATGACCTCCCTGCCCCTGCTGGCCACACTGTTCCCGATACAGGCCAGGATGCCATTGGCCCTCCTGGCTGCCTGGGCACACTTCTGGCTCATGTTCAGCCTCCCATCAACCAGCACCCCTAGGTCCCTCTCTGCCTGGCCACTCTCCAGCCACTCTGACCCCAGCCTGTAGCACTGCATGGGGTTGCTGTGACCCAGATCAACTCCTGCCCCCAGCTTGGTGTCATCCACAAATTTACTGATGATGGGTTCAATGCCCTCATCCAGATTATTAATAAAGATGTTAAAGAGCATGGGGCCCAGCACTGATCCTTGGGGCACACCACTAGTGACTGGCCACCAGCTGGATGTGGCACCATTCACCACCGCTCTCTGGGCTCGGCCCTCCAGCCAGTTCCTAACCACAATGTGCTCCTGTCCAAGCCATGGGCTCACAGCTTGGCCAGGAGTTTGCTGTGGGGGACAGTGTGAAAGGCCTTGCTGAGGTCCAGGTAGACTACATAAACAGCCTTCCCCACATCCACCAGGTGGGTCACCTGATCATAGAAGGAGATGAGGTTGGTGAGGCAGGACCTGCCCTTCCTAAATCCATGTTGGCTGGGCCTGATCCCTTGGCCATCCTGTAAGTGCTGTGCGATTGCACTCAAGATGACCTGTTCCATAATCTTGCCTGGCACTGAGGTCAGGCTGACTTGCCTATAATTCCCTGGCTCTTCCAACCAGCCCTTCATGTGGATGGGCACCACGTTGGCCAGATTCCAGTGATCCAGTGAGCCAGGACTGCTGAAAAATATTTTCTGATCTTTGGTATTCCCACCTTACAGCAAATTCTGCATACACTGATTCACACCCCAAGAGTGATCTTGGAGGGTCTTATGTTGGTGTTGCTAGTATAACAGCTGGTGTTCTCCAAACTTTACAAAAGTCAAGAAATCCTCTGGAAGGAGTTTCTTTCCAGGGAATACCTTCAGTAGTAATGTGACTGGCTGATAATCAGTGGTAATAACTGAAGGTCTTTGCACCCAAAGCAAGGAAGGACTGGTAGCTTTCACTTTTCCGATTCTAAAAGCTAATAGAAATGTTAGTCTTGTACTAAACTGATGTTCAGTAGGTTTTTACCATTTGGAACTTACGGCAATGACATTTAGGCTTGTTCCTGAAAGGATACTCTAGCTGGATAACGTCACGCCAGATTAGCCTTGCCAATATAGTATTTGCATATTCTCTTTTCTTCTTATCCCAGTGATAAAAATCTGTTCATTTTTTTCACTTATTTTCCTCTTTTGGTAAACGTTTTTTAATTGTAAATGTTAACATCCAAGTTACTCTGTATCAGAATTTGCTTTCATTGTTTGACTCTTTTTTTTTCAGTATGTTAGGTGCCAGCTTCTAGCACTCCATTTCATCACCATCTCTCACTTTCTTTCATGTTTTCTAGCTGTATTAGTCCTAGCTGTTTGTGAGTACTGGTAATAGATGTGTTGTAACTTTTTTCCTACCTTTGGGTCTAGTGCTTACCTCTCAATTTTTGGAAAGGAATTTTGAGAGATGAGATTTAAAGAACATGCTAGTCATCAACATTTATAAACAACTTCCAGTCACATATTACTATAGAATTGTAGAATAGTTTGGGTTGGAAGAGGCTTTTAAAAGGTCATCTCATTTCAAACACCCTGCTGTGGGCCAGGACTTCTTCCACTAGATCAGGTTGCTCAAAGCCTCATCCAACCTGACCTCAAACACTTCCAACAAATTCTCTGGGCAACCCATTCCAGTATTGTACACTCTCATTGTAAAAGATTTTTTTAGATTCAGTCTAAACCTACCCTCTTTCAGAAAATCTAAAACCATTGCCTCTTGTGCCGTTACTGCAGGTAGGTCCTGGTAAAAAGGCTTTCTCTAGCTTTCTTCTAAGTCACTTTTCATATATTGAAAGGCTGCAATTAAGTCCCCCAGAGTAGAAAATAATTGATCATAGTGTTGAGTAGTTCAGTGTTTAACAGGCTTTAAGGCAAGATTTAAGATCTAATATGCTTTGCTGTTGAGAATGCAACTTTAATTGTTCATAGTAAATCTTCTAGATTGCATTAGTTTCATTTTTTAATAAAATTCTCAAAGCTTTTTCAGCGTCCTTTATCACCTGAGAGTGTTTTAATTATTTAAGCAAGTCTTTGTCCATTTTCAGGAATCACAGTTGTGTCATAGGAGTACATGCTGCTTTGCAAATACTGTTTTGCAGTCTTATTTTAATAATTATGAATGTCAAACTTCCATTGGATTGGCATTAAATTCAATAGGTACAGAAACTTTGGGCTTTGTTGTATGCTATGAAAAATGTTGAGCTTGGTTGAGTTTGGTTCACCTCAGTGAACTAGTGTAACTGAGCTTAATCTAAGTTTATTCTCAACATTGGAATGATTATTATTTCTATATTTTTTCAGTTTGTTCCACACAACACCATCAATAAACACTCCTTTGTCCTCTGAGTCAAGGGCATGTTTCCTTGTCAGTGAAACAGCTAGGCACAGATACCTAATAAGCTTTCCAAAGGCTTAGGTGATGTTATTGTGCTGGAAAAGAGGTCTGTATCTTCACTAGGTCCTAGAGTTTGGGTTTGTGGTCTCAGTTTGCTTCAAGTCTGGCTACAGCAGACATATCAGTGTTTCACTTCACAGAGGAAGGTTATGGCTTGAAGCACAGAAGGGAATATGGGGCTTGATAAACTTCTTTGGGATTTAATTTTTGGCTGGAGGAAGACCGGGGCTTCTTTTATCTAATAACTTACCTCTTGATGCCATTTGTGAAGTTAGAGTGAATATTAGTACCAGTGGCTGGGTTGTATCTATGCACTTCAGGTTGGGTGGTAGCTGGAAATTCTTCAGTTTTTCTCTGGTTTCAAAACTGACATTTGACTTTAAAAGCTGTTTACTCTTGTTAATGCTTTATTTTGTTTTTTATTTAGAGAGAAATATTTCCTCTTCACATTCTGTTGGTTGGTTGGTTTTGGCAGATCGAATATGCCAAACTGTTTTGGTGGCTTTGGTTTACCTTAAGCTTTTCTGTTCATTTTCTTTTCGCTATTTTCTGCACCTGCTGCTGTTAGCCTTCCTTGGTCTGTATTACTAAATGGTTTGTGTTATAGTGAATGGTGATGTAGGTTATTTTCATATAGACAATTTTAAAGTTCATAACTTCTCTAGAAATTAATTGCTTTAAAACACTGTAGAAATACATTTACCACCTTCGTATTATTTTACTTTGTTATTTGTCAGCTACTAGACATGGGTTATTCCCTTCCATGGTCAGTCATAGTTTACAGGTTTCCACAGTATAATGGAAATGCTTGCTACTACCCTCTTCAGTGTTTGACTTTACATGGTAAATCTGTTGAGTTCAGTTCCTAATATTAACGTCTTGATGAATATTTGTGAAATTGCACTAATACAATCAACATGATGATTACTGATGGCTAAACACTATTTTGGTCTTTGACCTTGGTTCCACAAAGCAAGTGGTGCTTTTGTAAATAATTTCATTAACTCTGTGCCTCAGTGCTGTGCTAAATTAGGCCTTGGGTCCTGAGTGTGATATCTTCGTGTACAGCTTCTAAATTGTAACTCTTCTCCTGAGCTTAAGGGAAGCTTCAATTGATTAATTCAATGTAGTTGCTCTGAAATGACATTAAAAAGCATTCTCATAATTCTTGTTTCTGTGGCTGTGAGGTCTGAAATTAGTTTTATCATGTTTACCCAGGCTCCCATGTTTTATTTCACGGTCTGTATTACTTTTAGAAAAGTTTACTATTACTTTTACATTTTTGTTTCCTTTTTTGTTTTTATAGGATGAATGTTACCAAGTGAGACAAATATTTGCTCAGAAACTTCACAAAGGCCTTTCTAGACTACGGCTGCCACTAGAATATATGGCTATTTGTGCACTGTGTGCAAAAGATCCCGTGAAAGAAAGGAGAGCTCATGCTAGGCAGTGCCTTGTGAAGAACATAAATGTCAGAAGGGAATATCTGAAGCAACATGCAGCAGTTAGTGGTAAGAGAAGAGAAATAATTTTTTGGTACAAGTACTATAGTTCAAATGTAAATGTGAATAATTTGTGAATATGTGGATGGTTTTCTGTTTTTTATACATAGAACAGCTATAAATTTCACTTAGCAGTGAAAAGAAGCAGTGCTATTCTCTCTCCTTGATAACATGCAAAAAACCAAAAATCCATTGGGCAAATGCCTTTAAGTCATCATAAGACTGTTCCTCTTTAAAGCTGAAAACTCCAGTTGTGTAGGAGGAAAGTATAAGAATTCTTACATGATTAAAAGTAATTGCTGATTTCTGAACTATATGAAGGTAGATGGAGCAAAGTTACTGTCAAAAATCTGTAGAAGACATGAGAAGCCTGTGTGTGTGATTTCTTTTTATCCATCAGGGCCTCAATGTGCATCTGATGATTTTTATTACTTTTTTTTTCCTTTGGTCCTTGCCAGAAGACTTCCTTTGAGCAATGCCATTGAGTTGATAAGTACTGTAATCCGTGAGGAGTCTGGTTTGCAGGATTTTTTGAGCATTACAATGTTAACTTTGAAACATTTAGATTTACCAGTCTGAGCTTTTAACAGATAAAATGTCTTGAACTGTTTGCACCTTAAGCAAAGCTCAGCTGTGGTAAGATCTTACTATTTATATAGTACCTTATTCTGTCATGCTCCATTTGTTGAAAAGATGGTAGACTTCTGTAAAACTTGCCTAGGAAAAACTTCCTAAAGACTGGCACCAGACAGTAAAATGCCCCTTTCCTCCACATTGACCTCCACATTTCACAGGCCATCAGAAATTGCTCTCAGGCCTCATAAATTCTCTAAAGGCTATTCAGAGTGGACGGCACTCAAGCAAAGACCTGTTTTGCTTGTGTATCTGTTACTGGTTTGATCTGGGTAGAGACTTGTGTCTTGCATAGGAATCTTTGTTTTCTAACACTGGGCTTTTATTTGCAAGTCAGTAAAGGGGAAAAATACAGGAGCAAAGATGATACTTACCTGAGACACCATGCTCAGGCAGGTGGTTTTCCCAGGGCGAGGCTCATCCTTTGCACTCCAGGTGTTCTGACCCCTGCGATTTCCCCAAATGCGGGAAACTCAACTGCATCATTTGTGGTAGTGGGGTTTGTTTGGTCTTTTTTGTCATGACAGGAGTTAAATGTAATCTGTGTCAATAATTGTCCTCTTCCTATTTTGTATGGATCTCCTTTACTTTGTTTTCTGGACCCAGATGTAATATTTACTATAGTTATATTAGAAATTGTACAAGACAGGAATTTAATGAAACACTGAGTTCATGGGTTCTTGATGAGCATTCTATTGAAGCTGCTAATTAATACTAATAATAGTGGGCTGGTTTGCTTGGGATGTGTCTAAGGCAAGCCAGTTTTGTTAGTGTTCTGAAATCATAATTACATTATTTTTTTCCCTGCCACATCTTTATTTTACTTAATTACACAAACAGCTGCTGTCTCAAATGCAGGGCAGTGCTTGAAGGAGTGAAGGATGTTTTAAAAGTTAATAATGTCAACTGAAACATGTTAAACTGCTTTGCAAACTACACTGGATTTCAACTACATAAATATAGCTTGAAAAGGAAAGAAATTGGGTGATTTTGTTACTTTCAAATCTCATGATGGCTTGCAGTCTATGTAGTAGAGAGATTACTCTTGGTAATTACCTTCATGAACTGCAAACGCTTTCTACATTTGTATCCTTGGAACTTGACAACACTAACTTCTGTGCACCTTTATGAATTTTGACCACCTTCCTTGCTATTAGGAATGAATCCAGATATTTTATCAAGCTGTACATTATTCCTATTTATGCAGACCTTTCAGAATGAGATATATTAAAACTTGACTTAGGCATGTCAATTATTTAGTTAGCCTTGTGAAATCTGCAGTAATGATGCACTGTATTTATTGATGTGCACAGTATTTCTCAAGCACATCTCATAAGAATACATGTATTTTAAATAAAAATTCAAATTATTATATGTAGTGACTTACAGATGTTTGGACTTCTTTTTTATAACCTGTTATGGGATAGTTAAATGCTGACCAAAAGATTTTTCCAGACTCGGTCATGTCTTTCATGATCACTCCCTAGCTCAAAAGCATGATTATTAAATTTTTTTCCCAAAAGCAGAGTCAGGAATTTACCTGCTTCCTTCACATGGACATTCAAGTATTTATCCATAGGCATATTAACACTGTGACTTTGAATTTGACGCAATCACTTGAGGTCAGATTCCTGTACCATGGTAATATACATAGAACACTGGCATGCCTTACATGTTTACTGAGTACAGGTTTAATGAGTTTGGTGTACTGTACATACTCCAATTCTTCTTAGTCATTAAGTTAACAGAACCAGTGGGTTTTGATTGTAGATGTACTACCTGTCCTTTTGTCCTTGTCCTGTGGGGTATGACCTATTTTATTCTGATATGCAGAAGTTCACTCTGCATAGCATAACATGGCTCATTACACTATGGACTGTGTATTTTGTGATCATGACTCCTGAGAGGGCCTTTTGCAACCATCCTTGCTTTCTAAATCCTCAAAGACGCTAGGCCATCTAACTGTCATGATGTAGGAAAGACTTGCTCCTGCAATCCATGCTTAGGACTACTTGCAAGTCTCAAAGGACGCTAGAAAAAGTTTTAAATGCTTTGAATGTGTGGCCACAGGTAGAAGGAGGTTCTCCTACCCCTCTACTCTGCCCTGGTGAGGCCACACCTAGAGTATTGTGTCCAGTTCTGGGCCCCCAGTTCCAGAGGGATGGAGAATTAGTGGAGAGAGTCCAACAGAGGGCTACAAAAGTTATTTGGGGACTGGAGCACCTCTCTTAGGAGAAGAGGCCAAGACCTTGGGTCTTATTAGCCTGGAAAACAGAAGACTGAAGAGGGAATCTTATCAGCGCATACAAATAAAGTGTGGAGATCATGAGAATGGAGTTGGGCTCTTTTCAATGGAGTCTAGTGATATGACAAGGGGAAGTGGGTACAAACTAGAACACAGGAGGTTTCCCTTGAACATAAAGAGAAACTTGACTGTGAGGGTGACAGAGCATGGGAACAGGCTGCCTAGAGAGGTTGTGGAGTGTCCTTCTCTGGAGACTTTCAAAACCTGCCTGGATTTGTTCCTGTGCAACCTGATCTAGGCATAGCTATGCTAGCAGGGGTGTTAGATTAGGTGATTTCCAGAGGTCCCTTCCAGCCCCTAGCACTCTATAATTCTGTGAATGTTGTAGTTGGTTCAAGTGGGGTTGAGTTTTTCAAACTCAGCCCACTATTACGTTAGAGATTTTATGTTACCTCCTATCCCATACAAGGTAGGCTGTGGCTTAGGAGAACATTGTGGCAATCTGAATGCCCTGCAAAGGGCATTTCTTTCAGCTCTTTTGACAGCAAGGCTGCATGCTGAATGTCCAAAGAATGAATGGTAGCTTATCCTGAAGTTGTGCTGTTCTCACATCTTGCAGTTCATGTGGATTTTTAGTGATCTTTCTCCACTTTCGGTTTGCAAAGTCTTTCAGAATACCAGCTTTGAATTGAGAAAAATAATTTGGAGTAGGGGGTTACTGTGGTTATATCCTTGAGGTAGCTAGAAACCAAGCAGACCAGAATATTGGTGATAATTACTTTTTGTATGCATGAAACATCTGCACGTCAACCATGAGATGCAACATCATAAAGAAATAATAGGCCAACATGTGCCTATACTTTATCTGAATGTATACTGTACTTAAATTCTACTCTTTCCTCTGTAGTAGAAAAGCATATTTCTTGGTGTGTTTTCTTCTGATGCATCTCTTTTCTGCTTTTCAGAGAAACTATTGTCACTTCTACCAGAGTATGTTGTTCCATATACTATCCATCTTCTAGCTCATGACCCGGATTATGTCAAAGTCCAGGACATTGAACAACTCAAGGACATTAAAGAGTAAGACTGCTTTTAATAGTGTTATTTCCAGGGTTAGATTAGTTTAACTTTGTGTGAAATTTTAATTCATTGTGGTACACTAATATGCTGGCCAGTGCACATAAAGATGGCAGTTATTTCCATGAAAGGTGGTGAGAAATAGTATATATGCTTTTTTTAGTGCCCTGTGATACCTTACAGGGAAACTTTTTTTTTTTTTTTTTCCTGCTCATCTTAATTTCTTTTTTCCTAGAGAATTGGTTTCCCATAATGCTGGTACAATCTAGACTAAACCACTTCCTCTAATGTGCCTTTAAAAATAATTTCTTTTGCTTCTTTATTCACGAGGGGTGAATTTCTCTTTAAGGTGCCTGTGGTTCATACTGGAAATATTGATGGCTAAAAATGAAAACAACAGTCATGCATTTATTAGAAAAATGGTAGAAAATATCAAACAGACTAAGGATGCTCAAGGACCAGATGATCCAAAAATGAATGAAGTAAGTGATACCTTTTGGTTAGATGTGCATTTCATTCTGGCCTGCTTCTGGAAGTGAACTGCTTTTTGTTTACGCATCAACTCTAAAGTGTCTTTCAATAGGATTGTGTGTGGGAAATGATACTTTATGTACTGTAATTATTACATTGATTGTAATTAAGATGACAATTACTTTCCTGTACTTCAGTAGATCTTGTACATTTGCAGGGCAGACTGTACAGATGGGCGGAGTCCAACGGGATGGCATTCAACAAGTCCAAATGCCGGGTGCTGCACTTTGGCCACAACAACCCCATGCAGAGCTACAGGCTGGGGTTGGAGTGGCTGGAGAGCTCCCAAACAGAGAGGGACCTGGGGGCGCTGGTTGACAGCCACCTAAACATGAGCCAGCAGTGTGCCCAGGTGGCCAAGAAGGCCAATGGCATCCTGGCCTGCATTAGGAATAGTGTGGCCAGCAGGAGCAGGGAGGTCATTGTGCCCCTGTACTCTGTGTTGGTTGGGCCACACATTGAGTACTGTGTCCAGTTCAGGGCCCCTCAGTTTAGGAAGGACATTGAGACACTTGAACGTGTCCAGAGAAGGGCAACAAGGCTGGTGAGAGGCCTTGAGCGCAAGCCCTATGAGGAGAGGCTGAGGGAGCTGGGATTGTTTAGCCTGGAGAAGAGGAGGCTCAGGGGTGACCTCGTTGCTCTCTACAACTACCTGAAGAGTGGTTGTAGCCAGGAAGGGGGTGGTCTCTTCTCTCAAGCAACCAGCACCAGAACAAAGGGACACAGTCTCAAGCTGCGCCAGGGGAAGTTTAGGCTCAAGGTGAGAAGAAAGTTCTTCACCGAGAGAGTTGTTCCTCTTTGGAATGTGCTGCCCAGGGAGGTGGTGGAGTCGCCGTCCCTGGAGGTGTTCAAGAGGGGATTGGACGTGTCACTTGGTGCCATGGCTTAGTCATGAGGTCTGTGGTGACAGGTTGGACTCGATCTTCGAGGTCTCTTCCAACCTAAGTGCTACTGTGTAATATTTTGCAGTCATTCTGATTCTGTCTCAGTAAGATTATTAAATGCCAACTTTAAATACATGCGGAATTTTTAGTTTTTGCTGTCTAAATCATCCACTGAAGTACTTTATAATATTTTCTTTTAAAAGTGCAAGAGTAAGCTTAGTATTGGAAGAAAAATGCATACATTTGATATCTCCAATGTGTATTATGTAGTGAGTGCATGAAATTCTGATCTTGGTTTTGAGGTTTTTGCATCATGTAGGTATTTGTCACTTGAGTGCTTTTCCCAAATAGAAAACTTTTTTTTTTTTAAATTATTATTTCAAGTCATGACATATATTATTCCCAAGTGTGGAAAAATCATGAATCTAATTGTTTTCAACTGCTGGGCCTAACAGTGATTTTTGTCTTTTGCTCCTTTATTTTAATACCCTTTGATACCCTGTTTAAGGTGCAGGCTAATGTACATGTTTAAGAATATTGCTTTTAAACCGAGTTCTTGTAGTTCTGTGCTCAAAAGATAATCCTTTTTCAAGAGTTGTGATGAACTCCTAAAATGTTCTTTGTTTGGTTTTTAAAATGTTACTATTTACAGAAACTATACACAGTCTGTGATGTAGCAATGAATATCATTATGTCAAAGAGTACCACCTACAGTTTGGAATCCCTAAAGACCCTGTGCTTCCAGCCAGATACTTTACTCAACCTGACAAGGTATATCTTGGCATCTGATTTTTCTTGAGATAAGTTTGTTTACGTCTTGTTTTAGTTGTAATTCAGTGCATTTTTTCAAAGAGTTCTTTTAACTTCAGACTTCTATTATAATGTAGTTGAAAATGTATGCATGTGTGTAAACGTTTCCGTAAATATTAACGTGAGTGCACATACACTGATTTCCCTCCTCCCCTAAGCTATTGTTGCTCAGATTTAAATTTTCAAAAGCATGAGTGATGTAAAAGAAATCTTGCAATACTACCTCCAAAATGTATTTATACCTTGTGCAGTGATTTTTCATTCCCCTTCCCCACTTCTTTACAGAATTTCAGTAACACCAAAAATTACCTTCCTCCGGAAATGAAGTCTTTTTTCACTCCTGGAAAGGTGTGTACGGTATGGAAGTTTTGGATTTGGTGTTATATTTGTGGTTGTGGGTTTGGATTTTTCATGGGGTTTGGGGTTTTTCTTTTTTGGTTTGGTGTTTTTTGGGTTGGTTGGTTTGTTGTTTGGTTGGTTTTGGGGTTTCATTCATTTGTTATTTTTTACATTTCTTTATTGGTTTTTGTTATTACTATTTTATTATTTTTTAAAAAATATTGTAAATGTTGTTGAGTTTTATTTGTATTAGCTGTGGTATTTTGATTGCTGTTGCTTTGTTTGTGGCTTTTTTTAAGAAAACAAAACGTAGTTAATAAAGCACTTCAAGAAAATGTATGCCCGAAGGATTTATATACTAAAAAGTTAGTAAACAGGTAGAAATTTCTAGGTAAAGAGAAAACTGCTATTATATTCTGGGTTGTGGTCATATTAGGCAAAGCCTGTTGTCTTTAAAGAGAAAGAGTAAAAAATTAAACTCCATAATATTTGACAATTTTGCAAGAAGGTTAACCTGTTTTCTTCTGCAGAAGACTGCCATATTGAATATGGAAAAATCTAGTAACAGTTGTTTTAAAAATCTCATGAATCTTTGGCAAGGCTGAACACTTTTGCAGTATCCTACAAGATAACTGACTGTTCTTTAGTTACATTCATTTGTTCTTTCTAAATACCCATTGTATAGAATGGCCTTGTTCTTTCTTCCTTAAAACTGAACCCAGGTACTCTTTAGAATAAAACTAAAATCTAGTAAGGGAAAAAGACAAATTTTGATTTTCCTCTGGGTTAATGTATCCTGTTACAGATTACAGAACATTCAGTGGGTACTTTGCAAAAGAAATGAAAGAGCAGCATCTTCATTACCCTTAACTTTGCTAGTGAAGCATCAGCTGCAAGGTAGTCAGTGACTAATAGAGGGGGAATGCAAGTTAGGAAAAACAGGAGCATGTTTTTGATTAGAAGCTAAACCCCAACATTTATTCATTGGAGTATTACTGTCACTATATTGTGCATTTGTATTAAAGATTCACTTCCTACTGGAGATGCATATGTTTTTTGAAAGGAAGTTTTGTGTCTTCCAGCTTCAGCAGTCAGTATTAAGTTTTCTCATCCGGTTTATGACAACATTCTTGTTAATTTGCCCCGAACTTAATAAAGTGTACTATGACAGTATTTAAAAAGAAGCATGGCTTGTAGTATCATGAAAATCACAGAATGCTTGAAGGTGAAGGGACCTCTGGAGGATGTTTAGTCCAGAGCCCCTGCTCTCGCAGATATTCGTTACATGAGAAATCCTTCTTTATCTTAGTGGCCCTTCTGTGGGCTGTCACCAGTAGCTTTGTGTATCCCAGTAGTAATTACTTTGAAATGTTAAGGTAGATTTTATATTCTATTACATTTCTGGTGCCAGATTCTCTAGATACTTTTTCGTTGTCCTGAAATTTTGTAACAAACCGCAGAAGTGTAATTAACCATCAAACGTTTTCAGTTGCTTCCTCATCTTGAGAGCACTGTGAAATTAGAGTTGATTTCAGGAGTCTTTTATTGCTGGGAATGGAGGATGAGCTTGAGTAAATGTTAGTGGGGTGTATATATGCAGGGAACAAGGGTAGCAAGGGTTCAAGTATAGATTCTGTGGTAAGGCAGGAGCTATTAGTGCAGGCTCTTAAGTGTTACTCCTGCCTTGGTTGGAAGTCCAGTCCAGTCTGAATCTGAATATTTCTTTGCTTTTGAGCTCTTTCTGGTTTTGCTTATTGATGAATGGTAAATTCTAATCTAATGCTAATTTTTTAACTGGATTTCATTCTCTAAGACTTAATTTTGGAAAGGATATGCAGTTTTTCTTGTACTCAGTGCAAACTGAATCTTTGGTGTAAGTGTGATTTTGGGAACCTATTAAAAGCCTAACATTGTAAAATCTGTGCACAAAGTATGAGAAGCTTTTGTTTTGCCAGTACAGATGCTTATCTGATCCAAATGGTGAGGTGGTTCAGGCAGCTAGATCAGCAAAACGCAAACTACACACAAAAGGCTGAGGTGGTTTTCTGCAAGGTCAGGTGAGCACCCAGTAGTACCAATGAGAAGGGAACAAGATATAATAGTAGAGAGAATAATACTGCTTTTGGTGGCAGCTAGCTATGTGATTACAGCTTTGTCAGCTTCTTCCTGGTATCTGTTGTAACTTTCATATGAAAATGTTAACGCTGTTAAAATTAAGGTATTTATTGCAGAAAGTGAAATTTGTGAATATTATAAGCATAGTACATGTAAACAATATCCAAATGTGTAGCTTAAAGTAAAGGAAATATATTTTTGGTTTCAGCCCAAAGCAGCCAATGTTCTTGGAGCAGTTAATAAGCCTCTTTCGTCAGCAGGCAAGCAGTCTCAATCCAAATCTTCACGAATGGAAACTGTAAGCAATGCCAGCAGCAGTTCAAATCCAAGCTCTCCAGGAAGGATCAAAGGGAGGTTGGTAGACAACAAAGGAGCTTTGATATTTCAAGTATTTGTAATGGAAACGTCAAAAATTTCTTAGTGTTTGAAGTGAGAAACAGAATTCTGTTATGTTATTTTGAATTAAAGTTATTGTTTCATATTGGTACAACTGAAACCATGAATTTGGCTTTCTAACATCAGAAATAAATACTCTTTAAAAAAAACCAACAAAACAAACAAACAAATAAAACAGCAAAGGGGAGTGGGGTAGGAATCCCCCAAGCCCCCTTCCCCCCACCCCCCCAAAATAACCAGAATCAGATCATAGCCCAAGTTAGCTATAGAAGGGAAGGACAGCCTTAACTTTTTTTTTTTATATATATATACTCTCCATGTACATGTGTGTGTATATCGATATGATGAATTTGCCTATCTCTCTCGTGACCTGATGTTGTCTTATCAGCACCTCATAGATAATGAGGACTGGTAGGCTGTTGTGGTGATCTTGCATGACTTCCTTCTCTAGAAATCTGTCCTGTGCTTTGTTCTTTGCAGATAAACATATTGGGATTTTTAGATTCCTTCTGTGATGAAGAGGGAATGTACTGTAGTGCTACACAAATCTAGTTATCCATCTTCAAATATTATAGCTTATTTTGCATCAGGTTTTAAAGTTATCAGTTACTGTATCTTCTCACACTCATTTTTTAACAGAAAGTCACTTTATGGTTAATTTTTTTTTAACAGATATTTAGACATTTTGTAGTCCCTGTCTCTTCATAATTTCTCATGTTACTTCAAGAGTATAAGGAAAAACTATGTTTTGAAATGAGACTCCTCATTTGGTACCTCTGTGACTAATACATAATATTAATTGTGGTTCAGTGTTTTACAAGAAACACTTCTCGACTCTGTGCAGGCTTATTTCTTCTAAGTCGTGCAGGTTCATATGCCAAAATATATTATTGATTAAGGACAGGTTGGAATGTAGATTCTTCTCTATATCCAGTGAAAAGAATCTGAGCCAAATACTGTTCTACATGCAGGTCATTAAAAAAATGCTGCACTCACAGCCTAACATTATCTGTCATATGATCTCGCCAGCTCACCTAAGTTAAACTGATTACTGCTTTGAGTGGAGAGACCAATGATGAAAAGTTTTCTAGAAGTGATGGTAATGATGCAGTATGCATGGTAGTTTCCAGTTCAGTCTTAATGTATACAACCAAGGTTGCATCTGTTAAGACACAGTATAAAAATGGAGCTTCTAAGTACATCACAGTTACTACAGATTTTGTACGTGTGGAACTTTGTACTTTCTTCTCGGTGTATGCAATTCCCAGGGCAGAGATTTAAGAGTTTGAATATTTGAATAGCACATTCATTTTAATTTTAAAATGTGCTCTGTTACTTTAAAATGCTGCTTCTACCTACCTCAGAGCAGATGAAACAAAATGACTTGTGTATTGGCTTCTGTATATTGCCTTTTATCTGCAGGCTGCAGTGTTTTACCTATGCAGGTGGTATTACTATCCATATTTACATGTGTAGAGACTGAAATGAAAATGAAATTGCTGCCCTAAATAACAACAGAAAGCCAAGGGATGAACTAATCTCTGAAATGTGAATCTACTGTTTTCTTGCCTAAACCTTTGTCATAGAAAAGTGTATGTGCTTTGACTGGTCTCTTTGGGGAGGAATCTTTGAGTGGTACATGAAAGTGTATGCAAAGGTATACAAAAGTGCAGATCTCTTGAAACTCAGTAAGGCTCTTCTGTTTCAAAAAGCTGCTCATCTTTCCTAGTGAAAACAAGATGATTCAGCTTGGCTTGTGATTGACACCTTTGTCTTGAGACTTAGGTGTTCTGGCTTGTAATATGTGGCTGCAGTGGCCAGAGAGAGAGTTATTTCTGCAAGATTGTTGATGGTTTAGGAAATAGATTTCTTAAGATCTGAATTTTGTTTAAATGATTGCCCACTGTATTAACATGGAGAATAAATGTTCATTCATTCTAGACTTGACAGTACCGAAATGGATCACAGTGAAAATGAAGAATTCACGCTGTCTTCACCCTTACCTGGGAAGAAAACTGACAAAAGGGACGACTCTGATCTTGTAAGGGTGAGCTGTTTGGTTGCGTTGCAGATGTTCCATTTTAAGTCACCAAGACTTCAAAATAAAAATTAATGTGCTGGTACTTGATATCACTTGTGAAAATGGACTGAAACATGAAACCCTCAGTAAGTTTGCCCATGACACTGAGTTGGGAAGGGAGTGTTCATGTGCTTGAGGGTAGTAACACAGAGGGACTAGACAGGCTAGATTGGTGGGCTGAGGAAAATTGCATGAAAATTGCAAGTGCTTGGTCCTGCACTTCAGTCACAACAGCTGTATGCAATTCTGCAGTCTTGGTGAAGAGTGACTGAAAAGCTGGGGGTGTTGATCAGCAGCTGACTGAACATGAGTCACATCTTGAGTACTGTGTTCAGTTTTGGGGTCCTTACTACTAGAAAGACATTGTGGTGCTGCAGTACATCCAGAGAAGGGCAATGAAGCTGGTGAAGGGTCTAGAGAACAGGGATGATGAGGAGCAGCTGAGGCGACTAGAGTTCTTTAGTCTGGAGAAAAGGAGGCTGAGGAGAGACCTTCTGGGGATGCTGGTGGACAGCTAGCTGAATGTGAGCCAGCAGTGTGCCCAGGTGGCCAAGAAGGCTGATGGCATTCTGGCCTGTATGAAAAACAGTGTGTCCAGCAGGAGTAGGAAAGTGATTGTTCCCCTGTACTTGGCCCTGGTGAGGTACCTGCTTGAGTACTGTGTTTAGTTCTGAGTACCACAGTATAGGAAAGACATTTTGAGATTGTTTAGTCTGGAGAGGAGAGGGCTCTCTACAACTACCTGAAAGGAGGTTGTAGTGAGGCTGGTGTTGGTCTCTTCTCCCAAGTAACTAGCAGTAGGATGAGAGGAAATGGGTTTAAGTTGTGCCAGGGGAAGCTTAGATTGGACATTAAGAAAAACTTCATTACTGAGAGAGTGGTCAGACATTGAAACAGGCTGCCCAGGAGATCATGGCGTCGCTGTTTCTGGAGGCATTCAAGAAGTGTGTAAATAGAGTTTAGTGGCTATGGTAGTTGGGTTTGACTCAATGATCTTAAAGGTCTTTCCAACCTTTATAATTCTATGACAAGAGAAAATGGCCTCGAGTTGCATCCAGGGAGGTTTAGATTGGATACTAGAATAAACTTCTTCACTGAGGGGTTGTCAAACACTGGAATAAGCTTTCCAGGAAGGTGGTTGAGTCACCATCCCTGGAGGTGTTTAAAGATGGGTAGATGTGGTAAAGGACATGGTTTAGTACCAGAGTTGGATAATAGCTGGACTCAATTATTGTAAAGGTCTTTTCCAACTGACACAATTTTATGATTCTGTGAGACTGAGGGACATTGTAAAATGTGCTTAAGAGTTGAGTGTGAGAATGCAATGAAGAACGGTTTGGTTTGTTTGGTTTTCATGTGTACATTGCATTGCTTTTGCATCTTACAACTCCTGTACATTTTCAAGATTACCAATTACGATTTTCAGAATATTGGTAATATTGATAGAAGTAGTTTCAACTGGAGCTAGGTTGATGAAAATTACTCCATGATATTTCTCATTGGCAGGATTTGTTGAAGCAGCGTGTAGGACATTGTTCAAGTTGCTAACTTCTTTGGACTTCCATACCCCAGTATACAGTAGACTTTTTAATGTTTGTGTTCTTGATGTTTACTTGAAACCCAGCTTTGGAAGAATTCATTGGATTAGTTTGAGGATGATCAACTATACTGGAGTTTCAGGAGAGCAGTTTAACCTGTCTGGAATTTCAGATTGTTTTTTGAGGTTGTGAAAGGTTTTTATCGTACATAGTTTCTTGCTTGTAGCCGTCAAAGCATTAATACCTCATGACAATGTCGATGCATTACAATTCTTTTTTCGTCTTTTCCCATCACTGGTGCTAAGTAATTTTCTCCTTTTCCAGCCAGATGCGTTTTGCTTTCACAATCTGTAAGGGACAGCAACTGTTCTCTGATTATCTAGAATACCAAGAGGGCATCATGACTTGACATTGGATTTTGAAGTTCGAGGAAGAGTTATCTGAATATCCACATGGATTCTGTTTTGTTGCATGCAACTTGTACTGAGGTCAAGGCAGGAAAATGCTTGGTTCTGAATGCCAGGTATCACAAGCAGAAGTTACAGCATGATTTTAAAGCTGTTTGATTGTGTGTAGTACAGTCTTCAACAGGCTCTTAGGGTGTAGTCAACTCATAATTCTAGACCAATGCAATCCAATACATTGCGAAACAGTCTTAATGATTAACAAGCACATTGCTATGCTGTTCGAAAACACACTGTTATGTGAGAACAGTGAAGCCCAGAGGCTAGCAGAATGGTGTCATTGCTATTCTTTTACAGTGTCAGGATCATTTAGGAAAAATTACATGTGTGTTGTTTGACCACTAACCAAAGCTGTTGAGGATGGTAGGCCTTTGAATGTAGTAGCTTTTTCCTTGCTAATCCTTACTGATGAACTTCTGTAAGATCAATAATGCTAAAGGTTCCTAATGAGGATATAAAAAAATTATTTGGACCTTATTTCTACTGAGGTATAGTACTAATACATTAATAAAACCAGCTAAATAGAGCCTCAAGCAATATCCGAATACAGAAAAGTAAACCACCAAAGAAAGTCGTAATTCTAGTTCTAAGAACAGTTCAAATAATAATAATTTCATGTATCACTAGTAAATTTCAGTTTGTTGTGTCTTAACAGCTGGCAGTCTGTACATGTTGTAGTATTTGAGAATGAGTATTTGCATGAAAAAGTAATATAAAAACAAGATAAGATTAGTTACAATTGGATTTTTTAGAATGCCTTTAGGATGTCCTATATCTGATGTCAGTGCTGCTTTATTTATTTGAGTCTCTGACATTTCTCTGCTCTCCTGCTATGTGGATGTTGTCTTGCTGGAACGTGTCCAGAGAAGGGCAACAAAGTTGGTGAGGGGTTTGGAACACAAGCCCTATGAGGAAAGGCTGAGGGAGCTGGGATTGCTTAGCCTGGAGAAGAGGAGACTGAGGGGTGACCTTATTGCTCTTTACAACTACCTGAAGGGAGGTTGTAGCCAGGCAGAGGTTGGTCTCTTCTCCCAGGCAGCCAGTACCAGAACAAGAGGACACAGTCTCAAGCTGCGCTAGGGCAGGTTTAGGCTGGATGTTAGGAAGAAGTTCTATACAGAGAGAGTGGTTGCCCATTGGAATCGGCTACCCATGGAGGTGGTGGAGTCACCTTCATTGGAGGTGTTCAGGAGGAGACTTGATGGGGTGCTTGGCTGCATGGTTTAGTTGTTGGGTGGCTTGGATTGGTTGATGGGTTGGATGCGATGATCTTGAAGGTCTCTTCCACCCTGGTGTATTGTATTGTATTGTATTGTATTTTTCTAGATTGCTTGGGACATAAGCTGACTAGAAAAATTATCTGAAATTTGCTTGTCTTGAAGTGTAAATAACCACTTACACTGTGATATCTTGTGGGAATAGCAAACAGGCTTATAATAAAAAGCCAGAAAAATCAGGAATGTCTTGTGAAAAAATACTTCTGATGCTTCCTGGCATCGCTTCAGCTGTAAACCTTGAAAAGTGTGATAGTCCAGACAGCTGCTGACATAATTTATGAATTGGTTGAATTAGTAACCGATAATGCTAAGTGACAAAATGAAGTTCAGTATTTTGAGTATTTCTGAGGCATTTGTATTTCACTTTGACTTTGTAAGCAAGCTGCTTAAGGTCCTTGATTCAGAACTCGTTTGTTGGGTGTGGGGTTTTTTTTTTTTTTTTTTTTGTTTTTTTTGGTTTGTGTTTGTTTTTTCTGTGGTTGTGTTTTTGTGGTGGGGAGCTGCAGAGAAGATTATAGGAAGCATTAACTTTTAATTGGGAAGCAGAAAGACCATGTTTTAAAGATATAACTATTCAGGATATTTGTCCAGATGGTATCAGAGAGTAACACATTAGTTTTAAAGTTGTGGGTAACTATTTCACCTGAGGGAGAAACTTTACTTTGAAACTTTGGCTGCAGCTGCTTACCTGGTCAATGTAGCTGTAAGGACAGATGTGCACAATCACTGCAAAAACAAATGGAATAGGTAATAATGAGGATGTCTCCGTGTAGATTAACAGTTTTGTCAGTGAAGTCATGGCAGTAGATGGCCATCATTGCTCAAATATTTTTCTTACTGTCATCTAGTGTAATTGCTTTCAGCCTAGTAAGCCAACTATGTTCTGAGCCACCTCAAAAGAAGCGTGGCCAGCAGGACAAGGGAGGTAATTCTGCAGTTCTACTCCACTCTGGTGAAACCCCATGCAGAGTACTGTGTCAAGCTCTGGGGTCCCCATTACAAGACCAACCTGGTACTGATTGATCAGGTCCAGAGAAGAGCCACAAATAGTACTCTAAAAAAGTTGGAACACCTCTCCCATGAAGACAAAGTAATTTGGGGTTGTTCAGCCTGGAGATGAGAAGGCTCAAAGGACACCTTACTGTGACCTTGTCTACATATGAAAGGGGCTTAGAAGAAAAAAAAGATGTTTCACCAGGGCATGTAGTGACAAGGCAAGAGTTTCCAGTTTTAAAACTGAAAGAGGCTGGGTTTAGATTGGACACAAGGGGGAAAAAAAAAAATTTCAGCAAGAGTGGTAAGATACTTGAACAGGTTGCCTAGAGAAGTTGTGGATGCCTTATCATTGGAATTATTGAAGGTCAAGTTGGATTGGGCTTTGAGCAACCTGATCCTAGTGGAAGATGTTCCTGTCTGTAGCAAGATATTTGGAATACAATGATCTTCAGAGATATTTTCTGACACAAACTACTTTATAATTACTTTAAGGATCTGGTGGGGGTTTTTGCCGTGCAGAGCAAATGCTGAGTTTTAGTACAGCTCTCACAGCAGTGTTTTGGCAGCTACCACTAATTCATGGGCTTCCTTCTACAACTGAAAATTCAGGTTGCCCACCATCTTCTGTGTTAGTGCCCTGCCACTGCCAGCATAGGAGCCAATTATAAGAACCTTTCAGCTCACAACAGTGCTGAAGACAAAAGTTGAGAGTTCCCATCCTCTGTATCTTTATAATTTTGTACTAAAAAAATGCAGTTATGGATGTTCTAGCCAACTGATGAAGCTGAGGATACAAATACAGAAGACATTACCCTCTTCGGTATTTTAACTGCTCACCTTTGAAATAATCTTTCTCTCTTGCCTGGCATTTTATGTGTGTGTATGTATGTGTTTATACTTTTGCAAAGGTTTTTGAAATGCAGATGGTAGACAATCTTAGCAGACAACTTGCATAACTTGAAGGCTCTTTGCCTTGCTGGGTTTCTGTAGTTTTGCATATGTGAGTTTAATATGGCAGTATAATTTTTAACATTAAAGATGTAATCTTACTTTTCAGTCAGAGATAGAGAAGCCTAGAGGAAGGAAGAAAACAGCTATCACAGAATCAGAAGAGAAACTAAGTATAGATGACCTGAATAAACTGGGTCAAGAGCAGAAACTTAGAGGTAGTCAACGGGGAAGGAAGAGACCGGCCGTTGTTTCAGAATCTGATGACACGCAATGGCAAGAGGAAAAAAGACTAAAAGAAGATGTAATAGAAAGTGAGGATGAACAGAACAGTCCACCAAAGAAAGGGAGAAGAGGACGCCCTCCCAAAGGAAATAATGGGGCAACACCAAAGGAAGAGCCAGTAGCAAAATCATCAAAAAGAAACAAAAAAAAACAACCACCAGCAGCTGCTGCAGAAGAGGAGGAAGAGGAGGAAGAAAGACAAACTGAAAACATTGAACAGAAACCAAAAGGCAGGCAAAATAGGACACAGAAAAGAGCACAACAGAGGTAAGTCTATCTTCTTGTAAGCTGCATCTTTTTTTTTTTGTTGGACATCAGTTATAATTTGATACTTTGCAATTTGGGTCTTCCTCAAAACAGAGCAGAGCCATCTGAAACTAGTACAGTTGAATCAGCACAATCTACGCCACAGAAAAGACGAGGAAGGCGATCAAAAACACCACCATCACAGCAAAAAAAAGTGTAAGTGGTGAATACTTTTTAAATTTGTGTTTAGCAAAAATTAAAAATGTGCCTCTGTGCCCCCAAACAATCATTTGCTGGAAATACTTCAGAATACTTTAATTGACAGTTAAGGGGAAAAAAAAAAAAAAAAAAAAAAAAAGAAGCTATTTTTATTTCTAAAATGTTTTCCGTAGCTACTTCTCCTAGAGCATCTCAAACCAGAGCAAGATGCTACAAGTCATTTTAATGTGCTCTGATAGCATAATACATGGCTTTGCTCTTCTAGGAGAACAGTCAATAAAACACATGAGGGCCTTGAAGATTGGGCTTTATTAGGACTTCAAGGAGTGAAACATGCTCCCATTTGTTTTGCATGGGGAGGAGGAATCAAATTGTTGCTGCAGTGAAACAGTGTTGTGGAGAATTTTTTTTTTGTTTATTCAGTTTTTCCTTAATGTTCACTTTCTGTTTTGTGGCCTTCTTAATATCCACCTGAATAATTTCTAGATTAATAAAATGCACTACATTCTATGAAGGATAGTAGCTCTTGAAAATTCTGAGGTGCATTAAGCTCCAAAATAAAGGTAAACTCTGTGGCTAGCTTCATGTTCTTGTACCTGCTGCTAGGAATGTACAGGTATTTACCTTTTCTGTACGTGCTTATGCAAAGTGTGCAAAGCAGAGGTGCACAAGTGGACAGGACTTACGTGCCCACTGGTATAAACCTGCAGCTCATCGTCTAGTTTTGCAAGATAACGTCTCCAGAACCTGGTGATAAATTCCTTCAGGCACTACTTAGAGTCATCTGCATTCTAGCTATTTTTGTTACTCTGTTTTTCTAGCTTGTGGGCTTAGCTAGCATCATGTTGATATTCCTGTGGAGTTTAATGCACCAGTTTGCCTGTCCCTGGAGACCTTCTGTACCAGACACCTTTGCCTGAACAACCTTGCACCCTCTATTCAAATTCTAGTTTCACACCAGATTACATATTCTGGCATTTTGCACCTGACCTTTCCAGTGTTCTATTTCTCTACCTCAGGTCAGGCCTCTTCTGCTCCTTTACCCTCTAACTAGAAACACAGGTCCCAACACTATCTTGGTTACTACAGAAGCCGCTGCTACATGTGCAGTGGAACAAGAGCTGGAAACTGCTCCTGCCATCCAGAGAAGACATGCCAACAGGTTGCAGTGTTTTTTGGGGTCATGTGCTAGGTCACATTTTTTGTAAACATCTTCAGCAAATAATTAAGTAGCTTCTGATTCACTTTTTGGTGAAATCAATGAACTCAGTATGTTTCTTTACCTTACTTTAAACAGAAAGTAAACTATCAGGACACATGATCAGTAACAGGCATAGCTTTTGCTGATGTATACATATATGCATTGTTCTGGCATGAGGAGCTCAAGTAAGTTGAGGCTTCACAGTTTTAAAATCTATTCTAGATTTTACTTAAAAAAAAGTCCTGTGTGTTTTATTTTTTGTGATCAAACCACACAAATTTGACTGTCTTTTTTCCATATCTCCAAGAAAAAAAAGAGGCTGTAGTAATTCTCCAGTTTTCAAAGTGCATTGTAGTTGGTCCCTTGTCCCTTTATGACACGGCAGCATTAATTGAAGTGATCTGACAGACTGAGTAGCACTCTGTACTGCAAGATAGGACATATGTCATCCGAACGCATAAAGCTTTCTGGAGCCCATAGGGATGGGTTTGGTAGAAGAATTTGTGATTTTACCTGTGAGGTTACAGTATATAACCTATTTCTGAAACCTAATTGGGTTACCAATTAGTGCATGTAAACTGGCTTATTTTTATAATATGCAGAAAGATGAACCTAGCTTGTAAATAATTTTTCTGTATCCTTTTCAATTCCATTTCTTCTTTCAGTCCTGGAAGGCTTGAGTATAGGCTAATTTGTATTGTTTTTCAAAGGATGTCATGTTGGTGGATGCTGAAACACCCCCACTATGCTATAATTACTATATGCAAGTCAGAGATTTTGTACAGATTTTAGTGTGGTTCTCAGGACTGAAAATTCCCACCATGTGTGGTTTGATGCTATCAGAAGACAGTTGTTATGGATCTGTATGCTCCCACTGGAGATTTGAAGCGTGGTTGTTTTGTATGCCTGGAACAAAGTTTCTAGTTCAATTTCATCCAAAAAGTCAGTTAGTTTTAGGTTAAGACTGCATCTGCAGTAAGCAGGATGATTCAGTGACTTGATTCTGAGCTGTGCTAATGAGCCAAACCAGGATGGTGATGTGGGTGCAGCTGTGCAGCCTGGATACATACCTAGTCGGCCTTTTTAAAGGTGTGGAGCAGACTACTGCCATGAGCAAATGAGTGCTTTTCACTTGTGGTTCAGCTCTCATGACTAGCAGACAACTTAAGACACTGTTGTGTGTTCTTGATAGTCCTGATTAAAGTATTGTTATCCTGATTATCTGATTATCCCCAGGTCTTAGCATGAGCTAGCTGGGAAGAATTTGTTTAGGTTCATTCTAGTGTTAATGTCATAAATAACATGGATTCTTCAAGAGCTGTAAAACACAGGTGCAGTTACTCAAGTTTTGTTGTGTATAAACTCCTATAGTAGTACATCTGCTGAAGTGGAGAGAAAAAAGGCAAGCAAGAATTCAGTCCTTCACTGTTTTGCTTTTCTTGTTGGCTGGTTACTGTTGTGCCAACCTTCTTTTGCCTCTTTCTGATGTTGAAGAGGGGAAAAAAAAAAAACTGTCTTGGTCTCTAGAAGCAAAAATTGTTCAACTTGTACTCCTGGGAAGAATTTGGTTTGAAAATGCTGTTATCCAGCCTCCTACTTCCAATTCTGTTCTGTGTGTGGATGAGCTGGGTAGGTATATAAGACAGAAGTATCGTAGAACATGGAATTTTGAGGCTCCTGTTCTTGTAAAGTAATATGTTTGCTCTCTAGGGTTTATACATACATATATTGTGAAGCTGATTCATATTTTTCTTCTGATTGTAGCCGTGCAGGACGGTCCAAACAAGCAGCCAGTAAAGAGAATGAATCTAGTGAAGAGATGGATGTATTTCAGAGTAGTTCACCTGTCAGTGATGACATTCCCCAGGAAGAAGTAATGGAAGAAGAGGAAGTTTCCACAATCAATGTAAGAGAAATGTCTGAGATTTTCTCTGAGTCTTTGTGGTGTCCTCTGAATATTGATGTTCAGAGAATGACTTCTGTTATTAGAACTTAACCTTCTTCCTTTAGAATGAATGGTTGTCAACTGTCATTCTTGTGTAGTGGCACTGTACTTTTGTTTCCCAGAAAAGCTGCATTTCTTAGAAAATGTCAGGTTTTATCATGCATCTTAGATTTTCTCTTCTGAATAGCTTTTGTTACCTGTCTGCCTGAGTTGTCGAGTCCCTTAGGGGAATTATTTTCCAGGTAACTAAGGCCTGTTGTTATCAGCTGGATTATAGTAGTAAATAATGTTTCTTTATGCAAAAAAAGGAACACAAAATTCACAGTACTGGAAAACAAGTATGGAATCTTGTAGCAGAATCCTAAACTGATTTTCTTTTTTTGTTTTGGTCTAACCACCAGCATATTCAAATGTGTTAAAGTAATTCTATTTCATACAAGTAAGTATGTAACTGTGAATGACTTCACACTTTTGGACACATCTGGTGATTGAAGCATCTGAGTGTATGAAAATTCTTGTGGTGGTGAGAGAAAGTTCTCCCCCACACACAAAGAAACCACGGCTAACTCAGTCAGAGAAGCAGATGAATAGGCTATATTTACAAGCAAGCTGAAATGCAGATGGATATATACACAATATACAGTATTTACAATATATACAGAAATATACAGCAAAGAATGTAACACAGAAAAGACCTTTTCTTCCTCCAGCCAGGAGGGTTCCCTGCAGCTGTACCCCCTCTCTCCCTACCTCCCTTTTTTCCCAAAAAGGGGTTAGAGAGAGAAAAGGTAATTATTAAGGAGGAAAATTCTGTTAGCTCAAAGCATATGCAAGAATTAGTTTCTTATCTGTTAGCTCTGTTAATTCAAGGTCAACTCCGTCCAGCTGTTGCTCAGAGGCTGAAAACAGACAGACTGGAACAGACAGAACTGAACTTAAATTCAAACAGAACTAAAAGTTGCATTCTACCAATGAAATTCGTGTAGAATATCTTTGTTTTCAGTTATTTCACCAAAACATTCAGCCAGAGTGTTCCAGCAACTGTCCCTTTCTTAAAGGCACAGCCTAAAGCCAGAGTCACAATTCTGAGAAAGGAAACTGGATTATTTTTTTGAGTGCTTGAAAAAGGTGCAGGCTGTTATGATCGTATGGAGGCAATTCATATTCAATAGGCGGAATGATTAATAAAAATATGAATAACTTCATTAATAAAAAAAAATCCTGTGGAAAATATTAATAAAACCTATTTACTGGTTAGAAATAATTGGCTGTGGAACAGGTATCTCGCCAGCAGGAACATGTAACAATTTAAACACTGTGAGCAAAAATCCAGAAACAACAAACAGCAATTTAAACTGTAAAGATAAAAGAGAACATTTGCAACGTGCCGGAGATTGCCCACAAGGTGGGGGGAACTCTAGAATTCTCTAGGCCAACAGACTTTTAACAGATGCTTATAAAAATCAGATTTCATAATTAGTCACTGATTGTGGCACCCCATGGCACATGTGGGGATTTAAACAAAACCAAAATGGTGTAGACCACGTGAAAGCTGCAGGAACACAGTTTCACTTTCTGTTGGCTTCTGCAGCTTGTTGCTGTAGCACATACAGGGTTTATCTCCAAAGACTTTGTAGCTGAAAGCTTTGTAGAAAAGAGGTTGTTGCTGAGGCTTGCAGGGCTTGTCGGCTTCGCAGCTTTGCCTGTTTTGGAGAGGTTCTTCAGCTGCAATCTTCACAGTGGTGCTTGTTGCTTCGTCCGGTAAAACAAAACTATTCTGGGGACCCTTGGCTCTGCCTGGGGTTTGTCTCTTGGCCCAGCAAGACATGTCTGTCTGCTCCTGGGCTTTACAGCACTTGCAGCAAGGGGTCTTGCAGTCTGTCTGGGTAAACTGAAGCACAGCTTGGATTCCAAGCAAGGCTTGTGACTTCTCCCAGAGTTTGGACAATTGAAAGGCAAGGCACTGGTTCTTTGGGCATTCCTGAGACAATGATGGCCAGTGACAACAAAGATTAAGAGATAAAAACCTGACACTGTAACCTATAGAATGAGTTTTCTCCAAACATGGCCGAAGGAGCACAAGCCTGGCCCATGTGGACGCCAGGGCATGTTCAGACAAGCCTGGGCAATGTGGGCAATTTCCTGAAAAATCAGACCTGCTGGCTTCTGCCCCATTGTCTGATTCAGGGCATTTTTTGAGGCTTTTTGTCCCTTCAGGATGAGGCTCAGTAACGTCAAAGTTACATCCTGGACATTGACTGACACTTGTGCCTGTGATAAAATGAGTAATGAATGATACTGTGTACAGTTCCTCAAAGATTCTTGCACGACTAAGCATTTTTTCCATTATAAAATATATTTAGTTTTCAATTTTCCAAAACATTTCTATAAAAACATCTTTAAAACTTTTTTTTTCCCCTCCAAACAGGTCCGTCGCAGAACTTCCAAAAGGGAAAGGCGATGAGTGAATATGTAGTTAACAGCCTTCCAGGTGAAAGCTTTGAAGAATGCTTTTAATATAAAGCTTGAGACTGAATGAAGCTGTTAGTGCACGAATGGGGTTGCTGAAAAACAAAACAAAACAAAACAAAACAAAACAAAACAAAAGACAAAACTTATTTTACTGCCCCTGCATTTGCAGTCTCTAGGTCACAAGCTTTAGCCACACACATGTTGATATCATTAACTGTGGATTTTTGTGAAGTGTAATGTGCGCTGGCTTTGTAGACATATGAACTAAAGAAGAAAACTGTAAATAGTTCTTTTTTAAATGTTTCTGACTTCTAAAGTGCTTGTATAGCTTTTATCTGCGGCTTTAAACTGACAGTACCCCACTGTTTATTGGATCTGTCGATTTCAAAAAGAACAGTTTGTCGAAAATTGATCTCAAGCAATATCTGTCAGTGTTCATATTTGTACTCTTGTTGACATTTAACTGTGAAAAAAACCAACAGTTGAACAAATAGTGCCATTTTCTTTTGCCACTATTTGTTGAGAAGGAAAAAAAGGTCATTGTTTCTTCATGAATTTAACCTAATGTTTACTTTTAGGCACCTACCTATCATCAGAGGTGCTGAATTACTTTCTTTTGCAGTCGAACAATGTTGGACAGAATAATACAAGAGATGCAAATTGTGAAAGAAGTTGTTTGACTTGTTTTACACCTCAGTATTGATGCCAGACTTTTCTGGACTTCTAGTGGCATTGAAAAATCAAAAAGGATTTAAAATATTTTAATTTTAACAGTGTGTTATTAAATAAAGTACTGAATACCCTACCCACTTTATCTTCCCCTATCAGTTTTTATTAATCTACTGTATCAATAAAATTCTGTAACGGAGTTTTTAATAGCGTAGTATCTTAATGTGTATAGATATTTCCTTCTGAACATGATGTTCACAAAGAGCAAATTATTGCTACATTATAATATGAAATCTGATATATAAACATTAGCAAAAATACCATTCTTATTACAATGTAAAGTTAATCACAAAGAAAAATTTTATTGATGCAGTGTGTCTTTATAAAGCTGTTCTTGAGAGCCAAGTGTTTTGTATTTTACAGTGAAGTTGCATGTTTATGAAAAATGTGCTGAAAATGAGATGTAATGGTTTTTTTTTGAAACTCGTATCTAGCAGTAGTATATGGTAGGTTGCCTCATGAGAGAATCTTTTATTGAGAGTTTATTGTACTTTTTGTTGGTCTTTTTTATTATTTTTGAGCCAAAATTTTTTGGTATGAAGAGCTAAGTTTTTGTTGAATAACCAGCTGTTGATTATTGCAGTCAAGGTATTCAAGATTTTAATGAAGCTCCATTTTTATTTTGTGCTACCTTAAAAGAGGTTGTTTCTTTTTGATTTAGGGGTTTTGTGGGGTTGTTTTGGTTTGGGGTTTTTGGGGGGAGGTGGGTGGGTATACTACGAAAAAAATCAAAAACAAAAACAAACAAAACTTAAAGCAGTATCCTGTATGCAGTTCTACAGTTTACAAACTGTCTTTGAACCAAAATGTATAGGTTACTACACTGTTCAGCTAAGCACATACATTATAATTTCAGGTGCTGTTCTCCCTCTGGTTCCCTACAGTTGACAACATGTGAATAAATCAATTTCTCATTTAAGAAATTTTTATGTCATTGAATAATGGAGCATTTTCATATAATCATTAATAAATAAGTTACAGTTGCAAGGTGGCCTGTAAAGATTAGGGAAAAGGGTAAACTAACCCATGAATTTGCTGATTTCCAATCTGCAACATCATTGGCAAAGAAACCTTTAGGTAATTATTTTCATTATACATTTTTTTTTCTTACCAATTGAAAAAGGTATTGGAAACAACTAGATTTTTCTGCCTCAACTCCACCCTCTCCAGTGTTCAGCTTTTCAACATTTATACCTATAGATACAGTGAAAGTGCTGCCTAGAAAGACAGTTTATTGTTGATTTGAAATTACTTGGCTTTGGAATAGTTGGCACAACAGAACTGGCTTACTTACGCTTCAGCAGTGCAAATGCAAGTTTTTGGGATTTATTTTTTTTTTTTTTTTTATGGTATGAAATGATTGAAAGCTAGCTTTATATTTTCCTCTTTGACAGAATTGCACTGAAAACGTTTATGGAAGATGTATCTTAAAGTCCATTTTATAAAAAGATATGAAAAATTGATGCTGAAACTGCTGCAGACTCTTGAGGCTTTATGCGCGTAAACATGGTTAGGTTAAACTTCATCGAATACAGATGCACATTACTGATCATAACGTACAATATTTGCAATTCAAATGTTGATTTCTTGGGTTATAATGTGTAGCTCATTATTTCTTGAGAAATAGGCACAGCAAATATTTCATTCTTCAAACTGTTCCAAGTTCATTCTCATCTCATATAAAGAAAATGAATATTTTATGTACTAACATTTTGAGATCTGCATACAGTAGCTACAGTAGAGTATAATTATGTATAAAAGGTAAATTGCTAACATTCGGTTAGCATGCTCTTCTGCAATGATAATGTTAAGTTTATAAAAATGTACTGTATTACATTAAAAGATCAAATTGAACTCACTGTAACAAGTTCCAGTATGAAATTTTTGTGAGATTACTGAAGTGTCTTGCTGTACTTGGCAGCAAATTTGGCTTATTTGTGTTACATTTTCTTGCTGCAGTGCAACAGGAAACTCTCAGTGATCTCTAGTTCGTATGCACAATGCAAACAGTGATTGTAATCTTCACACTGGTGTTTAAGAATTACTCATTCTGATTTCAGAAGCATGGGTTTGTTTACTTGTCACCAACTGAGATAATATTTAGGGCTAGCTAATCTACTAATAGGAAGGAAACACGAAATTGCTTGAAACTTCTAGTGCGACTGCACCTGTTCTGCCTAGGATAATCTAGAATCCTGTATTAATGATACTTGACTCTGCCAGTTGGCTCTGTTTCTTAGCAAAATTGAAGCCATTTTCAGTTATTTTGACATTTTTTGTTTTGATATTTCAATCATCTGTGAACAAAACCATGAGAATTTACAACAAAAGCATTCATATTAAAGACATTTCCACTGAAAATATGATCACTTTGTAAGTAACTTGTAAAAAACTTAGAATTTAAGATTAAATACTTGATTCTTGGCATAGCATTTGTCATCTGATACTCTAAAAAAACTACCACTGAAGTTCACATTGAGGTATCTGCAATTTTCTTGTTGGTTTGGTTTTTTTTCACATGTGTAGGTTTTGACAGTTTATCAAAGTCTGCTTTTGTGAACACACACAATAGGTTTTGGATCCTGCAAGTTAAATCCCTGTGGTTCTGTTAAAAGCATTTATCCTGCACAAATAGAAGTACAAACTCAAGTACATTGATATGTTTGAATATGCTAATATGTCATGAAAAGAGCATACATGTATTTTAAAACTGTGTATACCCCAGACAGAAAATTCTGAGTGTGTGGATGGAAATATTTGTTGTTTTTTTTTTTTTTTTCCAGTTGTCTGTTTTCCTTATATGTATTGTGGTGATTAATACATCTCTACCTCACCAAGGTAGGTGCACCACATATTTTATAAAACTAAAACTTTTTTTTTAAAAAACAGATTCAGGTATATCACCATGTTTGCCCAAGGTTGCAGGACTACAAACACATGATTAAGATGCATTCCAGATGGTCATCCTGCTATTCTGATGGTTTTATGATGACCAAAACGGTAAAATTCACCTGACCAAACTCTTTGTCCAGTTGAAAGTACCTGAATGCATTCTTGATTCTTGTTATGCTGGCAGATTGCCATTGGGTCTTTGTGTTGTTGTTAGACGTTGCCTTTACAAAAGGTGTTTACCAGCTTAGGGGCAGTGACTTATATTCCACAGATGTAAGCAGACTTGGTGCTGTGTCAGTAGGTCTGTCCAACATACTTAGGACACCTACTTCATTATGTACAGTACAGCCTATAGTGTTTTGTTGCTTGTGGAAAAGTAAGCTGGACAGCTAGGGATAAAAGTACAGAGAAGCCACCCAGTTTACTTTAAAGTTCTTCACATTCTTCCGTCCAAAGAATGTGAATTCTGCAGAGTTCACCAAGTGCCATTATGTTTGGATAGGCAGGACAGACACAGTATCACACAGTGTGTATATGCAGTAACAGTAAGGTTTCACACTTACCTTTTTTCAATGTCTTACTGCAGGCATGATGTGGTTTTTAGTAGCACTTTCATTTTTATAATGGAGATATTTATATATTGTATATTCTTTTGTGATAGCAGCATCATATCATACCTAGGTAAGAAGGAAGTCTCTCAAATATGAATTTCTATCCCTCCAAATCAGTATTTCAGTAATCGTGTGATAAGCTGGAATTGGATGTAACATAGTCTCTTTGGAGGGTGTATAACATCTTACGGGGTGTTTCATTTGGCTAGCTGCATTTCTGAAGCTTGTATCCTACCTCACGTCAAGACAAAGGAATGATGTATTTTGAAAGTCAAAGCAGTGTTACTTAATGTGCTGCCTGCTTGTTTGGAAGTAATTTTATTATGGGGAAAAAAATTGCAGTTCAAAAATTTGCTGAGTGGTTCTGAACTGATCTGGAGAACTAAAGGATTTAGATACTCTATACAAGACTGTCAAAATGGTTTCATTTCATTAATTTTCTATAGAGACAATTGTTCGAATTGGCACATGCAGTATAAGAGAACATGCAAATTCAATAAAAGTCTAAATAATAGTAATTATAATATTTTAAAAATGTGCTTGAATAAAACATTCTTGCCCTAAAAGGTTGGGGGTTTTTTTTTTGGTTTGGTTTGGTTTATGGGGTTGGTTGGTTTGTTTGGGTTTTTCGTTTGGTTTTGATTTGCTTTTCTTTCAAATAAGATGATGTGCTGACAATGTAAAGCAGCTTTCTTCTAAAGTCACAGCATCTTGAAATAGTATAGTTTGGAACAGTTGGCTTTTTTGGTAGGTAGATTTGAAGCTTAAAGGTTTTTGT
This sequence comes from Picus viridis, assembly GCA_033816785.1. NCBI lineage: Eukaryota > Metazoa > Chordata > Aves > Piciformes > Picidae > Picus > Picus viridis. Next base: position 19,548,074 of record CM066566.1, read on the forward strand.
GTTCCTTGTTACGTTTCTATTTAGCAAAATAAAAATCATGTTAAAAAAGGTATTTTAAAGAGCAGAGGAATTTTTAATCTATATTGAATAAAAACAATAAGGTATTAATTTTAAGCAGTGTAGGTTTTTTTTAGCCATGTCTGTAGATGCAGGAACATGTTACATGAGCCTGATACACACCAGCATTTCTCTGGAGCCTTTGGCCTGCAACACACTGAAGGACAGTAGAAGCTGCATTTGTGTTTTCCCCATTTACTGTTGTCCTCCATAGCCATTTCAAATTATAAGAGCTGGAGTAGGATAGGAGGAAAAAAGTTTGGTGGGGTTTGCTTGTTTGGTTTGTTTTTTTCCTATTATATGTCTTCTGCTGTATTCTGTATGGGTTGGTGATAGAAAAGCTGTAGCATGTTGGCTGAAAAGTGGCAAGTTAGAAATAAGTTATTAATTTGAAAGGTGCTAGAGTGATGTCAAAGGTCAGAGAATTAACAGATAAGATGGGGATAGCAGATGACCAGTGATAGGACTCTCTACTCCATGATAGAAGCCTAGATGAGAGAAGCTAAGTCAGAGATGTTATCATTATTGAAATTTATTTTAAGAGGTAAGAACTGAGGACATGTTGCTTTCTTTGATTTGGAGGAAGAGGTCAGAGTGTTGAAATTCATGTAAGAACACATGTAGAATTGAAGCTAGTTTCCGGAATGTGTTTATGGAAAAAAGGTGATTGCTGCTGAGGTCAAGTGTCACTGATGACAAGTTAGAAGTAGGCAAAATACTATTCAAAATTCCATAGATAGGAGGATATATTTAAGGAAGCATCCATTGAAAAGCAACCACAAAAATGAGGCAGAGGCAGCAAACATAAAAACCATCTCAAAACAAGATTCTCAGAGCTGCCTAATAGCAATAGTCCTTCAGTAATGATGCTTTCTACAGTACCTCACTAAATTTTTTAACATGCCCTCTCTTTATAGGAGCTCTTTGTGAAACCCTGGTAGCCCAGTGTTTCCTACTAATTCAATATGCCTTCTTAGTAGCCTGGGATGGTTCTCCCCTTCCCTCACGTGGGTCGTCTCCTATGGGACAACGTGTGTCATTGCTGCTTTTCATTTCCTTCACTGGGCCCCACGGAGCCAGGTTTCTATATCTCCCTATGACATCAGCTTTTCATTGAGAGGGTGGTCAATCACTGCAACAGTTTCCTCAGGGAAGTGGTCACAGTACCAAGCCTGTCAGAATTTAAGAAACATCTGGGCGATGCCCTTAGATGTGCAGTTTATTTTTTAGGTAATCCTGCAAGGAGCAGGGAGTTGGACTCGATCCCTATTCGGTTCCTTCCAGTTGAAGATACTGTGATTCTCAATGCAGCCATTGTTCTGCTTGTTTCACAAATACCAAGTTGCAAAACAAAAGCAGTCATGAGGCTACTACCCAACTGCAGTGCATATTGGAAAAGGTGTGTACAATTCTGTAGTTCAACTAAAGAACTAGAACTACATCTTGATGTCTCAGCTCTCTAGTAAACCAAACTGCTTCCAAAGTTAGGGTACTTTGCCAAAATTGTGAAGCTGTCTTCCAATACCTGGCCTGCATTATCCAATGAAATGAGAAGGAAGGACTCCCCTGAAGCATAAGTAGCCAATTCTGTGCTCCAAAATACAAAACAAAATGAAGACCAAAAAGGAGGAATAATTTTGAGGGATTTAGGCGGAAATTGAGTTCACTTTTTCCTCTTTCTATTAGGGAAGAGGCAAGTCTTTGGTAGGAATGTGAAAGTAAAGTAAGATCATTGCAGTAAGGAAGATCAAGTTTTGCCAAACCATTTTCTTGTATTCATAGAAGGAAAAATAACTCAAAAATTTATGTATCCCCCCACTTTCAATGATTATACACTTGAGCGCTGTCCAACAAATGTGTTACAGAGGGTTAGAGGATATTGAGAGTAGTTCTGTATGGGATAGTATTTTAAGCTCTACAAAGAGCTAAAAATTACTTGTGTTTTCTTTTTACTTAAGCATCTACTTGTATTGTTTGGTTTGTTTTGTTTTTCATTTGTTTATTTTTATTTTTTAACTGTTATATTTAATATCAGATCAACATCCATTGCCTGCTTTCCATTTTTCATTTATCCAAAATAAGGAAGTGAAAGATTGCCATAGCACAGAACTATTGTCACTTGGTGCTCTTATATTTAGTTTGCTTGATGTACCAGTAGTACACTTAAAATCCATAATTAATTCATTAATATGTTCAAAATTTGTGACTCTACCTTCTTAGTTTCTATGCTACTGTTTTGTGCTGAATTTGGAACATAGCTTGCTTGCCCTTCCCCCCCTCCCCGTTTATGCAAGTTAAGCTAAAAGAGCCAATTATAATTACCCTAAAAAGGAAAGTATTAACAGTATAGAATCTGTAGTCTATTGCTGCTGCATACCAGAGCCTTCACCACAGAAAAATCCTGTTTGTTGTTTAGCCTCAAATACTCGTTTTCGGTGTAAACTAGGTGTTCTCTTGTAGCCTGTGGAGTTGTGAAACAGCTGTCAACAGTCAGGGCCTTCCTTCAGTTTGATCCACATATATACTGTGTGGGGGTGGAAACTTCAGCCCACCACATTACACATATTCATGTGGTTTATATATACAAGTACTTGGCATAAAGCATTAAAAATGAAGGTGGAGCTTTGAAATATTTTCCGTATTGTATACATAGAATTGCAACCCTTTTGTCTCTGACTACCTATATGCACATTTACTGAAAGAACTTCCTGCTTAAGGTTGGAGAAAGTTTTTGCAGTGTTCAGGAAGCTGTACTGTTCCATTCATGCTCATATGCTGTGTAAGTTTGTATGGACACTGTGCCTAATACTCTATTTCTTTACGTTTCCTGATGAAATAGTGCTTTTTGTGCCATTTTTCTACTTTGTGGTCTATTGGCATGTTAGCAGCTGGTTCACTCTTAAGACTGACTTAATGAGCTTCACTGAGGAAGGTCGTCCTTCTATTGCCCTGCCCCTATAGGGGCTCTCGTTTGAGTGGGAAATACTTTGTTATGAAGTTCAGTCTTTTAACTCTAAGAGAGATAGGGACACATTCCAAGAATTACTCTAGAAAAGAGCCACCTTTTTGAGGTCCTTTTGCATATGTAGGCAGGCCTGGGCACACTGCAGTTCTCAGAATAGCTTTTTCCATTGTTGGTACTAAGGACAGGGACCATTCTGAAGATATCTCGCCATATCTCAACAAATTTCTTTGTTATGCCAGTGGGTCCTGAGATCTCTCATCTCAAGAGGGGCTACAGAAGTACAGTAGCTTGCAAAGACCTGTCTTCTGGAGCAAATGTGGCTTTGGCATTCCCAAACAAGGATGCAGCATGTCAGAGGGTTTTTTGGAGAACCTTCTCCTGTGCTTGATAGTAGCTGACTGCTACTACACTGCTAACTGCACTGGGAAAGGTGGCATATGTAGTGCATGCCAACTCATTTGAAGGAAAAAAAAAAAGTTAACCCATAGTGGATGCTGCTTAAGAGACATGAGCATCATACTTACTTTTTCCTGTCCTTTAGTATCTTCTATAGATACATGCCTGCAGGAGAGGTGCTGAAATGCTGAGTATGTGTCTCGGTCCAGAAGTTGGGAAGGAGATGCAGTTCTTTTTGAACATTCTCATGAGTGAAATTAAGACACAAATGAGGTGTATCATGACCAGACTATTAGAGAAGAAATGGAGTAAACAAAACAGAAAGAAAGAAAAGGGAGAGAGAAAATGGAGAAAGCAGAATTAGTTACCTCCCCATGGTCCTTCTTGGGGGTGGGGAGAGATGTTCCTCGGCTGCTGCTTCCAGCCTGAGATGTCCCCAGTGATGTTCCCCACAGTAAACTGGCATAGCCTGGGACTTTTACACTGTTCCTGGTTCATTCATTGTAGCTCCACCTGGCCCACACCAGTCACATTACAATGCATATGTGACTGGCAGGTGTGCTGTCTAGGTGGGCAGAGCTGACACATCAGGCTGGTCATTCAGGGTGATCTTATCTTTGTTGAGACACTTCTCAGTTCTTAATGTAATCACCATTACAAGGTGATTTACATGTTCAGGAGAAGATTCAGTATGAGAGGGGAAAGAATCTAGAACAGGACAGCTTAGTATATGGCAAGGGAATGCTCTCCTCTCACATGGCAGAGAGAAATGCTACCATGTAGGAGCCGTGGTTGTTGAAGTAACAGATGTGTTTACTTCCTTTCTGCTATTTCCATTTTTCTGAGACATCTAGTGTTTTAACTTCCTTTGTGGAAGAGTTTTGTCAGGTGCTCATAAGAAAGGGCAAATCAAGAGTATATGCTGAAAAACAGGTGTGCTTGGTCTTGGGTTCTGTGCTTTTCAAATGTTCATTGGTTGCACCCCTTACATTCCTTCTTACGTGTTCACATTTTTAACGGTCTTGAAAACGAGGTTGCAAGTCTTGAGCGTAGTACACGTTAATTTCTTTATTTGAACCATGGTTCTTAGTTTTCTTTCTACAGCATAGACTACTGTGGAAATGGTCTTAGTGGCTATGAAGCGCAGAACTAGCAAACTAGGGAGGAAGTTCAGGTCCTCATGGTGAATACAGTGCACTGTTGCTTGACATAGCAGGCAGCAGCTGACTTCAATAAAAGATTGGCAATAGTCATGGAAAACTCCTTAGAATGTAAGTGTGATGTGCTGAAAAAAGTCTATTTTTTTTCTTAAATTAAACAGTTTATCTTCTGTATCTTCTCAGTTTCTTTTGATGTTTCTGCCTTAGGTTCCCATTAACCCAATACTGTTCCTTCTTGTTAGTTGTATCTAGTAGCTCAAATGAGGAGAAACATACTTATTTCAATAAAAAGCCTGTCTAAAAGCAACAGGTGTGCTCTGCTGTTTGCTGTATGTTCATTGACCCATGAGGTTTTGATGAGCAGCAGCGATTAAAAACAGCCCCTGAGAAAGAAGGTTCATCTCCCACCATCACTGGGACTGTACCTGTTTGCAGTCATCTGCTGTGGCTGAGAGGCAGGGCTGTGATAAAACTGGTAACAAACAAAAAATGGTAGAATGGTGTAGGGAATTAATACACTTTTCAAACACTGAGAATATCCTAGGGGGAAAAAAAGGGTCCAAAAGAAAGGTGTAAGAAGTTAAGAAATACAAACTTGTATCGGCATGAATACAGATTCATGTAGGTGGCCTTTATAAGTAATGTGTTGAATTGGAGGTACTGGTGGTGTTCAGTGATCTATTGAGAAAATGTCTCTATGAATTATTTTTTTTTTTAAAGTATTTCAGCCCTCTGAAAAGGGGATTAACTTCCCTGAACACTGCATGAACAGTCATGTGGTAACCAAGTCACACCAACACTCTTTCCTGAAAGGAAGCAGTATCTGTGAAGGGGATGGGTAACAGGTTTAGAAAGTAGCAATGTGCCATTGCTTAATCCCCTTAGCAAGCTTATGTCCAAGGGAGCACTTTGGGCAGTTGAGATGAAAGGTTAGGTGATGTACTGCTGAGGTGGAGCAAGAAGAGGTCAAGGGAGAAAGAGGCATTTACAGAGTAGGCAGGGATCAAGGTAGCTTTACCAGTTACAGGTTTAAATGTTACATAGTGGATGGAGCTGGGAGATGAAGATGTAACTCCTGGAGTGAGAAGAAGATGGACCTGTAAATAGCTTAGTTCTGGGCTTAGCAGGTATCAGTTAATTAGATGAGTAGAAACAGTGGCTGGATGATTTGGCTCATAGGGCAACTGATCAAGGGCTACTTAGCCTCAAGGCTGGTAACAACTGGGGTATCAGTCTTGGAATGTGTTATGTTAAACATGGAGATGGATGAGTGCTTGCTTGTGAAGTTCCTAGATGATGCAAAAGAGGAGGGGTCAGTCAATACACTGCCATACAGAAGCACCTACAATCCTTGGAGGGGTGGAACCACCTCATGAAATTAAGACAAACATGAAGTCCAGCCCCTGCTCAGAAAAAACTCTTGACAATGATACAGTCAGGGACTGACTACTTTTAGCAGCAGTTCTGCTGAAAATCACTTGGCGGGGGTGGTAGACAACACTGTGGGATGTATTAATGAGAACTAAGCAGATGATTAGGAGGTGGAGATTATCCCCTCTACTCAGTACTTACTAGACCATATCTAGATACTCTACTCAGTTTTGGCACCCCAAGAACAGGAAAGGCTGATAAATTCTTCAGTTCAGTGGAGGGCCACCAAAGTTGTCAGGGCTCAGAACACAGGCCTTATAAGGGTAAGCTGATGGAGTATGTTTTGGTGTACCTAAGAGCAGCCTACCAATATCTGCAGGGAGGTTATTGAGAAGAGGGGCCCAGGCTTTTCACAGCAATGCATAGTGGCAGGAAGGGGGGTAAAGTCAGAAGCAAATCTGGCTGGAAGGTTGGATGCAAGGAGAAACTTACAAAGACAAACCGGGCAGAATGGGTTCAAACAGCTGAACAGGTTGCCTAGGAAGACTCTACAGTCTCAAAGATTTCCAAGAGCCAGCTGAGTAAGGCCCTGAGCAACCTGGCCTGACCTCGTAGCTGACCATACTTTGAACTGCATTGTGTACTACAGAACTCCAGCCTGAATTATCCTATGAAAACACTTATGAAGTATGGATCATGAAAAGAGGAGCTTTTCCCTGGCTTGGCAAATTTAATTTTACAGCATTGGGTTTTTATTCCACCTGCCATTTAGCATCACCATAGATAAGCGTTAGCATAGTTTAGAAGGTAACAAATGCAAAGCTGATAGATTGGTTTGTCTTAATTTTTCTGACTTTTGACTATATTTAAGTGTGTGTTCAAAATAGCTTATCATACATTTGTGTATGGATGTATGTCTTACATGCCTGTATGCATGCAGGCTGCTTGAAATAAGATTTTACTTCTAGCTGATTTCTAGTTATTAGTACCAGGCATGTAAGAAATGCTGTGTTACTACAATTCATGTACATATATAGAAGGCCCTGTATCGCCATAGGCTTAATTCATGGTTCTCCTAATCCACTCAGTACTAAATTCAAACCTCAAGATAACCATGGTGTGCCTTGAATCTCAATAAATGAAGAACTACTTTAGCATAGTCAGATTTGTTTAAGAATTCTAAAATTACTTGCTATGTCAAGATGAATATTCTTAATGGACAATTGCCAACACTGGAGGCAGATTCAGGTTCCTGGGGACTTACATTTGAGAAATTGCATATCTGTCAGAGGCAGCCAACAGGCACAGTGGTTTGTGCAGCATTTTCTGGGCTCTCCTTTGAAATGCTCTGTGTGACAATACTGCAACCTCCAACAGGGCCAGCCTGTTCCTGAAGAAAGCAGAATCTGAGCTCCTGCTCAGCTGGTTTCTAGCCAAAGTAGACACACACCTTTCCCACAGGTCTGGAGCAGCCCTGTATAAACACTAGCTGGCTGACAACGCAGCTCCCCAAAGCAGTGGTTAGTGCAGGACAGGTCCAGGGGCCTCACAGTGAACAGCAGACACATCCCCTGCCATGGTGACTACATGCCACAGAGTGCAGACCCCAGCATTATTGGGCCAACTGGCCCTGAGGTGTCAGCAGCTTTAGCCTATGTGCCATTCCACAGGGCTGGGGACCTCTCATCAGGGCTGGAGAGATGGCCTTTGCCCACAAGAGATGGGTGCTTGCAAGGGTTTGTGTTGCCAAGTAGCAGAGCTGTGGGAGGGAAACAGTGGCTGCACAGCATCAAGAATAACAAGAATGATCAACTGAACTTTCTCCAGGACTCTGCAGGTGTAAAAGCCTGAAACCAAAAGCTGCACCCAAGGTAGAGTCTGTACCATGTCATGTGTCTTTTACCATATTCTTCCCCTTTAGAAAGAATTTGGCAACTGCAATGTGTATGGCTGCTTACAGTAGAGAGCTGGTTAAACCTTTTCTGCCATAGCATGACAGAATTTTAGTCCCCAGATCTTGAACAGAATCTCCATTCTCATTGGAGAGAATCTACGTTCTCTCCAATGGTCTTTTTATGCCTCTAAACTGGCTAAATCAAGAGGTTGATGGCAGAGCTGCTTCTGGCAAGAACTGGAAATAAAAGGCTTGTGGTGCAGCCTCCATCTCATTGCAAAAAGGTTTTGAACTCTTGATTTGTTTGGAGTTTGTTTGTTTGTTTGTTTTTCACCCAGTTCCCTCTTTTAGCACTTCAGATTCTTAAGTGTTCTGTTCATGGATAAATGGGGTGTTGTATTAAGTGGACATAGTACCATTAGCAGAACTGTTTCCACTAATACAGATTTCCCTAGGGATAAGTCACTGTGTCCCTTCTCCATCAAAGGTCTTATCTGCTGGAGAAAAATCACCAAACCAAAACAAACCCAAGAGGCCTTTTCCTGGGTTACGTATGTAATAGTTATTGGGAAGGATTTTGACTTTCCATTCCATAAGGATGACTTAGGGTTTCTTTTAGTTTGTGGGAGGTGCCAGTGTGTGTATGTGAATAGCAGAAACCGGGTCAAGTACAGGAGTTCATGACCAGACTGGCATTTGTTGAGGAGAAAGGCTGAGAGCAAAGAACAGAAAAGTGGTTGTACTGGGAAACTATGCAGTACAAGAGAGATGGACAGCTTCCAGTGGCCAGAAATGGGTGCCTAAGGGAGAACAGGAACAGGATAAGAGTATATAGTAACTCCTGGAAAGATTCCTGTTGCTGTGAGCTATTTTCAGTCCAGAGGATTTCCTGAGCTTGTTGCAGTTTAACTGTTTAGTAATTTGCAATGGATCTCTCTTCCACCTCCAGTCTCTTTTTTAACTAACAAAACCTACACATGCAGGGCGCTCTTCAGTGAGCAGCTATTGTGTGAACTGTCCCTAGTTATGTGTTTCTGAATCGAGTTCCTACTCATTTCACTATCTCTAGTTCTAGTGGCACAGGACATGCTGAATGGTCAGTAGGTGAGCCTCCTCTTCAGTAGCCAAAACCTGGAAAGAATTTCTTCATCCAAAACCTGTTGTTTCCCTTTCTCATCCTGTGTTCTTATTAAATACCTTCATCCTACTAACAATTCCTAAACTCCTCAGTAGCTTTGTGCCTTACTTACATGCAAAGTTTTACAGAATGTTGCCAGCCAAAGTTTACTTTGGCCTTGAAAAGTGTCTGCCACAACAGCTGCTTTTGCCATGACTATCAACATGGAATTTTTGTAGATAATGTTTCTATTTATTGTTCTATTAAAAGATTAATTGACCAGTGTTAAAGACCAACCTCTGCACACACCAAAACAAGCAGGGGCTATTTCCCCCAAAAGGTCTATCTGCTGACCCAACAGGGAGTAGATGAGGTATGCTGCCTTCCCAGAACTAAGATCCATGATGCTGCAGAGAGGGTGCTACTGCTTGTCAAAAGCACAGGCTGCTATCCATTATTACTCTTTCATGTTGGCATGAATGATACCATAAACTCAGGCAGAATCAAGAGATTATGATGCCCTGAGGGAGAAAAGAATCTTGGTGCCGAAATAATCTTTTCTTCTATATTACCAGTTCAAGGACTGGGGGCAGGCAGACACATCATGCAGATCAACTTCTTGATACGTGGCTGGTGTCATGACAAAGGTTTTGGCTTTCATTGTAATGAGACCTATGAGGACTACAACACAGAATCCTAGAATGGTTGGGGTTGAAAGGGACCTTAAAGATCATCTAGGTCCAACCCCCTGCTATGGACAGGGACACCTACTAGACGAACTTGCTCAAAGTCCCATCCAACCTGGCTTCTAACCTGGTTTCCAACTCATCCTTGTTCCCCCAGTTTCACTCCATCTTCCTCTTTCTGCAAGTTAATTCTAACATGAATAAATGTGGAACACTTGATCTCCTCTCCTGTGAAGAGGACTGACAGAGAAACCAGGATATCATGCTAAGAAGGGATGAAATTCACCTGTCTAAAAGAGGCAGGTGAATCTTTGGCAGCAAGTTGGCCAACCTGGTGAAGTGGCCTTTGAAGTGAAGGACTTGAGCGGAGTGATCCAAAACACCAATGTTCAAGCCACCATCACCACTACAACCAATCAGGGAATTAACTAGGCCAACCAGAGTAGTATTAAATGTGCCTCCCTAAATGAGAAACAAAAACCCAGCCACCTAAAGTGTACGTATACTAATGCACAAAGTCTGGGAAACAAAGAGGAGAAAAAGGTGCTCCATGCCCCATAAGGAAGCTATGATATCATAGGAATAACTGAAAGTTAGTGGGATGACAAACACCACTAGATGATCATGATACATGGCTTTAGGTTGCTCTCTGAAGACAGAGTAGAAGAGGTGGTGGAGTTGCACTTTCTGTTAAAGAGAACCTTGAAAGTATTAAGTCAGCTATGATAAATGTGGAAGCCCTATAGAATGTGGGTCAAAACCAGAGGGGTCATCTCCAAGGGAGACCTTATAGTAGGCATCTGTTACCAGCTCCCAAACGAAGATGATACGACCAGTGAGGCAATTCTTGAGTCACATAAGCAAACTTCTGGTCAACCAAACCTGGTTCTTATGGGAGACTTTGACTACCCAGACATTTGCTGGAAGAACACCACAGCAGTTCACCTGTCCAACAAGTTTCTGGACTGCACAGAGGACTCCTTCCTCACACAAAGTTAGATGTGCCTACCAGGAATGAGGTGCTGCTGGACTTGCTGCTCACTAACCAAGGAAACCTGCTTTGTAATACTGTGGTCAATGACAGCCTTGGCTGCAGCAATCACAATATTGTGGAATTTTGGACAGTGCTGAGCATGCTAAAGGTTAGTTCCAAAACAAAAAGAGCAAACTTAAGTGTGCTCAGGGCTCAGTTGGGAGGAAACCTGTGGGAAGCTTCTGTAAAGGAGACAGTGCTGGGAGTTTTTCAAGAATGCTCTCCTAGACACACTAAATCAGTTCATCCCCTCTAAATGCAAGGGAAGTAGGTAGAACTCCCTTGGCTTAACTCTTAGTGCTTCTTTGTGTGTTAAGAAACAAAAGGGAAATGTACCAGAGATGGAAAAGTGGAACAGTACCTATTGAAGATTCCAAGGGCATTACCAGGGTATGTGGAGATGCGTGCTCAGCTTGAACTGGAATTGGCCAAAGATGTCAAAAACTTCAAGAAAGGGTTCTTCAGATTATTTCTGCTTGTTGTTAACATGAGACCATAGGCCCGTAATTCAACAGGAGGGGTGAACTAGTCACCAACAACACTGAAAAAGCAGAGATCCTCAATGCCTCCCTCACCTCTGTCTTTACCAATGTTGTTGGGGCCCAGCCTGTGGAAAGAACAGTACACACTGATGCAGACCCAGACCCACTTTCAGTGGAGGAAGAGCTGCTGTGTCAACTATTACAGGAGCTGGATCTGTACAACTTGATATGCCCAGATGCCATCCACCTGGGGGTGCTAAGAGAGCTGGCTGATATTGTGAGATTGCCATCCATAACCTGTTAGCAGTCATGGAGATCAGAAGACATCCCTGAAGACTGGAAAAAAGTTAACATCACCCCCATCTATAAGAAGGGTTTCAAGAAGAACCCAGACCAACATGGATTCACCAGAGGCAAATTGTGCTTGACAAACCTGATTGCCTTCTGTGACAAAGTAACTCACTTGGTCACTGCAGGGTGAGCAGCTGACATTGTCTACCTGGATTTCTCAAAGGTTTTTGACACACTCCCCCACAATCTCCTTTAGAAACTGGTGTATTGTGACCTGGGCAGTTGGTCTGTGCAGTGAGTGGGGAACTGGCTGAGAGGCCATGCCCAGAAGTGTTAGGCAATAGCTCTTTCTCAACCTGGCACCAGTCACAAGAGGGGTCCCCCAGAGATCAACAGTGGGCCCTGTGCTGTTTAGTATCTTCATCAGTGATCTGGGTGGTGGGAGCAAGAGCGCCCTGGTGAAGATGCAGATGACACCAAAATGAGTAGGGAAGTTGATGCTCCAGAAGGGACAGTCACCCTCCAGGAAAATCTGGACAGGCTGAATGAGTAGGCTAGCAAGAACTTTGTGAAGTTCAGCAGAGACAAATGTAGGGTCTTGCACTTGGGAATACATAACCCAGGAGTGTAGCTCAGACTGAGACCCACCTGGCTGGAGAGCAGCCCTGTGGAGGGAGACCTGGGGGTAACGAATAACAAGCTTGGTGTGAGTGAACAGTGTGCTGCGGCAGCAAAGAAGGACAACAGGATGTTGGGTTGCATCAACAAGGGCATTACCAGTGGAGATGAAGAAGTGATTGTCTCACTCAGCACTTGTCAGGCCATACCTGGAGTATTGCATGCAGTTTTGGTCCTCATTGTACAAAAAAGATTCCGAAGTGCTGGCAAGTGTCCAGAGAAGGGCCACAAGAATGATCAGAGGACTGGAAGGCCTATATGAAGAAAGACTGAGAGAACTGGGTTTGTGCAGCCTTGATTAGAGAAGGCTTAAGTGAGACCTGATTTCTACATACCAGTACGTAAAGGGTGGCTACCAGGGTGATGGTGACTCCCTTTTTATGAGGAGTTGCATGGAAAAGACAAGGGGTAGTGGGTACAAGTTACCCCTGGGGAGGTTCTTATTGGAATCCAGAAGAAAAATTTTCACCATGAGAACAGGTAGACATTGGAATAATCTCCCAAGAGAAGCAATGGATTCTCTTGCATTGGTCTGCTTTAAGACAGCATGACAGGATGCTGGGCTATCTCATTGAAACTACACTATCACCTAGAAAGGTTGGACCAGATGATCCGTGGGGTCCCTTCCAACTTGGCATTCTGTGAGGTAAGATGGTTTTTGTTTTCAGTGGGATCAGAAAACTGTCCAAGAGCAATCTGTATATCCCTGAAACAGTGGTCTGTTTTTCATACTTCAGAAAGGGTGTCCATTTCTCACTTGCATAACCAGTATAGTATTTAATGAAATTACTAGCTGGTAATTAACTAGCAGCAACTACAGAATGACTGTAACACTGTGATAGTCCACTACTAAATAATCAAAAGCAAAGCTGTTTAGGCATGTAAACACATGAAGAGGCAAGACCTCACTGCCAGTGCCACTCTGTTAGCAGGAACTCCCAGTACTTCAGTTAAAAAACAAGAAAGTTTCTTCACTGTTGATTTCTTTATGGCCATTCCTTCAGCTTCTGCTTCTTTAACTTGGGTTTCATTGGTAATGTTGTCTGTGCTTCTGTGCCTGTTTTATGTTGTGTTTTCATTTACTTTGTATAAATGGCTTTTGTAGTCTTGACTTTATTTTTCCAAAGTAAATATATACTTCTAAAGGTCCTTCAGAAACAAGCTTCATTGGGTAAATGAATTAACAGTTTAACAGCAATGAAAAAAATGCCAACCCCCTCTCCCTAGGAACAATGCCTCAACGTGTCCATGATTCTGTGTGGTAAGATGATGTTACACCATTTGGGTTTTTTGGTTACTTTAGTACAGATGTGCACATCAGAATTAAGTGACTTCTAAGCTTTGTGCTCTAATTGGTGATGGACAGAAGGACTGAGTCACAACAGCTCAAAATGTTTTGGTAGTTTCTCTAAGGTTGAAAAATATCTTCATATTGGTATACCATGTAGCTTATGGTGAGAGAGATCCTGGGAGCCAACTTGTAGCCTTATCTGGGAAGCTGAGCACCTCAGTCTAGGGTGTCCCATTTACAACTGCTATCCTAAAATGGCAGCAGGAAGTCACTTCCAACCAAGGAAGAGGTGCAAGAGGACATGAGGCAGGAGGCACAGGCCTTGCTTCCTCCTCACTTGAACAACCACTTGTGGCCCTTTGGGTTAGGCCTTGGACAGGTGCAGACAGAGATGCTGGGCTGTTAGCACTGTGTATGTTGCCTCAGCAGCTGTTCCCCATTTCCTCCCAGGAAAAAAGGCGCCAGGCCAGGCAGAGACCTCCTGCAGGCTGGATCTTGCCTGCAGACCCCAGTTGGTCTCTGCTGAGCTAAGCCCATTCGTGCCGTAACTGTGCTGAAAATGATCTTCTTGTGCAAGATTTATGTATTTTAATTAGCATAGTTTGATGTGGAGTGTGTGGGTATAACCAATCACATTCTGAATGTAGTTTTTGCTACTGTTTTGAACATGAGTACCTATAAATCCAAGACTGTTAACACGTATTAGGTTTGGCATTGTTTCTGAAGTGTTGCTTTAGATTAATGTCGATGTTGTATATGCATTGACTTCTATTATTTTTTTAATCTAGGAAATTAATGTTGTCTTTGTGAGCAACAAATAGCCTGTTTGAAAGGGCATAAGGCTGCATGATCAGAGTGGCTAGTGGGTGTTAAAATGAGCTTCTTTCTTCTCTGCTATTTTAAATCAGTGGAAATGCTGATACGGGGCTTTGAATTTGGAGAAGAAAAAGCAAGTGTGGTGCCCCTGCTTTTATGGGTAGGCATCCTCTCTTAGATATGCATTAGGGATCATAAGAAATAATGTAAAAACACAGCATACAGACAGGGCAAAAGTATTACATTACTTGATAATTTTGATTGCAGTGCAGGTATTTATAATTTTGGTGCTTTCAGAAAATAATAAATGTGGACACTACAGAGTCTGCATGAAAATGGAAAATATAGGACAATATAGGACATACAGAATCACAGAATGGTGGGGGCTAGAATGGACCTCCAAAGATCATCTAGTCCAACTTCCCCTGCTAGAGTAGGATCACCTAGAGTGAATCACACAGGAACACCAACCAGGTTGGTTTTGAATACCTTCAGAGAAGGAGACTCCACAACCTCTCCAGGCAGCCTGATTCAGTGCTCTGCCACTCTCAAGAAGTAAGTAATTTTTCCCTTATGTTTATATGGAACATATGCACAAGGGCTTTAAATAGATAAACAGTGTGGCAATTAATTTGAGTTATGCTGGGTAGGACAAGTACTGAGGGATGTATAGACTGAAGCTAGAGGGAGCATATGTGCCTGGGTACTCCTGGAAGAAGCTGATGAAATAATTACCTAAAATAATTTAAGTACTGACTTGTGCTCTGGATAATTTCTATCTGACTTAGTGGAAGTTCCTTTTAAACAGATTTTAGTTGAATCTGTGCACATTGTTGTTCTGAAGAAAGATTATTTTCTCAAAGACAATGTTTACAGTTTGCAAGACGATCAAACAGATGGTTTAAATTTGTTCTGATGCTCTGTGTTTTTTCACAGTCTCTTTGTATGTTAAATAAACTTGAAAATGATCTGCCTAGAACTGTATCATCTCCCAGATAGTTGCTTAAGGACATGCCTGTCTTTTCTCTCCAAAGAGATAATCCTCATCTTCAGTAAATAGATGACTGTGGCTCCTTGCCCTTCCAGGACTTTCGCTTTTCTCTCTACTCTCCAAAATGACCTCACTGCCTCCTGCTGTACTGTTTCTAAAAAAATTGTCAGTATTCATGGACTCCGTCCATGTCTTTTTCTTTTCCAGTTAGTCACCTTGACAATATGGATCCCACATTCCATGCCAAGAGGGAGCAGGGAAAAAGTGGGGCAGCATGAAAGAGGTGATATTCCCAGTGCAACAGAAATTATATTCCCTGTGTGCAGCTATTTAGAAGTGCAGACATTTCCCTTTAGCATCTCTCCACTGTTCAGTCTCTTTTTCCTCGCTGGCAAAGTACCCGCTACAGCCCACAAATGATAGCCATGTGAGTTTTCTGAAAGGCTGATGTGTAACTGTCCCATGTGTTAGAGGCTGATGATGGTTTCTGAACTAGCTCATGTTTGTTCGGACTGGCTGGTTTCAGTCCTCTATAGCAGGCAGTGCTGCTCTCTCTCCACACTTTATTTTCCTTTTTTGATTGAATCAGAACCTTTGGTCTTTTCTGATACACATTCTGAGAGTCTTTGGTTGTATTAGTGATAAGTACAATTAAATACTGTTGTGACAGAAATGTCTTTGCTTCTTTTAGCATCAAAGTGGTGGACCATGAATTCACCTCTCTCCTGCCTGAGAAGGCCTCAGCAATCAGATCCTCTTGAGCCAAGCTAGTTTCAGTGGTCAGTTCCAGTAAGACCAGCTCATAACTGGGATAGGTCTAGTGCAGACAATACTTACCCCATGCTAAATTAGCATTTGCTCTGATCTCTGTAAAAATTCCATAGCAGTAGCCATAGTGATTTGGAAAAGTTAGTAGGCAAATTTACCTTTTTTTTTTTTTTTTTTTTTTTTTTTTTTTTTTTTTTTTAGGATACTGTTCATGATGAGAACATCAGTGTAAGCATCTTATGTTTGTGCATCTATGAATTCATATTCTGCAAGCCAAAGAAACTAGCTGTCATTTCACTACAGGTCTGGATATGTTGCTGTCTGCTCATGAAGACATGCATGAAGATAACAGGACCTCCTGTGTATACAGGTTGAGTGCACTTGGCAAAAAAGGGCATATTGGGTTTTACCTGTCTTCTTCAGGTTTATTTTCTGCTGCATTTTTCTGTCTTCATGAACAAATAATGTAGCCTTGACTTGATGGGGTGCTTGGTGACATGATCTAGTTGTTTGATGGGTTGGACGCGACGATCTTGAAGGTCTCTTCCAACCTGGTTTATTGTATTGTATTGTATGATCCTAGCAGGTGGCATAGACAACAATACATTTGCTGATTGTTTTGGTGATTTCCTGTTACACAAGGCTGGATTTCCAAATGAGAAAAAATGCTTTCAGTTCACAAATACAGTTCTAGTCCTTACATATATAGAGGAAAATTATCCAGTGAAATTATCATCTGCTCCAAACAGGCCTTTCCTGTTGGAAATAAACAGAGATCTCATAGTACTTGGGAGGCAAGAGAACGGAAAAGATCCAAATCATAGCTTGGCCAAAGCCTCTCCCGCTATCCTGAAGGGTATGGCCTGCCAGCACTGGCTAACAAAAGTGAGCCCTGCAGAGATCATATCCTTTGTATGTATTTCCTGGGTTATAACTGCCAGATCTCCAAACCAGTATGCATGCTCTTTTTTGTTCAGGAAAAAACCAAACCAAACCAAACAAAAAATAAGCAAACAACCAAAACCCAACCCAACTAAACCCAAACCCAACCCAACCAACCAAAAATCAACCTTACATTTCTTCTGTAACAATAACTTGTCATTTGGGCTCCACTACTTTCTTGTGTGAGACCTTCATTGGGCATATATTATTTACACCTCCATGCTCCAAAATGAATACTAGCAAATGCGTAGTAACAGACAAATACTGTTGTAAGAGTTTCTGGTATAATATGATGTGACAGGAGAGCAAAGCAATGTGGGAAAAGCTATTAGCTAGTTAGGGAAATGTTTATCAGAGCTGGGTTTCTTGTGTGTTTATAAATGATCAAGGTTCACAGGCTGCCTGCTTAATGTGTTCGAGGACCTATTTTGGGATGCAAATGAACAAGGATTTTAAAGAAACACTTATAAAGCACTCAGAAATGGGCATTTCCACATTTTTCCAGGTAAATGTTTATGAGCTTGTAATGCGATGCTAGTCTAGAGCTGGCTTAGTGCTAGTGAGGATTCGTGAAGAGCAGCGGGGTTTTGGAGGGGTTGGGGGGCGGGGGAAGATGAAAAGAGATCGGATTAGGAGAAAGTGGACTAAAGGACATAGCACCGCTATCGGTATGTGAAGAGAAAAAGACATCACAGAGAAAGCCACGGCTTGAAGGTATGCATGAGCGACCTGCAACTTAATCAGTTAAAGGTACACCTGAAGTAAAACTGTGAATCCCTGGATGAAAGGCAGTCTGATTGTTCTGTGACAGTTAACACCGTATTGTTTATCGACGGGTTTTTTAGAGGGTTGCTGACAGCAGCGCCCATCGCTGAGCCTGAGGAGACGATGATGAAGACAGAAGGCCTGTCTGCTTCTTTCACCACTTGATACGCGTGTCGCGGAGCAGCTTGGGCTAAGGCCAGGCCACTACCCCGTGTATTGCCCGGACACCCGGCTGTGGGCGGGCGCGGGAGGCAAGAGGGCCCGGCAGTCACAGCCCGATCGCCAAGGCGGCTCCTGAAGGAGCAAAGGGCTGCAAGGTTGCGGATGCGCGCTGCGGCCAGCAGGTGGCGCCTCTGCCCCCGCTGTGAGGCGGGAGCGGGCCGAGGGGAGGGGGCGCGAGGCTTCGGTTTCCGTGAGGGCATGACGGCCGCCCGGGACGCACCCGAGGAGCCGGCGTTCGGCACGGGGAGTCACAACTTTACTCCAAGCTGTAGAAAGCTCTTGTATGTGTGATTCACGCTTTTCTGTTCTGTCCCTAAGATGCAGAGCACACATTTTAATGTCTGCCGGTACTGCAGCATAGAGGCCTGAGGGTGAAAACTCTGCCCGTTCCTGCTGCCCTGCGAAGGGGGCGGTTGAGGTACAGGGTTCGACCTGCTGCACAGCCCTGCCGCCGCGTTAAACACCGGTTTATTACATTTCCAGTGCTGTTGTGCGTGTTGAAAGAGAGACATCAGCGTGCAAACTCTGAGGCACGGTGGCTGGTGAGTTAGGTAAGGCAACAACCTGGGCTTGCTTCTTCCCTCCTCGATGCTATTAGCACCTCGCAAGTGCTGAGGTCTGTGTACTCGCGAGGACGGGCTTGGGTGAAATAGGTTGGAAGTAGGAGTTGCACAGCTTTCTGACTGGGATAGTTTTGCAAAAAAGGAAAGAAAAAAAAAAAAAAGGTGCTATTTTTGTGTAGTGGTTATTTTTTTCCTCTTAAGCTGCTGAGCCATCTAGCACCTAGCATATTACCTTAAAAGTTAGTGGCTCTGATTTGTAGACCTGTTCTGCTTTCCTTAATAATGTTAAGAGGAGAAGGGGTAATAAAGTAATTGATGTTTTTCAATTTTTATTTCATCAAAAGGCTAACAGTGCAGTCAAGGAAATGAAAACTGATTGGAAAAACATAACCTTGAAGCAGAATTTGTATTTACATACACACAAAGAGGAAATTGCAGGTATGTTAATCACATGTTATCAAATACACCTATCCAACATATCACTATTTGGGATTATAACTTGCAAGCACAGGATTTCCATAAAAAAATATTAATAATCAAAACCTAAAGGGTGTCACTGTAAATTGACTTCAGTTGCTTTTCAGAGTAGAACCCTTTTTCATATTTTTTTTCTGCAGTTTACCAACTTTTCTACTACTTCTTCTCTCCTATTTTCTCTAATACCATAGAGAAAGAAGTCAAATACTTGCATGATTTTTATAGAGCCACTTTTCATGCTAGAAAGAAAACCTATTAAGTACAGTATTTCCCAAGAAAATATTATGAGCAGTAAGGTTTCAGAAAATGAGCAACCCAACCAGATCTTGGAAAAAGCATGTTGTTTACTTTGTGCTACTCACTGTAACTGAAACAACATCAGTTTTACCTCACAGAAATATGCAACTTGATTTTAGCATGGAAGTGACCTTCCCATTGTATAGACACTGGTGAGAACAGTGTTGATCAGTACTAATGTTCGTATTTAGTGACATAAGTTACTGAGACATCATAGCACCATAAAAATGGTTCAATGTGTACAAAGGAAAACTACCTTATTATGAAGGGGTTTTAGTAATGTAGCTCAGATATACTACCATCTGGAAGTCAACATGAGTTGATCCATGAAATCCCAGTTCTCCCCACAGTAAGGTAGCTGGAGAGGGAACAAGAGAAGCAAGTTTGTGTGGGTCTCTATTTCTGAGTCCAGAGGGACCACTGGTGGTCCTTTGTGCGAGTGACCAAATACAGGTTGATGTTGGTCTGTGCTGTTTCCCTGTGCTGGGTTTGCAACGCAGGACAGCGCCATGGTGGAGACAAGGCTGTGATGTCCCTGTGGGAGGCATAGGACATGCCAGAAAATGAAATCAGATCTTTTATGTGAAGATGGTCAGTTCATGCACACACACGCGCACCACCACCACACACCCCCCACCTCCCACACCCCCCACAGCATGTTGTTCTGGAAGCATTTCTGTGACTGTAGGGGCTTGCCTGTCCTCCTCAGCCTGAGTGTGGGCAGCCTTGTAGGAAGTGAGGTACAGCCCATGTTTCCACATAAATTAGTGAAATATGCCATACCAAGGCCCTAAATGGGGAGGAATGTATCTGTTTGTGCCAGTGTTGTGGCTGACCCATTTGGTGTTACTCTCTGGACTTGAGAAACCTGCTGATGCTTTCTGTATTCTGTAAACACTGTTCCATGGAGGTGATATCAAGGGAAGAGAGAAGAGCTATCAGCCTGACTTCATCTCTGCCCAATTTCCTCCCTGATTAAACAGGGTTGATACATACCTTGCATGGAGATTAAACTCTCTTTGTTGTGCAAAATGGTGAGTAGGACAGATCAATTCTGTAGAGGCTGCAATGAGCCTAGTCCTAAAGATCCCAGTAGCTGTTTCATTTGACTCATGTGGCAGAACCTTGATTGTTGTGATAAATACATGAGCCTTTTTGGCTGGTTAAAAATAGAAAGAAATGGTTACATGTTTAGCTGCTTAGATGTTGGTCACTTAGCTGTCAGAAATAGTTTTGAGAAGACAGCAATCTTAAATTAGTGTTTCTACCTTTCTGGCCAATTTTCATCAATGAAACTATGGAAGAGAGGGAGGAATAAAACCTGCGTGAACAGAAGTTAGCTTTTCCAAGGAAAATGAAAACAATGAGACTTTAAAAATTTGGTGGTGCCTGTGTTGTTGTTGTTGTGGTTGGTTGGTTGGTTTGGTTTGTTGTTTCTATTTTATTTTATTTTCTAAAGTCAGCACTGGGCTCACCCATGGTGGCAGGTTGTGATGGATTGTGGCTGAACCCAGACCTCATACATGCCATGGGGCTTGCATTCCTCACTCCTTTATCACCTGTGCTTTAGGAGCTGGCTTCCGGCACTCTGACAAGTTTTTCATGGAAAACCCCTCAAAGTTCTATTCTCCAGTCAGATTGTGACCCAGGAGGAAGATTAGTTTCTTTTTTAAAGCTTCCCAGGTTAAGCTTAGTTTGTCTCCAGGTATGTGTCACAGCAGAGCTCTGACGTGCAGCACACGTAACAGAGTCCTACAGAGACAGGATTTCCCACCTTTTTTGGTCTAGTACTGGCTTTTCTCCGTTTTCTTTTCTTAGCAGCAAGTAATGAGGGAACTGGATGAATTGGTCTTTGCACAAGAACATCAACACCTGCCCAATGTAGTTTTTTAAAGTTACCTGGAGTCTTTTGTCCCCTAGTATTGGGCTCCATCACAGGCTGGCTGTTTCAAATAAGGTGTCCAAAATATATGCAAAGCTTAGGGAGAAGAAAGATGAGAGAACCTGCCTCACTGACAGCACTCAAGAACTGCAAATGCCTTTCCCACATCTCCAACACTTCAAAGCCAAGGTCTGGGCTCTAGCATGTCAACAACAGTACAGAGGGCATGCTACTTCTGTGTTCAGTGCATTACTATAGATAAGGTAGCAGTGGTGTTCCTGTTAGCATGGCATGGTGATACTGACACCTGGGAGCTCTTCTGCTATGGCATCCTATGTTCTTTTGAGAGCTGCTGTTTAGCAGGATTCAACTCCCTGTTCCATAACAAGTTTGTCTTCATTGTTCCCAGGTGAATGACTTTGTATTTGTATGCATCAATTCTCTATCAAACTTGAGCTTCTTCCCTCCACTGCTGACTGAGCAAGATAAGAGCACAGGATAGGCCTAGTGCTCATTGATTAAAAAAATAAAATAAAAATAACTTAAAAAATATATTTCAGTGGCTCCTGAGCTCACTGGGAGCAAAGTCCACTTTAAAAAAAAGGTCCAATGGAAGCCAAAATGAACACTTTGAAGTGCTCCTTTGCATCAAGTTTGTCTTCTCAATATATGAGAGAGTCAAGCAAATATGCAGGAGTCATGTTTTAGGTTCCCATACAAGGAGACAGAGAGTGCAATATTCCTCTCATTTTCCCTTCTGATTAGGTTGTTCTGTTTAAGATGTGATATGGAGCCATCTCAGAGATGAGAAGTTCTGAATAGAGAGGACCATCAGAAATGGCAAGCTACCAACTAAGATATATCAAGTATCAAATAAAACATAGGCTTCCCCACCTCCTGTGTACTCAGTCCTCTGTTCCTGCCACAGTGAAATGGGATAGTGTTGAAACACTGAAATACACTGTCCCATAAGGCCCCAAATCTTATTCTGAAGAGACTTGAGCACTATGCCTCAGGCTGATGTGAGTCAGTATGCCAGTGAAAATGAAGCCAGAAAGTGAAGCCAAGAGTTGCCTGGTATACTTACAAGATCAGCCCCTGCTCCCATAAGGAATACAGTTCTGTGCTGCCTTATTCAGGAGTAAGAGAACTGCAAGGTTTCTTGTAGTGTTAGTGGTTAATGACATTTGAGGATGAAAAGGGACAATGAAAATGGGGTAATGACAAGAAATAGCATGAGCAGCAGATGTGACTTCTCAAACCAGCTGGGAGAATTGGAAGAGAGCTTGCAGGAAGACAGAAATGCTCATGTTAGATCAGGCTTTTCTTCAGACTACTGAAGATCTGTTTACATGCTCTGCTCATTGCCTCTGGCCAATTTTAATCTTGAGAGTACGCCTGCCTTGTTCTCTGCTTTGATCTCTTTTCTTCTGAGTCAAAACACAAAGATGTTATTAAGATAAATTAGTAAAGACAGCTCAGGAACTGGGTGGGAAATGCTGATCATCATCTCCCCTGGAGAGAACGTAATCCCCATGCTCAGTCAATTCAGAGTATGTAACAATCCTGAATGCTTTGAAACATGGCAAAACAACGGTGCTCTATGAATTGTGTTTGGCCTAGTTATGGAAGACCTTTGAATAGGAGTACTTAGAAATAAATTGGAGAGAGTGCTAGAAATGTGCAGTACTGAACAGGCTAGCAAGAAATTAATAACCTTTATGCTGTAATATGAAATAGCTTCTTTCTGTGCAGGCCTGGTTTCATTAATTGTCATAAGCAAGGGAGTGGAAATGCTCTGGAAAAAATTGCTATATAAAGTCTAGTAAAGAAAAACACATGAAAGTGTCTGAATCGTGTTTCCATTTGAGAGCAGCCCTCAGGAATGGTTTGGTTCTGAGCAAAATGAGTAAGAGGTGCACTTTGGGCTTCGTGTGCGTGCAGTGCCTCTGTGCTGAGATAACAGACCCATTTGGGAGACCCATAGGTTAAGCTGGTTAACTTGAGCTATTGGAGGTGACAATACCCTAAAAAAGAGAAGGTATGTTAAGGAGTCATACTGAAAAGAAAGAAAATGAATAGCATCAGGTATTTAGAAGATTTGTGTAATTTCACTAAGAAAGCTGTGACTTAGATTCAGCCTATAGCTATAATTCAAACCACTCATGTAACAACTACATTTCTCTGTAATTTCTACTTCTAGAATAATCACTTAACAGAAACAGTCAACTATGTCATCATTTCTCCTAAGTGGCTGGTAAGGAATCCTTTGCATATTGCCTATTTACAAAGCTCAGTGTAAATTTGAGATACAGAGTAATAAATTACAAAAGTCACAGCAACTGTTATTAATGAAAGTCCACAAGCATTTGGCAGTGTCTGCAGACCCTAAAGTTGTACATCAGAAACAGCATAAAGCACCAGGCTATCCTGCAGAAAACAGGATGGTGTAGTGTTCCAGTGCATGTAGCAGTGTTCATAACTTTGCATTGAGCCTACCTGAGAATCTAATCCTGTTAAACAAATATTTTTTCCCCCCTCTGTGCTAACTCCAAGACTCCAGTTTGACCAGCAGGCTTGAAGAGCTGTTGCATTTCAAGTATCACTGAGCAGAAAAATCTAAGCATCTTTTCATAGAGTCATAGAATGGTTTAAATTGGAAGAGACCAATAGTAGTTCCAGCACCCCTTGACAAGTTGCTGCCTAGAATAACTTGTACTGTAGGGAGCAGTAAGGAGTAATTGTGAATGTAGGCATCTCAATATTTTTCTTTAAGAGCAAAACAGAAATGACAGTATAATCAGGAACTGGGATCATTCCGGATAGGGGGAACCAAGAATTTGAGGAAATCCTCCTTGGAAGCCCATAATTTTGGATGTGTTTGTGACTTTGAACTTTCAGTTAAACAGAGCTTCAAGGTTCTATTCATTCTTGTCTAAAATTAAGAATAAGAGAGGATATATTTCTGAGGCAGAGTTGCTGTAAGAGTGTGGTAGGGAGCTGCATAGCAGGAGCTGATTTGAAGCTGGCAAGGTCAGGATTAAGGGATGAACAATAAAGGAGCTATGGCTGTGATTGTCTCCTTCCTTTTTTGTCCTAGGCTTTTCCCAGAAGGATGATGATGAAAATCACAGCATCCCAGTGCTCACTCCCATAACATGATTGGCTTGCAGTTGAAAATGGGGAGTAAGGAAGGTAGGGCAGCTTATTTCTTGCAACTCATCCCACCATACACACAGCACTTGCTTCAGGTGACTGTTCACTGGAATCTAGTGTTCAGGGCTGATGCAGCATCATAGTGCAAATTTAAAAGGCTTGAGCCAGAAATGACAAAACCAGCTTGGAGGTTACTTTTGGGGATGATAAAATAGTCACATGTGTTTAAATGGTGTATTTCATGTATAGCTGTTGAACTGCTGCATAACATCTGAAGTGACAATACTGCCCAAATTTGGCAAAAGGAAGATCACAACCAAATCATAAATTGCCAATGACTTCTGCAAGGTCAGGCAAAGAACTACAGAAGAACCAGGAAGAGACCCCAGTGAAACTGGCTTCTAGGTCTAGGGGCCTATTTATGGATCAGTATTGAGTCAGGTTCTGTTTTTCTGGGCAGAGAAAGAAACATTTCCCTGTATGCTCTTGTGAGGGCTAAAGTACATGCCAATCACTACCAAAAGAAACATTACAAGTTTTTCCCCTTTAAAGCAGGTTGACTTTCTTCAAGGTGGGAAGGAAACAGTAGAGTCACTGATTAGAGGGCTGATCAGATGATGATCAGAGGGCTGGAGCACCTCTCCTATGAGGACAGACTGAAGGAGTTGGGGCTGTTCAGTCTGGAGAAGACAAGGCTCCGAGGTGACCTCATTGTGGCTTTCCAGTATCTGAAGGGGCCTACAGGAAGGCTGGGGAGGGACTTCTCAGGATCTCAGGTAGTGATAGGACTAGGGGGAATGGAATGAAGCTGGAAATGGGGAGATTCAGGCTGGATGTGAGGAAGAAGTTCTTTACCATGAGAGTGGTGAAGCCCTGGAATGGGTTGTCCAGGGAGGTGGTTGAGGCCCAGTCCCTGGAGGTGTTTAAGACCAGGCTGGACGAGGCTCTGGCCAGCGTGATCTAGTGTAGGGTGTCCCTGCCCATGGCAGGGGTTGGAACTAGATGATCCTTGTGGTCCCTTCCAACCCTGACTGATTCTATGATTCTATGATTCTATGATTAGCAGAGCTAGATTGGGATAGATGCAGTTAGTAGTGATGAGAAGTTAATTATTTCTGAGAGAAAAATGAAGTGACTGCAAAGAAGAGCCTGGATGACCCTAGTTTCCCTCTCTGGTTGGTTGTGAGATGTTGTGACTATATGATCTTGTCAAGGATGAATTTGACTTATCAATTGTCATAATGTCAAGGATCAAGAGCTTGTCAATGATGAATTATGTTTGCATTCAAACACTGCGTAGCTCTGTAGCTCACTGTGTTCATGGTAACACATTGCTGACGTTTGTAACAGGGTTTGTAGGAGCTCTGTGAGGCCTCAGGACTTAAGGTTTTGTCTAGGCTTGTCTTGACCTGCCTGCAGCTTTAGCTTATTTAGCTGCAACAGCAATTTCATAATGACTAGATGACTATTACGCAATTTGTTCTGCTTTTGCTTAGCTTTGTACAGTAGTATGATATAATTTTTATATAGCTGAGAGTAACAAGTAGTTATTTTATGTAGAATGAATGCTGTAGGACCCTAATAATGTGACACAGCATAGAGGACTATAAACATGGCATCAGAGGAGAGTCCTCAAAAGGAAACCTAACGGATATGTTCCAGTGGAGTAGATAAGAGGTGTCAACAGAGGGCATGGGATGATACTTGAGACTCCAGAGCTATAAACAATGCACCAGTGGTCAATAACTAATAGTTAATAAGTGCAGACCTGGCAACTGAGTCAAACTTATTTTAGGAGAACAAAAAGAAAGCACCCAATGTGTGTAGAAACTCATACGTTGTGAGACCAGCCACCTTAAGATCCAGGTGGGCAGTGGAAAGGTGAGTATAACAGTGAAGAAGGGGGTAAGAACTAAGAGATGTAACAGTTTCACCTGTATCATTGCTGAGGCTCAAAAGCGTTCTCTTTTTAAGTGCTGGGTTTTTTCCTTTTTCCCCCCTTTTTTTCCACTATAATAATTAGAACAGGATTAATAATTCAGTGATTGCAAATCAAATTTTCAGTGATGGTAACAATACATTCTTTGCTTTGCTCACAAGTTGTGTGTCGTTTTGTCTATACCAGGGCTTTCACTGTAACATTTTGAACAAAGTCCATCCAAATATTTTCTTAAAAAGGTTGTCATCACACATTGAGAATACCCAGTGAAAAGCTATGAATGTGAAATAGCTCAGAAACTCTCTAAAGTCAATACTGCCTGTTTTCCTTAGACATTTATTTACGAGAAAATGAATTGCTTGCTTGTTCTGTGGGAGGTGAAGCAATGTAATAAAAGTCTGAAAAGGCCTCCCTATGATTTAGCTGTTTTGGTCAAACATACATCTCTTACTCAGGATGTTTGTTATCAGATACTTCAATAAGCTTTGTGAAAAACTATTTACACTATAGCTATTAGAGGAAGAGAAAGTTAACAGATCACTGGTTATTAAGTGAAAAGCTTGGCTGGTTGTTACTGATTCATGCATTGCATACAATAAATATTCAGATATTTCACGGGGCTTTATTCAAAATACAATGCATTGTATTTTATTTTCTTTTTTTGCATCATAACATGGATATGCTGCAAGAAATTTGCAATAAACCAAGATTTATTGTTGGTTTTAGAATATGATATGAATCAAATGCATTTGTAATGAAGTTTGGCACATATGCTGTATATTTATTTTCCCTCAGCAAGTATGAATATTAGCATACCTTATCTTGAAAGATCTTCTGGTGCATCAGTAAAATTTGCTGACAGTGAAGTTTTCATTTGGTTAATTTTAATGATTGTTTCAATATAGAGAGATCTCTATAATTGAGACTTTGGTTCTAATTCTGGCAGTGCAGCTGTTGGTTATCAAGTTATTTCCCAGTAAGATACAGCACAAAAATTGTACCACTGAGAAATATGCATTCTGGGCACCTGAACAGTCTGAGAAGTAGACTTCCAGACTGATTTCTGGTGTTTAACTTGCAAAGATCTCATGATGTGTATTCCTTTTTCCACATAAAAATTCATACAAGCATCTCTGGTTCTGAGCTGCCGCTTAAATGTCTTATCTGAATTATGATACCTGGCCTGCCATTTTGTACTGCAGTACTTTGACTTTAGCCCGGAGAAAGTAGGACAAGCAGTGATGGGAGGAGGTTTGGATCACATCTTTGCAAACTGCAGGATTGGACAAGTTAGCTTAAGAGCCCATAAAGATAAAAGAACCAAGGTGAGACACTGGCCAGCCATCCTCATGAGCTGTTGCTGGTGTGACATAGGAAACTTACTTAAGGACTGTGTGATGGTAGGTGGTACTACAATATCCTGTGTGAAACAAACCAGTGTCTCTTCTTCCCGCCTGTCCTGCCATACCTATCTGATTGCCTCTGGAAATTGAATTTATCAGTTCTTGCCCATTTCCTATGTGCTGTCAGCCTCGACCACAGAATCGAGCTGGAAACAGACATCTTTGGAGAAGTTCCAGTTTTAATTTCTCTCTCTCTCCCCTTCTCCCCCTCTGTGAAGGTTTCTGTACATTGCAAACATCTTGTCTGAAGAATATCTTTACAGCATCAATCACCTTGCTGAATGAAAATATGAGTCTTCTACTGCTAAGCAGAGATGCCAACTACATAGTAAAGTAATTATGCTTAGGATCCATGTGTGTACTCTTAAAAACAGAACTTCAGTATACTCAACACATCTCAGTAATAGCATTACATTATTTCTGAGTTTTGCTGTACTTCTCATTTACTGCCACAGCTTACAGATTATCAAATAATGGCAGAATATAAAAGTATTGAAGCTACCTAGAAGTTAAGGAAAAGTAGCTACTTTGCATTTTGTGATCTTCCCTGCTTTTCTTGATGGCATCCCCTTTACCACACCTCCCTTCCTCAGACAACGTCCATTACCCTATCGCCTCTCTTTCCTGCTAAGCTGCAGAACAGTTCTGTTGCAGCAGGAGCTGCAGCTCCTTAAAAGATTGCCAAAACTTCAGCCTCATGTCACAGAATTAAAGAAACTTCCTCATCCAGTGTAAGTGGTACTCACCCTACTTGCAGCTGTCCTGTGACTTGTGAATCATGCTTAGGACTTGATGGTACATCTCAGGGCTTCACACGGGACTCAAGGAAGTGGAGGCTATAAAAAAAACTCACTAGAGCCTTTAGCTTGCTCTGTGGGTTGTTGTTTTTTTTTTGGATAGATGGTGGCTGTTTAGTGAGCTGCCCAGAGCATGGGGGCTGCAGTGCTCAAGCATCTCAGTAGGGGTGTAACTAATGGGAAATGAGTCAAAACAATGGAGCTTCTTGTTGCTGTGCAAAAATTGGCGTTGTCTGAATCTCTTCTTCAACCATCTGACTTTGCTGTTTGGGTTCCTGTTCACCTTCCTTTTCCCCCTGCCTCTCTCTTTGCCATGGGCAATATAAACAACTTCGGTCCAGGCTCTTGTCAATGACAGTAAGAGGAAAGAGCTGTTCTTTCTATACAGACTAGATGCAGTAGGACCATAATGAAAAAGAAAAGACTGCCTCTTCCTTTTGTTGTGAGCGTCCTGTGACAGCCTGGGTTTGACCAAGCTGTTGCTTGTTGTGTGCATCTGTCCGTAAGTGCATCTAGATAATTTTTTGTAATGGTCTGCCTTGAAAATGGCAAAGTCTGGCAGCTTGTCATGGTCTCAAAGAGAAGCTTCATCCTCCTCCAGCATATCTGTGCTTTTTTGTCAAGGAATGTGTGCCCCTTTACTTGCCTGCCTTGTGAATTACCTGAAATACACAGTTGAAGGATAGTACCTGTCAGCACATTTCACCAGACAGTTCCAGAGGAAAAAAGAAAAAAAAACAGTTTAAATAATCATCTCTCTCCCCTGTGCATTAGGAAAGAGTGAGAAAATAAGAGATGAAAGACTACTGAAGCCTTAGGACATTTCATCTCTTTTCCTTGGGGCAAATGCAGGTCTCTTTCCTATAGTAAATACACTTCAGGCTGATCAGTTTTAAATTTATTTTGTGACAATACTTTTGAGGCTTCTCTGGAGAGGTTATTTTGTAATTTAATAGATGCCACTGTTGGGGATTCTTTTTTGTTCTAATTTACTAAGCACTCAGTGGTTTTCATCTTTAAAGCACATCACAGACATTAAATAATCTGCCGACAGTTACTGAGAGATAGCTAAGCCACCACCTCTCTCACCCTGAGCCTTTCTGTTAATAACTCTGCAGGAACTCCATTCAACTTCCCTCAGACATGTTTTTCAGCAGTTAAATCAGAATTTGTAGTATGGTAAAATGGCAGGTCAGGCACAGACTTTTTTTGTTGTTCTTCTGTTCTCGTTTTAAATCCTGTGCAACTTGCTCATCATTTCAGGTGTTTCCTAATATTCATCTCTAATAGTGTTTTTTCTTTTGCCAGCTGCATCTCATTGTTCTTAGCTCTATCCCAAAGAACATATTTTCCCTCACCTTCTGAGGTGTGTAAGGTGTGCATGGATTTTTATCTTATGTGGCCAGGGATCAGCATCCCCTCCTCGTTCTGTTATGCCCACCCTCCTTCTGAACTAGGCTGTCTTCTGTGCTGACTTCACTTGTCTGGCACCTCCAAGGATCAGCTTGTAGTCACATCTGTGTTTCCTCTCTCCTCCCAGCAGCAAAAGCTGCTTCATTGCCCAAGGCACTCCACTCCATGTAGAATGACAGTTCCACTGCAGCTCAGAACAACCTCTAGGTCTAAATAGCTGATAAATTTATCAGAAAGACACAGGTCTCAGGAGGTGACACTGGTACCCATTAATGCCCTTATGGGAAGGAAATATTTGCAGGAAAAAAAATCTGTTATTGATCGATGACAAATTAAATATCCTTTGTTAGCCTGTTGTCCAAAACACCCTGGGGCACTGCTAAATTGGCCCTTGGCTAACTTGCATCCTTGTATTGTCACCCTGGCTGCTGGGCTGTAGATTGAGGAGACTGAGGTGGGCAGTGATCTGCCCTGCTCTCTGCCCTCTGGGAGTCCCTCTGCTTTCTTCATGAGCCCGGATCCAGTGCCAGCACTGGATTGAAAACATATTGGCCAGAACTAAATGTTTTAGGTTAGAAAGCCTGGGAGGCTGCTTGTGAGGGTCACGCGGTGGCCGTGTCACACCCCTTTGGCAGCTTAAACAGAGTCCCAGACAAAACCATCTATTACACTTGGCCGCTTGTCTTTGAGAGCACATATATTTGGACTCGATTTTGACACAGAAATATTGTAAACCAGCTCTTGACCGGGGCAGCAGTTCTCTTCAAGTGGCAATCAGAGTGCTGCATGCTTTCAGGCAGGAATTGCTGGTGCCTTTCCTGTGTGAATTGTCCTACATTTCTTCTACCTTGCAATGTGTACCAGGCTAAAAATAGCACTGGCCTTTTAGCCATCGCATTGCACATAGAGCTCTTACCTGATAGTAGGCAAACAACCGGTGCATGTAACTCAGGACATCAAAGTAGTGATCAAAACAGCATTTGTCTGCTTTGCTTTCCTGGTAGTTCCTCTCATAGATGGGGCTCTCGTTTTAGATGTAGCAAGTGCCTATGTATTCAGCTTTCACCACTCCAGATGACAAGCTCACCTATTTTGCATTTTAGAATCTGGTATTTCAGGGCAGTATTTAAAACTGTTACCTTTATAATAGTTAACTCCAGGACAGAATTCCACACTACCTCAAACCCAACAAATAGCTTTATGGAGCATTTGCTACAGAACCGTGGCTTTTTAATGTTCTAGTCTGCCTTCTGTTTTCATTTGAGTTGTCCTGCACAGTGCAGAACCATATGTTGCTCTGACACACCTGGCAGAGCAGATCAGAATTTAGTTACATTTTTGGTCAGCTGGAAAATACAGTTTTACTCACTGTCATAAACATATTCAATTCAAAGTCTGAAATAAACCCCCTCTATATATTGGATTAATAGCTAATCTTTGCTGAATGCCACAGAACAAAATACTGCCTCATGAGCTTATTGACTGTAAAACTGGCATTTGAATTTTGGGATGATGATCTTGGATGAAAGCCTGTATTCTGCAGTTTCACTGATAGCAGATACTTTCCATTGGCACCTTCTCTAGAAGGTTTGCCTTCAATTTCAGTTTTGTCAGCAAAACTAATGCCAGCTCTCCTGAGCATCATGAGCCCTGAGCCAATATGTTCCACTGAGTAGAGCTGCCCTGAGAAGAGCTGTGTTGCTTTTCCTGTCATTTAATTTTCTTTCCTTTGTTTAGTATGCTTGTGAGAGAATAAAAGGGTTGGAATCACCACTACTTGCCTCAAGTTTAGCAGTATTTACAACCACTGTTGTAACTAAATTATCTGGCCAGCCAGCCAGAAAGGCTGGAAAAGGCTTAGAAAAGACTCCCTGACACACCAGCTGGGACTGTTGAACTTCACTGAAGGAAGAATCACAGAAGCTTGATTGGGTTATGTCTTTTTTTTTTTTTTGTGTGGTTTATCCTTTTATAAAATAAACATTCCACACCAGTCATTCTCTTTTTAAATAAAAAAGTGTCCACACTTCCAGTCCTTCTCCCCTCCACCTCACTATGTGGTCTAGCCTCTGATCATAAAACCAGAAATTAACTAACTTACATATGAGCAGTGTCAGTCAGTGTTCAAACACAAAAGCTTGATGGTCATGAAGACAGATGTTTAGAGGGCTCAATTCAAATGGGATCAACGTGGATACTTAGTGTTAATGGGATGATAGCTAGTGAAGGGTAAGAAGTAAAGTTTACATTTGCACTGCATGAAACTGGAACGTGCTCATGAATCTTCAGTGCTCTTGTCCTCCACGACTGTGGATTGCTGGGTAATAAATCTCAGATGTAATGAAAACCCCCAAAACAATACCTAAAACCCCACCTCCTCCAGGGTACTTCCAACTACATTTCTCAGTCAATATTCTGCAGGATGAAACATGTTTCTAGAGGAAAAAGGAGTGCTCTGCCAGTGACTCTTGCCCTACCAGCTGATTGTGCCTACTCTCCATCCACAGAATTACCTACAGGGGGACTGGAGAAAGAGGAAGGGACCAAACCCCCTAACACTCCTAGTACAGATGCCCCCAGATTTCATGTACTATGTGAGCATGGCAGTAGAACAGCTGAGATGAAAGGTATTGCCAATGTGTTACATGAGGCATGCAACTTCAAGCACTCTGTTAATAATGTTTCTATTACATTTAATATGGCAGCCTAAATTTAAGACCTAGATTTGCTCAGAATGTCAGTATAAATAATTTACAATATTTAAGAGAGAAGTATTGCTTTTTTTTTTAACTGCACAGCAGTTTTATATTTGTTGCCATGTTAATCTCTCATAAACATGTTTTCATTAGCATTCTTTCTTTTACTGAGTGCTGAGATTACTGCAAAATCAAGGTCATAACAAAGGTTTTATACCATGCAAAATTGCAAAACAACCCTGCTTTACTTTTATGTGCTAAATACAGCCAAAACCTTACTGCACAGATGTCAATGAAAATTGCTGTTAAGACTGCTGGAAAAATACCCTCATAGCCTGCCTAAGTGGACCTCAATGTTGCAGCCAGGAATGTCTGGGGACTTCACTATGGCTTGCACCCAAGCAATTGGAGAGGTATTTGAGAGAAGAGTGACTTCGCCCTGCAGACCCCGAAGCTGCCATGCTCCCAGTGAATGTTGTCAGGATGGAGCATTTGCACCTCCAGAAATTCAGTGTCCTGTACAATGTTGTGGCAGGTTTAGGCTGTGCCTAGGAAAATTTTCCGTGGATTGAGTAGAAAAGTGGTAGAATGTAAATAAATTGCTATTGAATGCAAAATGGATAATAATGATGAAGTCTAAATAATCCATTGGTCTGAAAAAGAACATAAAGTTATTTGTGTAAACTAACTCTCTCTCTTTTTGGTTTCTTCCCTCTGGCAGATACTAGCTGTCTTTTGCTTAGCTGCTGCTGACCTTGACTGCATTCTGTGTTGTGGCTAAGTACTAGCAAGCTGCTTTCTGCTCTTCTCTCTCTCTCTTTTATCTTGTATAGGGTGGGAGAAGGGAGCAGGGAGGGGGTAGCTGTTGGTAACGCCCTGGGTTTGTCCAGGGGGTTCTTGTGCTGTTTATAAATTTTAAATATATGTAAATATTGTATATTTTGTACATATTCATTCTGATTCATATTTTACATTGTAGTTTTGCTTGTAAATGTAGCTTCATTTGCTTCCTTCTGAGCCAGTCTGGCAAATTTTATGTCGGGGTAATTTCAACCCACCACAAATGTTAACAGCTGTGTTTTCATTCATTTCAAACCTTCTGTATTCCCCAACCTTAATAGCTGACAAATAACTTTGTGAATTCCCTGTGATTTTTGTACTCAGGATTGAGGCTGCTGTTATTCAGGGAGAAAATATGTTTCTTTCCCTCTTTATTGGATGGCCATGTATATATAGACAGGTGCAGAATGGCACATAGCTCTTCTAGATGGAGAAATTACAGAGGCT
This sequence comes from Picus viridis, assembly GCA_033816785.1. Taxonomy (NCBI): domain Eukaryota; kingdom Metazoa; phylum Chordata; class Aves; order Piciformes; family Picidae; genus Picus; species Picus viridis. Next base: position 19,581,909 of record CM066566.1, read on the forward strand.
TAAATAAACTACTATTAAAATGAGTTTCATTAGAGTAGCATAACCTTTCTGGATGCATACAGACAAGGTAGCACCTGGCTCATGCTGATCTCTTGGAGAGCAGTGTCTAAAGGGAGGAGGTAGTTTCCTGTTTTGCAGCAGCAGTGCATTGATTTTTGTAAAGAGCATTGAAAACCTTTAATAGAACATGTAATACAAATATGTTATTTTCATACCTTTTGGTGTGAGATTTAAAACCATAAAAAAATGTTGTATGACCAAAATTATAGAAATTATATAGCTTTTATGTACTTGGGGGGGGGGAAGGATGGGTTTATTGGTTTTGATATCTATATAAACTGTAGAAAATGTGCCTAGATTAGTACAATTTGCACAAGAAACAGTGGTAGTGTCATGTTAGCTTGTTCTTAGAACTTGAGCAGATTGAGGCATTCCTGAAATTAACATTCAGTGTTTAAAATAAATTTAGTTTAGGTGCTACAAGTGCTCTGTGATGAATGCATGTTCTCTGATGAAACATGGGCAGGTTGAGAGGAAGCAAATACAGTGATTTTCTTTTTGTGTGTGCAGTGCTTCCCTTCTGTCTCTGGGTGTGTGAGCCCAAGGGAATCTGTCTTTAGTGCTTTTACATATGAGCTCTTCAACTTTGCTAGGGCAGGAAGAGAGAAACAGACAAGTAGTTGTTGCTGAAGGTAAAATATCATGGCTTTATCCAAGTACAAGTGCTTTTCCTTTTCACTGTAAACCTTCTGTACTAGCTGCTGGCTTTGGCAGTTAGGTCAATTGCTGACCTTGGATAGACACATGGTAATGGGGAAGTTAAGTGGCCTGTCCACAGTGTCTCGTTCCCAGAAAGTTCTTACTTTTCTGCCTCAAGACTGTGTTTCTTTTACAAAGGCAGATGCATTCCTGCCTTCCTGCTTAGGCTAGAGATATGCCTTCTTCAGCTTTTATAGTCTAGAAAAAGGCATTTTCAGTCTTTGCACAGACTGCTGTATTCTGACAATGCTTTCTAATAGGTTTGTGGCAGGTCTTGAGGAAAATCAAAGTTATTATCACTTGGCTGAATGGCACTGTACTGAAATCCTCAGTACCACTGGAAAATCTTCAGAGTCCCTTGTATTTAGAGAAGATGGAAATCCATTGTCCTGAGATCATAATTAGTAAGAGCTGGAACAGTAGTTCTTATGATGAAAACTCTGCTGAGTAAATGTATCCGCCAGCTACCTTCTAGTGCCACAAGTTGTCCAGTTCTAGACACTTATTTGCATAAATATTAACTCCTTCAAAATTAACTATTTTGATCTTTGTGATTTAATAAGATTAATATTTGTAGTATTGATTGTTGTATAATGCAATCCTGCAATTACACATTGACCAGAAATGCAATATTCTAATGATGTTAAATTTTGCATTCTTAATTATGTGACTCTACTACATGCTAGTACAGCAGTGCTGAAATTTTATTTAAAGACTCACAGAACTGCAGAATGGTAGGAGTTGGAGGGCACCTGTGAAGGTATTTAGTTGAAGAGCCCTGCTAAAGCTCCTAGTGCAGGCCGTGCAGGAATGCATCCAGGTGGTTTTGAAAGTCTCCAGAGAAGGAAACTTCACAACCTCTCTGGGCAGCCTGTTCCAGTGCCCAGTCACCATAAAAGTAGAGAAGTTTCTCCTTAAGTTCAAGTGAAGCCTCCTGTGTTCTCGTTTGTTCCCACTGCTCCTTGTCCTAGCACTGGACACCACTGAAAAGAGCCCAGCCCCATCCTCATGACTCCACCCTTTAGATATTTATATCCATTGATAAGATCTGCTCTCAGTCTTCTCTTTTCTAGATTAGACAGCCCCAGCTCTCTCAGCCTCTCATAAGATAGGTACTTCAGTCCCCTAATCATCTTTATGGCCCTCTGTTGGACTCTCTCCAGTAGTTCTCCATCCCTCTTGAACTGGGGAGCCTAGAACTGGACAATTATCCAAGTGTGGCATCATGAGGGCAGAGTGGAGGGGGAGGAGAATGTCCCTTGGCCTGCTGGCCACACTCTTCTTCATGCCTCCCCAGAATACCATTGGCCTTCTTGGCCACGAGGGCACGTTGCTGGCTCATAGTGAATTGTCCACTAGGACTCCCAGATCCTTCTCTGCAGAGCTGCTTTCCAGCAGGTCAGCCCTTAACCTTTACTGGTGCATGGGGTTATTCCTTCTCAGGTGCAGGACCATATGCTTGCCCTTGTTGAACTTCATGAAGTTCACTTCTGTCCAGCTCTCCAGCCTGCTCATGTCTCACTGAATGGTAGCACAGCCTTCTGGTGTGTCAACCATCCTCCCAGTTTTGTATCACCAGCAAACTTGCTCTATTCCGTCAGGTTGTTGATGATGATGTTGAACAAGACTGGACCCAGTACTGACCCCTGGGGAACACCACTGGCTACAGGCCTCCAACTAGGCCCTGCACCATTGATTACAACCCTCTGTGGTCTGTCATTTAGACAGTTCTCAATCCACCTCACTATCCTCTCATCTAACCCCTGCTTCCTCAATTTACCAATACAGATGTTGTGGGTGACAGTGTCAAAACCTACAGCTTTCCAAAACAAACAGCTTTCTATGTATTTCTGAAACATGATCAGCAGTTTTTAGTCTTTCTATGAGATCTTGTTTTCAAAAATGTGTGAGATACTTAATCAGGGGATTTTATACAGACCAAGACCCTTAGGAAGTAAATCTCTGGACAGCCTCACAGAGGATGAGGTCAAGTTGGGCAATGCTCATTTCTTTTGTTAACAAGGAGATGTGCCAAGAAGGCAGCAATTTATTCTTTTGCCCCAAATACTGTGTTTAAGTTTTGCACTCAGTTGTGTAATTAAATTTCCCTCTGTGAGGCAGCACTAACTTAACATCTCTTCCAGAAAGAGTGGCCAGAGTAGTCAGTGAATGCATTAAATGGCTTAATTACCATCAGTCCTTTGAAAGTAGTTTTTACGTTTCAGTGAAATTGTTTGCTTTATGGGTTGGTTTTTAGAAGTTGTCTCTCTCAGTAGAGATTATAGTAAACAAATCATCATAGACAGGCTTGAACCATGGAATCTGAAACAAAAATGCAGCCTTGAAATTCTGGGCTGTTTACTTTCAGGGCTCCATATAATCCAGTTGTAGTGAGGGAGGACAGACACCTGTTTGGATTTCTATCCATATTTCCTTAAATATGAGAACACATTCTAGACCTGGGATTTTGATTTAGGCCCATTTGCAGTTGCAATAATATACAGCTGTGGAAGAATAGATACAGAAAGGCAAAGGTTACTTGGAGGAGTAATTATTCATAGCTACAGTGCAGGAGTAGACTGTGTTGGTAAGGTTGCTTAGTAGCTGTATTCACACAGTCCAAGCTCTGTGTTTTCACTGAGGATCTAATGTGCTTTCTGTTAAAGTAAAGCTATTCATGGTGTAGGAGTATATATGTAAAGAGAGAAGAGATAACTGGGGTTTTTCTCATAAATAAAGCACAATCGCTATGCACTTACCCAATATATTTATATTCCCTATATCCAATCTAAAGCAGGGCTGATCATATGAGGCTTTTTACAAGAGGCTACAGCTTAAAGCCTTTGCACTCACTGGCTGTCTTTCAATCTGATAGCCTTGGTGGAAGGACTGATGGCAGGATCCAGGCTGCCACAGGCACTAACGTTCCTAGCTGTGAGGTACCTGACCATCTCCACCAGAATGAAGCTTTTCCTGCTCTTCATTAACCTATGCTCCTCAGGACTCCTGCTTGCCAGGTGATGAGAAACAGCCTACAGAGATCCTAAGCAGAGGTGTCTGTAATGGTTTCTATCCCCAGCAGACCATCTTATCCCTTCCATTTCTCTAGCAACTGCTTAACCACTGCAGTTCATAGGTACTGAGATAATTTGCGCTGGTTTAAACTGCCAAGCTGTAAAATGAAATTATATATAAGAGGAACTGACTCAGAAACTGTGAAGGTGTCCAGGAAGCTGTGGGTAGGAATCTTTGCTGTTCATCCTGCAGCAGCTGAACCATACACCAGGATGGGAACATCCAAGAAAGAAACAGTGCATATAACTGGAGCACTGATGCATTTGTCATTTCAGTCTCCACATTTGAAAATAGAGCTAGCAATACCAGCAGGAATTTTAGGGTTGGAAACTCCTTTGTTAAAAATCAGATTTCACTACAGAACCTCAAGCATAAGCAGCATATATACTAAGAGTAGGAAAAATTTAGTGGTAAAATTACTATGAAAAATAAGGCTAAGCTGGGTCTTCATTTTTTCATGTTCATTTGCACCCCTTGTTTGCGCCATGTGCTGGTGTGCATGGAAATTTAATAGTCATGGAGGAGTGACAGAACAGGAGTAGGGAGGGATGAGCAGGTGATACTCATACTCTTTTTATTGGCATTTTTCTATATTACAATTCTAGCAATAATGATGATGTCTCTCTTCTGTTGCCTGGCATAATGCATTCTGTGGTGCACAGAGCAGACAGTGGTTCTTCAAGGGAACTGGGCACACCTCATCCACAGCCTTGATTACTGATTTGATTATTGTATATCCTCTTGTGTGGCATCATATCTCACTGTTTCTGTGCTGGCTGCACATCACCTGGGCTTTTCTTCTTTATTTTCCCCACATGCCACTCACCAAAGAATAGGTCATACACAGTGCAAAGTGACATGAAAAATGGTGCCACCTCCTCCTCCTTCAAAGAAAAGCTGAGCAAGAAAACCAAATCATGTAGGATGTAATTGCTCCCTTATGCACTTTGAGCTGCCTCTTGTTTTCCACTGTTGCTTGTAACTTGTGCATGCTCTGCAATAGAGAGGCTGGAGATGAGAGGGTGGACAGTGGATGATGTCTCTTTGTCTGTGTCATTGAATTCAGCTGATGAGAGACATAGGAGGGAGAGAGTTGTCTGTACCTGGAGTGCATGGAGAGAAAGATGATCTGATTGTGGATCTACTCAGTAAAATTCTACTCTGCTCTCCACATGGTATGAATCCCATCCAGGCTTCATGCCTTAACATCCCCTCTGCATCAAACAATAATCTCCTAGACTACCCTGAAATGAATCTTGGTCTTAATCTACATCAACACCTACAGCAGCAAGGTTAGTTCGAATGGGGGTATTTATACATTAAGTTTCTCAGTTTCCCAATGCTCTTCCTACCACATGTCTGCCCTGCTAGGGCTTAAGACCCGTAATAAACATCTGAGGGAAATTTTTAGGGAGTCTTTATTACTGTCTGTATTGTGTATCACCACTGAGACATGTTCAGAGGTACTGGAAGTAGAATGCATCTCTTTGCAGCTCATAGGGTGTATTAATGAAGAGGGGTCAAATCATGCAATTGTTGGGTTTGCATTGGTTTGTTGTAAAATAAAAGTCTACTAGCAGTCTGTTATTGGAGGTAAAAGGCATTATGAACCTACTGTAATAAATACTTCAATTTTGAAGTAATCTTGCTATAGTAGGTGCTACAGGCAGAGACCTTTCCTGGTTCCCTTCCAGATGTAAAAATTAAGGCAGAATATGTATGTGCAGAGAAGAGTTTTGGAAGCTGCCGAAAACAGCTGAAAACTGTGCATTTTTAACAATCTTCTCCCTAGTCTCATTCCTTGGGAAGCAAAGTGCTGAATTGCTGCAATGTGTTTTTTGTTTCAGCTAAGGGAGGATGTGGGATGTGGCTGAGTGGTCATAACACAAGCCTAGTAAGGTGTCTTCTTTTGCTTGTGTTGCCACTGGTTCTTGTCCAGTTACTTCACCTTTCTGTGCCTCATCCTTCAGTATACTAAGACTTTATCAGATATTTAGAGCAATAAAACATGAACCCCTGTGCACGTGCACCACATGTACATACTGGTACTTGTATGCAGGTAACAGTGCAGTGAGTTTCAAGAGAAGATCTATTTTTCTTACTTACTTTCCAAGTGGCAAAGTGATTTCAGACATCGCTTGGCCACCAATGATTTGCTCTCAAGATGCATGCCTTAATTCCCTGGTTTTGGTTTCACATTCAATGCCAGTATTGTTTTATTCACTCAGCATGTACACAAGTGCCTGTAAACAACTTTAGCATTGTTTCCATGTCTGGAGATTTTGCTACTACTCTGCTATGGTAAAAGTTTCCACTTCCATCAGTGGTAATGGTCATGTTACACTCTGAGGTCATTTTGACATGTTTCAATTTTTCCTCGCTAAAGGGAAATATTTACCTGGTTATTATCAGCTGTAAAGGTGAACACACAGAAATAAATGACTTATTAGCAATGCAGTTCTTTTTCTTTTCCCAAAGCCTGAGGAAAACTACTTGTAATGGAAATTAGTAATGGCTATTACTGAATAGGGGAACAAAATGTTTCCTTTTTATTATCTGTCCTATTAATAGTTACCAAGAAATGTCAGGTGAAAAAGCAGAAAAAGTAGATAACATCAATTCATATTTTAATCTTTTTTAATCCTTCATAAAATGATGAACCAGAAGAGACCCTAATTATGCAGTTACATGACTTAAATAGTCTTGCTATTCTAGATAATTACATTTGCAACATGCCTTGAAAGTGTTAGTGGAGTTATGGAGCTGATTCTAAACTAAATCTCTCATTTAATGCTACCATACAGAGGCAGTGATACATCTCTGTTTGAAAATGTGAAATTAATTTCTCAAGTAGCGGTAACACCCCTTTTTGAGTTTAAGGTTCTGTGTGCTTCAGAGTTTTTTTGGTATCTATTCTCACATTTTATTCGATTGAAGAAGTAGAATATGCCACCCAAAATGAAGCAAGTTTACCCAGCTGTTTTACTGGGAGAACTTAGTGTTTTCAACAAAATTACATTTTGTAGGCAGGACATAGAATCATAGAATGGTCTGGGTTGGAAGAGACCTCCGAAGGTCATCTAGTCCACCCCCTTCTGCAGCAAGCAGGGGCATCCTCAACTAGATCAGGCTGCCCAGAGCCCTGCTGAGCATCACTTTGAATATCTCCAGGGATGGGGCCCCAACCACCTCCCTGGGGCCCATCCCTGGGCAACCTGTTCTAGTGTTCCACTACACTCATGGTGAAGAATCTGTTCCTAACATCCAATATAAATCTGCTCTTCTCTAGTCTGAAGCCATTGCCCCTCATCCTATCACTACAGGCCTTTGTAAACAGTTTCTCTCCATCCTTCTTTTAGGCCCCCTTCAGGTACTGGAAGGCTGCTGTTAGGTCTCCCTGGAGCCTCCTCTTCTCCAGGCTGAACAACCCCAGCTCCCTCAGCCTGTCTTAAGAGCAGAGGTGCTCCAACCCCCTGATCATTTTCATGGCCCTCCCCTGGACCCACTCCATAATATCCATGTCATTCTATGTCTCTGATCTCTGGCTTGCACTCACAATGTAGTCATTTCCATCCCAGTAATCAGGCATACCAAGAAATATTAATTTATCATATTTTATTTTGAGCATGGCAGAACAGTGATTTTTTGCTTCAGTACTGTCTCATGGTGGACTTCCTCTGCCTTTTGTGTATTGTAGAGAGGATGGAAATGCTAATGCCTGAAAATTTAAGCAAATGTTTTCCTTCCAATTTTAGCTCTCTCTCCCCCAAACCCTGAATATTTATCTTTTTTTTTTTTTTTCTTTCTACATCAAAATTACAGCAGTTGTTTAGCAATTATTGGATTGTATTTCCTATTTTCCTTAGAAATATTCTCCCATTTCACCTAAAATACTGCCTTGGAATCCTAATTATAATGTGGAACTTAGAAATATAGTTATAATAAATGTTGAAGTGCATAAGAAGCTATAGGGTTTCAGCAGAAATACAGTGGGATACAATGAGAGGCTTATCTCCTCAGCTGCTTCTGACTTTGTATTTTATGTTTATATTAGGAGTCAAAGTCAAATTATCTTCTCATGCATAGGAATGTTTTAAGGAAGAAAACCACTATTTTCAAAAAACATCCTTTCAAAAGTGTCCCTTGTTGATTTTACTTACAGGGGAATGAAAAAAATACATCCTTCTGCAAATGCTTATTTATTTGATTTTCTGTGGTGGCAACACCTCAAACTTCTGGTGGATTCTGAGCCAGGCTTTAGTCCTCCCTCTTCTGGCATGTCCAAAAGATGGGTGAAACTGCTGGATCAGTATGAAACTCTGCACCATCTGTTTTATTACAGTGAAAGTGCTAGGGAAAGGCCATAATCTGTATATATGCCACATAACTCAGTGAGAGGAATGGATGCAATATTATCTTGTGTATTTTTCTTCCATGTGGTACTTTTCCTCACTGTGCCAAGTGACTGCAGGTAACAGAAAGTGACAGCATTGCAGGGAAAATCAGTGAGATATAAAGGCTGTCACATTCCTGCTATTGTGAGGATGGTACTTAGTCACCATATTTGCTATTGCCAGTAAAGTACTTTTTCTTCTGTCCCTACTCACCTATTGAATCCATTCAGCAAACCAATTTGAGTAGCTGCACATCGGTATTCAAGACACATCATGACATGAGGAATCTGGAAGGGGAGCGTGGTTTGTTCCATTTTAAATGAGGTTGAAATTACTGAGTATCTAGTTCTCACAGAGCCCCTTTTGTCAAAGAATGTCAAGGGGTTTCACAACATTAACCACATTTAGCAGGTGATAAATGTCTGGTGAAAGAAAAACTAACCATTAGCCATCGACAGTGACAAGAATAGGTCCCAGTCTCACTTTTTCCACCAGGCAGTGTTGCCTCTTAAAAGGTCCGGCGCACCATATCTCGTTGAGTCTGCTAGGTGAGTGGGGCAGCCCAGGCCTCCCAAAACTGCCCCATAGGCTTTCTGCATACTCAAGCTGCCATCTCTGCATGTCACATTATTAGTGGGATTGTATTCAGGACTGTGAGACTTGAGGCAGCATTTCTTTGCCAAGAGAGCATGATGAATTTGCAGTAGGGGACCTGTGGCAGTTAATGCCTGGCAAGTGCTGTGCGAGGCTGGGGGCCGAGTGACTCAGGGAAGCTATTAATAGTCTCCGTGGAGAAGCTTATATTGCCTCAATAACATGGATCATTAATTTTGCTTTTTAATCATTAAGAAAATTCTTTTGTTTGATGGAATGTTTGGGGCAAAGTCAGATGTAAAAAATTTTTCTGCTTTCCTTATTCCTATTGCATTAGCTATTAACTAAGTCACTGAGCTCTTAACTAACCTCTTTTCAATAATTTAAAGCTGATGGGATGATTATATTTGTATGCATACAAATCAGTATGCTGCTAAATCATTATTTAGAGTTGTATTGCGTTCTGAGCAATCCATGCTTGTGTAGGAGAAATCTGGAGCAATAAAATGCTTAATACATACAAATTAAAGGAAGTGTTATGGAGATTTACCCAAGGCATTTATCCTGTCTGAATACCAGTTCCTAATAAAATTATGAGGAAATAAGTGGAACTTATTTCTGCTGATGATGTTCATTATTGTCTCCCTTTAAAAATGTTTGCTACAATATTAAGGTGTCTTCTCCTCAAGTTCTCTTACTCTCTCTAAGGCAGTAGACAGTTCTGTAGTTCTCTGCTCAGTGCCATTTCCCCTTCATTCTCTCTCCTGAGAATCAAGCAATAATACAAGCAGCTTCTATGGTAGTCTGTGATTCAAAAGGGACATAAGCAGGGCACTGTGCACAAAAAATTCGAAGTGGCCCATGGATAGGTTAAAAACAGTCGGTGCATCTCTGGCTGTGCTCCTGCACTACCCCATGTTATGAAGAACATATGTAAATAGGCCTTGATGGTCAGCCTAACACTTTATTTTGCCTTTGATGGAGGTGGTTCTTCAAGAGTCATCAACAATAGCAGGATTTAAAACTCTTCCCAGGAATCTGTGTGCAGCAGCCTTGCTGCTTTGCCCACAGGGGCAGGGCTGGAGCCCAGGAAGCTGAACCAGAGCAGCCAAGACTTGTGACACAATCTCTGCAAGCCTGCAGCTGCCAGCAGCACTTTGTAGTAAAAAAATAACTGTGCTTACTTTTGTGTCTGTTGCAAATGATAATTACTGCATCCAAAGATGCAAAATTGGCAGCTGCCTATTCCTAGGGTCAAGTGTCACCCTGGGCAGGTATGAGTGAATGCCTTCCTGGAGACCCTCTCTACTTCCCAAAATGGTGCAGGTGCTTCTTTCATGCCCTTGTTCCCTGTTAAACTGACAACACCTGCTCTGCAACTGCCTGCTTCTTACCTGGATCCCAGCCTGTTCCACCTACCAAGGTTTCATTGTACCAGATGTAAAAAATGTCTTCTGTGTGTAACTGAGCCCTGCATGGCTTTCTCAAAACAAGAACCTCCTGCATACGTAACTGAGGTTATTAATGCAGAAAATCGATGCAAGTTTGTTATGTCCAGAGCCTTTTAATGTCATGCTCACTGAAGCATGATCATCGTGGATTTTTTCAGAAAAATCTTTTGAGAGGCTTTTTATATCAACAAATCCTAGAAAACCTTTTATTAGCAATATTAATCTTATGAAGTCCTTTTTAATATCAGCATTACTCCTGAAGGTTTTTTTCCCCCCATTGAAAATCCTTATCCGTGCAATTTCTAGATTTGTTAGGAGCCATAGAAAAGTAATAACAAAAGTACGTGCAAGCAGTGCATTGCAAAAAATTGTTGCTGTCTTAATAACCTGCAACCCTAAAAACCACCAGTAATGTTATGGTGAACCTTAAGTGCAGCCATAGATAATGCAAAATTTCATAATATAGATGGAAAATGTCTGAACAGGGATACAAGTGCTACAGGACAGGGGTGAATTTTCTTTGGCCTCAAGCAAAAGGCTTATGCTCTCCCACTGTGCAAAACTGCAAGAGTCGCGGTGATGAGTAAGACCATTCTTATGGTTCATGATTCCTCACACCTTTTAAAGTGGGCTTTATCTTGATGTTTTTATGATGTTCACTATACAATATCTTGGGCTTCATTCAAAGAAACATGGCCTGCAGGTCAAGGGAGGTGATTCTGCCCCTCTGCTCTGAATCTGCCTCTTTACTCTGCTCTGGTGAGACCCCACCTGGAATACTGTGTCTGTGGGAACTGGTCCAGCAGTGGGCCACAGTGATCAGAGGGATGGAACACCTCTTCTATGAAGAAAGGCTGAGAGAGTTGAGATTGTTTAGCCTGGAGAAGAGAAGACTCTGGGGACACTTTATTGCAGCCTTCAGTATTTGAAAGAGACTTAGAAAAAAAAGATGAGGACAAATCTGTTAGCAGGGCCTGTTGGAATAGGACAAGGTAATGATTTTAAATTAAAAGAGACTAGATACAGATGAGATACAAGGAAGGTTTTTGTGGGTTTTGTTGTTGTTGTTGTTGTTGTTTTGGGTTTTGTGTGTGTGTGATGAGGGTGGTGAAACAATTGAACAGGTTACCATAAGAAGTAGTAAATCCCTCCTCTCTGGAAACATTCTAAGTCAGGTTGGATGGGGCTCTGAAAAATCTGATCTAATTAAAGGTGTCTCTGCTCTTGCTGCAGCGTAGCTAGAATAGACAATCTCTAAAGGTCCCTGCCAGCCCAAACTGTTCTATGATTCTACTCTCCTGTGAAAAGATTCCAGAAGTGGATAAATCATTACTGCAGTAGAGGTAATAGTAATTAAATCCTTGAAAACCTTTTTAGGACTCTTTTTCCAGAAAACACATCAAGATCATCTTGACCCCTCATGGAATCCATTTTTGTCTGCTGCATGCCCGTTTCTTGGTACAGTGAGATCTAGGTTAGGACTCTTAAGCATGTCACTGAAAATTAATAGCAAAGAAATACCTTACAAATCCAAGTACTCCAGAAAATGATGACTCCCTGTTCAAAGACTGTCCACATACAATTGTCTCCTGGAACATGTGTTCACATGCACACAAAGTGGGCTATGTGAACAAGGGCAAAATTTACCTTAGAGTCAATGATGTCCTAAATTAGGAGCTTAATGTTTGCTCTGTGAACTGTCCCATGATGGAGCATCTGACCTCGCTGGCATGTAGCTGTGACCCTGAGAGACCAGCCACCCCAAGGAAATACTACTCTACTCATTAAGAGGGATCTGTTAATGTCACTTGGGACTGTGGCTTGTTCTCCTGCCTGCCTTCTAGTTAGAGGTATGCAGAACATGTGCAAACTCACTGGATCACTGTATGCGCTTAGTTTAAGTCTGTCCCTTATTTTTTGAAGAGTCTCTGAGGGTAAGTACTTCTCCCTTTTTCTGTGAGTCATCACTTCGTCTTCTGCACATGTGAAGTGTGGGTTGATGCAACCCAACTTTTGCAGAGCCCTGAAAAACAATACATTGGTTAAGCCTTGCTTTTGGAGTAGAGAAACCCAGGGTCATAAGAAAAACTAAAGATAAATCTCAAATGTTTTGTTTTGTTTGTTTCTTTGTTTGTACTCTTTGAGCTGTCCTTTGATGTCACTGAAAAGCACATCAGTGTGAAGAATCACAATCATGGCTTTGTGTTTCTGGTTTGACTATTACACATGTTATGAATAGCACTAATGAAATTGTACTCAGAAGAAAGACTTACAGAAGTGCATTCTTTTAGCCTACAAATGCTTGCTGCACATGAACATTGTGTATTTTATTGCAAGATGAGTTGAATGGATAGAAAAAGTTTTCAAAGTCAAATAATACATTAGCTCTTTCTGGCCTGGCCTTGATCATTCCCAGGTAGGCCCCTCACTAGTGCTCTGTGGAAAATTTTATGCAAATTTAGCAGCTTTGAAAAGGGATAATGAACATTCATGAACTGTTCTCTCCTGGCAAGGGGAGCACATTTAGTACTAAAGCTATAGCAGGGGGAAGGCTTCTGCGCACTGTGATAGAATTACACAGACAGAAATTTTCCCTTGAAGCTTACCACACCAACCAGGACTGAATTACAGTTGAGACCTGAGTTTGCTGGAAGTGTGCAGTGTGAAGATTGAAGAGCCTAGCCAGAAAAATATGAAAAATCTAGGAATGATTGAGAGAAGTAGTGCAAGCAGTTCCTCTGGAGAGAGTTCTGAGTTATGTTTGCTGAAGGCTGTTTCATCTTCCTAGCAATTCTGTTCTACATAAAGTTGTATGTACTGATCTCAAACATCATGATTTACAGATGTACACGGAGTGCATCCTAAATTTTTCTGACTGTGTGTGGATATATGTTCTACTGCTTATGAAACACAAAATGCTACATTGGGATGAATTTACAGGAGAGCTGAATTCTACCCAAAAGAATTACAGCTACTATTATCTGAGTACTCCCAACTTTTCTTAGCTAAAGAAGATCCATCACATAGATCTTCTGGGAGTAAGTAGTGGCATTGTGAAACATAAATTTTGGGCTTAATCTCTCAATATGCACAGGTACAGAGCAGTCAAATAGATAATTATCTAACTTTGTGCCCAAATATTGTCCCTGGTTCTTCAAATAATCTCCTTGCATAGACCATGACCATGATAAAGACTGCAGTGCTTTCATCCCATCAGTAAAGAAAGATATTTCCTTGTATCTAAACAGAATTAGTAATATGATTTTACAAACAGGAGGACTGTCAGATAAATGTCTGCAAATGTAGATAAAAAAAATAAGAATTAACATCTTGGAATTTTTTTTCTGCTAAAAATGACATAATGACTGTTTCAGAAGCAAGAAAAGTGCATCATACCAGATATGTTTGGATATCTGTAGATCTTCACATAGCTATCGCTTGATCATGAGAGGAAATGAAATCATGCAATTCTCTAAGATTCATCAACATTTAAAATAATACAGTGGAAAATGGAGGTATTGACAAAATAGAGCTGTGATTTATTTTTTTCCAACTGAGAAAGCAATTAAAGGGTTCAGTGAAAAATGCCTAGTTTTCTTTTTGTGGTCCATGATGTCTCAAACCACTAAATGTCAAAATGCTTTTCATAGGTTTTTGCTAAAGAGTTGAAAGGGAAAAATCATCCATTGTATAATTATTTTTAATACTACAATGGAGCTGGAGAAAGAGAATGGATATTTACTTCCACACAAATGCTTGTCTCTAGTCATGAAAACATTGTGTGGAGAACTCATCATTTGACCTTGAAACTTCTGCACAGAAGTTTTTCAATAGCTTTTCTTTATCTACCAAAGGAATTTTAGAATGATCAGGAGTTATTTTACTTTGTTAACAAGACTGCATAGAAATGTTGAGGCATATCCCTTCTACATCCCAGTACTGAAAGGGTCCTAAATTGCTTTTCACTATGGAAGATAATAAATGTACATGAAGCAAAAATTTCTTGGTTGGTGTTTAAAAAAGATGGAGTTATGTAGATAGAGATCATGATGAAGAGAATTAAATGGCTAAATACTATTTAGATTTATTTCGTACTATATTCCAAATGTTTAGGATGCATCATTGAATGAGAAATAGCAGATCCCATGTACCACAAAGTTTATGACTTAATGTGTTAAGTGAAGAATAATTTATTACGGCGAATCAGCAACAAATGCCAAAGATCTGTGAGATGGTTCAACTGAATTTTTGGAAGACAAAAAGAATTGATTCTATAGGAAATCAGAGCAGGCACAGAAAGATGTTTATATGTGAAGTATGGTGTGTTAGAAAAACGTGCAGTGTTTGATCTTTTGTGAATAGCTGTCTCAATATCAAAAAGCTCCCCCAGACTGTGGCACTTCTATAGGCTTTCATACCTCAAATGCAACAGCAGAGAAATTGGTTTTATTCTGTAAACAGAAGCACAAAATTACAGAAATCTACTGCATATTGTTTTAAAGATTTGTCTTCCAATTAAACATTTTCAGGTTTTTGTATAAATGCTTTTGTCAACTGATTTAAGAAAAAAAAAGAGATATTGAAGTAAAGAATATGTAAACATTTATGTTAAACACAATTTTAAACAATGTGCAGCCCAACGAAACCCTTTACGTTGTGATTTCTGTACCATTTCTTTATAGACACTACCTTTATAGTGGATGCCAGTTACTGCATTCATGGCTAGCGACATCAAGGGTAAAAAGGAAAGGAAAAAGTGGGAAAATATGGGCTCTTTCCAGAAGGAAACAGGGGACCTGGCCACACAGGATATGGAGAGGGCTGAGGTACCAGAGAAGACCAGGTTCAAGACCATCTAATGAACCTGAAGGTGCACAAGTCCGTGTTACATGAAGAGTGTTCAGTCTGAGGGCAGGGATTCTTATATTCTATCTAGAAGGATAAAACACCAATTTCATATTACCTAACTTAAAAGACTTAATTGTGATAGGCTGAGGGACAGTGGTTTTAAACTGGAGCAAGGTAGATTTAGGTTGGACATAAGGAGGAAGTTCTTTACAATGAGAGCGGTAAAATACTGGAAAAGGCTGCCTAGAGGTGTGATTGAGGCCTCATCCCTGAAGATGTTCAAGATCAGACTTGATGTGGACCTGGGCATCTTAATCTAGTTGCAAGTGTCCCTACTCACTGCAGGGGAGTTGGAAAAGATGCCCTTTGAGTGCCCCTTCCAACCATTCCAACCTGATGCAATCTGTGAATCTGTGAAATAACCTGGCAGGCTCAGCCTAAGTGAATGGGGAAAGAACTTCCCTAGAGAGTACTGAAGTGAGACACCACCTACCGTAGCTTGTGGTTTTCTGCAAAAGGATGAAATATGAACTGCTTATTGGTATATTAAGAAGTTAATACACTACTATCTGTGAAACAAAATTTGATTTACATATATTAGTCCATTTAAAATGTGTATCTAACTACCAGTTTTCCAGTTTAGTGGGAGGTAAGAGTCCATCCAGTTCAGAAAATCACAGTAGAGTACAAGATGCCCTCATAAATAGATTGAAGTTGAAAGGCGTCATTTGCCAGGAGAAGAGGACATATGTTTAAGTAACCTTCCATCAACCTGACCTCTAGACGAGCAACTGGCATTTTGGGGGTGGACATCAGGAGATGCTTTTCTTAAAAGCATTCTGGTCTTGCATGCATATGGGCAAAACATCTGAAGAATAGCTGTTACCATAAGATAAAGATGTATTCTTTATCAGCATGTATGTGCCTGTTTGTTAATTTCTTTACAGTAGATCAGCTTGGCTGATGTTAAAAAATGAAAGGTAAAAAGAAGTGAACTGAAACAGAGAACTGCAGCTCATCCAGCTTTACTAGCAAACCCAAAGCACCAAACAAAACAAACATACATCAGTCAGTGCTCTCAGCAACAAAAGGAAATAAAGCTAAACAGCCTGTACAGTTTTGCCAGTGACTGCTTTCAAGGCTGGCAGCAGCACAAGACCTTACAAGACATGCAAAAGAGCATCAATGAGGAAAAAAGGAATTCTAGTCTCAGCACCATCAAATTATTTTACATAAGGGAGAATGATTAAGGTGTGCCTGGATGTTCTACACTTGAAAGTAATATATTTCTAGGCATGTATATTATAGCACTTGATCTTGTAGCATCACTGTTACACTGAAATAATTTCCTTATCCTACTGGAGAGGGGGCTGACATTGCAACAGATTCAACATGAAGAGCTGGCTAATTTTTCAGAAAGAAATACTCTCTCCCACACAGTGCAGTTGAAAGCAGCAGTTGCACACTGCTGGGAGGGGAGCAAAGAGCTGCCAGAACCTAAGAGCTGCCAGGTTGGACAAGAACCAAGATCAGTATAGTCCAGATCCATGCTGTGATCTAGTACCAGATGCCTCTAAGGAAGGCATCAGGAAATGACACATGACAAATATGGGATACTTTCCACTCAGAAATATCTCTTCCATTTGAGGTGAAAACTTCACATCTGTGTAGTCAGTAATCCCCTTAGCCACAGAAGTAGAGGAGGCTTCCAAATCGTCTTGCCATTAGTTTGTGATGATGCCAGTTAGTTACCTAAAACCCACAAACATTCTTGAAATCATCACAAATCCTTGGCCAAATATTCTAAGCTTTCATGTTAGCAGCATAAGAAGTGTCTAGCTGAAGCATCTGTGGCGAGTCCAAGACACCATGGTTTTTTCAAAGAGCAAAATACAACACTTTCATAATGAAGATAAGCCTGAAACAGCATGCATCAAGAAGGAAAGTCCTATTTTCAAGGAAAAGCTTTGTACTATATCTGTAGGAGATACAGAAAATTCGTAAGTGGCCAGTGGAGAGTCTGCAGTAGTTCCCTGTCTTTTATTTCATATGGGTGTTCTTAATATCTCTTGCTAAGCTAGAAATAGTTACTCAGATTTGGTGTAGTGTCTTGTGCGGCTGTGTGCATCTTGTCAGTGAGAGCTGTGATCATGTTTAGGGGAAGCAGTTCACTTTTTCTCATGGATTTAATTTGGTTTTGAAGACACTTATTTTCTTGTGAAGATGCCGGGATTGCTGGAACTTGTCCTACTGAAGTTTGTGTTCTATTTAAGCACAGTCTATATTTACATTTTTGTCGTTGCTATGATCTTGATAAGATTCATAGCACTGTGAATCAGGCAGCTCTTATTCTAACTTTTGGACTTTTCAGATGTGCGTATATGCATAAACACAATATGGTGGGTTGAAATTACCCTCCAACTAATTTGGAGAACTACCCCCAGAATTAAAATTGCCAGACTAGCTCTGTTTGGGATGGAAACAAAAATGAAGCTATATTTACAGGCAAACTAAAATCTAGAAATATTAAATGCAATGAATATGTATAAAATATACAATATACGTTCTCTCTCTCTCTCTCTCTATATATATATATATGTATATGTATTTACTATTTACTATTTATAAACAACACAGAAACTCCTCAGACCCCCTGGACAGATCCAGGGGACACATTCACCTCCTCCGCACCTCCCTCCCTCCTTCCCATTAGTTTACACTGTAGTCAAAACAGAGATACCCCAGCAAGGCCACAGAAGAGAGAGGAAAGTTGCAAACAGAATCAACAGAAGAAGAAAAGAGAGAAAGAACTATTTGTGCCATTACTCTATATCCCCATTAACAAGCCAATTAATTATATAGACCTTATCATTATTTCTCTTTTGCATCCAATGGTAATGATTTTACTTTCAGTCTTTGCAGTCAGGGACTAGGCTAACATTCCCCCTTCAAACTGTAAACACACGTGCAGAGATATTAGAAATAAATACATAATAGGATTATATACATACATTATATGATGCATGCATATAACGTGTACCTATTATTTCCAAGAAAAAGTGCACTGGACATTTTATCAGACTGTACTACAAACACCAGTTAAACAATAATTTTCTGCACTTTTTTCTTTCTGTGTTTGGGGGTATGTGGAATTTGAATCTGAAATAGGGCTGTATTTCTTGAAGACTCACCTGAATGGTCATTTAGCCTCTATTTAGCCTTAAGACACATGATTGTAAAGCCTTGCTTTAAAGGATGCATCCTGATAGCAGCAGATGCCATTCAGTGTCCATTGAATTTGGTGGGTCTTTAGGATCTGAAGCACCGTGCAAGAATCAGCCATAGTCATCACCTACCAGGGTCCCACACCATAAAACCAAGAACAGAAGAGACCCTCTGGCTCTGCACAAATTAATGTGAAAATCTGGCACTTTTCTGCTGATGAGTCAACACAGATATGTTTTGTGGAGATCAGAACTGGCTAATTTTTAGTGTTATGTCCATATTTGCTTTGGTAGCTGGGGTTGAAATAAGACTTGACTTCATGGAGACAAGGGATTTGAATCACCTGCCTCTTTATTGCCCCTGGGAGGAGCTAAGGGAGACTGGAGAGCTGGTTGGATACAAAATGATGGAGGCTTTCAGGTCTTTTATTACTCATAATTTTCCTGAAACAGCCTCAGTCATTACACTGTGAGCCTGTTGATTGTGCAGCTTGATTAACTCTCACCTTTCTAGAGGGAAAAAAAAAAAGGAAGAAAAAAGGAAAAATTTTGAATTAAAATCCAGAACAAAACACATCACCAAAAAGAGACCATCACCTTTATCATGACACCCATCCCTCAGATATTTATAGACATTGATAAGATCCCCTCTAAGCCTTTTCCTCCAGACTAAACAGCCCTAGTTCTCTCAGTCTTTCTTCATAGAAGGAATGCTCAAGTCCCACAATTATTCTTGTAGCTCTCTGTTGGAGTAGGGCAATGCCTGAAACCATCTCAGTCACTGTGACTGCTTCTCTAGTTTTATCAGCAGAAAGTCCTTGACATGGCACTCGTCAGCACTTCCTGAGATCCAGGATGACTGTTCCTCCTTTGTTGCAGTTGATGTTGATCCAACAGAGCAACAGAGCTCTGCTGCTCAGGTGTTTGTTGTTGTTGGTTTTCGTTGTTGTTGTTTTGGTTTGGGTTTTTTTGATGAGTTACTGGCATAGGAGATGCTGAATAATTCACTGGATTGCCTACAAACTTGAGTAGAGATTAAAGATTAGCTAATGGTCTACATTTCTGTATTTCTAGTGGTTAGAAAAGGGCTAAACCAATGGAGAAGAATGTATCCATCTGACAAAAATACTAGTACAGGCATACTGGAATGGTGAATGGTAAATAGAACCAGGGAAGAATGGTTACAGTGTCAGGCAGGTTTATGGCTTTCTTTCAGATTGATTTATGGCTTATAAAGACATGGTTCATGATAACTCACTTGACTAGTCTATGTTTATTTCCAGGTGATAGTAAGAGTTAGCAAAACAGCTAAAAATATTCTTTTCCATCATGTTTTCCCCTATTCTCAAGCTGTGCCAGGGGAAGTTTAGGCTTGAGGTGAGGAGAAAGTTCTTCACAGAGAGAGCTGTTAGCCTTTGGAATGTGCTGCCCAGGGAGGTGGTGGAATCACCATCCCTGGAGGTGTTCAAGAGGGGATTGGACATGGCACTTGGTGCCATGGTTTAGTAGTCATGAGGTCTTGGGTGACAGGTTGGACTTGATGATCTTTGAGATCTCTTCCAACCTTATTGATTCTATGATTCTATCAGGAATCCTTGCAATTGACAGGGATGTTTGTGATGGGTGAGAGCAATCTCCCAAGCTGAGGTTAGCAGAGATGGCTCACAAGACTTGCTCTGGTTTGAGCTGCAGCTCAGTCTGTGGGGAAGCTGAGGATGTGAAGCTGCTGACAAATGACATTTCCATGACATTTTCAGCAAGAAACGCATCTCCAGTACAGATTTTTTTAAAATATTCCAATTATTTATTCCTTCATCCCTTTACTATGTGATAATGTATGCTGTTAACATTGTACTTCAAAAGCACTTTCATGTTTTAAGGGAGAGGTGTCAAATAACACTGTACAAGGTGTTTTTCCATCTGTTTGTAATGTTTGTGTGGGGCTTTTTTTGGTTGGTTGGTTGGTTTTTTCCCTTTTTTTTTCTTTTTTGCAGTGGCCTGAGCTAACCTTTGCAGGTGAAGTGTCACAGGGTGTGACACATGTTCCATGGAGGACCTGGTGAAGAGGGGCAGATCCTGTGCAATGCTGGTAGTCCTGTCACAATGGACTTATAGTAAATTGTTCATTATCACAGTATCACAGTATCGCTAAGGTTGGAAGAGACCTCGAAGATCATCGAGTCCAACCTGTCACCACAGACCTCATGACTAGACCATAGCACCAAGTGCCACATCCAGTCCCCTCTTGAACACCTCCAGGGATGGCGACTCCACCACCTCCCCGGGCAGCCTGTTCCAATGGCGAATGACTCTCTCAGTGAAGAACTTTCTCCTCACCTCCAGCCTAAACTTCCCCTGTTGCAGCTTGAGACTGTGTCCCTTTGTTCTCGTGCTGGTTGCTAGGGAGAAGAGGCCAACCCCTTCCTGGCTACAACCACCCTTCAGGTAGTTGTAGAGAGCAATGAGGTCACCCCTGAGCCTCCTCTTCTCCAGGCTAAACAACCCCAGCTCCCTCAGCCTCTCCTCACAGGGCTTGTGCTCAAGGCCTCTCACCAGCCTTGTTGCCCTTCTCTGGACACGTTCAAGTGTCTCGATGTCTTCGATTATACCATGAGCATCTCACATCTCTCCCTCAGAGAAGTTTTCCCTTCCTGTGCTATCTTCTAACAAATGTCCCAGAGGAGACTATCACTTAATACTCATTATCTACCACACACTCTGAGCACTACGGAAACCTGAAAAGAACCTGTGAGGCAGGTAGTTATTTCCTCTGGCCTTCTCCTATGCTTTTGCCATGCTTGGGTCAGACATACTCATGAAGATCTCTGGTGGTAGAGTCTTTCTTGTATTTTAATCTTGTACTGTGCTTACTACTACATGCTTTCCCCTCATCTGTTCTCTGGATCTTCTATTCTGCAAGTTAAGTCCTTTTTTTTAATATTGAGCCCAAAGCAGATTTGGAAAAGATTGGTCTCTTTCTCTCTCCTTTTGCATTCTTGAAAGCTTTATTATGTTCCTCTCAGTGTTCTCTTTAGGGTAAACAATCACGCTTCATTCAGTCTTTCCTTATGTGATGTATTTTATAGACCTCTGATTATTCCTGTTGCTCTGCCTGTTCACCTCCTCCTGAAT
The DNA here is from genome assembly GCA_033816785.1 of Picus viridis. NCBI lineage: Eukaryota > Metazoa > Chordata > Aves > Piciformes > Picidae > Picus > Picus viridis. The sequence continues at coordinate 19,603,386 of CM066566.1, forward strand.
CACAGTGTTCATTACCTTCTGCATCTTCAAGATACAGTTCTGTTTTTATCTGAGCACAATGATGTCTTTTTTTACAACAGAAAGGGCATTCTTGATTCAAGTTCATCTCTTGCTCTACACTAATCCTTAGGTCCCTCTAGCACAGTGGCTGCATAACTAATGATATCCAATTTTGTATTTTTAGTGATTATTCCTGACAAGGTAACTTACATTTCCCTCTGGAGGGGAGCTTTTTTTTTTTTTTTAAGTGTACTTTCAATTTGTCAGGAAAGCTCTGAGCTTTGACCTCCACTGCTGTGTAACAGGAGTGAGAGTGTCCTGTTTAACCTTTCTACAAATCAATTAACATTGTTTGTCAAAGACCAGTACCTTGTGTATTTGAGAGTCACTTCCCTTTGGATTGATTTATAGAGCTAAGATCCTTTGGGGATATGTAATGTGCCACATGGTAACTATTCACAAACTGCCAGCTATGCTGTCACTGCTAGTCACCATGCTGTAAAGTAACCAAAATGCCTTGCAATAGACCTTAACCAGTTACTGTACAGTCAAAAGATAGAAGTAAGCATCCTTCAGACAGCGGAGACAATGAATGTCGTCCCAAGGCAGGCACATAAATCAGATCAGATAAATCATCCTCAGAGAGTGCTTGTCTATCTGAACTGACTTAAAAAGAAGCATAGGGTGACTGTCTCAGACATAGTTGTAGCTCAGATGAATCCCAGCCCATCTTTTTGGTGATCATTTTACTCAGTGGAGAGAAAAGTGCTCATGAGGAAACCTCATTATCCACTGACCTGTAAAGAGGGTTCTGTTTATGATTGTGTTACTAAAATGATTGAAATAAAATATCAATTATGGGAAACCACTGCCCTCTTCTAAATCTTTGACTACAGACTTGAAATCAATCTGTCAGTTCTCTTTACTCCAAAAAGGCAATCTATTCAGTGGATAGACCACCAAAGTCTGTCTGTGGATTTCAGGGGGACTCAGTCAGTATTCAGAGAAGCTCTTCATCAGATGAAAGGCACATGTTTAGGCAAGGAGAGGAAATTGCTTCATGAGTACTACTAAATTTGATTCTTTGATGGTTATTTGGTAAAGCCAAGTTGGATTCTTGATATTATTTTTCCACACATTTTCCTGGTGTGCATTCTGCACATGAAAATTACTCTGAATCAGTAACACACTACTACATGAACACTTCTGATATAATGACTCAGGAACTATATTAATGCATTTAGAATAAACCAATTATGCTATAGAATGATAGAATATATTTTACACATGCATGTGTGTCTGTTTGTCTATACATTTATATGTGTATCTCCCTCAGAGCCTCTCCTATATGCAGATTCTCTTGCCATCTGTAGTATTGGAGGAATCCTGCAGGGGAATGCTCAGACACTGCCTTACTGACAGTACATATTTTTCCTTGCTCTGTACTCATTATTCACTGACTGTAGCAGCAGTAAGCCTTCCACCCAACATGGTTCACTAGAGACTCTTGTTTTCTTTTCATGATCAATTCCTCAGGAGTCTAGGAGCTGCAAGGAGAGATGCTTTGAAACTTGGTTTTCTTTTTGTCAAAGAGAGAGTTGTGCATTCCTTATTCACAGCAGTCAGTATCAGCAGATTTCCAGACCTGTCTATATTGTTTCCAGTCCACATGCTACAGAGAGATGTGAGACCTTGTGAAATGACAAAAATTTGAAAGTCTATTTGTAATTGCCATAAAGCTATATATCTTAAAAAAAAAAAAAAAGGGGTGTGGGGGTGTGCTTTTCAAGGGGATAATTGTCTAAGCAGAGGACATAAAAACTTTCCATGGGGTAGTCTGAAATTGTTCCCAAGCACTGCTAATGTTATTATGTTTGTGTGTGTGGTGGTTTTTGGCTGTGCCTTTAAAATCTAGTTACAGATTTTGAGCAGAAAAGTAGAAAAAATATAAATAAGTCACTATTGGGTGTAAAATGGAAAACTAAAGATTATTCTAAATAAATTCATTGGAGGGATATCTGCTATAAAATTGGCTGTACCAAAACAATTCTTTCTCTTTTCTGATGTCTCTCTGCTTGCTTTGTCCAGGAGAGATTAATCTGCTTCTGGCTGACCTTGGCTTGGCTGCATTGTTTAGTTAAGTCTAACTCATTGCTTTCTCTCTGCTCCTCTTCTCTCTTGGGACACAGGGTGGGGGGTGGGGGCAGGCAGTGGAATGGCTTCCCTGGTTTCTGACCAGGGTTTTTTTTGTGTTGTTTGCTAATTGTAAATATCTGTATAATGTTGTAAATACTGTATATTTTGTACATATTCATTACATTCCACTGTAGACTGCAGTTTTGCTTGTAAATACAGCTTCCATTTGCTTCTAACTGAGTTGGTCTGGCAAAATTAATGCTGGGGGGCAGAAATTTCAACCCACCACAATGTGTTTTGCTGTGCAGACAGCTTAAAGATTCTGTGGCACAAGGTACTCTGTAAGATGTTGCTGTTTATTTCTACAGGGATGATACATCAGTTGGCAAAACTTTTCTATCTAAACCATTAGGCATTTGAAGCTGTTGTGTATGATGTGTAAAGGCTTCAATTTATTTGTTACCCAGTTCTTGCACAATGCCTGAAAAATCCTCTTTGACCTTGAGAAACTCTGAGTTTGGAGTTTCCAACCCAAGCTGGTAATAACAAGACTGAAGGATATGTGGGTGGGATAGTGGTCCATGTGAAAACCTGCACTGTTCAGTCCTTGATGATAAGATCATTTCAGTAAGGAAAAGAAGTCACTGATATCTGACACATTCATTGTCATGTTAAGCAATGAGGTAGAACATCAGCCTGTACAGGTGATTAACTTTCCCTGCTCCCCGGAGGGCCAGCTGCTCACAAGCAAGGTCGAAGGCAAATGACAGCACAGCTTGAGAAAGCTGACCTTATTGCCACTTGAACTCTACCTGTATGGTAGATAAATGTATGTTTGGGAATGCAATATTTTTTATTCTCCACTGAACTGTGCATACTGTTCGCATTTGGTCCTAGGCAACTGGGTCTAGGTGGCCCTGGCTGAGGAAGGTTGTAGGACTGGATGGCCTCCAGAGGTTCTTTCCAATGTGATTCTGTGATTATACCTGAAAACCACATGAGCTTCCCAACAATGTTTCCCGGGTTTGAGTCAAACAGGAGATTCAGAGTCAAAAGTCTAGTAACTTCAAGCATCAGCCTGGTACTGGACTGCATTCTGCACAGTAAGTGTCATGTTGCTTATGGCACCATGACTTTTACTAAATGCATGACAATTGCAATGGAATATGAAATATTGTGAATCACATAATGCTTATCAGCTTAATAAGCTAAAATGTGTTTGACAATGTTATCTTCAATTTTTACTTGTGCTTGTTCATTTGCAAAATGCGGTACAGATCACAGAATTAACCAGATTGGAGAAGACATTTGAGATCACCGAGCCCAACCTACCACCCAACACCATCTAATCAACTAAATCATGGAACTAAGTGCCTCATCCAGTCTCTTTTTAAACCCTTCCAGTGATGGTGACTCCACCACCTCCCTGGGCAGCCCATTCCAATGGCCAATCACTCTTTCTGGTCAATTATAGATAAAAATACAGAGATGAACACTCAGGGCAACCTGAAAGGTTGTGGGAAGACTCTTAAACCCTGCCTGTTGCTAGTGCAAGTTGGTTCTGTTGAATATTGAACTTATTATAATTTGATACCATTATTAAATATGATGCCTAGTCTAAGAGTTTCATTATAATGTGTTGGAATCTTCATAGAGAGCTTTGTCTTAGTGTCCATTACAAGAGAAGGTCAGTTTCTAAGCAAGCTGCAGTGCTACAACCTACATTTTCTGAGAGAAAGACAGAAAAACAATTTAGGAAAATATATAGCTTGTCAATCTTTCTCTACTCTGTGATGTGAAGGGTTTTTCGAAGACTGAGCACATCACATATCAGTTGTTACAAACAGTTCATGCTACATGCCATGAATTTCAGATTGTGTGTCACTGTCATTTATTTTTCCTCATTTTTGAGTAGCATCCCTGAAGTTTAAGCATGAAAAAAGCTAGCTGAAAAACCCTAGTGGATTTATCACCCAGCAGGTATTTGGTGACAGCTCTTGCCACAGGGATTATAACTCTTCTCTTGTCACTTTCTCCTTGAGCACAAGCTACACAGCCTGGGAATTTAAAATGCCAACTAATGAGGGATTAGAAGCATGTAATTTTTTGAACCCTTGTACTGTCAGGAGAAAAAATAATAGTAGGTTTCCTCTGTCGTTCACACCAACCTGATCTAAATTAGCTGGAGAGACTGCAGTGAAGGACACTTCAGTTTAAAACTCTTATTTTCATGTCAACTACATGCCATTTCCGGGTCAAGCTCCTTGTCTCTCATGAGGAGTGACAGGGTAAATTCAGCTCTAGAGGTGGCTGAGAGGAGGCTTGATTGCTTTTCAGAGTGCAGGCTGAGATGTAGCACAAAGTGTGGTGCATTTGTGTACCAACGTGCTTGTTAATTGTGTGCTCTAGGCTCTTCCTCTACAGAGCTCCTTAGTGGTAGGGACTGGAGATTTTTCTGTACATGGCTCCAATTGATCTTAAAAAGTTCTTAGATATGTGCCTTGCCAAGTAGCCAAGGAGATGGCAAAGAGTAAATGTGGAGCAGGTGGAAATCTGGCAGGAATGGATCCATGGTGGACCTTGGGTCATAATTGCCCCTTCTGATGCTCAAAGAATGTGAAAACTGTGTGGAGCTTTGTCCTCTGGGATCATCTCAAGGTTTTATCCCTTTGTGGTGAGATTAGTGTATTAATGTAGCAATTCAAAAGACTTTTTTTTTTTTTTTTTCTCTCTTCCCATTCTCACCATCCTTTTCTGGATGGCTCATTGATCACTCTGTTCTTTGATATAGATACATGAGGACTGAACACCAAGCTGCAACAAGAAGAAAAATTACACTAGATCCATACTATTATTAAGTACTTTGAACTAAATTAAAAGGCATTCTGAGAGGGGAAGGAAAAATTTTAAACCCAGGCGACTCTCATTCCCTTATGCTTCTGGCAAGATGAAAAACAGGACCACTAGTGTAAATATTTTAGAAGATAATTTTGCAGGTGTTAATTGAATTCCTTATTCTGCCTAAGCTCACCAGACATCTTTGTCAAGAGACAGCTCTGGCATAAGCTGCACAGGCTGAATACAGATGTTTTACCCACACATCTGGGAAATCAGCTCTGCACATTTCCAGGATGGGTGAAAGAGATGTGATAACTGTGCTTCTGCTTTTGAAAATAGTCTAAGGGCTATGTTATTTCTTGCATGTGTTCCCAGGGCTCTCTTTAGAGGACTGGTGTTAAAAGTTAGGAAAAGGTTTAGACATAGTTAGAATGAAGATGGATAAAATCATGAAGACATGTTATTTTAAAAGAACACACTGGTAAAGAAGAATGGTTTTAGCAAAGAAGCAAAAGAAGAGGTCTAGTAGCAGTGGCAAGGGGCAGACCACTTTGACCTTGAATTCATGTATCATACTTAATGCCATGATACAAGCAAGTAGGATAAATAACTCCATGCCCTTTGGACACTGACTGCTGTGCACAGTGGGTACTTTCCAGCAGTGCCGATATTCTGTCCAATCTCCACAGAGACACAAAGATGTTGGGCAGAGCTCAAACACAGCCGAGTCTCCTTCTTTGGTATTCATCTATTTTAGCTGACATCTGTACTAAATTATCTTTTAAAAAGTCTGTTCCTCTGGACTGCTGCCTGCATCTGGAGAGTGGAAAGGAGTTACAGAGGAGTGTTCTGAACAAATAGATAAGCAAGTGCAGTCACCAAATGCAGAGCCCTTTTGACAACTTCAGCATTTCCAAGCACTGATTACTGGCAGTGGCAGTCATTTCTAATGTACTCCCTGCCTGTAGGTATTGATGTGTTTGTTCTGATTCTCAGTCTTTGTTTAGGGCTGATTACTGTGATCACTTTTTCTGTTGTAGGTTTGCACATCAGCAGTTTAATTACAAAGACAGTTCTCTCTTAAATGTCAACTTGCTATGTTTTTACTGTCCCTGTAGCCATTAATGCCTTTGCACTGATTCATCGGTGAGTTTTACGCAGTAGACCTTGCTACCAACCTTGGCGTCAATGTTCTTTGTCCTTCTCCTTTAAAACAGGAAAAAAGAAAAAGAGCTCCTGTTTTTTCTGTGACACAAAAATACTTGTGTCATCTTTATGTGTGTGCCTTTGTAGTTGTGTGTGGGGAGGATATACATTTATGTAAATGGGGGATATTTATTTTGATGAATGGTGTTATGTTGGTGAGTGATTCATCAGGTCACATCACATTGCCTCTAAGCAACAAGATGTGATCTGACAATATTATAAATCCCTTTTTATGTTTACTGGTTTCTTGGAAGTGCAAATTATTATTTTTTTCTGTAAACACTACCAATTAGCTGTTAGACTCTATTTAATGGTTTTATGTTTGCTGTTTCTGTGGTTGTTATTTTCACTCTCTTCATTGTCCTTATCTCATATATCTCAGAAGACAAGACTCTCAGTTGCTTCAAGTGTAAATTACAGCTGCGTGGATTTAAAAATACTGTCATTTTTATTATGTTAGATTTTGTGCCCTTCTAGCTCTCAGCATTTACACATCAATGGTAAACAGTGACAGTCATTCACTATGCCATTTCCCTTATCAAATCACAAAGACATTTTTAGCTTGGATCATGGTTTATTAGGTAAAAATAACTATGCTTTCATATGACCCAGACTGAAAAGGAACTAGTGAGCCCAGTCAGTAGGCAGTGCATGTAGTCAGATGTGCTACTTCTATTATCCACTTGATTCTTCTTTCAAGCCACCCTTTCTTAAAAGCTGCAAGATATTTTTCTGAGATGAGTATTTCCCTTTCCATACAAGCAGCAGGCCATGTACTCTGTGGACCAAATGTTTGAGTCAGATGCTACTCAGCCTTTTGGGTGTCCTTCGTGCCATCTGCAGAAATGTCTTCTGAGTCACGAGTGTGATTCCAATGTACAGTTATCTCCTGGCTTGCAACCTTTTGAAAACGGAGATCCTCTAATGTGGATGATTTGGTAGGAAATCTAAGGTAGCTCTAACTTGCTTAGAAATTTCCAGTTACCTACCTCTGCCTTACCCTGTGCTGTCCTGTTAGGACCACAGAAGTGCTGTTGCTCTGCAGTGGAGGAACACTTACTCTTCACAGCTCTTGGGTTTTACAGAAGCCTCCTCAGCTTTATGTCTTCTGTGGTAGGGAAAAGTCAAGAAACAAAGATGAATGTTTCATGTTTGGGTCCCACTTGGGTCACTTGGCCAGAAGACACTTGTCATAACTGACGCTAAGAATAAGGTAAATATTAAATCTAGATGGCATGCTGGTGAACTGTGCATAGAATAGAGATGTGACTAAAAATAGAATTGCTACCTTCCAGTAAAAAAAAATGATTAATGAAAGATTTGAAGGGCAGGAGTAACAGCTAACTAAGCTGGCACCCTCCCAGTCTTTGCTTATATTGTTCCAGTATGATGCAGCTTTGGTTCTGGTCAGGATTTCTAAGTGATATTGGAGTATAAATGTCATCTAAATGAACCTCAAACTTTTAAAAAGTAGAATCAGCTGTCCTGACAGAAGAAAGAAAAAATCAATTCAAACCAGGACAATTTCACATTTCAAATGTGCAGACAATGGCATTGTTCTCAAATGGTGCTGTCAGTATGGATGATAGACAATATATTTGTATTAGTAGATGCCAACATGATTTCAAATCTGTGATCTGTACTGCTTATCTTGCTTACTCATGTGCACTGCTGTGTGGAGCTGATCTAGGTAAAGTGAGCCTGCTGTGCCTTTGTCACATCTCATCCACCTTCCTGCAGCTGAGTTCTCTGCTGCAGGCTACGAAGGTGAGAGATGGTGGCAACTGCCCTGAATGTAACTTGTGTTGTGGGGTGACAGGGACCAGCCTCTGAGCTGCAAACCTGTTCTGCAGCCACACTGACCTTGGTCTGAAAAGTTAATAATTACAAGATGGTTGATGTCACACATTACAGCGGAACAGTTTTGTGAGTATGTCCAACAGCATGGTGCAGCAGTACTTTTCACATGCTCTCCGAGCAGTCACTGTCTCCTGATCCTCCCTCACACTCTTCCACCAACATTTCAGGAGAGCTCACTAGGATTTGGCTTAATCAGTGCAGCACAAGTGAATGAACTTCTTGCGAGGAGATGCATTTTTTACTGCATTGCCTCCCTGAAAAACCACTATCATTCCAAAATTGCTTGTTGTGTCACATGTCTTTTACAAGGCCATGTTCACTGCACCATACCTCTCTGAAAAAAAATCAGGAAATAGATGTATTGAGTACATAAGCCCTACTAAGCAGAAAGCAGTAAATCTGAGGGTACCTCTCCCCACACATCAGAGAGGAAATTAGTGCAGTGATGCTCAACTTGCCATAAGATCTTCTTCCTGTTTTCCCCACCTTGTTTTGAAAAGGTGAAAAGTGAAATCCTGACTAATTTTAAAACCCATTTTTAAAAATAGCTCCATAGACAGACTCTGTTTTGCTCTATTTGCCAAAGTCCGGTAACAAAACTTACTTAGCCCTTCTCAGTTTAGCCCACTGATCAAAAGATCAAAAATCTTAAAGGAATTGTAAACTGATGTCATTTACATGGTGTAAACTGATGCAATTTCTGTGTGTAGGAAACTCTAAGTTGTTCCATGGATTTACTGTATATGCATAGTTGTTGCATGGATTTACTGTATATGCATCTCCACAGTTCAGAATATATGTCTCACAGGGGTGGGAGGGGAATCCAGACTTGTCTTTTTTACACCAGTAATATCTTAGAAAGGATTGTATTGGACTAGATGGGACTGGATGGGATTGTGTGTACACAAGCATCTTAAAATTCTAAGGTTAGTTCTGGAAAAGGAACAAGAACACAGAAACAGCCATGTCAGCTGCAATCAAGTTCAGCACATATCTGACTGATAGATGATGCTATCCCATCAAAACCCACAAATAGCTCACTTAGGAAGTGAGAAGAAAATTCTAGGTGCAGTCCAGGTTTCTGGGGCTCACTGTCCACATTGATAATATGAGATCAGTGTCAGGCCAGAGGCTCTAGAACCTGTAATCACTCATGGTGCTGGGCCAAATCATTCCCACCATTTGGCCAGGGTCAGCTTGCACTCTGCTAGACAGGTCTAGATTTAGTGTGGGCTGTATATGATTTGCAACAGGCTGATTGTTTGACACCACTTCATTGTGGAGGCCAAGGGAGTTGTAGGGTGACTGCCCCAGGGCCAAGAAAAGGCCTCATGCACATATTTGTTGGAACAGATGCAGTTATGGTGTTTGGAGGACGTCTGGTTTCCTGCAATAATTTGCAGATTTGCTGTATTCACCAGCATAATTAATACTGATTGCAAACTTCTCTGTGTTTTCTGGATTTTACACGCTGAAAAGGGCTTTCGCTGTTTTGTCCAGGTGCAACAACAGCGGTCATGAAAGACAAGCAATCTGCCAAGCTCCTTCCTGGACCCAAGGGGAGATGTTTCTGGAAGACCCTCCAACAGTAGGTTTACATAAGATATTTTGTTTCATTTTGGGCTACTGTGCAAGTTTTAATAAAATGTTCCTCCTGCAATCAGCTTTCTGTCCAGGGATGCAATATTCTAACATATATTAAAATTAATCACTCAGCAGAGTTTTAACACTTCTCCTTGGATTTTGTACTGCTGAGCACTGAAAGACATTTTGGAGGTAACAGTAGAAAAGAAAGAGATAGTCTATTTTGTTCAGCAGCAGAAAAAGCTGCAAGAATACCTTTCTCTGGGCTTCAGAGTGGACTGGTGTCTGTTCAAATTCACCCTGGACCAAAGCTTTCTTCTGGACAATTTCAAACCTGGAGAAAGGAGGATGGAAGCAGGCAGATACTGACCATTACTCCATCTAGGATGATTGCTTGATGAATAAGGCGATAGTGGTTCCAATATTTAAATTGGCTTAGCTGTCACCTATTTGTCAACTAGATTTGTTGGTCAGCCACCAACTGCTGTGTGCTTCCTATGGGTACTTCTTGTCCAGATGCTAATGCAAGTGCCAGTGGGATTGCTAATTTGCAAAAGGTTTTCTGTGAAATATATCACTGTTAGAGGAAGATGTTGGTCATAGCTGATAACATTTACAAAATATCAAGTTGCAACTAGGATAAGGGCAGTTTTAAAGACTAAAAAATATACTATTTTTGGATCAGCAGGTAATTTCTTAGTGGCTGGAGAGTGGCCAGGCATAAAGGGACCTGGGGGTACTGGTTGATACTAGGCTGAACATGAGCCACCAGTATGCCCAAGTGGCCAAGAAGGGTAATGGCATCCTGGCCTGCATCAGGAATAGTGTGGCCAGCAGGAGCAGGGAGGGCATTCTGCCCCTGTACTCAGCACTGGTTAGGGCACACCTTGAGTGGGGTGCTTGGTGCTATGGTTTAGTTGATTAGATAGTGCTAGGTGATAGGTTGGACTTGATGATCTTGAAAGTATTTTCCAACCTGGTTAATTCTATTCTATTCCATTCTAGTCTAGTCTAGTCTAGTCTAGTCTAGTCTAGTCTATGGTTGGGGAATAGTGCTGAGAGATGGACATGCTGCATGTCCTTCTCTATCCACCAAACACACTCATGAGGACACCCAGTGCCTCTTTAATATGTCTTTGCTTTGTGGAATTAACCAGTACATGCAGTATTGTAAACCAGACTATCAAAGAGACAAGAAGTTGGATGAAATCTCTCTCTCTGATGGTCGCTTTGCTTGGGATAATTGGTACTTTTATTGCCCCCAGTTGTCTATGCACAAGCAGTTCATGGATGTCTGACTGCTCAGAAATCAGGTACACAGCTCCTCAGTTTGCTATCTTGAAAGAAATCATCATTGATTTTGGATGTCTTAGTCCATAAATTTGAATATTGAGAATTTTTTTTTTCAGAAGAAACTCAGACATCCATGTAATTGGAGGCAATAATTTTAACAGCTTTTCCTAGCTGAGATGTATTTGCTTGGCACTCAGAGCACATCTCATAGACCACTGTAATAGAAGATAGACACATTAAGGAAAGAAATATGAATTAGAGTAAAATGCAGAAATTTGAAAAGATTCAGTGACAAGGATTGGTGGTGAAGTGCCACTGGGGTAACACATGTCTCTGGAGGGCTGAATTTGAATCTTGTTTGGGTTTCATCACAGGCCCTATTCATCTGTGCCAGAAAATAGGTGACAAATACTGCCTAGCAGAGATCCAGAGTTGGAGTAATAGGAGAATTTTAATCTTAAAGCTCTAAGAACTGGAAAACCTCCATGGTTTAATGCATACCTGGCACTTGCCAGTATTGGTACAGCATATGGCCTGTCACTGTGTCTCTCCCCTCAACCCAAGGAAAATGAATAGAGACTGGAATTTACCCAATCTCTTAAACAAACCATCAGAGAATCTGAATCAGCCCAAATACAGAACTGGAGAAGGTAGTTTAGCCCTACAAGTGTAGCTCATGTTTCTTGATAACTGTCAACCTATGACAGTAACTCATTCTCCTAGTACTTGTCACAGAAATGCTCAGCTGTTGGGTCTGAAAGGTTTGACAGAACATTGGTCTGATGTCAAGGAGCAAGTTAGATTGCCTTTCCAACTACATGACTCTGTTGTTAGGAGTGACTTTGTTCTCTGTCACCTTTGAATGCTCATTTTTTCACCTTATTTTGTGAATATTTAGTTCTGAGACAGTGCAAGTTTGATATGACAAAGAGGAGAGGAAAATGGTGGGGAAGGAAGCAGCTTGCATCTGCCATCTGTCAACCAACACTCTCCAGTACTTTTCTGCTGAACAGCATTCCAGCTACTCTCCCCTAAGCCTGTAGCTTTGCCTGAGGCTCTTGTGACCCATGTGCAGGATCCAGCACTTGGCCCTGTTAAAATTCATGCACCTGACCTCAGCCCATCAATCCAGCCTGTCCAGGTCTCTCTGCAGAGATTTCCTATCCTCAAACACATCAACACTGCCTCCAAGCTTAGTGTAATCTGCAGATTTACTGAGGGTGCACTCAATTCCTTCATCCAGACCATTGATAAAGATATTAAAGAGACCTGGCTCTGAAATTGAGCTAATTTCCCATCCCTACCTTCATATTCAGATTATTTACTGATAATTCCCTTAAGATTTGGTTAAGGTTAGAGATCACTTCATATATCTAATTTCTTTCCCACAATTCAGCCCAAGTGTGGCTGGAAGTTTTAGTGCAGTAGTATGCCCCGAAGGATTTCTTGTCTATCTCCTTGCAGGTTGAATTTGGCAACATGTACCAAGAACAGCCTTGACATCCATGTCTGAGGGACTGTGGGAATATTAGAAGTTACTAAAGACCTTTTTACTCTCTGTTAAGCAAAAAGATATTGATGCCCAGTTTGAGCATGCACGCCTGAGCAATATCCTTTGTGGTCTGAAGGGAGGCTGGGGTGCTTAGGAGACTCCTGTGTTCTTTAAATAGCCATCTAAACACCTCAAGCTACACCACAGTAATGTGTGTGGTCAACCTCATACTTTCCTTAGGTCAACAAAGATACTGTATATTTCCAAGATTTCTGAGAAAGGATGAGCTTGTAGCAACAGTGGTGTGGTCTGGCAGCTTTGAGTTTTCTCCTCTTTCAAAAGGAACTTAATGCAAAACTACAGATAACTGCTGATATAATTTACCATTGGTAGCTAATTTCTATGCATTTCATAGGCTTCAGTCACCCACATGCAAAATAGGAAAAAATAGCACTGCTTTTCTCCTGGCCTTTGTTTGTTCTGCCAATTTTAATGGAAAGAATGCAGAGCCATCAGAGCTGGGACCATCTTTGCTTACATAAAAGGCTTACATTCTCATCTGAGATGCAGAGACATTGCTGCATCACAGATATTTACCAATTATTCACAATAATTACTCCTTTACAGAGATGCACTGAAATGTGGCAAACACTGTTCTGGGAAAGGAAAAGCTTGGTATCAGTTGGCTGAATTGTTTGTACTGGCCTGCATAACAGTGCAAAGCGGGAATATTTTGCTTTACACAATTGTTCTTGTAACTAAGGAAACTTCAGAGCAGCTGCTGACTTATTGTTGATTTGTTTGCTAGTTATATTTTCTGGTAGCAACAAAGAAAACAAGTTTGGGGAATCTAGAAGATCAAACTGGGCACATTAATTGTTTCTCACTGTTTTCTTCACAACAGAGATGCCCTACATGCCTCAGAAAATTGTTGCTGAACATCTGAAATAATAACATAAAAAACACTTTAATTGAAAATATATCTCCTGAGAATTTAAGTTATTCAACTATGGGCTCAGACCTCCAAGATTTTGATACTTATTGCTGAGGGATAGTGTACTGGGACAGACAATCTTCTGCAGTGGATGATGCAAGTTAAGTAATTAATTATTATAAAAATTAACCAATTGTCATGAGTCCCCTCTGCAGTGAGCTTGGTAAATCACCAAAGCAGACATGATTTTCCCCCCAAAGAACCTTCCTTTTATTAGCATGAAATATGTGGAGAGAAAGAGATGCCAAATCTGAGCAGAGCAATGAGAATATTTTTTTCAAGAGAATTTGTCCCTATTATCTCATCTTTTCCAGTTTCTGCTTATGAAATTGTACCAGCTTTCCCTCAGTACACATGCCTACAGAATCTCAAAGACACCATGTTTCTGAAACTGAAAAAGTCTGTGAAGAGCAGAGACCTATTTTTTGTCCCCTTTAAAGAGAATTACAGGAACAAGAGAGAGAACCTCATCATGTAGCTATTAGGAATCTTACCATAAAACCAGGTCTCAGAAAAACTGTGCTTATTTGGGCTGAATTTTCTCAAAAGAGCCCAACAATGCATCTAGACATAGAAATAAAAATGAAAACTCTTGGGGTTTAATCATTAAAACTTCTCTGGACTATTTTTGTGTGTCTTATTTTATTTTATTTAAGCTCATAAATGTTTAGATCCCATTTGGAGTGAAGCTTAAAGGCTGAGCTCTCAAACTTTCAACAGGGGTACCTGCAGGAGCTGCTGGATTCAAATGCTGTTGAAAATTCACTGTTTCAGATACCCCAACAGGTGCTGATCTGCTCTGAAGAGTCTCAACACCTCTGTCCCAAGCTGCCCATGTGACTTTCCTGCCTCCTGCTCTGAGCACTACCATGTATATTGCAGCAGCCCCGTCATTATCAACTCATTATTTCAATTTTTCAAAATGAGTAGAGCTCAGTTTCCTGTTGCAGGTCAGTACTGGATCCTAAATAATGTCCCTCTGCAAAATGGGCAACACTGGTGTTGTGACGGAAGGGTTCTTTTCTCTGAAAACAACAACTCCATTTGGGTGAGCTGGACAAATCCTGTTGGAAGACAGTTCCCAGCACAAATACTGAAGCTCTGTTCTAAAGTATCCGGTAGCTCATATTTGTGGGAAATGTCCCAATTTAATTCTGACTAAATAGGGGTATGGGGTATTAATCAGACCAATGAAGGTGAGAAGGGTTACATTTAGGAGCTAGAGCATAAGACTTGGAATTAGACCATAAGATTTGGACTCAGACCGTGCTTGTCTGCCTTTCCAGTTCTGCTTTCAACTTGTAGTATACACATGAGTTACTCTTTTAACCTTCCTATAACTGTATTTTCACATTAAAGAAACAGTTCCAAAGTTTTAGAAGCTCTTTGAAATCCTTCACTTGCAAGGCATCATAGGTCAATAACTGTGTTTGTTTAGTTGTATTTTTCCGTCATGATCCAGAGGAGCAATAGGTAATGCAAGGCAGTTAATTCTCATAAATAGGTAGCTCATTACTAACTAGAACCAAGTAACAAAAGAAAGATCCAAATTTATTGAATACCCTAGGACAAATTTAACATGCTGCTGTTTTATAGTTGGTGCACTTAGTTTAAAAGAAATGCGGTGTTTTAATTTGTGCATGTGAAGTATGCCTGGCATTTTCTCTTCATTCTAAACTGTAGAATGTACAAGAACAGTATTTCTCTTTCTGCTGCTTTTGAGATTTCATTTTCCTGAATTTAGATATGATGAACTAGGAAACACTGAAGCTATTTTCTAGGACCATTTTGTTTAGCTGCTCTGACAGAACTCCTATCATAATTCACAGTTTTTTCTGTTGTGGAAATGTCACTAAGGTCTGTGAGCTTTAAAAAGCATCTATACTTGAGAAGAAAAGTAAATACCATACAATAACAAATACAACAATAAAGCACAAACCAGAAATGTTAGAGGTGCATTACATGCTCTTTTCACTAATGTGCCATAGAGTTACAGCCTAATTTCCAGAGAGGCAGATAAAGTTCAACATCTTGAAGATAACATTATTTTCTGTGATTTTTTTCAAAGCAAAATGTTTAAGAAGTACCCAGCAGGCTTGAGGACTAGATATCTATAAAATTATTTTTGCATAATAGTCAGTGAACCAGGACAAGACAGAAAACAAGTCCAAGACCTGTACACAGAGTGTGCACAAAGTGTGTTTAAGCTTCAGTGATTGCTGGGACTCTGAACCATTGTCAGTCCATTAATTATTAACTTGGGTAAACACATTTCAGGGCACTTCAAAAATAAAAACCCTTAAAATGCTTGCAGGGTCCTCTTGGACCCAATCTAAATAATAAAATTCATAGCTGTAGGGATGTATAGTAGGATCCTACAGGATAGTTCAAGGCATGACTGAAGGACTGTCTGGTTTGCTTTCAAAACAGAGCATTTCAAGATCACTTCAAGAGTCCCTTGGGTGAGTGCAACATTTGCATTGGAAAGTGCAAGATTCCACTTCTGAACCATCAGTTCCCAGTGCTGTGACTGCAAGATTTGGATGGACATAGAACTGGGGTCCTCAATGAGCCCATTTTTTAAAAATTGATACATATGCTCTCTCTAAAATAAAATAAAAATAGCTAAAAAATCCTTAACAGCTCAGGCTATCTCATCTTCACCCTTGAAGTCACTGTTAGAAGGAAACCCCATGAGCCTAAGAGATTTGCAGCAGACTGTTCAAGTAAGGTGTAACAATGGACTGTACTTTGAGGCTTCAGATTGTCCTAATGATGTCTCCTCCCTTGTCTTTTGCCTTCAATATATAACCATTTTAATTTCAGGTAAGCAATAAGGTGGAAATAAAAAATCTCCTCAGCTTTGAAAGTTTTTTTTTTCCCAATGTTACATTCCCCTACTATCCAGTTAGATAGATCCAGTTAGTGCTGGATGTGCAGTGATCTGATTTCCACCTGCTACAGGGCAAGGTGATAAAAAAGAAAACATTCAAAACTAAGACGAGCTGAAAAATGGGAAGCCTTGGGGGTTATTCTTTAATCTGAGTGAACATTCACTGCTGTTTGTTGGGATTTTGTGTGTGTGTGTGTAGCTGGCATAGAATAAATCTGTGTCCTTATTAAAAGGAATCATAATTCTAAGGTGAAATTGAAATAAATGCATTGATAAGGAGGCTGATGGGTCCTGATCTTTTCAGAGTGAAGAGAGAAATACATGCTGACTTCAGGGGACACTAGATCAGGATTTAAATATTTGAGACATCGAAGTCTAACCTTGATTTTTTTGTGTCCTTAATATGGAATGCCCCCAAGGATTTTTAGTTATCTTTAATGTCTACCCACTTTTTTCTAAGAAATATTTTCAAGTACTTCACACAGTTTCTCTTTTCTATTTTCTTTAATTCATAGTCTCTCTTGGAGGAATATTGAAGGAACTAGAGAGGGATTATGACTTCAATGCAGACTCCAAAGCTCAAAAAGATGTTTCTTTTGCCCAGGAGACATGCAGACCAAGTAAGAAGGCCTAAAAAGCACAGAAAATGATCTATGAGATTCCTGTGGGTTTGGATTGCAATTCCATAAGAATCATCCATAAGATTTCATTACCACTGAGCACTAGAATTGTTGTGCCCAGTTGCATTCTGGAATCACGTGAGGTTCCCTTCTCATCTGTAGGGCTTGTGAATGACCTGTCTGGACATTTCTTGACTGCATTCTGTCCCACAAGTTCCTGCTTGTTGAGCCCGATCTTCTACTACAGGGTGAACTGCTTAGTGGATGACCAACTCTGGATGTTGTTTACCTGGACTTAATAAAGGGTTTGATGGTGTCTTCTACAGCATCCTCCTGGAGAAAGTGGCTGTTTATGGCTTGAATGGTTGAGTAAAAGACTGGCTGGCCATGCCCGAAGAGTGGTGATGAATAGAGTTAAATCCAGTCGGCATCTGGTCACAAGCACTGTTCCCCAGGGCTGTTTTGGGGGCAGTTCTCTTTAGGATCTTTATAAATGGTCTGGATGAAGGAATTGAGTGCACCCTCAGTAAGTTTCCAGATGACGCTAAGCTGGGAGGGAGTGTTAATCTGCTTAAGGATAGGAAGGTTCTGCAGAGGGATCTGGACAGGCAGATGGATGAGCTGAGATTAATTGTATGAGACTCAACAAGGCCAAATTCTGGGTCCTGCACTTGTTCACAACCACTTTAGGAAACACTGCAGGCTTGAGGAAGAGTGGCTGGAAAGTTGCCCATCAGAGAAAGATGTGGAGATGCTGGTTGACAGCTGGCTGAACAGGAGCCAGCAGTGTGCTGAAATGGCCAAGAAGACCAACAGCATCCTGGCCTGTATCAGGAATAGTATGGCCAGCAGGAGTAGGGAAGTGATCGTGCCCCTATACTCAGGCCACATCTTAATTATTGTGCTCAGTTTTGGACTCCTCACTACAAGAAGGATGCTGATGTGCTGGAGCATGTCCAGAGAAGGGGAGGGAAGCTGGTGAAGGCCTGGAGAACAGGTCTGATAAGGAGTGGCTGGGGAGACTGGGATTGTTCAGTCTGGAGAAAAGGAGGCTGCAGGGAGACCTTATCCCTCTCTACAAATTCCCAAAAGGACGTTATAGTGAGGTGAGTGTTAGTCTCTTCTCCCTAACAAGCAACAGGACAAGAGGAAATGGGCTCAAGTTCCACCAGGGGAGGTTTAGAATTAATATTAGAAGAATCTTCTTCATTGACAGAATTATCAAATACTGGAACAGGATGCCCAGGAAGGTGGTTGAATTGCAATTCCTGGACTTTTTTAAAAGATGCATAGATGTAATGCTAAGGGACATGATCTAGCACCAAGCATGGTAGAGTTAGATAATGGTTGGGTTCAATGATCTTAAAGGCCTTTTCCAACCAAAATGATTCTATGGTTCTATGATTATTTTTTTCCAGGTCAAATCCTAAAGCAATAGCAATTAGGCCTCCCTGTTGAATTTTCTCTTCTTCCACTCTTGGGCACCAGCACAGAGTATGTAAAACAGAAAATAAAAAGTGGGAATTGTCTTGCTACTAGTGGATCAGGCAGGTGGTAACCCCACTTCCAGTTCCTAATGTGTATGGGTGATGGAGAAAGGCTGTAATCATACAAGTCAGAAACAAGTGCCTTCACAAAAAACAGTCTCTGAATGATGCAAAATGATGGTTGCCTGGCAATCTTTTTAAGCTTTTGATGCTGCTAATTTGCTGTGTATTTTTCACACAGCACCATTCTTAGATAATCACTGTAGCTGGTGCTATAGAAAGGGATCTTAAATTGTATATGTTACATGGCTTTGCTGATGTGATTGCCTGCTAGCAATCATGCTATTATCCTGTGATGATTCCAAGTGATTGTTTCAGGTCATGAACGTGATCTGGAAGCCTGAAAGTTATTGAATCAGAGTTCTGATTTTGGCAACAGCAAAACATATTGCATGAATGGCAAAACCCCACTATGTTCCCAGATCACTGGCTGTTCAGTGGAGAAACAACAGCAAATGATACCTCAAGCAGATGCTGTTAGGCTGTATTACTGTAAAGGATGGTGAAAGTTCCTGTGATCAAGCTGTAAGCATATGCAGATGGTTATCTGGATAATTTATTAGTTGTTCTACAGAAGATACTGAGAGCCTTGCTTTAGTACTTGTCACCTGAGCTGCTGTTGTTTTGAATTTCCTCACATACCTAATGCTGCTATGGCTGACATGTTCCTTTTAAATAAACTTAATTTTTCACATTTTCTCTCCTGTCCAATGCTTCCATTTAATTTTCCTTCCTATTCTGTCATCCAGATTTCACCTCCTCTTCTCCCCTTTTGTCCTTTGCTTACACCTCTGTTTTTTTCACCCCTTTCACCCCTTTATATTGTCCTTATTCACTTTTCTTTCACCTTTCTAGTTTTCCACCTTCCCTCTTTCTTCTTTCTGCCACGAGATTCTCTCTTTCTTCTTCCTTCCTGCTTAGTACATTAATAAAACATTTGACCATTTAATATATTCTGTCTTTGCTCTTCAGGCTTCTCAGTTATTGCTATAATTCTACCAAAACTTAATTACCACATCAAAGAGGAGCTGTGTCCCCATTTAGGCAGGATTTCAGCCTTTCCAGATTTTTAAAAGATGTTTGACCTAATTAGAAGGCCTGTTTAAAATGGTCCTTTTACAGAAACAGGAAGAAATCATACAAGTTGTTGCCAGGCTATTGAACATGTCCTACACAGAACATGAGAAATAGGAAAATGTCAGAAATTTTCTTGAAAACATGCCTGTTGTAAAAAACTTGCAAGTCAGTTGTAGGTGTTGAAATAATAATGATGGTTAGATATAACAACATGCTGCTTTTATGATAATGACATACACTTTATCAGGTAGAAATAATAATTTTAATGTAATAAGCAACAATAGTGTGTCAAACCCTACAATCACTACACTTCATGGCAGCAAGCATCATCTTATAATCTGTTTGCAATGAAACCACTTATTTTTCCATCACATACTTTTTGTATCTTCCTTGTTCCTAATGAGTTAAATTCACTCTCTATAGAGTCCACGTAAGAACTGTATTTAATAAACTAGTGAGTGCTAGGATTTCCCTTCTGTAAGTGTAAGTTGTAACGTTCTTCAACTATTAAGTCTGTGTATGTAAGCTTATGCTATACCAGCTTGTTATCTTAACTCTGGGTTTAAGCAGTGTGACCCATACATAATCATTACTGCAGGTCCCTTTCAGGTCCATTTCTGAGATGGTGAGTCTGCAGTTATTAAAGCTTTATTAAAATTAAGATTGGCAGTAAAGTGAAACAATTTAACGATCACTCCTATTAATCGGGAGAATAATTCACTTAGGAAAATGGCAAGTTCAAAACTGCATGGGAATTGTAATCACGACTATACATCCTTCTGAAATGCACAAGGATACTCAGACTGACAGTTGTGCCTGGTTTAGCATGAAGAAAAATTTCTTCTTCTGCAGGCAGGAAGCTCTCTGGTAAGAGAGCAGCACATTAGGATCTTCCTGACCTTAAAAACTACAGGCAGCATCTTCTGCTGGCTTAATTCTGTTGACTTGAATGGAATTAAATGAGCAGAGAATTTATTACTGCATCCAGTCTCCTTAATCCCTAGGAACATGTGGACCCCTTAAAGGTATGCCTTAAAATCCAAAGCATATCTGTAGTGTATGAATAAGACAGGCTGCTGTGAGAGTGAAGTACCTTAGCTGCTCCTTTCTTCTGCAGATGAGCTCCACAGGGTAGTCAGGATCCTGACTTGCATATTTGCAAGTCTCTGAGATAATGACTTAGAAAGCTGGTATTTTTCAGACCTATTTTAGTCTCTGCCTAGGATTCATTTGACTCTGCTATGAGAAAAAAAAAAAGTAAAAAGAAACTATTGATATTTTTTTAATGAACAGCTCTGCATCCAAAGGTTGGAGGTGGGAGAAAATGAGAACCAACTGAATAATGTTGTAACTCTGCAAACACTGAGTAGGCTATGTTAGGGTACATTGTCCATCACACCTTCTACATGTGCAGTAACTGTTTAATAAAGAATGCCCCAAGAAGGTCATATATTCAGAAGCCTGTGCTGTGTATGTGTTTATAGTTAATTTAGCTGCATAGCAAATAGGTGCTTTGGATAGAGGGAGATTATGAAGTTCCAATGCACATTACTTTCAATGGTCACAGGAAGATATCTGCGTCTTCCAAAGTGTCAGATCAATAAATCAGAGATTGAATCAGCCTCATTGAATATATTTCTCGGCTGTGGTTCATTTTCTTGTGAAGTCCTCAGGCATCTGATTAGTGCCTCCAGCTCAAGGGGGAGCAGAGTGCTAACATGAAACAGAACACTTTTATACCAAATAGCCTGAAGCCAGATGGCTCTGGATTGTGTATGATATTCACAAGCAGAATTTCTTGAATGGTAAAACCTGACAGAAACAGTCCTTCATTTGACTGGAGCCTGCAAGTATAAGAATAATTTAAGTGTGCAAAAATGCATTTGAAGATGACATTCAAAGTCTTGTGGAATTTACCATGTAAATTTGATTCTTTTCAGTGTTTCCTAGTTCTTTTTCCATGTGATAGCTGATGCTATGTTTTTTCTGACATAGAAACCACTCCAGAAATGGCTGCTTCTTGACAATCTCATAATCTGTGGTCACTGAGCTTGCTCCACATCTTTCAGAGTGTAAAGCAGTTAAGTTCCAGTTATAATAAAGCAACCACTATTCACTAGTGGCTGCAGCTGACTGTTCTGAGGTTGGAAGATTTTGGTCTTATTTTGGATTATAAATTAACAGCATTCTCTGTATTCTTGGTCCCATTGCACAAATGAGTGATGCATGAACAAAATATTCTGTTATGAGCAGCGACTTTCTAAGCATCACACAGCAACAGAGCATAGCAACCAAATCATGGGCAGCAAAAATGCCATAAATTCTTCAAACCCACCCTCCTCTTTTACTGTGTAAGATGTGTATCGATAAAGGCAATACCTTTGCTAGACAGTAGAGTGGCAGATTTTCCAAGTACAGAGCACAACTGAGTACCTTTCATTAAGTACTATTAAGAGAACTAGTTTTTTGGGGTATCATTTTGTGCAGTAACAGATTAACTGTGGGAAGCAATTTATGCAAGAAATGATTACACATATTCTGGGAGCTACTAAAGTAAATGGTGCTACTAGTCCATTAATTTAAATGGGAAATTAAGATTGTGGTAAACTATTAAGAGACTTTGCTTGCAGCAAACACACTGGAACAGATCTTTTAGAAACTAAGAATCTTGTACTGTTCCAAACAAAATATCATTTGGGAGACTAATAGTCATATACTGAGTACCCTTATTTTGCATTGCCTCACCATCAGCTGGAGGTACTCAACATTCCTCAGTGAAGCATTAAGAAGCTGCAAAAATTAGACCTTGTGCTCCGAAATATGTTTGGGGCATAAGTCTTTTCAGAGATGAGTCGAGCTATTTGTGGAAGTTTCCAGGAACAAGCAAATTTTGATAGGTCAATAATCCTGTTTGCAAAGTCATCATGTTCTCTCGTTGGATTTTAACAAGTGCCAATTGAGCAAAGTGGTTTGTGACCTTCTGAGAAGAGCTCACTTTGAAGGTTATTGTCTTAAAATATAGCCTGTCTCACAGGGTGTTAAACTTGTTAGCCAGTATGAAAAAAATAGATCTTTCAGTGCTGTGTGGATGGAAATAAATGGTGGATACCACATCACAACAGAGATAGTTCTTAAGCATACAGGGCAGAATTTGCCATTGCTGCCAAATAAATCTTGGGGAGGTTCCACAGTAAATATGAGACAATGCAATACTATTTATAATTAATGCAATTGAATGCATTTCACAGTAGTGCTTCTACTATTTATTGCTTGTAGTAAAGTAGCACACACTAGCAATGTACTGTGGTAGATAGCATGCAAACACGTGAGAGGAAATTTGCTCCTTTCATATATTCCTTTTTTTTTTTTTTTTTTTTGAGATAGATAGGTGGAGCCAGGGTCTGCCCTACATAAGCAGCCATCAACAGGTACACAGGACCAGATGGGCCCTGTATCCTGTCCCTGCCACACCAGAGGCAGTAACCTGGATGAGGGGAGTGATTGGAGGGCTGTCAGGCACTAGAATGGACTGCCCAGGGTGGTGGCTGAGTCGCCCCCTGGACGTGTTTAAAAGCCATAGAGATCTGGTGCTTGGGGATGTGGTGTAGTGACAGACTTGGTGGAGTGGGTGAAATGGCTGGACTTGATGATCTGAGAGGTCCTTTCTGGCCTGGATGAGTCTATGATTCTATAAAAGGTGCCTGAAATCTGTAGAAAAAACAAGAATCACCATGGTTAGAGCTGATTTTTCTATTTACCCAGTCATACTTACCATATTCCTTGATTCTTCTTGCAAATTCAATTTCAGTTAGGCTGCACCACCTTTTACAGAATAAACTTCTTAAGGTGTAGAAAACAGAGCAAGCAAGCCCAAACCCCCTCCTCTCAACCACCTCTCAGGTACAGGTGGAACTTTTTCCTATTTGTGGTTTAAACATGGCTGTTAACTCTGTTTTGCCATGTTTGGGTCAGTGAAGATTGCTGATCATGTGAATTTCCAGAAACATAAAAGCAGGGTAAAAAGAGTTGTCCCCCTGACCTCAGGTCCATGTCAAGGTTTAACCCAGCAAGCAGCTAAATATTACACAGCCACTTGCTCACATTAATGTGTGGAATACCAAAGCCAACTTTTTAATGCCAGCTATAGTTTTCATTAACTCTTGCAAGCTGAGAAAAACAAAGTTATTCTTTCTAGTAATTCTCTCTAGTGGAGCAGAGCTGGGAGCAGCCCTTTTCTCAAGTAAGCCTGCAAGTCAAACAGATGCAACACAAGATGCAGAAGTTTATACTCATCCACCATTACTAATAGGAGACTCTGGATCTCCCTTATGTGTTTCTGTAACTCCAGTAGATATAGAGGTATAAAGTATGATGTAATGCCTCCTCAAGGTCACTGGAAGCCGTGGGCTTCACACTATTCCTAGTTCAGTCTTATAGTAGTACACCTCATGCACATTTTTCACCAGAGGATATCTCAGAGTTAGGATATAGCTAGAGCTGCAAATATGAGACTTTTGCAGTGATGTCCTGTTATTGTTTCTCAAAATATTCCTCTTGATCACTTGCTTCATGATGTTTTACAGGTTTAAGACTAATATCTTAATTGTAAATAAGATTTTCCAGAGAATTTGAGTCCAGGGGATGGACAGTCCCAAGGGGCTGAACAGTCCCAAGGGGCTGAACAGAATATGAGAGATATGTTTATGCTATTTCATTGGTCTGCATTTCTACGTAGTCTGAAAGTACAGGTTGCTTGCTCTCTCTCTTTCTTGTTTCTTTCCCTCATCTCTGTTTTCTGACCTTCCTTGCTTGGCCTGATCGTTTCTGTTTGGGTTATGGTAAGAAATAGTGGTGGGGACGAGACAGAGGTAACTTGATAACTGATACACAGCCCTCTCTGCTTTGTCCAGGGGAGCCTGTCCAAGGGGGTGTACAGGGAGGTAGCTGTGTTATTGTCTCATTGCCTATGTTAATATTTTTATATGTATATTACCTTTTATGCTTTTATATTTGTTTTTGTAAATTATAACTTCATCTAACTTCCAAATTCTGTGCAGTGTGGTAATTTACTCTTTATGTGAATTCCAAATTGTGTGGTTCAAAACCAAACCACTGCATGATGATAGTCACTATATTTAGTAACTTTTATTCCACGTGGAAGGGAATTTACCGTTCCCATGGCTCTACAAAGGGTGACCAGATTTGCCAAAATGCTGGCAAATTAATTAATTACATTATAATCAAAGCTGTCTGCAGACATTAGTTCTTTGCTTTTATTTGTCAGAGCCGTAGGGGTTTTTAAAAATGTTTTGATGTATTTGGAAAAAAAGCAGAACTTCAAAACATAATGAAAACTCTTTAAAAATGCACAGATGCCATTTTAATCTCCAGTAAGCTTCTCTATTGTACATCCAAGCAAAACTAAAAGAGTTTATAGGAAATGCTTTTTGCTATGGCTTAGCTATTGAAATTAATGGGACTGTAATACCATTCAGCTGGTTGAAAATGGAATTTATCTTATCACAGTCTTTGGTGTAAAGAAATGTATCAGGCAGAACATGTCTTCCAAAGGCTTCTATTGTAATGAATGTGGTATTCATTATTTTTTCAAGACAAGTGTATTTTAGAAAAGAAAATGAATACAAATGGGTTATTGAAAGCCATTTGTGAATTCACTCAATATTTTGAAAGGATAAGAAAAATGTCATGACCATAGCCAGATAAAATAGATAACTTTAATATTATAGATAGACAGTTATACAACACAGGCTGATCTCTTTCCTGTCCCTTACTACAATGTGCCAAGTTGCTGAGGAGCTGCATTGTGGCTTTCTGATTCATTGTAGCTATGGAGTATGGCTCCCCTCTTCAGAAGTGCACTAATAAACGACCTGTCTGCAGTTCAGGCTCTGGTTGGCACAACAAAGCTCTAATTTCTGCACTCTTGCCTTTTATGTAGGCAGGTAAGGAAGGAAGAAGATGGATGAGTGTGACCTCAGTTTGAGCTTTAGTAGGTGGAAAGGAAGAATGCCTCACAAGCTGGAGGACAGCAGTTAACTGTTTGCTTCATGGGAGAAAATAGAGCCCTCATCCAGGTAGACCCCTTCTTAAGTCTCCTGTTCCATGCAGCTCATGCACTTGCCCAGTTTAAAATGCATCCTGTCCCCCATGTACAGCATAAAGCTGCCAAAAATGAGGAGGGGAATAAGAGGAATGAGGAAGAGATGAGATAGTCAGAAAGTGGCAAAAGCCAGTTTCCTGTAGGCAATTCACCTGATCAACATTTTGCTCTCTGGAAGTAAATGAGTACTTGGTTCCCAGTCATGTAATCATAAGAATTTAATGACTGTCTCTGTCTGTTAGGACTTTCTGACAGGGAATCTCCTTTGTGGCTTTGGGAATGAAAAGCTGTGCTTCTGTATAAACCTCTGTAGCAATTGTCAGCTGTGTCCATCCTTGAGAGGTCCGTTGGCAGAACAGCATAAATCAACCAACTTGCTGGTTCGGACCTAAAAAGGTGAAGAACAATCACTAGTTTACACCAATTAGAAAAAAGCTCTACCTTGAATTGTCACTGAACTGAATGGGTCATGTGTAATAAAATCTAAGGAGTTAGGTCACCAATTCACATCATCAGTGAAGAGGATGTGATTTTGTAATGCTCCAGTAGCTGAGTGTCACAGTATCACAGTACAATGGAGGTTGGAAGGGACCTCATCAGGTCCAACGCCCCTGCCAAAGCAGGATCACTTAGGGTAGTCTGCCCAGGAATGCATCCAGGTGGGTTTTGAAAGTCTCCAGAGAAGGAGACTCCACAAACTCCCCGCGCGGCCTGTTCCAGTGCTCCGTCATCCTCATTTCAAAGAAGTTTCTCCTCGTGTTGAGGTGAAATCGTCTATGTTCAATCTTGAACCCATTGTTTCTTGTCTTGTTACTGTGCACCACCGAGAAGAGCCTGGCCCCCTCCACTTGACACCCACCCCTCAGATATTTATACACACTGATGAGATCCCCTCTCAGTCTTCTCTTCTCAAGACTAACAGCCCCAGGGCTCTCAGTCTCTCTTCACAGGGGAGATGCTCAAGTCCCCTAATCATCCTCATGGCTCTCCATTGAATTCTCTCCAGCTGGTCTCTGTCTCTCTTGAACTGGGGAGTCCAAAACTGGACACAGTATTCCAGGTGTGGTCTCACCAGGGCAGAGTAGAGCAGTAGAAGAACTTCCCTAGAACTGCAATGATGGAGTGCAACATTTTCCTCAGTTTATATGTATCTTTAACAGAGAGGACAGTAACAGAATTTTATTGAAAACCCATATGTATCCATTCAGTGTACTATAAGATATCTGATTAAGTCTAATTAAAGGAGAACACTACAATTAAAAAACCTCTCACTTCTTTTGAAACTGGCACGTTTTCATTAAAATGAATGCAATAGAAATGTACAATTTGCAGGAACTAATTTACCCTCTTTTTTTTTTATTATTTCCTGCAAAATCATAGGAGGCTTTAAAAAGTAATTTCCTCCACAGAAAATAGGAAATAAAATACAGTAACTTTCATTGCATCTGGAGAATACAGCTTTCCCAACTGTGCTATTCAGCAGTAGTTACATGACTCTTCTAGACATGCTGACATAAAAAAGCCAAAACAATTTTTAAAGGATGAAAAGAGAAATTCCAGGAATATATCTCTCAGGATGTCCACAGTGAAGACTGCACTACAAAGAACCCAATCTGTTTTTGAACCATCATGTCTAATACCATGCAAATAAAACATATTAGCGAAGGAAAGTAGCAAGTCAAATACATTGTTATGAGGAAGGGCACACTGCATGCAAATGAGGTCATATACAAGCCCAGTTCTTCCCATTTGGTGAAATATTGCTTTGGAGCTCTTTCAGAATACAAAGTACAGAGAAGCATACATAGTATTCAGATGCCTTCTAAGCAGAGGCAATGTTATTTTCTTTTGGAAATAGGGACTTAAATCATCAGTGATTAATCCCCAGATAAAAATTAAATTGATACGTACATTCCACTAATTAAAATCGTTCATATATGCTTACACTACTGTTGCAGTCATTGTTCAACGGAGGACTGGAAGTGTCTCAGAGGAAGCTGCTGCTGGATACTTCCCTCTCATAGATGCATCCACTCCTCAGTGCTGCTCTGGGCTGGAGAAGAGGTTCCCATGCCACTACAATGAGGAGGACATTGTGGGTCACTTCTACAGGACTAGCAGATGAGCTGAGCTCAAGATTTGGTTCCACTTCATCTCATATAGCAAATGACACCAGAGATGAATTCCCAATTTGAACTGTCACCTAAGAGGCCATCTACAACCTACAAGCACAGTATAAGTTAAATCACAAGTGGTGTTGATAAACAACAACTCCCCATGCTCCAGCCCCAGCCACTGAAAACCAACTGAATTCACCTAACATGATCTCCTGTCACTCTTACTGTAATTAGATGCTGAGTTTACATGAGTGATGCAGACCCTGTGGCCAAGTACATTCCTGGGCCAAAGCTCAGGACAAGATTTGTGTATCATTTAACTCCTTCCTTCAAATGGTATACAATAAGAATTAAAGAAACCATAATCTGTGTTTTACCTAGGTGGAAAGATACACTTCATTCTGTCAGAGTTTGGAAATAGGATACACTGGTTTAAAAATAAACAAAAGACTGATGAAAAGGGATGGTAAAAAAATTAAAAAAATAAAATAGAGAGTCCAAGAGGCTTAATATAAAGAATAAAACCAAATTTATAAGACTCATGATTAATTAATATTATAAACATGTTACATGGCTACAGAAATTCAGTATATTGTATTTTGGAAAACAACAAACAATGCTTTAAAAGCAATCTGTCAGGTCCCATGGTAAGCCATTGACTCTATAGTAATATTTTTAATCTACTTAAAGCCATTTCTAATTGGATTTTTAATATAAAATAGCAACCAGGGAAAAAAGAAAAAGATTAGCAGCATTATCTGTGACCATATCTGGTATAGACAACATGCACAACTTTAATGTATATGAAAATGAAAGCTGGATAAGAAATACTTGAAAAATATTCTTGCTTTACTTCAGAATGAACCCTGGACCTTCTATCTTAGACAGAAGCAAAGCAGACAGGAAAAAAAAAAAAAGTATTGCAGTAGGGAAGGGCTTTCAGGTAGCATCAGTATGAAGAAAATAATGTGAAGGTCAGGTATTCCCACAATACAAGGTACAAAACTCACATCTGTCATGACAGTTTGTGATGGGGAACCAAACATAAACTTAGCAAATGTCAGGGCTTGGCAGTAAAATTACAAAAGGTATTTTTGCAGCACTGAAGGAAAGCATGGATGACCCTTCTCCACCAGCTATGAGGCCTCATGTTTTGTAATAAGTTTTCCACAAGAAATTTGTACTTAGTTTCTGACTGGCTTTATGTATTTTTCAAAGGGGGTGGTTACATTGCAAATGGATAATTCAAAGAGTGTGACTTACAGGTTGCTATACCCTTTGCGTAAGGCACATTGATACTAAGATTATGCTATCTGCTCCTGTGCCTGGTCATAAGAGATAACAGTTGTTAAGCAAGTCACATTTATTATCTTGCTACAGCATGTCCTTTTATTGCAATGGCATGCTTACTTAGCAGTTTTGAATACCTGGAGAAAATCTGATACGGCTGCACTCTTGTCTAGAGATAAAATAGGTGGAGGCCTCCTATTCTTGGAGTTCACACGGTGTTACTCTAGAATGTGTCTCTGTTTTCATGGTCAGACACTCCCTTGAAAAGCTGAAATACTTTTTCCTTCTTGAGTCCCTTCTTTATTTGTTGTCCTTTATATCTTTGGAATACTGCATTCTGAGGGTGTCTGCTGCCAAGTGTTTTGTCCATCCATTCCATATCTGATTGCATTCACAAGATGCAATCTGCTGTCAAATGGGACAAGGCAGATCAGTGTTTGAATCTGCTCTGCTATATTCCTACCAGAAACATGAGCTTTGGTTTCTCTTCTGGTATGTTGGTGCTCCTGTCACATTGCATCTCTTTGGCAATAGCACTGCATGCGTGAGTTATGACCACTGGGCTGCAGAGCAAGCCTCATTTTCTCGCTCTCTTGTTTATAGATGAAAAACGACTCATCCTAGCACAGCTGCTTGAAAGAGTACAATCCTCGCAGGTAGAAAACATATCTTCAAGACTTCAGACAGAGTTGTGCACATCCCAAAATCTCAGTCTTCATTTCCCAGAGCCAAATAAGTGAGCCAAGCCAGCAGGCTGTTATGACTTAGGCTTCTCTAGCTCTTTGATTTTTTGATATGGAAATTTCTTTGGTATCAAAGCTGGTATGTACATTTCCATTAAAAAGTTGTGGTTTTGATAAAGCTGCATTTTCTGACCAAAAATATTTTCTGTTGGAAAATTCCCAACTTATCCTATAAAATACCAGCTGGATTATACACTCAGTAAGATAAAATCACCCTAATAACTTGAGCTTTAATATATATTTACCAGCAAAAAATTATAATCTCCAAAATTTTTCCAGTAGTCCTTTAAAGAAAATTGTACAACATCCATTTGAACTTGTTTTTAAAGCCATCTTCTGAACTTGGATACTTAATGAAATCCTTTCTGTAGCATCGTTCAGGTCTTGATCTGTGGAGACAAACATCTCTTGGAAGCTTCTGATAACCATAACAACAACTTATATTATTGCAGTGTCTTTAATCCCTTTCCAAAGCTTCACAGTCACACTGATGATGTCTTCACTTTCTTTTCCTCCTCTACAGTGCCAAGAAAGAATTTCAGTCCAGGGAAAAGTCAAGATGATTATAGATTCCAGATTTTAAGGAATCAATTAAATAGTATTAATAAATATGGCAGACAGTATGCTAGTAATTAAAGTATTGCCAACTTTTAGGAGCTTAAAAACAACTTTTGTCTTGTGTGAGAGAATCTGTAGGTAAACTTTGCAAATCTAAGCATGGGGGGAAAACCCCACTGCTCTGTTGTATAACGGTAATCTCAAGTTATCATCACTTAGCACCAGTTTTATTACTAGTGTTTAGAAATATGTCATGTATGTGTGTACACACTGAATTTCTTCCTTATCTTGTTGGTGGTCATGTAACTGTCAGAGCTAAGAGGATTGGTAAAGTTTGTAAACTTGTCTGAGACACGGTAAGTACAACATTTTGTTAGACCATGTATATAATACACATTGGCTACTATAGATTTTTTTTCTTTTAACATATTTACACTCCTGAGTACACTAGAAAACACTTTTCATGCATCATCAATAGGCAGTTGCCCAGCCAGTCTGACAAGAACTTTTCTTCCACCTTCCCTCACAGTTCTAGGGATCATGGATCTCCTGGGCCTTGCATGGATGAGTCCTATCCTCCTGTCAACAGGCACTTAGGATGTTCTTCCTTGATGTTTCTGTCACTGAGAAACAGGGAGTTAAGTTGTTCAGTTGCTGTGTGCAGGTCAACATCACATAAAATGTCTTGGAGCAAGCAGAGAGGAGTAAAAGGGGTTCACATCACAGGGGTAACCATGTTAGGTCTGGGTGTGTGGTGTTCCCCCTAGGGAAGCAACATGATCATAGAATCGTAGAAATATTTATGTTGGAAAAGTCCCTTAGAGGCCAAGCATGAACCTAATGCTGCCAAGTCCACCACTAGATCATGTCCCTAAAAGCCACATCCAGATGTCTTTTAAACACCTCCAGGGACGGTGACTCAGCCACTTCCCAGGACAGCCTGTTCCAATGCTTGATAATCCCTTTGGTGAACAAATTTTTCTGATGCCCAACCTAAACCTCCCTGATGCAACTTGAGGCTGTTTCACCGTATAATATGAAGTACAACAGCAGGAAAGAAAAGTTTGTAAGGACCTGCATAGATTTTTATATCCATTTTAATTAAATCTGCCCAGCATTTTAATCATGGACATCTGTGTTGTCTGAATAGGAGCTGGTGGAATACCACTTTATCAAACACCAGTCAGGAAGGCTAGGTGAGTTATGGAGAGGTTTGACTGGTTATTGGTACATGCATAGATATAAAAAAATTTAAAATATTCCTGGTACCAAATAGGAAAGGATAATTGCACTTTGAGTCATTTCCATGCTGCTGAAGAAAAGAGAAGAGAATAAGAGACTGATTCCTGTGCCTAGGGCTAAATAGCATTATTTGGCTCACGTCCACGGTGATTATGGCTGTTCCCCTTTGCAGCAGATTTGTCTTGTAGAGAGTTGTCCAAAAACAGAGCCAGAGGATGGCAATTACACAGTGGGGTGATTAGGAGATGAGTGAATAAGCACACCACAGCTCTCTTTGATTTACCAGTACAGCTGAACCTGTAGGTTACTTTAGGACAGAGTAGTTCTGTCAGGACCATCCTGCCTATAAGGTTGCTGGATTACTTTACTTAAACAGTAGCCCTGTGGGTGACCAAAGCACTTCTCAGTTTCAAATCAGAACAGAAACTAAAAATCTTTGGGGAAAAAAAAAAAAAAAAAAAAAAAGAGGCAATTTTAAAATATTTGCTCTCAGAAAAGGGGATTCATTCTTTTATGAAGTTCATAAATCACAATTATTCAATTTTTTATTTTTCTCCTCCACAAGTCTGTCTTCTTCCTTTGGGTCCCCTCTTCACCCACTTCTCCCCAACCTCTGTTTGTATGCATCTGGGGAGTAATTATGAAAAAATGAGGGTGCCTGTAAGAAAGAGTGGGATCTTAGTGACATCACTTTTATGCTTATGACTGAAAGATGCAGATTGTGCAGCTGAAGGAGAAGAGCTGGGTATTGAAGGAGAAGAGCTGGGCATTGAAGGGGAAAATTTTGCTGTGGATGTACAATGGAATAGAATGTCCCTTGCTTTCTCCCTGCCCACCTCTAGCTCTGGAGTTTGGGGCTAGAAATTTGCTCCACAGGAGAAAATGTGTAACATCCCCAGTCCCTGGACTACCTCCATTATGGGAAACTACTAGGGTTGAGTAGCTGTCCTGGAAGCAGGTGGTAGGTGAGGAGGCGGTAACAACTTCACAGCTGCCATGTACCAAAAATACCTGGGTGGACTATTACTGCAGATCATCTGGCACTTGCTACCATCCAGATATTGAGCTGACATTTGCTGTTTAGAGAGGCTACTCCACAGCACCATTTAGTGCTTGTCATAGGCAAATCCAATAAACACAGGACAAAGCAAGCCAGGCAGTGAATGCAAATGCAAATCCCTATCATAAGCATGCACAGGATGCTACTGTGGAGTGTGATGTCCTTTTATAAGACAAATGGAAGAAGTGATTGTCTTGAATATGGCATGGCCTGGGACTTAGATGAGGAAGGGCAGCAGGGCAGAATGCAGCTGAGCAACAATATGTTGTGAAATGAGATACCTGATCTGTTTTGATGGTTGTAAAAGAGGAGTTAGAAATCAAAGCATTTTTCAGTTAGCCCCAGGGAGGCCACAGAGGGTTGTGTCAACACCTTGTACAGGCAAACATGAAACGCCTCACCAGTTAGGTCATGAGTGTGTAAGGCGCATGGCTGGAAGACAGTAAACCAGGCAGAACCTTTGCCACTGAGCCAAGCCTGTCAGCATTTTTAAGACATGAGGAGTGCTGCAATCTCTGGAGACCTCATCCACTGACTTTGAGGTCTTGCAGCGCTGACAGCACAGACAGCTGTGAGACAGGTCCAGAGGATGCCCTTAGCCTTAGGAAGCACGCTGCTCCTACGGCGTGAAATTTTGCTGAGGCTTTTTTCAGAGATACCTGCTGGACTTTGAAAAATCACCATTTTCCTGCTTCCATTTGTGATCCACTGAAAACTGCTGCTGGTGTGGTGAAATAATAACAGCGAACATGCCAAGACAAGTCTCATACACTGCAGGCGCTGATACTCTGTCCTTACAGCACATTCACTGTAAGGGAGCATCCAAAAAAGCCCCTGGATACAGAAAGAAGACTCTCAGGAAGCAATGAAAAAAAGGTGTGGAAAAATCAGTGGATGTATTTAGTAGATCATCTTCCTCAAAATTTTCAGCTTTTTAAGTTAAAAATTGCTTTCAAGCAATTTTCAAGATAGAAATAAAGAGAAATGGACACAGACACCCTCCTCTCGGACAACATCTGTTTGTCAGCTGAAAGTTTGGCCTACAGGAATTTAAATGCTAAGTTGATTTTAAAAAGGACAAAATTACCTTCTCTTGATATCCACAGCTAAACTACAAAATTCAGGCAGAAAAGTCCAGTGTCAGTCTTTGGGACCACAAATTCCCCAGATGAAAACCTGCTCTGAAGGCATGACCCAAAATGACTAGTGCACTCAAAAGCTACCCCTTGGTACCTGACAGTGAAATTGATTTGGCAAACACTGCTGCTCCCCCACTTCCTCTGCAGTGTCCTTTCCCTGTTTCAGCCAAAAGGAAGAATTGCTTGATGATCCCTAACTGTAGCACATTAAAAAAAAATCGAATAGATTTAAAAGTCACTTACTGCTGTCTCCTGTGAAGCATGCCTCATAGTGCCACGGGTTTGCTTTTCTCTCTGTGGGTGGGACTGCCTCACTCTGTATATATGAAAGATTTTTTGCTACAAAGAAAGGGGTTTTTTTTAATGAAAAAAAAAATACAATTAAGCTCATATGAAGAATAAATGCACTGTGCTGGTAAGGGGTGTGTGTGTGTGTGTGTGTGTGTGTGCATTCTTCCAGCAATTAATGCATTTGAACATGGACTCCAAACCATTTTTGTAAAACTGAAATTTTGCATGGCTTACATTCTGGGCACATATAAAAGAACACTGTACATAAAAGAGTTACACTTGGAAAATGCTTGCTTCAGATGCCCAAGCTATAGATAACCTTCCTACAGGCCTGACAATTTTAGAGAGTTAGCCTGCTTAACCTTCTTACACTGAGCTCAACTATACATATATATATCAAAGCTTAATTGATACTTCCTTCAGACACAAAGTAGGACTTTCTTCACAGCCATTGAGCAGGCATTCTCAACACTATTGTTTTCATAGAACACCATCAAATACTAATATTTCCTGAAGCTACCTGCTGGATGAGAAGAACTAAAACATGGATGTGCCAACATGTGTTTCTTAATTGCTGAGACATTTTTGTTACCCCTCCATTCAGCTACCTGCATGATAATGGCTGCCTAGCTCCTCCTTCCTTATTCTATTTCTCATCCTGATTCACTGTAGTGGTGAATCAAGAGTGGCTGGTGCAAATCTGATCACTGGCCTTGAGAAAATTCAAAATAGTCTCATAAACAATCCCACAGAACTGAAGTCAGTGGCAGCACATATGGCTTCCTGATCTGCCCCTGCTGTTTTGGTCTAAAGAGAAGCAGTTTTAAGTCTATCACTTGAAGAGGGCAATAAACATAAAACATGTAACAGTCTGGATCCTGCTCAGGAAGAAGTTTTAAGATCCTGACAGTGTTAACAAATATTATTCTGTCTTTAAATTCACCCTGAGGAAGAGATGGGCATCTTATTACTCAGAAGATTAAGCATGATGTTATGTCAGATGTGAGTAAAGTAAGACCTTTTATGAATTACGGTATCACAGTATCACAGTACATTAGAGGTTGGAGGGGACCTCAAGAGATCATTAAGTCCAACCCCCCTGCCAAAGCAGGATCACTTAGGGTAGTCTGCCCAGGAATGCATCCAGGTGGGTTTTGAAAGTCTCCAGAGAAGGAGACTCCACAAACTCCCCGCGCGGCCTGTTCCAGTGCTCCGTCATCCTCATTTCAAAGAAGTTTCTCCTCGTGTTGAGGTGAAATCGTCTATGTTCAATCTTGAACCCATTGTTTCTTGTCTTGTTACTGTGCACCACCGAAAAGAGCCTGGCCCCCTCCACTTGACACCCACCCCTCAGATATTTATACACACTGATGAGATCCCCTCTCAGTCTTCTCTTCTCAAGACTAAACAGCCCCAGGACTCTCAGTCTCTCTTCATAGGGGAGATGCTCAAGTCCCCTAATCATCCTCATGGCTTTCCATTGGATTGTCTCCAGCAGGTCTCTGTCTCACTTGAACTGGGGAGCCCAAAACTGGACACAGTATTCCAGGTGTGGTCTCACCAGGGCAGAGCAGAGCAGAGCAGAAGAACTTCCCTAGACCTGCTGGGCACACTTTTCTTGATGCACCCCAGGATACCCTTGGCTCTCATGGCCACAAGGGCACATTGTTGTCCCATGGAGAACTTGCTGTCCTCCAGCACTCCAAGGTCTTTCTCCATGGAGCTGCTTTCCAGCAGGGCAGCCCCTAATCTGTACTGGTGCATGTTGTTATTACTCCCTAGATGCAGGCCCCTGCACTTATCCTTGTTAAACTTCATGAGATTTGCCTGCACCCAGTTCTCCAGCCTGTCCAGGTCACGTTGGATGGCTGCACAGCCCAACAGGGTGTCAGCCAATCCCCCCAGTTTTGTATCATCAGCAAACTTGCTGAGGGTACTCTCAATCCCCTCATCCAGGTCATTGATAAAGACATTGAACAAAACGGGACCCAGTACTGATCCCTGGGGAACACCACTGGCCACAGGCCTCCAAGTTGGCTCTGTGCCACTG
Organism: Picus viridis; assembly: GCA_033816785.1. Classification (NCBI taxonomy): domain Eukaryota; kingdom Metazoa; phylum Chordata; class Aves; order Piciformes; family Picidae; genus Picus; species Picus viridis. Next base: position 19,639,537 of record CM066566.1, read on the forward strand.
ATGGTAGTAGATGTGTAGGAATGAAATTACCAGTGTTAAGACAAATATTTCTATCGGAGTACTAGCAGAGTGAGATTCAGGCATCTAAATGTCTTCAACAAGAGCTGGATGATGTAAAACCTACAGAGATCCAACCACAGCAGAATGTGTAACTGGAAAGGTGAACAGCCACTATGGTCAGGACTTGCATCCTTACATAGAATCATAGACCTGTTTGGGTTGGAGGGGACCTCGAGGACCATCTTGTTCCAACCCCCCTGCCATGGGCAGGGACACCTCACACTAGATCAGGTTAGAAACTCCCTTAGAAGCCTTAGAAACTCACCACCTCCCTGGGCAACCTGTTCCAGTGTCTCACCACCCTCATGGGGAAGAACTTCTTCCCAACATCCAATCTGAATCTACCCAGTTCTATTTTTTTTCCATTCTCTCTAGTCCTATCATTACCTAACACCCTAAAAGTCCCTCACCTGCCCCATTTTCCTCCTTTTTCCCCTCAAATCCCAGAGCACCTGGGCTCTGTTGGAGTCTCCTCCCACCCCAGGTGTGGCCACTTGGCCCTCCCCACCCACTCCCCTTTTAAATCCCCACCAGGAAAGGCAGAAGTCCTGAGCTGAGCTTATCTGGGCTGAGGGATCCTCCTCTTATCACTGGTGAGTGCCTGTGGTGTATGCTGTGTGGTGGTGACAACAAAGGTGGGGAGGGGGCCTGGTGGCCCCCTGGTTATTAGGAAGAGAATTGATGACTCCTCCAATATCATCCACGGGTGCTGGCTGGGCTTCCTTGCTGGGGCTGAGCTCCTCTGTGTGGTATCTTGGATGGTGAGGGTCATGCCCCTGCCTCTGGGATGGGTACAAAAATGGTAGTGGTGGAGCAGGAGGTGTTTAGGCAGGATGAGGGATGGTGTAGGGGAGCAGCAGCCGCTCTGGGAAGATGAAGCAGACTGGTGATGGGTTAGATGGTTAGACTTGATCATCTCGGAGGTCTTCTTCAACCTTAACGATTCTGTGATCTTTCTAGGCGTGGAAGTGGCCCACAGAAGGGCAGCAAAGCTGGTGAAGGGCCTGGAGAACAAGTCTTGTGAGAAACAGCTGAGAGAGCTGGGGTTGTTTAGTCCGGAGAAGAGGAGGCTGAGAGGAGACCTTCTTGCTCTCTACAGCTACCTGAAAGAAGGCTGTAGTGAGTTGGGGCTTGGTCTTTTCTCCCTAGTATCAAGTGATAGAACAACAGGAAATGGCCTTGAGTTGCACCAAGGTAGGCTTAGATTGGATGTAAGGAAAATCTCTTTACTGAAATAGTGCTCAGGCATTGGAACGGGCTGCCCAGGGAGGAGGTGGAGTCACCATCCCTGGAGGTGTTCAAAATAGATGTAGATATGGCATTTCAGGATATGGTTTAGACATCATAATGATGTTTGGTTGGTGATAGCTGGACTTGATATTACAGGTCCTTTCCAACCTTAATGATTCTATGATTCTAGATAGACTGAATCTAAGCCCTAAGAGATGCATACCTATGAAATTCCCACTTTGTGGTCTCCAGTGCAGTGTAAAAAGGAGCAGACACTGTTTGTGCTTCTATTTTAATTTCTATTTGTGGTATCCTGCTATCATTTTGAAACCAATTTCATTCAGTCTCCACAGGATGGCTAGAAACCTTGAATCTTGTGGCTCAGACTAGAGCTGATGGCACTCTAGAGAAGTGTGTGTTGACTTTTTGTATACAATCATCCTATCTCTTAAGCTCAGGCACAGCTGAAGCATTTCCCTTCACTTTTCAAATTCCTACTATTTTTAAACCTCTGGCAAAATGCCACATCTTCTAAGAAAGAAAGTTCCAGAAGCATTTAAATAAAGAAATAAAAAGCACTACTATTAAAAAACACACACACAGAAATGCAAGGCTGAGTTTTAGGTACATAAAAGTTGAAAGCTTTTATGCAGTAAAAGGGAATATCCTGTGAAACTACTTCTATCATCACATCTTTAGATCATTTTCTGTAGGTAAATGGATAAGAATTGCTCCTGTTAAAATCATACAGTGAGACAAATTAATACTTGCTTACTGGAATACAGTTTTAGCAGTTGGATGACACCTCAGTTCACATATTTATTTCTTGTTGGTTTCAGCTCATGCCAATATTGATCTCCTTTACTGCAAAGCAAAGGCCATCTCACCAGGAAATAGGAATGGTTTTAAGAACTATTATGGTGTGTGAATTCTTGATAAGATTTTTCTGCCTAAGTGACTCTTCTGCAGTTAAATGTTGTGTCATTTAAAACCAAACTGAGTTGAAACTTTGTGAACTAGTTGTTCAAATTACACTACATTGTGCTGCTGCACTACTAAATGCACAGGCAACACTGGCTGCTCTGCTCTGGTGAGACCTCACCTGGAGTACTGCATCCATGTCTGGAGCCCTCAATATAGGAAGAACTTGGACCTGATGGAGCAGGTCCAGAGGAGGGCCACAAAAATGATCAGGGGGTTGGAGCACCTCTGCTATTGAGACAGGCTGAGGGATCTGGGGTTGTTCAGCCTGGAAAAGAGGAAGCTCCAAGGAGACCTAATAATGACCTTCCAGTATCTGAAGGGGGCCTACACGAAGGGTGGAGAGAGACTGTGTACAAAGCCCTGCAGTGATACAGTAAGGGGCAATGGCTTCAACCTAGAGAAGAACAGATTTAGATTGGATGTTAGGAACAGGTTCTTTGCCATGAGGGTGATGAAACACTGCAACAGGTTGCCCCAGGGAGCTGGTTTGGGCCCCATCCCTGGAGATATTCAAAGTGATGCTCAACAGGGCTCTGGGCAGCCTGATCTAGTTGAGGATGCCCTTGATTACTGCAGAGGGGGTTGAACTACATGACCTTTGGAGGTCTCTTCCAACCCAGACCATTCTATGATTCTAACCAAGACATTTATTGCCAAAAGAGTAAGTATACACAGTTAGGTTTTACCTCTTCAAATGTGATTGAGGATTTGAACCAATAAGGCCAAGATAAAGCATGCGGCAACAATCCAGTCTTGAGAAGTAGACCATTCTAGTAAAAAGAAAAATAGCTGCCCATAGTCTCTGGCATATCTGCATGGTATCTGATTGCACAGAGGGCTCATTCCAGCTGCCCACACAGAGGTGACATGACTTTTGTCTAGGTACCCCACTTGTCTTCCACTTGATACTCTGAAACAACCTGTCTCCTGGAAGTCCTGTGTTATGCCTATCAGTTCTGAATGGATGATGTGGTGGTTATGGCACAACACCAGTCTAGTCAAATGACACCATCTGCCTTACTGTGGGGAACCAAATGTGGGAGATCTATGTCCTCCTTTTATGGCACTTAGCAGTCAAACAGGATACTCTCATACGTCCTGAATCACCCAGTTCAGGCTGGGTGTTAGGAAGAAATTCTTTACAGAAAGGGAGATTGGCCATTGGAATGGGCTGCCCAGGGAAGGTGGTGGAGTCATCATCCCTGGAAGTCTTTAAAATAAGACTGTATGAAGCACTTTGGTGCCTCATGGTTTAGTTGATTAGATGGTGTTGGGTGATAGGTTTGACTTAATGATCTTGGAGGTCTTTTCCAGCCTGGTTAATTCTGTGATTCCAGCAACTCCATGTCCTTCTTGTGGTGAGGGCCCCAAAATTGAACACAGTGTTTGAGATGCAGCCTCACCAGTGTCAAGTACATGCACACAATCACTTCCCAACTGCTGGCCACACTATTCCTGACACAGGACAGCATGCTGTTTGCCTTCTTGGCCACCTGGCTACACTACTGGTTCATGTTCAGCCAGCTGTTAATTGGCACCCCCAGGTCCTTTTCTGCCTGGCAGCTTTCCAGCCACTCTTCCCCAAGCCTCTAGTGTCACATGGGGTTCTTGGGATTCAAGCAAAGCACTTGGCCTTGTTAAACCTCATACAATTGACCTCGGCCCATCAATCCAGCCTGTCCAGATCCCTCTGCAGAGCCATTCTACCTTCAAACAGATCAACACTCCCACCTAATTTAGTGTCATCTGCAAACTTACTGAGGGTGCACTCAATCCCCTCATCTAGATCATTGATAAAGATATCAAATAGAAGTGGCCCCAATACCAAGCCCTGGGGCACACCACTTGTGACCAGCTGCAAATTGGATTTAACTCCATTTAGCACCACTCTATGGGCTCAAGCCATCCATCCAGTTTTTTACCCAGAGAAGATTGCTCTTGTCCAAGCCATGAACCACCATCTGTAGGACAGTGCTGTGGGAGACAGTGTCCAGGCTTTACTAAAGTTCAGGTAGACAACATTCACAGATAACATCTGTGTAGCGTCTAAATTGCTAAATCTATTTCACTCCTGTCAGTGATATAGTCCCTCCCTTTTTCAAGATTTTCTACTTTAAATGTGTCAAAACTCATTAGGCAACTCTCTTTGGTTTGTAACTTCCCTGGACACCCACTTTCACTTGTCCACACAGACTCATCAGACTCTGGGGAGACAGGCCAATTTCTTCAACCAGAGTTGGTTCCCATCTAAAACAGATTTGAAGCCTGTGGTTCATGAGTGGCATGACTGGAATTGGCAAGGAGAAGTCTTCTGTCCAATACTCCTGATTCGTTGTTCTATCTAGACCCTTCTCGCCAGACAAGGCCATGTCCCCTGCCCAGTGGTGGAAGAGTGAGGCTGTATCCACCTCTTCACTATTTGCCCTCTCAGGAGAGAGGCAAATTCTTTTCTTTTCTGTATATACCCATCCTTTCTTACACTAATTCCAAAGACACTTTTGAAAAGAGAGAGATCACACACAAACTCATCTCCTCATCTAGATAATGGGGAGGTGTTTGTGGCCTCCCAGAAATAAGAAATGGAATTTCCAAGGCATGATTTCCAATGAATGAGCATTCCAACATGGTGTTTCACCTTTTTTCCCCTTTCCCATGACATTCTATGATTCAGGGTTTGAAACAGGTTTACTGGTTCCCCTAAAGGAGGGTTTTCAAGACTGGGAAGGCTTTGCAGCCCCTGGCATCCTGGTCTGAGGATGCATTCAGATATTACATGTTCCCTCCCAAATTACAATGGGATTGTCATCCCTGCCCCCTGTGAGTAAAATACAAATGTCTAGGCTTGCCTTGAAGTTGCTCTTTGTCACCCTCAAAAGTAAGAAGGGACAAAGGATTTGGAATTCCACTTTTCCGACAAGGGGATGTTCAAGATTTGCCCAGTTCTGAAGACACAGTTACAAAATGATCAAGAGAAAATGACTGGAGTTTAGGTTTCACACTAGACCCTAGCACAGAATAAATGTCAGCAATTCAGAGTCCTTTATGGGATAAAAATAATTTGTCATACTTGAAACAGGAGATGATTAAACACCCCAGGATCCAAAAAGAGGCATTTCATGCTTTCTACCATTTTTTCCAACTGCAAGAAACAAGTTAATAATTATATGAATGATTTAGTACTTATGGCTTGAATAGAAGAGGATCTGACATCTTCCCAAGCATTCTTAAGCACTACACTAATTCACTATACCAGTTTTGGATCTGACAACACCGTATTTCTAATTTCAATACAGTCAGTTACTAGATGTCTTTAAAGTCATTCTGAATATACAGTGATAACTAGTGTGATCAAGAGAGAAAGAAGGAATAAGTATGGAAGGCTGCATTTTCTTTTTCAAGAAAATTGGACTTGCAACTTTTCTGAGAAAATTGAGGGAGAGCTTATTTTGCCAGGTAGGCTGTGATGTTCTGGTGGGGATAAACATGGTAGACCTAGATGCTGTTGCACAGCTTTCCACTGGGAATAGCAATTCATAAGCAAGTGGAAGGAAAATTTCACAGCTTAGTAGTTTGCATTTAGCAGATAAAAGCAGTACTATTGTTATGCTGTGATGGCAGCAGTAGGGAAAACACTCAAGTCTAATTCAGGTGGTGTCTCCAATTGGTAGTAAGTACTTTTGTGTCTTGAGATGAAATGCTGAGAAAGAAAAGCTATTACACAAGGCTGCTTTCAACTGGCTGAGTACTTGTGTATGTCTGAAAATAAACCTGTGATCAAAGAAGGGGCATTAAAACAGAAGGTGGCCGTTTTGGGCACTGAGACCACTTGTTCTACTGCAGTGCAGAGCATGGAAGCTATCGGTGTAAGGCTAACTCTTTTGTGGAGATTTTTAAATGAGTAAAGGGTTTGCTGCATTGAAGCCAGTGCATGATACAGCCACAAGGAAATCTGTTAAATTAAACCAAAGCAGCAATAGAGTTACTTTACCAAAAATTATGCATCTCAGAAGATTCAGCTTCTTGGGGATAGAAGCAGGAATACTCAATCAGAACACCATCAAATTCAATTGCAGGCACTGGCTGCATAGCCAGCAAAGGAAATCTCAGCACAGCCTGAACAAAAATGTTCAGTAAACACCAATACAAAGAGGCTGAAAGCTAAATCCTGATCTGCCAGCCTGGGCCTGAGTTGGAATGGTGCTTGCTCAGCAACACAGACACAATGCAACCCTGCTTCGAACTCAAGGAGCAGTGAAAGAAACCTGGATGTCTGCAAGTGACTAGCTGACCTTTCTGCATGGTTAATATTGCACAGAGTTTGTTAGACTGTTAGGAAAAAAATGGCTCAGAGTAGTGGGTCATTGTGCTGTCCTAAAACATTAAAGCGAGCTCTCTCTGTAAGAAAAACAAAACAAAGCAAAAAACCAAACCAAACAAAAAAACAAACCTACAAAACCAAAACAAACAAGCAAAAAACCAACTAACCAAAGAAACTCCAAACATCAAACCAAAAAGCCCCAAGCAGCTGGAGGCCACTACAGTGCATATTTTCTTGTATTTACACTAAAAAAAGAAAAATTCTTTCATCTGACAGACATACAGGTGAAGTGACAACTTTGTGCCACCAAGTTATGGCCACATTTCATCCCTGAAAAACGGGCTGCTTGCTTCAGGAATAACTGATGTAGGCTTCTGTTAGGCTGGACTGATTCCTCATTTTTTGTCTCGAGTTGCTGCACAGACCACAGACAGACACCATCAATGTGACCACAGAGCTAATTTCAACTAGGCAACCAGGTGGGAGGTTTCCCGTTCTTCAGCTGCAGGACTAGACACTTCATGTTTCCTGAATTTGGAACCACTTATGAGAAATCAGGACTAATTCCTGGGAGGCACAGGGGCTTGGAGACCTGAAGACCACCCCATTGATGGTACTGAGTGTGGGTGTGGCTCAGCAAAACTGTTCTGTCATATGCTAAGTGGTTGCATGAATATACAACAGGGTGACCCGATAAAAGGGGAGAGACCACCAACTACAGGTTGAACATTCCCCCTCCCCCCACTGAACTGGATGAAGAATTGGCCTTTGGAATTCTGGAAGTCCATGGTGGAGGTAGCTATTGCACCTGAACTTTTCTTCCTTTCTCTCTCTCTCTCTCTCTTTTGCATTTGTGTACTTGTTGGTGGGCAAATGAAGTTACTTGATGCTTGACTCTGTTTTGAGCCTAAATTCTGTTGCCGAGAACACATCACCCTGGCTGGTCGGAGTGAGACAGCTCCCTGTACTGCTTTTGGAACACGCAGAAGTTGACAAGGATCTCAGCGAGGCTGACTTACACTAATACCACAAGGCCATTTCTTTAGCTATTGAGAGACTCTGGAAGAAATAAACTTCTAATGAAGGAGCTTCTGCTAAGTGCCTACTTGCTGGTGCTAGGTATAAATAGGACTGATCTAGGCTTTAGTTAATAATTAGCAAAAGAAAAGAGAATGTATCAAAAGATAACCTAAAATTTGTGTTTCCAGATACATAATGAAGGGTTTTTTTTGTTTGTGGGTTTTTGTTGTTGTTTGTTTGCTTTTTTCCTTAAATGTCAGCAATAGGTTTAGCATCATAAATACTGTGGTTTAGGCAGAGGTATTTCTGAGGCATGTCTCTACATTCAAAATGCTTTGGCAGTGAGTTCCAGTGAAGGCATTACATTTCCACTGAAATCAGGTCAGTAGCTAAGCATAGTTCTTCCCTCCTTGCACAGGGACAAATGCAGCAACATCTCTGTGCTCTTAACTAATCTCCAGCTTTTTTAAGTGACTACCAGGTGATGCTAACACCTTTTTCTATTGCTTCAGCTTGGTTGCTGAGGCTGATGTTGTCATTTACTTAAACTGTAATAAAATGTCAGCAGCTTGTTAGACTATATGGGAAACACACTCCTGGCAGCTAATGATGAGCTCTGGTTCTGGGCCTGCCACCCTGATGCTCTCACCCTACAAACTTCCACCCTTAGGGAAGCAGTGTTAATGGTCCCCATGGCTGTGTACAGGTCTATGCTTTTAACACAGGAATTAATTTTAATTACCACCAATGGATGACTAACTATGATCCTGTCTGTTATGCCTTTAGTCTCTTCTTTCAAACATCCCAAAACAGCCCCCAAAATGGAACTGAATGAGTGCAGAAAAGGTGGAAGTTCTAGAAATAGGCACAGCAATTGCCCTGCCTGCACTCTGGGAGGTGTGAAAGCCCCTCCTTGTCAGATCACAACTGGCATTTAATTTCATTGACTCATTGTTAGACATTACTTGTAATTTTCCCCCAAGAGTATTTATTTTCCAAAAAATAGCCAAACCAACCAACCAAAAAAGTACCCCCACCTCCAACTATCTTAATGCCTTAATTCTGTACTAAAACAACAACTTTATCTTTTGGGAACATCTCCCTGTCCTTAACAGCCTGCCTAGTAGGTGTGTTTTATTCTTAGATGTCCCAACCCGGTGATAAGAGTCCACACAACTGAACAGCGTGTTTTTGCAATGTATTGAGGTGGCTTTCACTCACAGCTCTGGTTGTATTTTTCCTGTCCGAAGAAGATGCTGTCAGCAGCCCCAGACCTGCTTTTAAAGGGAGGTCCATACATCACACCTACTCAGTCGGTTAAGAAGTGTAACTCAGTACTTAAACTTAGCTCTGTTTGTTTCCTCCCCATAAAGAGCTGTGAGGCATTTCTAATTGGAATTTATTTTGCTAAACAACCAAATACACCAACCTCCTACTCCAGAAAACTGTTATTACTGGGAGGTGGCAGCCCATGAATTGTTGGAGGAGAGGGAGCTGAGTGTATGATGTCCTTGGGAAACGCGTTTAATTACTGTTGCATGAGCGATCGCATCTGTGATGTCTCTAGCCAAGGTAGCATGAAGGAAATTCTGGGTGAAAGAAGAATCTTTTTTGTTCCATGCCTTCCCCCTCCTCTCCAGATCGCCCCCCCCCCCCCCCCCCCCCCGGGCTCCCCGACGGCGGCACTGCGGATGGGGATAGGGTGGTGGAGTGGCCAGGAAGGGGGTTACACGCAGCTCCTCAGGGGGAACCTCCGTCGAGTCTCTCCGAGTGCTCATCAGAAATGCCATTACATGAAAGGGTGCAGGGCAGCTCGAGGGTTTCGCCTGAGAGGAGGCACTGGAAGCCACAGCGACGTGCGGAGCAGAGATCTCCGCCCTAAGTGGCCATGAGGGTGGCAGAGGTGAGCCCGAAAGGGAGACAGGGCCCATCTTTCCCCCAGGAGCTCTTGTCCCGCTGCCGCCCTCTCGCCTCCCGTCGCGTCTCGCCCCATGGATCTCGACCCCGGAGGCAGCTCTCCCTGAGGGAGTCGAGTGGTAAGGATGCAGAAGGCAGCTCCGAGGTAATTATTAATAGCCGTGCCCACCGGGGCGGGAGGGTGGAGAGGCGAGGTGACATAAAAGGGGGCGGCGGTAGGTTGGGAGAAGGGAGCCGCCGTCGCGGAGCCCCGCCGAGAGCATGTCTCCTGTTGCACCGCTCCTGCCGCTGCTGCTGTTGTTGCTTGGGCGGCCGCTACTCGGGGCGCCAGGGCAGGGCGCGGGCACCTGGTCCCGCTTCGCCCGGCTGCCATACCCGCAGGACCAGCTCTTCCTTCACGATACCTTCCCCGACGGCTTCCTCTGGGGAGCGGGCAGCGCCGCCTACCAGACGGAGGGCGGCTGGCGCCAGGACGGCAAAGGCGCCTCTATCTGGGATACCTTCGCCCACCGCCCGGCCACACCACCGGAGTCCGCCCCGCCGGCGCCAGTGGGTGGCGACGTGGCCAGCGACAGCTACAACAACATCTTCCGTGACGTCGAGGGGCTGCAGCGCCTGGGGGTCTCCCACTACCGCTTCTCATTGTCCTGGTCGCGGCTGCTGCCTAACGGCACGGTGCCCCTCAACCCTGCTGGGCTGGCCCATTACCATCGGCTTCTGCGCCACCTGCGAGAGCTGGGCATTGAGCCCATTGTTACCCTCTACCACTGGGACCTTCCACAGAGCCTGCAGGACACCTTTGGTGGCTGGGCCAGCCCTGTCCTGCCCCAGCTCTTCCATGACTATGCTGAGCTCTGCTTCCGCCATTTTGGGGGGCAGGTGCGCTACTGGTTGACCATGGACAACCCCTACGTGGTGGCTTGGCATGGCTACAGCACAGGGCGGCTGCCACCCAGCGTGCAGGGTGGCCCACACCTTGGATACCGGGCAGCCCACCACCTGCTCCAGGTAAATGGTGGGTGGCAGGAAAGGGCCCTGGTGGCTCCTTGGCCCCAGGGTTATGCCAAGGGTGGGGAGGCTGCCCTCGGCCCACCCCATTGGCAGACCCCCTCCTTGTTTGACTGCTGGACTAGAAACCAAATGGATGTGCCCAACAGTGCAAGCAGCCGATTGTGGGCTGAAGGTGCAAAGCTTATAGATGGGAGACAGGAACTTTGAGAGAGTATGGGGATTTTGAGGGTGAACTCTTTTGGGGAAGAAAGACCCTCTGTTCCCAGCTAGTTTAGTGAGTGGCATGAATAGTTTGCTGTACTTATTTTTTATGCAGTATATCTGTGTATGATGTAATGTTAGCTGAAAGTGAACATTGTGGATTCTCAGGGAGAATTAGGCAAAACTCTAAAAAAATCCTTCAGTGGAGAAAGGGCTCAGCCTAATTGGAATGGTGTGGCTGTTAAGGCATGGCCTGTTGCGAAGTAGTACACATTCATGAACTCTGCTAACATCCATCTGCTCACTGTACACTTACCAGCAGGACTTACATCGTAGTGAGTATTCTACACGGGATGTGAACATCAACATTGTATTGTATGTTAGATGTGAGCACATCCCTTACTCAACTTTTTGTCACTTTCCAGCATTAGTTTTGCATTGTTTGGTGCTACAAATCAGGAGAAAATGTGGGTAAAATTTTAGATTCAATTTCTTTTCCTGAAGCATTTAAACTCCTCATTTTGTGTGTTGGAATGTACTTGACCGTATTTCATGGTTAAGCATATCCCACATCACCACAGTTAGCTGTCACAGACCCTCATAATCTCAAGTGTATGCTTCTTGTCGTAAAAGCCCTATGGAGAAAGAAGACGCTTTTTTGTTAAACAACGGAGAAACTAAGGCAGTGACTTGCCTACACCATGGAAAAGGTGTAACTGAGTGAGGGAAGTCTACCAATACCGTGGAAACAGTTTTGTCCTAGTGACTGCCAGACAGGGTTTTCACAATTGCTGGTCATTTCTTTTTACACAACAGTGTAAGGCAGCAGTTTGTCATTTCCCCCATGTTTCATGAGTGTGAAACTGAAAGTGTCCACTTTTAGTACTCTTTTCTCAGCTTGTGATCTTTTCACAGTATTGGTCAGTTATATTATGCATTCAGCTCTTCTGCAAGTCAGATCCCAAAATCTCAAACCACCTACAAAGAAAAGAAAGGAGATGCACTTTATGCATCCCTGACTTGAACAAGTCAGAGCCTTCAGTAGAGGCAGAGAGAGTCTAGCTCTGGGGATGGAGAAGCTTGAACACCAAGACCTCCCTTTTCCTTCTTACATCTCTGTACCTTGTTGATATTGGACCTTTCATCTTTTGCAAGCAGTGCAGCAGGAAGCTAGAGAGTACAGCTTCTTTAATGGCACAGCCTGATATCCATAGAGAAAATGTATGTGATCGTGTAATGAAAGGTTATGTTATAGCATGTGTGGGAAGGCTTGAGTTACATTTCTATGTGCAAATTAACTTGTCCTCTTACATAATTTTTGAATTATTGACTTTGCAGCTTGAATCTCAGCTTGTTCTTCAATGCATGTCTGTGTCTTGAATATAGTTTTGTAGGAGAGCTTGGTAAATTGTTCTCAGGAGCACAGACAGCCTTGATTTGGATCAGGAGTAGGTGCAATTTCATCACATAGCTTGGAGGATGTGTGCAGCACCAGACAGTGCTTCTGGGAGGTACAGCCCTCATAGCTGTATCAGAAAAGATGTGGTTTTATAATCCTCACCCTACAAAAAAAAAACCACAACCAACCAACAACAAAAACCCTTCTCAGCTGCATTATTCTGCTTACATCTTACATTATCCAAAAGGTCTTATCCCAGGTTTCTTTCTAATCCTTTTCTGTTCTCAGTAGAATTCTTCTCTCTCCTTCCCCTCCCCCTTTTCCAGAGAAACTGAGCTTGCAGAACATGTTTTATTTGTTTAAAAAGACAGATAAAATATGTTATCATAAAAGTTTGATTCTTAGCAAATGAGCAGACTAACTCTTAGTATGTATGTTTTTTGACAATATGCAGTTTTAAGCGTCTTCTGTCTGCATTTGTTCAAACCAAAGACCCTCATAAGTGGAAAGCCGAACAGCTAGTGGAAGCTGATGTAGTAATTTCTTTTCCTGGATGCTAATCACATTACAAAATTGGATAATTTCCTTTAAGTTTTTTAAAATTCAACAGATATTAATGTGGATTTTGAGCTCTGTCTTTCCATGTGAGTTATTTATGATCTGAATAAATAATCAAATGCCAGTTTGATTCAGTTCAGGTTGTTCAGTTCAGGGCTGGTGAAAACAGGGCAATGAGGTTTGATCTGAGTAACGATGTTTAAATTGAATTTGAATGGATTTAATCCTAATGTACCAAATTTTTTAATGACCTTTCATTTTTCTGAACTTCCACAAGTGAGTCGTAACAGATGCTAACAGATCATAACAGATGACCTTCGGAGGTCCCTTCCTACCCAGACTGTTCTATGATGCTGTGATTTTAAGTGGACAAAATAAGAGACACTTTTTATAAAAAAGAGCAAATAAAAATAGTGTAAAAAAGACTTGTAAGAGAAAGCTTTTCATGGTTTGTTATTGAGAGATGTTGATCAGCAGTTGGTGAAGAGTTCACCTTCTATATGCTGTTTTCACTGACACTTGTTGCTTTTGATATGTCTAAGCCCTTCAAACATTCTGGGCCCCTCAGTTTAGGAAGGATGTTGACTTGCTGGAACGTGTCCAGAGAAGGGCAACAAGGTTGGTGAGGGGTTTGGAACACAAGCCCTATGAAGAGAGGCTGAGGGAGCTGGGGTTGCTTAGCCTGGAGAAGAGGAGACTCAGGGGTGACCTTATTGCTGTCTACAACTACCTGAAGGGAGGTTGTTGCCAGGCAGAGGTTGGTCTCTTCTCCCAGGCAGCCAGCACCAGAACAAGAGGACACAGTCTCAAGCTGTGCCAGGGGAGGTTTAGACTGGACGTTAGGAGGAAGTTCTATACAGAGAGAGTGATTCCCCACTGGAATGGACTGCCTGGGGAGGTGGTGGAGTCACCGTCATTGGAGGTGTTCAGGAGGAGACTTGATGGGGTGCTTGGTGACATGATCTAGTTGTTTGATGGGTTGGACACGATGATCTTGAAGGTCTCTTCCAACCTGGTTTATTGTATTGTATTGTATTATAAGAAATGCAGGAAGCTGTACATGGTTATTCACCAAATAAATTGAATGGATCAAGTACAGTTCATGAAAGTTGGCATACTCTCAAGCCAGTGGCCAGGAGACATAATGCCACCAATCTGTCATGTATATGATGCATCTCTTTCTCCAGATAGGAGCTGAGAGAGGGCATTGTAATATGTTCTGGGGTTTGCAAAAGCATTTTTTTGGGTTACAAATTCACAGTATGTGGTCTGAGTTGAACATACTTGGATTTACTTGATATAAACAGCATTTGCAGAAACAGAAGAACATGTTTCCCCAGAGAAGGGAGTGGAATTACTGCCTGGAAACCAGTCACGTAGCAACAGACTGATTTCTATTCCAAAACTCTTTCCAAAACAAAAGGTAAGTACTTTTTTGTGACCCTCAGCGCTAAACCTAATAAAGTATAAGTAATTGCAGCAGAGGAGAATGGTCTTTTCTCATTGCATATTGTTTCCTTCAACATTCAGACAACCTTCATACCTTCACTCAGTGTCATAGATTGTCATAGCTGGGAACACAGACCAAATTTTTTAGGAAGAAAAAAAAAAAAAGAAGAAATCATTCTAAGTAATAGATTTGGGTGGTGTGGTGGTTTGTTTTGGTTTTGGCTGGTGTCTTGTTTTGGTTGGGTTGTCATGTTTTTGTTTGGGATTTTTGTGTTTTGGTGGTGTGTGATGGTGTTGTCGTTCAGTTTTGTTTTTTCCTTTCCTGTTCTTGGTTTCTTAAGACTTAATTCAAAGAAGAACAATGACAAAACTGATTCTATTTCTGGTTTTGGGTATCAGTTCTGCAGTATGTGTAAAGACTTTACTGGATTTATTGCAGTAGTGATTATTTTAATCACTAATTATTTGCATCCAGTATCTTTCAAATGCCAGAAATGACAAAAGAAGCACAGTCAAACCACAGAGGAAATTCACATCTGATGTTACAGTTTTGTGTGCCAGCAGCTATGGATGATTGTATTACCTTTACCGATTATATTAAAAGCTGTAGTGTACCTTTTTGAAGCTTTAATCATCAAAAGAAAAAAGTAAATTGAATTTCATTGTTAATTGCGATGAACAGAGGTGTTTAGGTTTCAAGGATGCTTGTTTTATTACAATTATTTTTTTCCCCTTGCCGTTGTTACCTGATACATTTGCAAAGGGAATGTGATTTTCAAATATTCTACTGTCACAAAAAAACCCTGGTATGTTATCTTTACAGAGTGCTTTGATCTTTAATTATAGAACTACCAGGACTGTGTGGAGAGTAAGGTGTTAGCATGGGGAAAAGTAAGAGTGGACCTTCCTTAGGTGTAAGGTTTTTATAATATGAAAAGCTTTTTAGGAATTATTGGAAATCTTATTAAAACCCAGAAGGCAGGACTTGGAAAGACTACACTGATGACTAAAGTGAGATGGAAGCAGAATTTATGTGTTCTCTGTGTGGAGGAGCACCAGGTTGAGCCTATAGGTGTGTTAAGTTCCACCTCAGCTCTTTTGCTGTTCATTGTGAGGATGGGGATTTCTTGAGGATCCTTGTTCATGAGGATTTTAGTATTTGTGGGTTTTATAGCTGTGCGTGTTAGTGTATAATTCTGTAGGCAGCCTCAGATCTGTGTTTTCATATGTAATTTTAAGTACCACATGCCTGATTCTTAATTGATGTAGTAGCTGTTGCTGGAATGATCTTTCTGGTTTGTATCCAAGGTAATCTAGTATGCTTTCTTTTTAAACAGCATGCTTTTCATTTAGGAGCAAAGTTCTTGTTTCACATGTTGGGCAGGGCTCTGATCAGTGCCAGAGAGATAATGACTACTGTTCAACTGCAGTTTGATGCAGGTAAGGACATTCAGGAAAGCAACACAAAATTCAAATCTCATAAAGTCTCACTGGGTACATAAGTGTAAAGGTGTCAGCTCCTTGATACACTTTCATTTTGCATTAAGAAAACCTCATGAAGTATGAGACATTCTTGCTGTTCCCCTTTATCCCCTTTCCTCAAGCAGAAGATATCCTGTATTTGTTGTAGTTTTGGGGGATCTGAAGTGAACTTTGTGGAAGGACTTGTGTTACTGTGCATTCCTTCCAATGACAACCTTCTCCAGTTTCCATTTCATCTTGTCTCTATGGAAATTTTCCAGTACCTGGTGGTTGATGGGCATAATTCCTACCCATGCTTAAGGATATTGTTGGTACCTGGAAAATGAAGCCTAGCTTCTATTTTTGCAGAGTGAAATGTATATTTTGGTTTAAGACAGTTCAGCTCTTTTTTTAGTGCCTCCCTTTCCCGTTTGACTGAAAGCAAGGAGCTCTGAGAGCTTTTTCCATGATAAGTCATGTAGAAACCTCTACTCTGCAACTGCCATCAGACTGAGAGTGTCATCTGTGAGGAAGAAATGTTATAGAATCATAGAATCGTCAGGGTTGGAAGGCACCTCAAGGATCATCTAGTTCCAACCCCCTGCCGTGAGCACTTCACACTAGATCAGGTTGCTCAGAGCCACTTCCAGCCTGGCCTTAAAAACCTATGGGGATAGGGCTTCCACCACCTCCCGGGACAACCTGAGTGTCTCACCACCCTCATGGGGAAGAATGTCTTCCTAACATCCAATCTGAATCTACCCATTTCTATTTTTGCTCCCTGTTCTGTGATAGCAGAGAAAGGTGCTTCACTCACCACATGCCTACCTTTTAGAAGGTCAAATTCTGATCTCTCTTGCTTTGGAAGAAATTAAATCATAATGGGACTCCAGCAGTTTCTTGGGCAATTACTTTAGCTTCATTCCTCACATATATTAACTCCTTCTTTGAATAACAGCATCTTTTCCCAATCTGCTATGGGGAACAAAACATTCCCCCCTCCCTATTGTTCAGTATTTCTTCATCTAGACAGAAGCAGTGAATATATCTATACAGCTGGTAGTACTGTTGGCAATCAGTGACCGTTGGGGCAGTGAATAGGGGCAGTGGTATGGGCATTTGCAGACACTTTGTTTTAATTATTTTTGGTGACTGATACCTAACCTTCTTACATTGGGAGAACAAGGAAAGGACAGGCATGTGCTTGTAGATGCTCTGTGGTTTGCTTAGCTTCAGTTTGAAGTCTTGTGGTTTTTCAGTTAGCAATTGGTATAGTATGAGGGCTGTTTGCTAATCTTTGCAACTGAGTGCATGATTTGTGTCTTTGATTGTTGCTGATGAGCAGTTAAATTGCTGAACTTAATATGAAGGTGCAAGGCTGATCTTGGCAAAGTTTTAAAAACGCCAAGAAGTGAGCAATCAAAGGAGCCTGCTTGCACAGACTTGTAAGTAAAGAAATGTACACAAGGAAATTTTTTTTTTCTGCTTTCCCTAATGGTAAAAATAAAGAAGAGGAAATGAAGAAATGCTTCTGAAGAAGTAGGGGAAGTGGCCTCCTTATACAATGATGTCAGGTTGTGGAAATTATAGGAGGCGTGTTGCCTGTCTTAAGTACTAAAAAATTACTTGTGCTTGAGTATTTGCCTGCTAAAGTATATAGAAGAGTGTCACAGGTAAAACTGTGAATGCTGATTTTACATTAAATCAGAGGAATGAAGCAGAAGAAAAAGGTCACAGGCAACATTTCATAATGTTTAGGAAATTACTGAAATGAAGATTGGACAGATCTCTGAGCGACAAGGTGACCCATGGAATATGACCATGAATAAAACATGAAATAAAAGACTTGACTTCTGGAGGAAGAACTGAATTGCTTTACTTGAGAGAAAATATGCCAGCAGAAAGAGAAGGTGAGTTGTCCTGTGAGACTGGAGCCTTGGCTAAAATGGGATGAGTAGGAGACAAGCAATAGCAAGGAAGAGAAGAAATTAGGTTCATGCCAATGCTCTCTGTAAATACACCTCAACATAAATGTCAGTGGCAAGGAGAAAATTTAGAGTTAAAGGACCATATGTATATACACAAAAGAATAAAAGTTCAGTGTCAATGTCATTAGTTTGACTCTTAGAAGGCCCTTATAGGAAAGAGCTTCTGGAGTGGCCTTTCAGTGTTTGTGGTAGAACAAATATTTTAAGACAGCTTAGAGCAGTTTGAGAGAAGAGATTTTTGATGTATTTTGTGGCAGTGGAGGTGACAGTACTTGTGAATTCATAACAGAATGATAGATGGCCCCATTTCAACTGTGGGAACATAGCTCAATTGAAAAAAAAAGAAAATACAACCTATATTAAGAGTAAACAGTTTGTTTAGGATATCAATGATGGCAATTTTTAGCTTGCTGTGGCAGCTTCAACTCTACTTTGAGGGCATAAAATGCTCATAAGAAGCCTGGCTGGTTAAGTTTGTGGTACATGTCCCTGCAGATTTAGCAGGGAGAGTCCTTCTAGATGCACAGTGGAGTAAGGCAAAGCAATTTCAGATTCTCTGCATTTGGGCACAATGAGGCACATTTGTGTTGCTTCATTTTATGTCTGAGAAGAGATAGCATTTTGTGTCATGGAGAACTGCAAAAATTTAATGTTCATCTTTGTTTTAATTCTGAAGAAAACCCCCTCAATATCCTAAATTCTCTACTGAAATCTTTACAGATGCTGTTTACAACAGCTGATATAGGATCAAGGGACCAAGTATGTGAATGGTTCCATTGCCACCAGGCAGATGGGACTGTGTGACTTCTGTGTGGTGGTAAGCACACAGGCTTTTGCACATTCTAGAATCTGGCCATCTTGGCCATCCAGGGAGTGCTGTGAGACACCCTGCAACATGCTTTTCAGCCAGAGGGTGAGCTGACAGGGAACCATACACATTTCCAGTGGTCTGACACATGATAATTTTGTTACTTGCACTTTAGGTCTCACATTAACAGCTGAGCTTTGACTTCTGTTTTAATCAACTTAGCACACACCGCCAAAGACAGCTGAATGGCTTAAAATTGGCCAGGAGGGATTATACTATGGAAATACTTAGTTATTTTGTGAGTCCAAAAGTTAACCCAGGAGTCCTTTTGTAGGTTAATCAGTTTAAAGCCCTTAGTAAAGGCTAGAAAATGTTGGCACCATTTGGATGGTGTTTTACAAGCTATTTGCTTTACAGTTGGGAAGGTAGTAGCATCTGGGTTGTTTTGATCCTGCTTCAAGACAAGACATCAAAGGGTCAGGTGGGAAGCACGGACAGACCTGTAGCTCTTGGTTGCACATTCTTGTGAGGGTTCACTGTGATTTTCCAATGACTTTTCTCTGTCAGCTTTTTCCTTGTTCTTTTGAGTATGTAGTAGCTGCGCTGGATCAGTTATTTTTCAGAGCTGAGGGCAAAGTTTACTCAATTTGTTTATTTAACTTTCATAATTGTAAGAAATAATCTCATTTTTACTGCAGGTGTGGAATTTTTGAACATGGTTATTAACTCTTCTAATTATGGTTCCTTAGCTCAAATGTATATGGAAATGGTAGAATTATGCAACATCTCTTTTCCTTCTGAGAAAATAGGTTGGGAACATACTGCTTTGTCAGACCAAGTGATTATTTTTTGTTTTGTATTTTGTAAGTAATAACATTACTTGCATAACCAGGGTTTGTCAAGAAGAGTGTGGCCAACAGGTTGTGGGAGGTTCTCCTTCCCCCTCTGCCCCATCCCAGAGATGCTTTATCTGGAGTACTGTATCCAGTTCTGGGCTCCGCAGTTCAAGAAAGGAACTGCTTGACAGGGTACAGCAATGGGCTACAAAGATGATTGGGAGACTTGAACATCTGTCTTATGAAGAAAGGCTGAGGGACTTGGAGCTTTTTAGTCTAGAGAAGAGTAAACTGAGGGGAGATCTTATTAATGCTTATAAATAGTTAAAGGCTGGGTGTCAGGAGGATGTGGCCAGTCTTTTTTCGGTGGTGCTCAGTGACAGGACAAGAGGTAATGGGCACAAACTTGAACACAAGAAGTTCCATCTAAATATGAAGAGGAACTTCTTTACTTTGAGCATAGTGCAGCACTGCCTAGAGAAGTGGTGGAGTCTCCACCTTAGGAGTCATTTGAAACCCTCTTGGATGCAGTCTTGTGCAACCTGTTCTAGGTGAATGTGCTCTGGTAGGGGGGTTGGACTAGGTAGTCTCCAAATGTCCCTTCCAACCCCTATCATTCTGTGATTTTGCTTCAAAATATGTTCAGCAATTCTGACTTCAGGTTTTAAATGAAAATTCAACTGGCTCCAGTCTGTACAGTGATGAAATGCCTTTTGTAATACACTTACTCAATTCTTAATTTCTTTTCCTGTTAACTTTACTATGAGTAGTGTTGACAGAGTGAAGAGCCACCAAAACAGAATGGCCTTCACCAGCAGGCAAAATCTAGGCCAGAGAGTCGTAACAAAACATGGGGTGATAGAAATTAGGAGTACTAGGAAAACAGACAATGCATGAGGAGATGGTGAGATGTGAGGGTGTTTGACCATGAATGGGAATGATGCAGTTTGGTTTGTGGGACCACACTGCATTTTTGTGTGTATATTTAGCACTGAAAATTAAACTCAACATGAAATGCGATGATATAAAGTCTCCCAAAGATGAGTCATTCTCTGGTTCTTTGTTATTAATAAATGTCACATTAACTTTTTTTGCAAAAGCTGACTGGTGATTTAATGAAATCACAAACCCTGCTTCACTATGATGGAGCCTAATTCAGAGTCTGAATGGCTTATTGCTGTCCTTACACTGCCACCGGCGCTGAGAAGGAGAGGAACAGTGACTAGCCTGTGCAAGAAGAGGGATGCTACATTGTCTGGGTTTCTCAAAGGATCTTAAGGTTAAAAAAAAAAAAAAGAAGTGAAAATTGAATTTTCCTTAAAGCTTTTTTTTGAGAATCCTGTCACCTTCAAGCAGTAAAGTAAATTAGCAAGCTGAACAGATGTATTCCTCTTAGCTTGAAGGAAATGTGCATTCCCATATTCAATTAGCACTTCTGCTGTGTTAAGACCTTGGAAACACTGAAGGAGCTCTTGAATTCAGTTTCTCATCCTACTTCCCTTTCCAGCCATGAGCATTCATCTTGCTTTGAATTAAAAGAGAATATTGAGGTAGACCACAGCAGGGTAAGGAGCAGAGCTGCAGGAATATGATTCAGCTGCAGTTTTGCATCTTAATATGCTTGGTAGTGTGAAAAAGAATGCCTCTTTTTCTTTGTAGTCCACTGTGATTACAACCCCTGTCACACCAGATAGCTTTTTCTCATATTCCCAATGCCTTCTGTTTTCACAGAGTAATATAATGTAATTAGAGCAAGTCAGAAAGGTCTAAAACCTGTAAAACTGGAATTTGCTGATTCATTGAAATGAAAATATTTGAGAGAGAGTCTTCAGTTTTCCAGAAAAAGGTGAGAAATAGGGGAAATAAAAAGCTGTAATTTTACTTTTACTTTGCCGTGGAAATTATTGGTTTTCCATTTTTATGTGATACTGAAAAAATTAATTTTTATATAGTCAGTCATTTAACATGCTGCCTTCCATATTCTTTCATTGGATGAGTGCCCACTGCTTCAAACTGGGTCAGTTTACCCTTGTGAAATTGCTGTATAACCTGCTGCAATGTGACTGACTTCTTAAAGCTGCATATTGATGCCTTTTATTCTTTGATTGAAAAAAAAGAACAGTTTTGCAACTGTCAGGACAGCATTCTTGCATTGTGGCATTTACTCTGTGTCTCATATTTGTATCTGGGCTCCTTGTGCTACCTTTGTGTGAAACTGTAATTACTGAGCTGTTTATCCTGCTCTGCCTCCCTGTTTCTGGTAGAATGAAAAGTGGTACTTGAAGAAGTCGCTTAAAAAGGGATAAAATTCTAATAAAAGCAACACTGAGTTGGCACAGGAGGTTGGAACCAGTAAACTGTAGCACAGGGCAGCTCAGAAAAAGTCTTTTTGATAGGCTAGTGAAATAGTGACCACTTCAAAATTGCTTCACAGTGAAATGGTTATAGAAGCAGCACTGTGACACTAAGCCATGGAAGGTGTGAACCCTGAACTGCACCAGTCAGATCCCACTTCACCCAAGTCAGACTCTTCAGGAGAGGAATGCTTCTTGTGTAACTGGTAATTTGGAATAGGTTTGTAGAAACCAGAGGTGTTTGGGTTAGGTATGGGTGAGATACTGATGCTGGCCTGTGGGATCTGGTTTTGAGGGCTCTGGTCTGATGGTCAGGAAGGAATTTATATTATCAAAGAACATGCTTCATGTTTGGCCTCTTTTTCCCTCTTTCTGCCTTAGAAAGTGGCCAGGTTCCAAGGGTCACTGAGGCATTTTACCTAAATAATTTGTTTTCTGTTGTGAGGGTTTAGGATTGGGATGATGTCTTGGTTCTTTCCTGGTTTATTCTGATGTCCTAATAGGACAAAAGAAAATGACATCAAGTTACACCAGAGGAGGTTTAGGTTAGACATTAGGAAAAACTTCTGTGCCAAAAGGGTTAACGAAGACTGCAACAAGCTGCCCAGGGAGGTGATTGAATCACCGTCCCTGTATGTATTTAAAAGCTCAAGTATATGGTGTAGTAGTGGCCCTGGCAGAGTTAGATAACTGCGAAAGGTTCACACCTACCCCAAGTTACGGCTGTCAGCAGCTGGGCATATTGATAGTTGGAGGATGTAGCATAGAAAATTGCTCTTGCCCCAGAGTTCAGCAGCGTCATTGTGTTGTCTTCCAGGCAGGGTTTGCATCAGCTCTGAGACACAGTTTGGCATCATCTTGGCCTTTCAATATTTGGCTTTTCAAGAACCATTATGAAATGTGGTGTAGTGTAAAGATATTTCTCATAGAGTGGTTTGGCAGCATTCCCAGTGATCCCAGAGGGAAGAGCAGCTAGGGCTTGTCCTCCAGCTCCAAGCCAGCTGTCCACTGAGCTGGTCAGGGGTGTAGCTGTGTGTACTTTGGCTCTTCATTGCAACTAGCAAGTGAAGACATGGACTAAGCTGTCTGGCTGCCTACAAGCCTTGAGTGTAGAGCCACACAGATTGAAGTGGTGGGCCAGGAGCTTGAGAGTCATATAACAGTGCTGTACCAGGGATGTTGGTGGCTGGGTGAAGATGAAGGAAGGCAAAGCACGTGCCTTCACTGCAGTACAGCCATCTCCCTTGCAGGCTGTGGAAATAAACACAGGGGAAATAAATCACACTTGAGCTAATTTTAGATATGTTCAGCAGAGACATGCACATTTGAGTTTGCCATCCTAGGGTCCTTTGACAGATGATGGAGAGAAGTGATCGTGGTGCCTCTCATCCTATGACCAGAAAAAAATAAAATTTAAAATATCCTATTTCTGCCTCTGGGGTATAGATAGAATCTGTGGTGACCAACTCAAAACCGTATTTTTTGTAGACACATCTTTACATTTAGTCTAATGAGAGTGGGAAGAGGTGGGGTAAATGACAGAGTAGAGGTGTACTTAAAGGCTAGGTACTTTGTCTTCCTGTGACTTGTCAGGTGTTGGACTCTGACATACAGTCTGTGAGTCTCACCTGTTGCAGGCATGTGATATCTTCTGTGTATCTATGGAGAAATCCAATGTCAAGCTCTTCTGTGGTTTTCCGGAATACTGAGCTGAGCCATCTGACACAGAAGCAGCTAATGCACCTCAGTGCAGTTCCCCTTTGCAAGGTGGTCTGCAGCACCTGCTTGCTTCTGTAAGTCCTTTGTTCCCATGTGAGCTCTCATGGTCACTGAATAGCCCCATCCTGTGGCTCCTCACTCCCTTTTGCCAGTCAGCTGCTGCTGACCCACCATGACTGTTGAAGTATGCTGAAGGCATTTCATGGCTTTTCCAAAAATGTAAAAAGAGCACTCCTTGGAAAATACACTTTAAAATATAAACAAAACAAAACAAGTTAAAAACTTCTTCTCCCCCCAATTGGAACTGATAGACAAATACAAACCTTATAGTAGTTGTCATGGTCTCCCTCTGTATGGAAATAAAAGTTGTCTGATCTTTAGGGCCTCACTATTTTCTCCAAGGAGGCTGTTGAACTGTATTTCAATTTAAGTAATACAACAGGTATATACTGAATATGATAAGTGGGAAATTTTACATGTGCATTAAGTCTTGAAAAAATAAAAATCACAAGATATCCTTCAGAATATCACCTACAGAAAAGTAGTATAAGGAAAGACATACAGCTGTCAGGTAGTGAAGAAAAAGATAGGATTTAAAACCCTGTATTTCTAAATCCAGCTAAAGCTTTTTGTCTGACCTATCAAGAAGGGCAATCATGCTGAGCACTGGGATTCATAGACAGGAAAGGTTAATGAGGATGAAGGTTAGATGAATATAAATAACTACAGGTGCAATGGACACAAAACAGTAGGAATTTATGGTATCAAAGTCAAGCCAGAGCCATCTGATAGGTTTCTGTGGTAACTGATTATCTAGAAATAGAAAACACAACAAACCTAATCAATCTGTATTTTCAGTAGGACACTTGAAATGGTGGCACATGGAAAGCTACTGTTTCAGTTCTGGAGGAAGGGAATTTTCAGCAGTAGCTAGGAAATTGCTAAAGCAAATAATCAAAATAAGTTGCACTGAAAGTCAAAGTGTCAGGCTCAAGGGCACTCCCTAGCTGAACTTTTTAATGTATTTATCTCCCATGCTTTGGAGCAAACTGGGATTGTACTAATTAGAGCATGAGATAAACTTGAGGGAACAAGTGCCAGTGCAAAGGATTTTCAGGGTAATAAACAGATGAACAGAAAGACTTATTTTCATAAGATGAGAACTTGCTGATCACAGTTTCTAGTTTGTATGAGGTGATGTTTCCAGCAGAGATGAGGAATTACCTTACTGGAATATGTCTTATTTGCCTGAACAAGAGCACTAGGGGAGGATGCACTTGCTGCCTATAAACAGATCAATGGGAGAAACAAGCGAGGGAAATAACTAAGTCCAGGGGAAGTTTTGATGCAAGAACCAGAGCTTTAAAAGGGATCATGAATAAAGTAACCTGAATATTGTCTCACCAAACATTTCCAGTGTCTTGCTCAGAGTGTTTAATACTTTTATGTGAAATCTTTTGTTGTGTCCACAATGAAAACGTATCATCAAGAAGGAACTTAGGGAGATTCACAACTAGCAGGGATAACTTCTGACCTAGAGTGGAAGAACTTGTGGAAGAACTCATCTTCCCTTCCTGTTTTTCTCCTGCAGTAGAGTCATGACTGAAAGAAGGGATTTTGGAGGAAGCATTCTCACACTAGCAATAAACTCTTATTTTATATATATATAAATATAAATATAAAAATATAAAAAGAACATTTAATTAGACTGTGCTAAACAATATACGTTAAATTGGAAAGGACCAGTTAAAGACTTAAAGGGTATGGTTCATTGCACTTTATATGTTTGCATTGTACACACATCTGAACTGGTTAGGTTGTGCTTCCTGTATCCTCTCTGGAGAGGTTTTTAAGGCATGATAATTCTGACCAAGTTTGCTCATCCATATTAGGGGAAAGTAAATTTTAATCTAAGGATTTCCTGAGTCTCTCTATGAAGTGCAAAAGAAATCTGGAGCAAACAGTTCAGTCGCTTTTATGTAGAAGGTCATGAACATTGGGAATTTATTGCCATAGTAGGTTCTGGAAGTGGGTTGTACCAGCAGACACAAAAAGAGAGTAGACAAATATGTGAACTGTGGGTCCATAAGCAGACACTAAATAAAATAGGCTGGAATGTACTCCCTAACATTCCCAGCAGTACAGTGTAGATGTCTGCAAAATAGGAGGCTCGATCTCGGTGACTGGACTTGCTCTCTTATAATAGCACCTTATCCTGTTGTTGCTATCAGAGATGGTATTAAGCTGGATGGACTTGTTGACCCGACCCAGCAGAGCATTCCTTTTGTCCTCATATTCTGTCTCTGTATTACCAAATGTGCCCAGTGGCTCATTTGATAATAAAAATCTAATGCATCTAATGCTCTTGGCTATAAATCATATCCTAATACTCTTGAATTGAATTATTCAAATTGTATACATAAAATCTCTTCTGTTTCTTCAGAGTTTTTTTCCAACATCTCTGCTTTCTTGCATCTCAGTGGTATAAGGAAAGTGAGTTTTGATCTCTACAGAGGGAGCCTTACTGTATTTTCAAAGTTCTTTCTACAGAGACTTTGTTCCTTCCCACTAAGGTGGTAAGAACTCGCATATGTGTCCCATGCAGAGCAGCTCGGCTTTACTGTAACAGCATTCACGTGTAAAAGAGCTTCCAGTGAAAAAGTTCAATTAATGAGATGCCGTCATTTCTACTTCCTTCCATCTTGTTTTCCTGGCTCTCCTCCTCTCTCCCTACCTCCTTCTCATCTCAGCAAAATGCCTGTCTCTTCAAGCCCTTCACACCATCATTCTGGCCAACAGTTTGCTTTACACTGATGTCTGGGCAAGTAGATAATTACTGACTGCCAGCTGCTCTGATTCCTGTAGCATCGATTGAATCACGATTCCACGTAAGCTGTGTAAACTGTGGATTTCTTAATATCTGAAACGTCACCCTGATTTAATGTATCCTGTCTTAAACCCATCTTTTCAATATCCTTTGGACTACATACTCTTTGAAGGTTGTGTTGGCTTAGCTGTGAGTAATGAAAACCTTTTTCTCTAGGGCAGAGTGGTTGAGCAGTTTTCTCACTATGTTAAGCACCATGTGGGATCTCTGAAAACACAAGATTCTTTTCCTGTTTGATTTTGACAAAACCCACAAAGCTTTTCATGGTCTTGAAACATCAAGCTGTGTAAGCGTGCATCCAAGCTAGCATTACAGTACAAATCAGGAGTGTATGTGCAATGTCAGTCTCCTAATTGCCTCCACTTGCTGTGCTATGAAGTGGTTTTGGAGTACTCAACTGGGTTGATTTTAGATGAGGGTAACCTGGAAACTGCTCTGCAGGAGCACACCTAGTGTAATACAGCTGCTAATTGACTTCTGGTCCATAGGTTATTGTAGATACTGGGTCCTCAGCGCTACTGTTTGCTAAAGTAGATGTAGGCACTATGGCTGGAAGTTAACCAGCAACATATTATAATTATATTAGTCACAGAGGTACACTTAATCTACTTTTCCATCTAACAAGCCCAGAATATATGCAAGCCATCTGGCTGCTTACATGAGCTTGTACTGGTTTGAAAATCAAAGGCAATGTTTTACCAAACAACAACAACAAAAAAATCAGTCACTGGATTTATTGCTCTTCCTCTTGTACTGCATTTAGGCCTGAGATGTCTCTCATCAGTCTGTTGTCTAGGAGTGGGGCTATAGGAAACACTGAGTTTACAAAATCCTCAGTGTCTCCAAGAGCCTTTTGAGGGATGTCTTCATGGAAAGCTGTTGAAATTTTTGACTATGCCTGTATAGCTCTATGATCAATTACTTATTTCTGAGTGAACTGCTCTCCTTTAAAACACACAGTGTGTAAATGGTAGGCATTTGTCTCATTGTTAGTTATTGACCTAATTACCATAATTGTAGGTGGCCTGCTGACAACTGCTAATGTAGCTACCCTAGTGGCAACTGTGTAGTAGCAGTGTTGCTTTCTGGCATGTATAAAGCTGGACATGAAATGATGCTGTTACTGGAATTATGTGAGCTTGCACTTCTGTTGTTCTAGTACATTTTGATCTTGGTACTGGGGTTTCTCCCAGAATAAGTTTTCTTTAAATTACTGAAATTGTTATTGTACTTTGATATTGGATACTTACAGATTACAGTATACTGGTGAGATTTCTAAAGACATGGTTATACAGAAACAAATGCCAAACTCAGACAAATTGCTTTAAAACTCTCTCTGAAGCTGTCAGTTAACTGTATTGTTAAGTTTTTAATTTGTCCCTGTGTTTCTGTATCTATATTTTAAAAGGCCAAGGTAAAAAAATAAAATAAAATATATATATAAAAAAAGGTTTTAGCCATATTTGGAATTAGTAAGAAAAAGAAAAGGTGGATATGCAGGTGGATATATTCATGGTCCAATAATGACTCTCATTCATGTGTACAAGTGGCTTCATAACACAGGCTTTTGATTTTTGTTCTACAGCAATTTGAAGTTTAGTATCACACTTTGAAATAGTAGACAAAAGAAAAGTTCCATCACTTTTACCTTGTGTCAGTTCCTTCAACTCAGTAGTTCTGCAGCAGTGTTAGCCAAAGTGGAAAAAATCTTTTGTAGGTTTCTTCTGTAAAGAAAGCCCCATATCAAAGTTATTGTCTCTTCCTCAAGAGACAAGTATTGTCTCTCTAAAAGAGAATACAGAGAACTGACAAATTGCTGATGAAGGAAACCTGAAACATACTAAGTTTTAAAAAATCCCATGCTAGGCCTCCAGAAAGGTTTGTTACCCTGCCAGAGTAAAGTCTAAACCTGACTGTGCTGTTTAAAATTTGGCCAATTGATGTAGTATTTATGAATGCCTTAGCCTGTTAATATGATATTAATGCTGGTCAGGAAGTGTCTATCACTATGGTTATGAGAGCACAAAAGCTGAAACAAGGGTTGCTGAAACAAGAGTAGTTAATTAGCAGTTACAACTGTATGTGTTAACCAATACATGCCCTTTTCTGTGTGGCTTAGGTGAAACAATTACCCTGACAACCCTTCCTGTTCCGTTTGTTGGTTTTGGTATATTTTAGATTTAATTTTATTTTTATTTCTCTAAGGATTAGATAAAATCTGCTTTAGGTCTTTCAATGTGATTTCTTTTCCTGATTGCTAAGGCTGAGATTGGAGTATGTTGTAGTAAACCTCCCTATTCTATACTGCATCATATGAAAAAACAGAATAAACTTTCTAAAAGGAAACAACTGTAGCTGGTATGTCAACTTTATTAACAGTTACCTTCTTAGGAACTATGTTAAAACATTTATTCAATATCATGTCAGCCAAACTAGTGGAATTTCTTGTATACAAATCCAGGCTGGGCAATGACTGGCTGGAGAGGAGAGAGACTTGGGGGTTCTGGTGGACGAGAAGCTCAACATGAGCTCTCAGTGTGCACTTGCAGCCTGGAAAGCCAATCAGATCCTGGGCTGCATCAAGAGAAGTGTGGCCAGCAGGTCAAGGAGGTGATTCACCCCCTCTACTCAGCTCTGCTGAGACCCCACCTGGAGTACTGCATCCAGTTCTGGAGCCCCTATTACAAGAGGGATATGGAGGTGCTGGAACGTGTCCAGAGAAGGGCCAGGAGGATGATCAGAGGGCTGGAGCACCTCTCCTATGAGGACAGACTGAAGGAGTTGGGGCTGTTCAGTCTGGAGAAGAGAAGGCTCAGAGGTGACCTCATTGTGGCCTTCCAGGATCTGAAGGGGGCCTACAAGAAGGCTGGGGAGGGACTTCTCAGGCTATCAGGTAGTGATAGGACTAGGGGGAATGGAATGAAGCTGGAGGTGGGGAGATTCAGGCTGGACGTGAGGAAGAAGTTCTTCACCATGAATGGTGAAGCCCTGGAATGGGTTGTCCAGGGAGGTGGTTGAGGCCCCATCCCTGGAAGTGTTTAAGACCAGGCTGGATGAGGCTCTGGCCGGCCTGATGTAGGGCAGGGTGTCCTTGCCCATGGCAGGGGGTTGGAACTAGATGCTCCTTGTGGCCCCTTCCAACCCTGACTGATACTATGATACTGTGATACAAAGAGGTGAAACAGCTGAATTTCTACAGATAATCAGCAATATGAGGGTTGTGTTTGTAAAATGAGAATTAGATATTTTATTTTAAATGCTTTTTTTGCAGTCATCTGTTGTGCAAGATCCTAACTTTTAGCTCAAATGGTGCTTCTTTATTTTTGTAGACTACAAGAATAAAGCAGGGAAACTTATTTGTACACTTCTCAGTTAACACTCATCTCTGTAGTAGAACAATTTTATTTCTACCATTAAATATGCATTTCAAAATAGATGTAGAGATACTGAACTCCTACCTCAAAAGTGTATTTTCATGGTTTCAGCATGCTTTAAATGCAGTTCTAAATGTATTTCCCAAGTCAGAGGAGATATAAATTGAATCCAGTTTAATCTGTGACTGCAGTATAGACAAAAGCTCATAGGAGAGGCTGAATAAAAACACATAAATCATCCTTGCCCCCAAGAAATGTGGATTCAAAATGTTTTTCTCTTGTAAAATTGGATGCCCCATTTTGTTCCTCCATCACTTGACTGAAGTCATCATTCCGTTATCTGTCTTTAAAAATACCATCCTCTAAGAATTTTTCTTCCACCAATGAAACTAATTTCCTGCATCTTTCCTTATATATGTATTTCTCTTTCCTCTTCTGGGTTGTGATGAGAGCACTGCACTTCATCTTCCTGGTGGTTGCTGAGGAGTGTGGTGATGCTTCAAAATAAAGGTGTCTGACCAATGTCTCCTGTCCTGGTTTTACTGGGACAGAATCCCAGGCCAGCCATGGGTTGCAGCCAGCCATGGGTTGCAGCCCAATTCACATCAGCCAGGACAGCTGACTTGAGACGGCTCACAGGTGTATCCCATACCATAAGCATCACACTCAGTATAAAGAGGGAAGTTTGAGAGGAATAGGGAGTTTCCTGTTTGGGCTTCCTTCTTGGTGTGCCTTTTGCAGGCTCTTCACACTCTTCTTCCTTCTTCTGCCTTCCTGTGTATTGTGACTACTGCACCTCTGCTGGGCTTAGTATAACTTTATGTACTTTGTATTGGTTTGGCTATTTCATTAAATGTGTTTTCATTTCAACCTGTGGGTCTTTTCTCCCTTTAGTGATTCCCCTTGTCTCCTGGGAAGGAGGTCATTGAATAATAGAGTAGCTGCTGTAATTTAGCCTTAGATATGGGCTAAATGTAGATGTGTCCTCTCCAGTGACTGTATCCCCTCTGATGAGATGTCTTTGCTGAGTAGCTAGTTTTAATTCCTCATGCAGTATCCACATCATGGAAACTATTACGTTAAGGAAGAATTATGGCTAGTAATAATCATGTTATTAATTAAAATTCATCATTTAGCTTTATGGTTCTCGTGCTGTTGCAAAGATGGGCAAACAACTGAGGCATCAAGACCTCGAGGTTATGTGTCATTCGGTTCAACTTATCTATGTGGTTCTGTGATTCACTGTATCAGCCTTTCACAGGTGATTGCTGGTGTAAGACTTCTGGAATAGAGTCTATCTTAGGTCCTCTTGGTCTGCCTAAATCTTTCCAGGATTTTGGTACACTCTTGTATACATTTTGAGTCAAGACTTTGTGCAGTCACAAGGCTACCTCTTTGGAAGCCACTGGGGCTAAAAAGGTTGCACACATAGTTAAGTATGTACCCTTTGAGAAGCCTAAATTATCCTGCCTTGCCTCCAACTGCCAGTTCAAAACACACAGGTCATGTGTTGCATCTGCCCATGCAGATGTCTTGATAGTCTAGAGCATCCCAAATGGCAGTGGGTGCCTCTCTGTGATCAACTGAGTCTTAGGTCACAAGTGGGCATTAACACCTCTGACATCTAATGCTATCTGTTAGCATCTAGAGCTGCTTTAGGCTTCCCAGTGGTGAGATTTAGTTTCTTGAGCACTTATGGAATGCCATAACGTTTGCAATGACTCACAGGTTTGACACAGTATTCACAGGTAACCTATATTCTTCTGTATTAGCAGGGCTAGGTTAGGCAGGTTGTCTCTCACACCTAAGTTGGCATTACCTTTGAGATTCAGTTTCCTAGAAGTAGGCCTGTAATACCATTTGGATTGAACCATGCCTCCACAGAGCCTGTTTTAAGCCAAAGCAGGGTAAAACCCCAAGTTAGGCAATGGTGCCCTCCTCTCCTGATCACTGAGCAGTTTTGCAGCTAAAACAGACTTGCAATCACCCAAAGCAGATCTTAGCAGGTTGTGACTGCTTTGTTAGAGTAAAATTTAGATGCGTCTTATAGTTTAGTACTTTCTATAGCAATACTGCATTTATTGGGCTACAGTCCCCTTTTTCAGTAGTCTGGAGACTAATTTCTCACTCCTGAATTTAGCAATGATGTGAATCCTCCTACAGTTTTCATTGAATCAGGACCAAACAGTGGTTGTTCTTGGAGCTGTTAGTTCTCTCTTGCCTAGTATAGACTCACAATAATGTGTGTAAGTCTGAGGGTAGGCTACGGTTTGTTCTCCTAGGGTACAGCTGTTCTTCAAATTGCTCAGCACTTAACTACTCTTCTATTTTTTGCAAATTAGGAAGTATAAAAGAGTAAGCAGGATTACAGCTACAGAATGCAGAGTCAAGTTCAAAATTCCTGCAGCTAGAGGACCATAAGAGAGGGTTTTCCATCAAGAATGATGTCCTGCCTTCTCTATTGCAGTTGCCTGAGTATTTTGTTTGCTATTGCAGCTTGCTGTAATCATTGCTGTTGTGGCTTGTTTTATAACCAGTGAGACTTCAGATATTACAATCAAATACTTCATTATCTACCACAATCAAACAAAAGGTATTCCAAACATTACTGGACTAAAGTTAATTTATTATACAGTTTCAGTGATTTTTGCAACTTGAGCATTATTTGCAGAGGTGTGTGATTGAAATCACACCCTTCAGTCAGTTCTATTACATGTTCACCAACCAGAGCATTTCAGGCAGGTTATGCACAATGAGATACTTTGTAGTGATTGCTCTATCTGGGTATGCATGCAAACACAGCTGGATCTCACATGAGCAGCTGAATACTGATTAGAAAAATAGGAGTTCAGTATTCACATCTGGTCAAACAGTAATCTAAACAGTTGTCTGAAGATTGAAAACTGGTACCTTTGCATTTATATTGCTTATCCTGATTAGCTGCTTTTTGCATCCATCTAGGGGGCTGAAGGCAACTTTCCATATTACTCCATAGCCCACTGTAATTGATGTGCAGCTCTCCTCTCAGGACTATTAAATTTAATAGCCAAACTTACAGCAGAATAAACTCAGGTTGTCATGTGAGTGACCGATCTAGATTTGGGCATGAGCGATCCCATTTGGTTTGCTTTAAAAAAGAATCTTTGTAGAGGTCACCTCAAGTAAATACCTTTCATTCTGGATTGCATTTGCCTGTTATCTCTGATCCAATGTTTTAAGCTTGCTTAATTATGCTCAGCTTTGTCCCATGAACAGGCACCAGGTTTTGTTACATGCCATTGTCTGAAAGACTGAAGTTTTTGTAGTCATAAAACCATGTTACTAACCTCATGGCTGTTATTTTTTGTTTAATCCTCATTCATCTGGGGCTGCTGTGGTGTACAATCTGCAACAGCTTGTAATACATAGATTGTCAATACATTGACCACATTTGTAATTTCTATGCTGACTGTGTAGGACCACATGGCTCCATTTTATGCACTGGTACTGTCTGCTGGTGGAGACTTCACAGTATCACAGTATCACTAAGGTTGGAAGAGACCTCGAAGATCATCACGTCCAACCTGTCACCACAGACCCCATGACTAGACCATGGCACCAAGTGCCACGTCCAATCCCCTCTTGAACACCTCCAGGGACGGTGACTCCACCACCTCCCCGGCAGCCCATTCCAATGGCAAATAACTCTCTCGGTGAAGAGCTTCCTCCTCACCTTGAGTCTAAACTTCCCCTGGTGCAGCTTGAGACTGTGTCCCCTTGTTCTGGTGCTGGTTGCTAGAGAGAAGAGGCCAACCCCTTCCTGGCTACAACCACCCTTCAGGTAGTTGTAGAGAGCAATGAGGTCTCCCCTGAGCCTCCTCTTCTCCAGGCTAAACAATCCCAGCTCCCTCAGCCTCTCCTCATAGGGCTTGTGCTCAAGGCCTCTCCCCAGCCTTGTTGCCCTTCTCTGGACACATTCAAGTGTCTCGACATCCTTAAACTGAGGGGCCCAGAACTGGACACAGTACTCAAGGTGAGTACTGTAACTTCTTCCAGTAGACTTCTTCCAGTTTATTTGCTGTTGATACCCAGTGGCTGTTTCTCACAGAGGAAATCAAAATGGGAAAAAGCTATTCACCAGCACATTCATCCAGAAATACCTTATGAAGCCATTTACTGGGTAGTAGCCAGATGAACCATTACTACCATGGTGCTCTCATACTTCTAATTGTCATTTTGTTGTAGTGATGTACCTAGGCACTGTAACAGTTACTGCTTTGGCCTGCGATTCATAAAGACTCTGTCATTTTATATTTGCAGCCATGGAGCAGGTCTCTTTGCGTGCTGAAAAGGGAGAGTCTCCTTTATGTAGCAGAAACATTTCCTGTAATACACATTAAATAATTCTATACTGATTGATTAGTGTCTTTTCCCAGGAAGGGTGGGCTACCTTTTTGTTGTTCTAGTCTATTTGAAGTGACTTTTCTTTTGGACAAACTGGATGAGATCCTCATGGTATGCTCTGGGGACCACCTATTGTTGTTGTTCATTCTTTAGTCTTAAATATGCAGAGCCTGGTAATTACACCTTTTACCTGCTCTGTAATTTTTAAGTCTCCATGTTAAGTCTCCATGTTAAGTCTACCAGGAACGTGCTCCTTTTTATACATCAACCGACTGACTTTGTTTTGTGATAACTTGGCCTCTACTGCTCCTGGAGGGGTCTAACAAAGTGTAAACAAAGTGCCTGTGCTGCAATAGCATCCCCAGTGTGGCTGTCATTGCCAGCCTCTTCTCAGTGTTGCAGAGGTCAGATTTTGTCCTGTATACTCTTGTTGCTGCACCTTCTTTAACAACTTGGTTAAAGGTTTAATCATATCTGCAACCATGATATAAAATCCCAGGGAAAAATAAACAAACTCAGAAGAGGTTTGAGCTCATGCAAACTTGTGGAGCAGGGATCTTCCTGTTAATTTTGCTTACTGTTGATAAAGTGATCAGTATACTCCTATATTTTTCTCTTTCCCATACCACTTGATCTGTTCATCATTTCACTTGGAATCGTGCTCCAGAAGTTATGGCTTGCTCTCTTTTGATTGACTCAGCTCTGTTTGAGTCTGAGTGTAGGTTAATACATCATCTATTCATGAAATTATACGAATCTGATCAGTTTCTGATAATTTTTCCTATTTGTGGTAATATTAATGTTGTATAAAGCTGGAGCACAGTGAAATCCTTGGGTATGAGGTGCATGTGAAGTGGCATTTCTGCCCCATAAACATAGGGGGAAATTCTTTACCAACCTTTTCCTGATAACAAGGTAATACAGACAACATATGCTAAATCTGTTATGCCAGAATCTGGCATTTTGGCTATGATAGGTGTGGTTTATGGTACAACAGAGTTCATTGCTCAAAAATCAACCATTACCCAGTAAATCCTGCTGCCTGCTTTTATGATAGACCACATAGGAGTATGCAATTATTTGTTGCTCCAGCAATATTTTCTCTATGGCTTGGGAGTGTTTTTGCTGCTTCTCATAAGCACTTCTGTATGAATAGTCCAGTAATCTAATTTCTTTTGGGACTGTAGTTGGGGAAAACCCTCAACCCATTTATCTCTAGGTGAATTTCTGGAGCTTTTAAAGCACCACATTTGTGTGCCACTCAGGAATAATTTC
Source organism: Picus viridis (assembly GCA_033816785.1). NCBI lineage: Eukaryota > Metazoa > Chordata > Aves > Piciformes > Picidae > Picus > Picus viridis. The sequence goes on from CM066566.1 coordinate 19,674,769, forward strand.
TGACTGTCAGTCTGTCAGCCTTTCACAGCTCTACAAACATGGATTTTCACAATCCAGTATAAGTTGATGTTCCTGTAATAATGGTATGTCAAGGATCTCCTCCTGTTTTTTTCCTGGGAGATTCTCAGCATTAAGCTGCACACAGAATGTTCCAGTACATCTCCAGGAGCAGATACATGCCTCAATTGCATCAATTTATTTTTAATCTACTGATGTGCCTACCTCTCCTATGAGGACAGACTGAAGGAGTTGGGGCTGTTCAGTCTGGAGAAGAGAAGGCTCAGAGGTGACCTCATTGTGGCCTTCCAGGATCTGAAGGGGGCCTACAAGAAGGCTGGGGAGGGACTTCTCAGGCTATCAGGTAGTGATAGGACTAGGGGGAATGGAATGAAGCTGGAGGTGGGGAGATTCAGGCTGGACGTGAGGAGGAGGTTCTTCACCATGAGAGTGGTGAAGCCCTGGAATGGGTTGTCCAGGGAGGTGGTTGAGGCCCCGTCCCTGGAGGTGTTTAAGGCTGGGATGGATGAGGCTCTGGCCAGCCTGATGTAGTGTGGGGTGTCCCTGCCCATGGCAGGGGTTGGAACTGGATGATCTCTGTGGTCCCTTCCAACCCTGACTGATGATAAGATTTGGGGTCAATTATTGACACCAGAATACAAGGCTTCTACTCTGGGTGTTTTAAATGCAGGGATAGTGGTAATGGGTAATCTGAGCTCTATAGTCTATAATTTTCACCCTGGATGATAGGTTGTTTTTAACATCTTTACAAAATGGTTTGTTGTTTTAGTTGGTTAGATTAGGCCCTGCAAGCTGAAACCTTTTTGTCACTTCCTTGTCTGTCAGGTGCACATGTTGATGATGGGCTTTGAAGTCTTGCTAAGAAAATATTTCTAACACACCACTGTATGTCATTGGCCTTTTCTGTTTGCTGAGCTTCTACCAACTGCTCTGAGACTTCACTAAGCAATTATCTTCATATGCTAAACCATCAGAAATGCATTCTTTCTATCTGTGCTACCACCTGGGCTGCCAAGCTTAGTTCCACAGTGTATAGAACAGGCATTTCCAAGTGGTAAGTTTGGGTGGTGAACATGCAGAGAGGAGTATTTGGTTTCCTCCTGTGCAGATCAGAAACCCTGGTGATGTACCAAACAGAGAAACATTAGTCACCTGCTCAGAACTTTTACCCTTAGAGATATTGTAAATGTTTGACATTTATTTATTTATATTATTTAACCAACAATAGTTCATTTTTTTTTCAAACAGATGTCATTAAAGAATGTATTTGTTGCTCTAATTGTCTTCACTGTGGCTGACCCAAACAATTTTGATATCAGTGATTATATTTTGGTCTTCCCCTAAATACTCCCTGAGCATCGTGTCCCAGATTCCAATCAGAGTCTCTTACAAGGTACTATTTTAGCTCCTGTCAGTACTGTGAGATTGTCTTTCAAATCACTCGAACTGCTCTGTACTTTTATCTTATTTTTGTACTCTGTTTAAGAATCTCTCATATCTTTAATATTCACATGGGTCACAACATTCCTTGAACTATTTTTGTGCAGTTCTGTAATTAATCTTTTCTGTCAGAGGTACGGAAAATGATTAAACACATCAAGTGTCTCAGAAGCACTTGTTGTCAGAAACGAAGCTATTTTTATCTCGTCTCCCATTGCTTCTCAAAGTCAGATGCCGCTTAATTCATTTCCAGATGACCTTTATGTTTTCAGAGGCTGTTGTGTCTCAGGAGACTTCAGTCTGCTTTCCCAGCCCACTTGTCTCTTGGTGCTTTAGTTTATTTGGACAGAATGTAGACTGCAGTGGTCATGCCAGCTGCCTGTGTGGTGAGTGGAGGGCAACAGTGACTTTTCATCTCACTCTCACCTTGGTGTTAAAAGTGGCTCGTGTGTATTGTGGCTTAGAAGCTTTCCCCTCTCCTCTGCATGTGAATTGCTCAGATGCAGGTGAATACAGAAATTAGGTGAGGTGAGCATTCCTCCCCTCCTCCATGAAGCCTGTGTTTGTATAGCCTTTGATGGTGACAGTAAGATGTTGCCGAGTGCATCGCAACTCCAGCTGCCGTACTGTAGGGTAACTGCCCAGTGAACAACCTTTCAAGGATATGCAAGACTGAGAGAGACTTAACTCAGGGCTTGTGCCATAACATCTAGGCTTTCTCTGCTTCAGAGGAGAGGTTTCTGTAATAAAATATATGTTTATATTTTATATTTAATATTTCTGTTAGTGGTACCTTCAGACACCACCGTAACTTACTTACAGAGTATATGTACAGGTTCCATTATCAGTTGTGGGTAATATATTCTACATATGAAGGCAGCTAAATGATTTAAACACAAATCTGGCAATTTCCAATATAGCAATCTAAATTGGAAATAAAGGTGCCACAATCTGTGGTTTCCCACAAGGGGGATTCTATAGCAAAGTAGCTGGAGACGCATGGCTTGCTCCTTTGTCTGGTATCTTCCCAGATGCTGTAATTATAATGCAAGTGGTTCTTGGCTCAAAGAGGACTAAGGGGCCTCTCTCATGCCCAGTTCACAGGTTGTAGCTTTCCTTGCCTCGCAGAGGGCTAAGGAGCCTCTCTCCTCTTGTGTATTTTGTTGCTGGGCAGTAGCATTTCCTTGCCTCAGAGAAGGCTAAGGGGTCTCTCTCCTCTCATGTACTCTGTCGCTGGCTGTAGTCTTTCCTTGGCTTGGAGAGGGCTAAAGTGCCTCTCTTCTCTTATGCACAGTGCAGCTCTTCTGGGACTTGGTTCTCTTGTGGCTTTTCCTGTTTCTGCCTCCTGCTCAAGCCTCTTGCAGTGTTGGTTGCCTTGGTCCAGCTGCAAGGCCCAGGTGTGGTTTGCCTGCTAGGACAAGGTTTTCAGCTGCAACTTTGGCAGCATTTGACTCTGGTTGCCTTCTTGGTGAGAACAAGACAAATTGCCTACTTTCTTGGCTGGTTTAAATACTGTCCAAAGACAATTTAATGTCTATTAATAACAGAGAAACCTTATAGTTGAACCTATAGAATGGGACATAGCCAAACATGGCCAGGGTTATACACAGTTCACAGGTGTGTTACAATCATAGAATAGAATCATAGAATCATAGAATCAGTCAGGGTTGGAAGGGACCACAAGGATCATCTAGTTCTAACCCCCTGCCATGGGCAGGTACACCCCACACTAGATCAGGCTGGCCAGAGCCTCATCCAGCCTGGTGTTACAAGTTTAATTACATGTGCTACGCATTTACCTAGACCTTCTGGACCCCAGGAAATGTCCAGATTTGCACATTCTAGCACATTGTCTGGGTTAGGGCATGTTTTGGGGGTTGTCCCTTCCACACAGTTTCTTACAGCAGTCACCTGACACAATGCAATCGAGGGTGTTTGTGTCACATTGTGGTCACCTTGTGTCTCTCTGCTGCATATCTATCTGGGATAGTGTTCACTGATGCTTATGCATAGAGTATGTGAAAGTACAAACCCTCCCAGAATTTCATCTGCTATAAAATTAAAAATCATGTTGTAGAAATATTTTTAAATCTGCTTCCTTATATTTTTTGCTAGTTATTTGTTGTTTGTTTTCCCTTCTAATATTTTTTTTTAGCACCTGCAATGCATCTTGGTGTCAGTGGCTTAGCTTCATGCTTTTTAGTTGCCTTCTTTTTTATTCTTGTGCTAGCAAAGCTCCTCTGTTTTGCCTGTGATGGGGACAAATGGTGTTTTAGCTAGCCACTGTGCCTTCAGACAAGTACTTAATGTTCTCTTTGGTGCTTTTTCTGTAGAGGTGAGTGCCACACCAAACAGAAGCATTGTTCTGAGTTCATACACTGCTCTACAACTTAAGGTTTAAATTTTTTAAATTAAACCTGCTTTAATTTTTCTCCTATGCATGTTGTTATATCTCTGTTCCCAGTTTGTAAAATAGGAATTATATTGGTTCCTGCCCTGTGTATAGCATGCATAAATTCATTCATGTTCCTGAGACATCAGCATGTCACAATGACCATCACAGTGTGAAAAACAGTGAGCAAATTGTACTGAGAAAGGAAGTAGAACACACACCCCCCCCCAGCATGCTTCAGGTGTGTAATAAAGCTGTAATTGTAGCAAATTTTAGAGTAAGTGGCTGTAGACTGAAAAACCTTCATTTGGCATTCTGTGTATCACTTCCAAGGCTGAATCTCAGCCCAAGTTGTTGAGATTGGTGAAAAATACCAAGTGTATTGATTCAATGATCTGTGGTAATGCTGGCCAACAAACTTAAAAAAGAAAACTAGAAAATACATATTTAGAAAGAAATTAAAAAATGAAGTTAACTACATGGCTAATGTACTGTCTATAACATAGTCCTGTGCTGTAGACACAAAGATGCCATCTTACCGGTTTTGAAGTATAGGGAGACCCTTAGGCATTTTTTAAATACCACTATCTGCTACTCAGAATTAAGAATATAATTTACTTGTGAAAGAGAACAGTTGTCCAAAGACTGTGTGGGTAAAATCTGGATGCAAGGGTGAAGCATTACATGATTTGTAACACCCTTTGTTGTAGCTTTTGATTAAAATTCTTGCTTTTGATGATGCTGGGGGAAAAACACATTGCATTTTCCCCTTCGTGGTACAAGGCACAGTCTGACTAATCATATACTAGACTTTCCCATGTCATTGCAGTAATTATATCCATTTCAGAAGGGCTTTTGATGTAGGACTGAATAATGACATTTTTGTTGGAGGTGCATCAGCCCAGTTTCTAGTAATCAAAAACCCGTTGCACATCTTTTCAAATTAACTCTTCTCTTTATATTGCTAAATGAGGTTCAGTAACATTTTGCTACTCAGTTTCATTAAGATGCAAATAGGGAGTTAATACAGGATCATTCATCTGAGCGCTGGAGAGCAGGGTATTTGTGCAGTTTGTGAAATGAGTGGTATTGTTATTGGCTCAGAAGACACACAACTTGTTCTAGAGAAATGAACACAAATTACAGAATCATAATGCTCCCAATTATAATTCTTGTGAATGTTATGCATTGTGATTCTTAAATGGTGAAGATCTGTCCTGCAATTGATTTTGTAGGGCATGACTCTGTCAGACTGTGATGCTTGTTTGCCTGTGTTGAATTATTTCTGCTGTTGCCCCAGGAATTTGGATTTTGTCGGACTGGCCCATTCTATGGCATTGCAGGGGAGACTTTTCTACTTTAGAAGTGTGCTTGACACATTCATCAAGGCTTGGTTTGGGCATTATTGACTTTGAATGTGTCCAGAGAAGGGACATACCAATGGTCTTAGCTAAGGGCAAGCTACATCCTGAGATGTTGGGTGAATTTCATGGGGTTTTTAAGGAACACAAGCCCTATGAAGAATAGAGGCTGAGGCTCCTGTTCTAGCTGGGGTTGCTTAGTCTTAGCTGGAGAAACAGGGGAGACTAAACCAATGATCATGTCACCAAGCACCCCATCAAGTCTCCTCCTGAACTCCTCCAATGACGGTGACTCCACCACCTCCCCAGGCAGCCCATTCCAATGGGGAATCACTCTCTCTGTATAGAACTTCCTCCTAACGTCCAGTCTAAACCTGCCCTGGCGCAGCTTGAGACTGTGTCCTCTTATTCTGGTGCTGGCTGCCTGGGAGAAGAGACCAACCTCTGCCTGGCTACAACCTCCCTTCAGGTAGTTGTAGAGAGCAATAAGGTCACCCCTCAGTCTCCTCTTCTCCAGGCTAAGCAACCCCAGCTCCCTCAGCCTCTCTTCATAGGGCTTGTGTTCCAAACCCCTCATCAACCTTGTTGCCCTTCTCTGGACATGTTCCAGCAAGTCAACATCCTTCCTAAACTGAGGGGCCCAGAACTGGACACAGTACTCAAGGTGTGGCCTAACCAGTGCAGTGTACAGGGGCAGAATGACCTCCCTGCTCCTGCTGGCCACACTGTTCCTGATGCAGGCCAGGATGCAACTGGCCCTCTTGGCTGCCTGGGCACACTTCTGGCTCATGTTCAGCCTCCCATCAACCAGCACCCCTAGGTCCCTCTCTGCCTGGCCGCTCTCCAGCCACTCTGACCCCAGCCTGTAGCACTGCATGGGGTTGCTGTGGCCAATGTGCAGAACCCGGCACTTGGATGTGTTAAATCTCTCTGCCCTTGGACTCTGCCCATCTGTCCAGCCTGTCAAGGTCCCTCTGCAAAGCCTCTCTGTCCTCCAGCAGATCAACTGCTGCCCCCAGCTTGGTGTCGTCTGCAAATTTACTGATGATGGACTCGATGACAAGACTACCCAAATCTAACAGCCTGGAAACCAGCACACTGGTTTTAGCACTTCATTCTGCTCATAACACATGGGTGCCTGCACCACCCTTCCTTGAATCAGTTTGTAACCAGACATTTTTTAGTAAAGTTTTCCAGTCAAGCCATGTGATCTATCAGTGCTGCACACCTGCCAGATCTAGCAAAGAGCAAAGACCCCTCAGCACTTTTTAAAACCAGGGACATGAAGTCACCATGCTGTGTGTCAGTATAAGTACTGAAGTGTTGATTGCCATGATGTCTAGACTGAAGTGAACTTAAAAATGGGTACTAATAGGTTGGTCACTGAGATCAGGAAGTAAAAAGGTTGGTTCCTATGTATTTTCTCTGACTGTGAGCTGGGATGCTAAATTTCAGTTAAAGGTCATAGACATCTGGAGCCTTCTATTGTCCCTGGTCTCCATTTGCTGCTCCAGAAGACCAAGGTCTCCCATCGAGTCTTGAATTGTGTTTTCTAGCCTCATCCAGGTAAGGCATCTCAAAAAAATTTAGACATCTACAGTAATTCCTTTTCCTAATCCATACAGTTATTGGGAGCTAAGTAGTGGTCCTCCAGGGTCTGATGACTTGGCTGCTGTACTGTACTGGGAATCACATGCTAGAATTGGAGTGTGAACCTGTCAGCTCTGTATAAGTCGAGCTTGTGAGACTTCCCAGGCTTTTTAGGACATCTGTGTGGAAATGGCAGATGTGCCTAGGCTTGTGTTGTTCTGGAGTGCCTGTGCTCAGGCAGCTGAGTGGAGCCTGAGACCTTCACTGCCTATAGAGGGAGCTTGGGCATGTAGGTCATGTAGACAGTGAAATATAAGGTGTCTTCAGTTCAAAATGAGTCTCACCGTAGGAGTGAGATTCAGTTGACTGAAAATAGGTTTAGGTGCAAATCATTCAACACATTCTGTAGTATCCCAAGTGTCTCTGTGGAGCTGAGAGATGTGACAGGATTCAGGGGGACTCACAGCTTTCTGGAACTGTCTGGAATAGTCTGATGTCTAACTGCATTAGGCATCTAATTTTAGGCCAATTAATTCTGTCCCAGATTTCCACAGAGACTGTCTGGTCTGTCAGTGGCTTCTTCCAGCTTTATTTCTATGCAGTTTTGAACTGCTTCATTAATCTAGATCTGCAGAGCCTGGAGACTTTCATGCACCATTTTCTATGTTTAGCTGTTTGGGTGTTGTTATTTTTATTTATTTATTTTTAAATGGAAATAAAATAATGCAACTTCATGCCCACCACAGAAAGCAGACATTTAAGTGGCCTTCTTGTCACCTGCTTTGTTTATCTCTAGAACACATCTTTTCTAAACTGAGTAGCAGGTTTTGTCTGTGGAGAGAGATGGACTCGCCAAGAGTGACTCACCCTGCATATCTTAGACCAAAGTCTTTTCTCATTTTCTGTAGGGGCAGACTAGATGACTTGCTTAAAAAATAAAGTTGAGAAAAACCCACATTGCTGCACTACTTTTTTTTTTTTTCTTTTTTTTTTTCTTTTTTTCTCATTGTAATGAAGGAGTAACCAGCACCTCCTTATCTGTGTAGAGTGATAACTGTGGGGTTCCTTCCCTCTTTTCTTTATGGTACAATCGAAACTACTAATGTGCTGGAAGATTTTTCTCCTCTGATAGGAATAGGGACCTTGACAGAGGGAGAGGTTCCAGAGGGACCTTGACAGGCCGGAGAAGTGGGCACAAGCCAACCTCATGAGGTTCAACAAGACCAAGTGCAGGGTCCTGCATCTGGGTCGAGGCAATCCCAGGCACAAATCCAGGCTGGGCAGTGACTGGCTGGAGAGGAGAGAGACTTGGGGGTTCTGGTGGACGAGAAGCTCAACATGAGCTCTCAATGTGCACTTGCAGCCCGGAAAGCCAATCAGGTCCTGGGCTGCATCAAGAGAAGTGTGGCCAGCAGGTCAAGGGAGGTGATTCTCCCCCTCTACTCAGCTCTGGTGAGACCCCACCTGGAGTACTGCATCCAGTTCTGGAGCCCCTATTACAAGAAGAATATGGACGTGCTGGAAGGTGTCCAGAGAAGGGCCAGGAGGATGGTCAGAGGGCTGGAGCACCTCTCCTATGAGGACAGACTGAAGGAGTTGGGGCTGTTCAGTCTGGAGAAGAGAAGGCTCTGAGGTGACCTAATTGTGGCCTTCCAGTATCTGAAGGGGGCCTACAGGCAGGCTGGGGAGGGACTTCTCAGGCTATCAGGTAGTGATAGGACTAGGGGGAATGGAATGAAGCTGGAGGTGGGGAGATTCAGGCTAGATGTGAGGAAGAAGTTCTTCCCCATGAGAGTGGTGAAGCCCTGGAATGGGTTATCCAGGGAGGTGGTTGAGGCCCCATCCCTGGAAGTGTTTAAGACCAGGCTGGATGAGGCTCTGGCCAGCCTGATGTAGTGTGGGGTGTCCCTGCCCATGCCAGGGGGTTGGAACTAGATGCTCCTTGTGGCCCCTTCCGACCCTGACTGATACTATGATACTATGATACTAGGGCCAAGAGCTATGGGGCAAGTCTTTCACAGACCTTGAGATGTGCTGTAAACAGGCAGCATATGTGCAAGTGCATATGACAGAGATTAAATTATGTGTTTGAGAGTGTGCGTGGTGGTATCTTAACATTTGAGCTAGAGAGTCTGCAGTGAGTCAGGTCTGACAGATGAAGAGTATAGAGCATTTTGATAAGGGAAAATTTGGGTGTGCAAATATGAGTTGCAAATGGTGGCACATTTCTTCATAATGGAATTTTAAATCATATTTAAAGCGGTGGGTGTATAGCATTGTGGTCTGGATGTGTAATCTGTGACAGAGCTTCAGTGTGAAATAAAACTAAGTCTGTACTTAGGTTAGCTCTCATATTTGACATGAGAGTTTGATGTGGTTACTATATTTAGTTTCTCACTAGCATCAAAATCCATTATATCAATATAGAGAGGTGGTAGGACTACATCACATTCATTTGAAGTATTATAAATGAGAGCATCAATGCTCAAGTTTGCCACTGAGAGCTTAATTCAGGTACACTCACATAGGTGTGCACTGTGAGTCACAGTTTCCAAGATTTTTCTCTTTGGGTTTTAATGATCATTCTAAAAGGGCATGAATGTAGTCTCCTCCAGAGGCTGGTGTCATATCTGCACTGCTGGTTTATATATCCCATGATGGCTCAAAGGTGGCAGGTTTTTGTATGGGGGCAGCTGAGCTGAGCCTTGATTATTGATCTGACCTTTAGTTGTCCTTCATTTCCATTTCTTTTTCTCACAGTAGTGAAAATTTAAACTCTGCAAGAAGACTAGAATGACAGAATTCATTCTTTTTCCTGGATAATTAACAGTGTCTGTGTGGAAAATTATTAATAATCTTAATTGCTGGCAACTGGAAATCATTGTGGTTCAAAGCCTGAATGCTAAGAGTATATGAAAAGGAAAGTGCACAGCAGCTTTCAATAAATTAATGACAAAATTTGCCAACATATCAACTACATGGAGCGGAGTTATTAGGCTTTCTATGTGGCTTTTATTCCAGGGAGGACTAAAATTGTGTGTGACATTTTGATTAACAATTTGTCATATTCATCACTCCTGTGACTTTGTTTGGCAAGAATAGAGGTTCATATCATCACAGCACATATGAACAAATACTGACTGATAAGCCTCAAAATTCAGAGGTAAACTGGAGGTAGTTAGGCTTTATTCTAATGAACAGCTCTCATATTTTTACCTATTTATCAATGACCTAGAAAAAAACTTTACAATTTCCGTTAGCATGTAGATGACAAAAAGATGGGATGTTGCTTCATAGAGCAAAGTTCTTTGATAAGCTAGGTGCAAATTAAAAATACATTTTAGATGGTGAAGGTCTCTGGAGATAGGGTAGTTTAGATGAGCATATGCTCACAGTGTAATGCTGTGGCCACATAAGCAGCCAGAGCGCATTAAATTGTCTCTGGATTTACTGCTGGCAAGACTACCACTGGCATATTGTGTCCAATTCTGCTTCTGCAGTTTAAGACAGATGATGACAAATTGGAAGAGAATAAGAGGAGATCAGGGAGAATAGTTAGAGAGCTTGAAGCTATGCCTGAAGATAACGCAAAGCTCCAGGAACTTAATGTATTTAGCTTTCAAAGGGAACATCAGGAGACTGATTCAAGTGACTGTAAGATCGTGGGAAAGAAATGTGGCAGAAAATATCTCCTGAAAGGAACAGATAAAGTTACACCAAGACAAGTGGTTGAAGTCTGATATTAGAGGTAAATAGTAAATTTTGATAAAGCAAATTGAATTATTGGAATACTTTTCCAGGAACTGTAGTAAATTGCTTTTCATCACACTTTTAAAACCCCAGATTAGTAGCTTTTCCTCTGATTCAGATAGGAATAAGTTCAAAGATGTTCCTTTGTCTTGCATTGTTTGAGAGATCTGGGCAGTTCTTAAGAACAGACCTTCCTTTATATACCTGTGAGTCTGCAAGTAAACTGATATTCCTAGAATGAAAACATACATTGAAACATATTTAGTTAGATGCTTTTTCATTTTTTGTAAATACTGGAAGTGTGTCTGAACTCAAAAATAAGAGTTAATAAAGGTGTCTAGCTAAAAGTGTGCTCAATGCCTGGAATAGTATCTCATGAAACACTAAGGTGCTGTTTTCCCTGACCAACTATAATCATTTCTAGGTGATAGGTGGTATTAGTATGGTATTAATGAGAAGTTAATTTGGGAACTGTAAATTGCTGATGAATGAACAAGGCTGAGCCCTCAAATGCTGTGATTATCTGGTTGCTGCAAGACACAGGATGTCAGTACTTGAGACTAATTGCATTGCCTAAAATGAAATTTCAGGTGCACTAATTGCAGTCTTTCTTTTCAACAGGCCCATGCTAAAGTCTGGCATCTCTACAATGACCATTTCCGTCCAACTCAAAGGGGAAAGTGTCCATTGCCCTTAGTTCCCACTGGATAAAACCTCAACATATGACGGAAAGAAACATAATAGAATGTCAAAAATCCCTTGATTTTGTGCTTGGCTGGTTCGCTAAGCCTATATTTATCGATGGTGACTATCCAGAAAGCATGAGGAGCAATCTTTCTTCTCTGTTGCCTGAATTCAGTGAAGTTGAGAAGAAATATATCAAGGGAACAGCAGACTTTTTGCTCTTTCATTTGGAGCTACCCTGAGTTTCCAGCTCTTGGACTCCCGCATGAAATTCCAGCAGTTGGAATCAATAAGCCTAAGGCAGCTCCTTTACTGGATAAGCAGTGAATATAATAACCCCCAAATATTCATTGTGGAGAACAGCTGGTTTGTTTCTGGTAGCACCAAGAGAGATGATGCCAAATATATTTATTATCTCAAAAAGTTCATTATGGAAACTTTAAAAGGTAAGGCTGAGTTTGTATTAATATATACTCGACATAATCATAACACCAAATAGCCAGCAGAGACATGTTAAAGAACCAAGCCAAAACCTGATTTTATCCTTTTACATTCATCTGGACACTTGGATTCCAAATTCCTTTACTGGATTTGTTATTTTCAGCTCTTGAAGACGCTTAATGTCTGCAGATAGCATTTGGTGAGATTGATGCTGCTGTCTTTGAAGTCAGGAGGAAAATTTTGGCTGTCTCTGGTGGGAGGAAGTGCAAAATGTGTGTGAACTGTGGTCTCAGTGGATTTAGAGAAATTTCCTGTGTTATTTATTAATAGTTGATTTCCATATCTTAGATGTATGAATGCATATGTACAAAATGTAAGAATGAATCCATGGGAAGGTAAATGTATGCAAAAGGAGATCTTATGAAGAAAACATAAGGCTAAAAGAAGAATTTTTTAAATGAAAAATGGAAGTATTTTCATTCTGCATCTCAGTGTAGTCCTTACACAAGTTTTACAATCAGCACAGCTCTGGGTATCACAATAATCTGAATTTAGGTCAGTGTAATGAGAACTGAATACTGTAGGTTATATAATCTAAATCTAAATTATTTAAATTGTTAACTTAGTATTTTTTCTAAACACTAAGAGAAACACACTACTGTTGCAATTTGAAGGGGGAACTTCAACCTAGTTCCTGGCTGCAAAGACTGAAAGTAAAATAAAACTAACATTGGATACAAAAGGAAAATAATTATAAGGTCTATATAATTCACTGGCTTGCTAATGGGGATATAGAGTAGTGGCACAAACAGTTCTTTCTCTCTTTTCTTCTTCTGTTGCTTCTGCTTGCAACTTCTCTCTCTCTTGCTGGGGTATCTCTGGTTTGACTACTGTGTGAGCTAATGGGAAGGAGGGAGGGAGTGGGGGAGGAAGTTAAAAGGTCCATCCATGGGAGGGTCTGAGGAGTTTCTGTGTTGTTGATAAATTATAAATATATATGGTGGAGTCACCATCCCTGGAGGTGTTCAAGAAGGGATTGGACGTGGCACTTGGTGCCATGGTTTAGTCATGAGCTCTGTGATGACAGGTTGGACTTGATGATCTCTGAGGTCTCTTCCAACCTTGGTGATTCTGTGATATATAGTGCTTATATTGTATATTGTGTACATAACCATTACATTTCATACTTGTAGATTTTAGTTTGCTTGTAAATATAGCTTCGTTTGCTTCCATTCCAACCTGAGTGATTTATCTTGGGGTAGTTCTCCAAATTACATGGCGGGGTAATTTCAACCCACCACAACTACCTTGTATTAAAATTGCTTTGTATTTTCCCATTTCCCTGTGGTGCAGATTTTTTTCAGTCCTGACACCAATAAATCGTCAGGGCTCCCATTTCCATTTTTATTGCCTTTTAATTTCTTAATTTACAATTCAACAATTGATTGTCTACAGATTACTGGCTTTAAAAATGCTAATATTGTAGTTATTAGTTCAGACATGATAGCTCTTGTGCTACCTGCCATTTTCATTAAGGGGATAAGCAAAAATTGTTTACATTCTACCCTCAGTAGTCATGTAAATGCAGAAGATTCCCACGTTTGTTTCATCTGCTATTCCTGAAACCTAATTGTTGCAAATAAATTGAAAGGTGAATAAACATAGGAGCCAGTGCATCCAAAATTGGAAGAATGGCATGCAAAAGAGTTGCTAACTTTTGCAAGTACAGTATTACTACTTTGCATGAAGTCAGATGAAGAGCTTATCTTCTTGAAAGTGTTGCATTCCTGTTACCCATATTTCTGCTTAGTTTGTAAATTGGACAGGACCTACAGGCGTCTGCCTTTTAATCATAGCTGACTGTCTATAGCTTTGTCTATACCCTTAGTTGCAGGAGGGAATACAAGAAGGAACAGGTCAGCAGCTGTAGTCAACAAGTGGCTTAGAGGTTGGTGCAGTCAGAAGAATTTTGTGTTTTTCAATCTTGAAAATCTTTCTACTGCACCAGGTCAGCTGGTAACAGATGGAGTACATCTGTCCCAGAGGAGGGGAAAGGTCACAGTACATGAGAATGGCCTGTCCCCCAAAGGTAAAAAGATTCTGGGAAGGGAATTAGCAGGTCTCATTGACAGGGCTTTAAACTAGCTTTGAAGGGGAAAGGGGCTGAAACCAGTCCCCCCAGACAGGAGTCTGAGGGTGGTAAGCTGGAGTCAGGGGCAAAACCAGCAGCCCAGCTGAAGTGCATGTATACTAATGCACGAAGTATGGGCAACAAACATGAGGAGCTGGAAGCCTTGTTGCAGCAGGAAAGATATGATGTAGTTGCCATCACGGAGACGTGTTGGGACGACTTGCATGACTGGAGCGCTGCAATTGATGGCTACAGGCTCTTCAGGAGAGACAGGCAAGGAAGAAGGGGTGGAGGGGTGGCCCTGTATATCAGGGAGGCTCTTGATGCCATTGAGCTAGAGATCAGGGACGATTGGGTTGAGTGCGTGTGGGTGAGAATTAGAGGGAAGACCAGCAGGGCAGACATACTGGTTGGAGTCTGTTATAGACCACCCAACCAGGAGGAGGATGTCGATGAAGCATTCTATAGGCAGCTTAAGGCTGACTCAGGATCGCCTGACCTTGTTCTCACGGGTGACTTCAACCTGCCTGATATCTGCTGGGATCACAACGTAGCAGAGAGGAGGCAATCTAAGAGGTTCTTAGAGTGCATGGAGGACAGCTTCTTGTCCCAGGTGCTGTGCGAGCCTACCAGGGGTAAGGCTATGCTTGACCTCCTCTTCACCAACAGGGAAGGGCTGGTGGGTGATGTGGTGGTCGGAGGGTGTTTAGGCACCAGTGACCACGAGATAATTGAGTTTTCGATATTCAGCCAAGCCAAGAGGGGGAGCAAGAAGACCTCCACTCTGGACTTCCGGAGGGCGGACTTCAGGCTACTCAAGGAACTAACTCAGAAGGTTCCTTGGGAAACAGCCCTTAAAAACAAAGGGGTCCAGGAGAGCTGGACCTACTTCAAGAAAGAACTCTTGAAGGCGCAGGAACAGGCTGTGCCAGTGTGCCAGAAGATGAGCCGCCGGGGCAGACGGCCAGCCTGGATGGGTAATGAACTTCTAAAGGAACTAAGGGAAAAAAGAGGGTGTATTATCTTTGGAAAAAAGGGGAGGCAACCCATGGAATGTTTAGGGATGTTGCTAGGTCTTGTAGGAAGAAAATTAGGGAGGCAAAAGCACATTTGGAGCTCAGACTGGCCTCTGCTGTGAAGGACAACAAAAAGTCCTTCTATAAATATATTAATAGCAAGAGGAAGGGCAAGGAGAAGCTCCACTCCTTGGTGGGCATGGAGGCGAACATTGTAACAAAGGATGAGGAAAAGGCAGAGGTACTTAACACCTTTTTACCTCAATTTTTACTAGCAGGACAGAACGGCTTCCAGACAGCTGGCCTGCAGAGCTGGCAGAAGGAGCCAGGGAGCAGCATAGTTTTCCTCTGTTCCAGGATGGGACAGTTAGAGATCTTCTCAGCCGCTTGGACCCCCACAAGTCCATGGGACCGGATGGGATCCATCCTAGGGTGCTGAGGGAGCTGGCAGATGAGCTGTCCAAGCTGCTCTCCATAATTTTTCAGCAGTCCTGGCTCACTGGAGAGGTCCCAGAAGACTGGAAGCTGGCCATCGTGGTGCCCATCCATAAGAAGGGCCAGTTGGAAGAGCCAGGGAATTATAGGCCTGTCAGCCTGACCTCAGTGCCAGGCAAGGTTATGGAACGGGTCATCTTGAGTGCAATCACACAGCACTTACAGGATGGCCAGGGGCTCAGGCCTAGCCAGCATGGATTTAGGAGGGGCAGGTCCTGCCTGACCAACCTGATCTCCTTCTATGATCAGGTGACCCGCCTGGTGGATGTGGGGAGGCCTGTGGATGTGGTCTACCTGGACCTCAGCAAGGCCTTTGACACAGTCCCCCAAAGTAAACTCCTGGCCAAGCTGGCAGCCCATGGCTTGGACAGGAGCACACTGCATTGGGTTAGGAACTGGCTGGAGGCCCAAGCCCAGAGAGTGGTGGTGAATGGTGCCACATCCAGCTGGCGGCCAGTCACTAGTGGTGTGCCCCAGGGATCAGTGCTGGGCCCCATGCTCTTCAACATCTTTATTGATGATCTGGATGAGGGCATTGAGTCCATCATCAGTAAATTTGCAGACGACACCAAGCTGGGGGCAGCAGTTGATCTGCTGGAGGGCAGAGAGGCTTTGCAGAGGGACCTCGACAGGCTGGACAGATGGGCAGAGTCCTATGGCATGAGATTTAACACATCCAAGTGCTGGGTTCTGCACATTGGCCACAACAACCCCATGCAGAGCTACCAGCTGGGGTCAGAGTGGCTGGAGAGCGGCCAGGCAGAGAGGGACCTGGGGGTGCTGGTTGATGGGAGGCTGAACATGAGCCTGCAGTGTGCCCAGACAGCCAAGAAGGCCAACCGCATCCTGGCCTGCATTAGGAATAGTATGGCCAGCAGGAGCAGGGAGGTCATTGTGCCCCTGTACTCTGCTTTGGTTAGGCCGCACCTTGAGTACTGTGTCCAGTTCTGGGCCCCTCAGTTTAAGAAGGACATCGAGACACTTGAACGTGTCCAGAGAAGGGCAACAAGGCTGGGGAGAGGCCTTGAGCACAAGCCCTATGAGGAGAGGCTGAGGGAGCTGGGGCTGTTTAGCCTGGAGAAGAGGAGGCTCAGGGGTGACCTCATTGCTCTCTACAACTACCTGAAGGGTCGTTGTAGCCAGGAGGGGGTTGATCTCTTCTCTCAAGCAACCAGCACCAGAACAAGGGGACACAGTCTCAGGCTGTGCCAAGGGAAGTTTAGGCTCGAGGTGAGGAGAAAGTTCTTCACCAAGAGAGTGATTCGTCATTGGAATGCGCTGCCCGGGGAGGTGGTTGAGTCACCGTCCCTGGAGGCGTTCAAGAGGGGACTGGATGTGGCACTTGGTGCCATGGTCTAGTCGTGAGGTTTGTCGTTACAGGTTGGACTCGATGATCTTCGAGGTCTCTTCCAACCTTGGTAATACTACTACTACTACTGACTGGAAATTGTCTCAGTTTTCAGCATTTCTTTCATTTAATGTACTACTCCATAAATAATAACAGCAGTCTGATAGTCTTGTCATCTTAACTTAAGAATACCAGCACTTGGCTAAACTTTTTTTCAGAAGTAAAGCAGTGACAAGTTGGTTCTGCAGAAGGGAATTTGGTGTCATTATGATGAAAATGATTTCACCCAAATAGTCTGTCGTTTGAATCTGCAAAGTCCCATGTATTCCAGTTCCACCTGTTCCATTGCATAGAGAACCAAAGTTCTCTATGCAATACCTAGGGGAATTTAGTTGAGAAAGGTCCACAAAAGGCATCATGTTTTCTGTGACCAGTCTGGTTGGACAACACCAAAGACAAAGGTGTCTTTCTCAGAGTCTTAGAACATGTCTATTCAGTGCAATAAAGCACTGTTGTGTAGACATTCATAACCTATTTACCACAAGATTCACTTCAACAGTCATGGGGCCTTGGAGCTATGGCACTAAGAAGCAGGGATGAAAAATTTAAACCACATAAGTGTGCTTTTGGTTCTTCCGAGATATGGCCAGTATCTTTGCCTGATTGTGTGTATGCACTGGGTCACACTAAACAGCTTATTTCTATATCTATGTTAACAACTAAGTGCAGCCCTGTCAGTGAAAACTTGTTGAGTAAAAAGACTTGATCTGGAGGGCCTGATGTCCACACTGTGTTTGTTCCTGAAGCCAATTTCTGGATTAATTTCACCCCAAAGAAACCTAGTTCATGCATCCTGAGACCACTTAGTGATGTGAACCAATGTGTGATGGGAGAGATTTGCTGAAAAGTTTGCTCCTGTTTGCAGTTCAAGTGCTGATGTAGATGTCCATTCTGACACTGAATGCTGTAGACAAGCTCCATGGATTTTTTTTCAGTTTTTATTTTTTGGCTCTGGGAAAGGGTCTGCTTGTTTGGGATTTACAGCCCTAAGTCCTTTCACTATTTACTGTTATTGATTTTTACATATCTATCTATCTATCTATCTATCTATCTATCTATCTATCTATCAAACAAATTCCCCCCCCCCCCAATACTGTTTAGGGTTGAAAAAAGTAAATAGAGCTATGATATACAGTAGAGAAATATTAATTAGAGCTGCAAATTGATTGGATATGTCTTCTTTCATGAGTGGATATCTAACCACTTATTCCAGGGTTGTATTCACTTCCCTGCTCTGTCTCTGATTCAGCAAATAAATTGATTGTTCCTTGTAAAGTGGAGCATGTTGACCAGGAGGGCACACAGGCTTCCTCTGTGTCATGATGATCAGCCAAGAGGTTAGGTTATTATATAGTCTGAAATCAGAGTCTTAAGGAGAAATGGAAAAGCCGTGTCCTTGACGGGTCAGGACTGAGCTATTGTCATGTATTTCAAGAGGCAAAGCATAGATCCCCAGGAACCTTCCACATGGAAGCAGGGGCTGTGGGCTTCAAACACCTCACCTGCACACCTTGGGATTGAACAACAGCTGAGCAGAGGCTTTTAAGGATCTGATCTATTTGATGTATGTTATACTTATGGGTATGGCATGGTTGCTTGGACTGTTTCTATACTAATGAACTAAACAGAACGGAGCAGCGCTGCTGTTTAATTTTTAAGCCAGTTCTGGCAGAGTTCTGGCTTGCACAGTAGTGTGATTGTAGGCATACTGTGGGGTTGCTCAGGTTATTTCCAGCAGGTAGTATGGACAAGGCCACTCAGTTTCAGAAGCAAGGGCAGTTCAGGTTTTTATCAGTCTGGTTTGCCATCAACAGATGTAAAAAAGATGGGAGACAGACAAAGGAAGAGAAGAAGAAAGAGAATAATGTTTGTTGTGTTTTATCAGTAACATGCAATCCATGTGGGATACTGTTTTAGATTGCCATACTTGTTGGAACTTCCAAAAATTTCTCAAGTTGCTTGTTTGATAGGTAATGCTTGAAAGTCAATACATTTTAAAAGAAGGTTTTGAGGAGAGTTTTTATGAGGTACTTAGAAACTGTAGGAGTGTTGTATGATGACTTACAGAAGGGGTGAGATGCTGCCCCAAGAGAAAGTCTCACTGAGACTGGTTTACAAAGTGGACCTGTATTGGCTTTTATTCTGCATGTATGCCAGATGTCATAATGGATGCATGCAGAGGTTAGAAAATACTGATGTTTGCCAAACACAAAAGAATTATGATTTTTAGGAGGAGAAATATTCCATTTCCTTAGACAGTGTCTCATGATGTCTTATAGAGACTGGGCCAAATTAATTGCTTTTTTAACCACAGTTCATGTATTTGATTCAAACAGAGCTATGATCAAGAATCCATGTGGTCCTTCCTAACTGATTGTAATGAGGTCCATTAATAAAACCAGGAAGTGAGGAACTTGATATTCTGAAGGTTTCCTGGAATAATACTTTTGGTGTTACTAGGCTGGAAAATATTTTGTTCAGTCAGTATGCAGTTTGGGTTGACAGAAGACAGTGAGTAATAAAGATAAACTCTGCTGGCTACAGAGCCAAACTCAATTTCAAAAGAGCATTTAAGAATGTGTATAAATGCATTGCTGAATTAGGGTGGGTCTAATTATGTAATTAAAATAAGCACACTCCTTTGTGCTTTCCTTAAGCTGAGCCTTGCCCTGGAACATTTTGCTGAATCTCAGTATTTGATACAAATGAAAGTATTGTTTGCAATCTTACTGCTGTAATGCTAACAATACTAACAGATGCCATTAGGCTCAGATATGAACCTTCAAAGTGTGTAGTGATTCTTGAAAGTCTAACAGTTGACCTAGAGCATAGATACATTTTTAGACAACCTTAAATATTTTAGCTGGAAAATGCTATGCCATAAAAGATTCAAATGAGGAAAGTCTGACTGCATTATCACTTCTACTTTAAATCAGTGGTAATAAAAGCTCATAAGCACACCAAAGTGTCATCAGGGATTTCCCAATGTTTGTAGTGGGGGAGTAGGAGAAAAAAGGAGTGTAACTTTTGTTTGCACATGGGGCAGTGCTGCATTTCTGGCACTTGAGCTACACTGGAGTGAGCTGCAGTGCTTAGCAGAGTGCAGTGAAGTTACTGGCACAGTTTTTGCAAATGGTTCAAGCACAGCATGGTGTGTTCTGAGTCTGAGGCTTGGCATGCCTAATTAGCAGCACTGCTCAAATCACTGCTGCTCTTTCTAAATTTGGCTTGTTTAATGCCAAGCCAGGTACCTCTGCTGCTTTGCACAGTGCACACATGACCTGGGAGCTCCCTGAGTGCAGCTGAAATACCTTCCCTGAACACAGTTTGAGGCAGGCACCAAGATACTTATCTGACCAGCTGCATTGTTCATACACATCAATACTGCAAACATTGCTGATATGGTGTAATCTACAGAGTGAAAACGAGCACTCTGATAATTTTGGTTTTGTTCTTTCCTCAGCCATCCGGTACGATGGAGTTAATGTGTTTGGCTACACAGTCTGGTCCCTGCTGGATGGCTTTGAATGGCACAGGGGGTACAGCATTCGACGTGGATTGTTTTATGTTGATTTTCAAAGCCATGACAAGAAGTTGATGCCCAAAGCTTCTGTTTTGTTCTTTCAAAAGCTGATAGAAAAAAATGGCTTCCCACCATTGCCTGAAAACCAGCCCATAGAAGGTATTTTCCCCTGTGGCTTTGCTTGGGGAATTGTTGACAACTACATTCAGGTGAGTCTGATGATAAAGCTGACAGGCTGTCCAGCCAGATCAGTGCACCAGTTCTTATTGATAAGTTTGCTGGATAGACTGTCTTTGCTGATATATATTACCACAGTGCTGCGAAGAGATGTGACTTTTGTGCCACATACTGTGTCTTTCAGTCTTCACTAGACTTTCTTCATGTGGCCAAGGAGATCCAGTCAGATTGAGATACAAAATTGTTTTAGAAAAACATACAGAAATTGAAGGGCATCTGATGCTCATCTTCCCTGGATATGTTATGTGATCAGTTACTGGAAGTCAGTCCTTTTCAAATGGAAGTTGATTAGATTTGCTAAAGTGTATTTCCAAATGTGATAGTCTATGAAATGAGAATTATTACTGCTTTTTCATGTCCATAATATTAATGGTAATACAGGATCACAGCAGACAAATACATGTTTTAGAAAACTTCCTTAAAGCTCTTAAAACTCCAGTAACATGTTTCTACATCTTATCTGTATATATCCTTGTGCCCTTGTCAGGTTTTTGTGAGAAAATAACCCCAAACGAACCAAATACAAAATCAAAACCTCTCAAAAACCCAAACAACCAACAAAACAAACAAACAAAAAAACCAAACTACAACACCCCCCAAAAAAAAAAAAAAAAAAAAAAAAAAAAAAGTAGATGAAATTTCTATATTTATTCTTTGTCATTTGTGTAGTACTGTAACTGATGGCGGCCTGCGGTGTCCCTGGAAAGCATGGAATTAGATCATGGATCCAGTTCATACCTCTCATTATTTCAACTAAAACTGACACTTTGGGAGAGTCTTTTAAATTTTAAGGCTTCATAGAATGAATAAAAATAGTGGCTTGGTTATGGTGTCTTTAACACTTTGGCTCTGTAGTTCTCAGATGCTGTTGTGGCTTGCAGGGCTTCTCTAACCACAGTAGAGAGGTGTAGTTACATTCAATGCTGAGGCCTGAGCCAATAATAGAATTTTTAATTTAAATTTCCCATAAAGACAGGACCTTTCTTAAGGCTAGAGTAGAGGGAGCTGGGCTTTTGTTGTTTGCTTGTTTTTCTCACTCCAGAAGTAAGGTCTGACTTTGTCCTCTTGAAAAATACTGCAGCCTCCTTTCCTGGGACACTGATTGCCAAGAAAATTCAACAACCATTATCCTGCTAGCTCCTAGGTAGATTAGGGATTGAAAATAGAATTGCTGCCTTTGGGATCAATAACAGCTATAAAGTTTTGAAGTCAGTCAGCCTAAGACAGTTAAAAAATCCCTCCCACCCCCAGAACCTTCAAAGTTGAATATTTTCATTTCAGAAGGCCATTCAAGCATTTTGTGCTGTAAGACTTAGGTAGTGTGATTTGTAGATGCATCACCGTGGAAGAACTCTTTTGACAGCATTCCCACAGTATTAGTGGCAATGCATGGTTTAGTAATCTACAAGGGACAATTTTCCAGAAAAGCAATTTCCCTCAGACATGCTGGTTTTTATTACTTTCTTCTATAAGCACAGTACTGACCTCTCCGGAGAAAATAGCAACTGATTTTCAGCAGCTTCTTTATGTGGTCTGCAGAGCCTCAGCTACGAGTTGAACACTGGTTGTAGGCTGACACCTGCTTTTCAAACAGAGGGCAGGACAGGGAAATCTGAATTCTAGGGGAAAATGGGCACCCACAGAAAAAGAAAAAAAAATAGAAAAGAGGACATGTAAACACTTGTGGTACTTGTAGTTTGGGTCTTTCTTTTAAGAGTTATGCTGTAGTATGAATGAGGAGATTTCACACTCTGCATTTTTTGAAGTAATTCACTTTTCCATTTTCTAGTCCTTACTGTGTTTGCAGTACACATTTAAAAGCAAGAGTATAATTCTGTGGCACCCTGAGAAGTTAGTTTATCTCCTACTGTGTTGATGTGTCATACAGGCAGTTCTGACATCTGAAGACCTAAAGACTTATGGCAAATGTGTTAATTGTTGGAGTCACGTATGGTGGGGCTACTCAGAGGCCCAAAGAAAAATTGATTCAGACATCAACAGTCTGCTGAAATAGCTTGGAAATGAGTTCAGTATGAGTTAAATAAAAAAGGACTGCTTTAGCAAGAAGGAAAAATGTTGCCTGTCAACTGAATTCGTGCTAAAAAGTCAAGTGCAGAACATTACTCATCTTTCATCATAGTCAGGAAAAGAACTGAACACAGAAATTACGTTGCCTTCAGTATTTCTTTTACTGCGTTCAGGGAGTGGTCCTGAATCTGCATCTACTGGGTAATTTGCAACATAATCATTGTGGAGGCCCTACTTCATCCTGAAAGAAAAACATTAAATTACTGTAGTCTTTGCTCAGGATCTGCGTCTCTGGAGATCTGTTGCAAGCTTCATTCCATATCCCTGAGCAATCCCTTGTTTCTTATACAGACTAGAGCAATCTGGAGAAGATATAAACATGGTGAGCATTAGCATAAGTTTGTTTGGAAAGCAGGATGAACGTAATCCATAGATTGGGTACTTTCCTGATGTCACCTGTTAACAGAAAATTAACTCATGAGAGCCAGAGATGTTATCATATCAGAGATGCAAGACAGGTGCTGAATGCAATGTTTTGACTTATGATGTGCTTTTACTATGTTGTGCCTGATGGTTATGATCTTCCCACCTACCTAGAGCAAACAGCTTGAATCTGGTGTTTCTTATTCTCTCTAGGTAGACACGACACCCGCCCAGTTTCTTGACTCTAATGTTTATGTGTGGGATGTTCACCAGACAAAGAAGCTCATTAAAGTGGATGGAGTTTACACCTCAAAACGCAAGCATCAGTGTGTTGACTTTGCTGCTATCAGGCTTCAGATCTCTCTTCTGCAAGAAATGCATATCACACATTTCCATTTTTCACTGAAATGGTCTTTAATCCTTCCTTTAGGTAACCTGTCTGTCATCAACCACACACTCATGCATTATTATCAGTGTTTTGCTAGTGAACTTCTTAGAGTTAACATAACTCCCGTTGTGGCTTTATGGCAGCCCATGGCTGAGAATCAAGAGCTTCCAGTTCCCCTTGCTAAGTATGGAGCTTGGGAAAACCCAGAAACTGTTGAGGCTTTTGTTGAGTATGCCAAATTCTGCTTTACAAGTCTTGGGGACTATGTCAAATTTTGGATCACAATGAATGAGCCGCCTGTGAAGAACTTGACATACACAGCAGGGCACCACCTGCTGAAAGCCCATGCGAAAGCATGGCATCTTTATGACAAAGAATTCAGGACATCTCAGAAGGGTAAAATATCCATAGCTCTGCAAGCTGACTGGGTAGAACCGGCTTGTCCCTTTTCCAGGAATGACCAGGAAGTTGCTGACAGAATTTTAGAGTTTGACATTGGCTGGCTTGCAGAGCCCATCTTTGGGACTGGTGACTACCCACAGGTGATGAGAGCATGGCTTCACCGAAGAAACAGTGTCGACCTGTATAATTTCCACTTGCCTTATTTCTCAGAAGGCGAAAAGAAGTATGTACAGGGCTCGTTTGATTTTTTTGCCTTGAGTCACTACACTACTACCCTCGTGGGCTGGGAGAAAGAAGATGCGCTAAAATACGACCACTATCTTGAAGTTCAAATGATCAATGACATCACATGGCTGCACTCACCCAGCAGAGCTGCAGTAGTGCCCTGGGGACTGCGTAAATTGCTCAAGTGGGTTAAATCAAAGTACGGTGACGTTCCGGTTTATGTTCTGGCTAATGGAGTTGACGATGACCAGAATATGGTGCATGATAAGCTCAGAGTGTATTACATACAGAATTACGTCAATGAAGCTTTAAAAGGTAAGGAACCACACATGGTTTATATACCACAAATCCCAGTATTAGTCTATGCTGCATCTGATGGAGTATATTTAACTTTAAAAAAAGAAATCCTATGCAAAATGTTCCATAAATAAGTTGCTATTACAACATAAAGGTTTTCCCTTTTATTGAAGATGGATTAGTGTTACTAAACATCAGGAAGACTGACCTTGCACATATTCTGCATAAGACAGCAGAAAACCTCTGTTGTGGATTTGAAAAATTTAAGTAGATACTATGTGAGTAGCTCCACACATATTTAGTCAGATTTTCTTCTTATTATTTCACTTCTACTGTTGTTTTTCTTTGTTGCTTCTCTTCACCGATGTGCCTCAGGGCTGAGTGTGAGTTCTGTTCCTCAGCTGTCTCTGTATCTTATCCAATAGTGATCTTATCCAACAGTGATCTTCATAATAATGCAGCTATCTAGCTCATTATGCCATTTCCTGGACTCTTTCCTGTTATTCAAAGCACAAAAAAGTCTTTTACTCTGTCTCAAAGATTCATAAATTATAAGGCAAAAGGGATGCATTTTGAGTCATCCTGTCATACCACACACCCTGGTTTTCAAGAAAAGCATAAGACCAGAATGAGATAATTTTTCTACTGAAGATTTTTCCACATCTCACTATAAGCTGTTGCAATAATTATTTACTGCTTATGTATATAAATCTTACTTTTTAGCTTCAGCTTTAAGCTGCTGTGTGTTCCCATGTGTTTTGACAGGCAGAAAACAAGCTCTCTCTTTTTTAGCTCTTTGGTTATAATAGAGACAAAGCTCTTGTGTCCTTTACTATAAAACATGTAGACCCTTTCAAATATTAAATGTTGTCCCATTTGCCAGACTTTTTCTTGAGAAGGGTAAGCCCAGACCTGGAGACACTGTTCCTACCACAGCCACACCTATATCTCAGGCAGATATAATGGAACCTCTTACCCTTTTACTCCTCTTTGGTACATCTGAGCAGCCATTTTGTCCATGGCAGCACTGCAATTATCTATTAAGATTTCAAACTCAGTTCCAGATTCCTGCCCTCCAGGCTGACCTCCCAGAACAGTCGACTTGTTCTTTGACATTCTCACATGTGTTCACGTTCAAATGGCAGTAGCTTGCTTGTGAAAAGCTTGCTACACTGAGCTAAATTAGGTCCTGGATCTTTGTGTTATTTGCATACTTCATGAGGATTGGTTTTACTTTTCTTTCACTTAATATCATTGAATTTCTTAATGCTAAAAGCCAGTCTCCATGACCATGGTAGAAATGCACCTACTGTGACAGTTACTTACTGCAATTACATTTCTAGATTTAATAGTTTTACTTGAGACTAGTTGAAATCTGTTTATTAGCGGCTTCTCTTGGCCTCATCACATTCTATTTTCTTGATCCAAATGTCATATAACACCAAGTCAGTTGCCTTGTGAAGTTCTAAGTATATAACATCAAACATCATTACTTTTATTGATCAGCTGATCTCATAAAAAAGATGTCAAGTTAGTTTGACAAGATTTATTGTTCATAAAGCCAAGGTGATTGGCATGAATCATATGTACCTCCTGTAATTCTTATTTATTGAGCTTTGTGTAATATATTCCACTCTTTTACACAGTGAAAGATGTCTGGCAGTTCCACAGTTTGCTAGGTCATCCTGTCCACTCTGTTAAATATTGGCTTTAACTTCCTCCTCTGTAATTTCCACCTCTTTCATTTGCTGAACGTCAAGTGCCCAAGATTTCCAGATTTTCTAAGCACTGGCTGCATGTTTTCTGTGTCTTTAGTTTTTAAAAAGTGTCTTGGTTATAACTGGACCTGGCTTGGACTTTGGCTATATTTCTGCAGGTTCAATAATTTGTTTTCTCTATTGTTTCGGTCTTTCCTACCGCTTCAATGTTGTTAATGTTTCTGTTCGTAGAATCATAGAATGGTTACGTAGTTCAAACCCTGCTGCCATGGGCAGGGACACCTTCCATTGGATCATGTTGCTCAAGGCACCATCCAACCTTACCTTGAACATTTCCAGGAAGGAAACATCCACAACTTCCTGAGGCAACCTA
This sequence comes from Picus viridis, assembly GCA_033816785.1. Taxonomy (NCBI): domain Eukaryota; kingdom Metazoa; phylum Chordata; class Aves; order Piciformes; family Picidae; genus Picus; species Picus viridis. The sequence continues at coordinate 19,701,109 of CM066566.1, forward strand.
TTCCAGTTTCTCACCACGCTCACTGGAAATAATTTCTTCCTTATAACCAGTCTAAATCTACCATCTTCCAGCTTAAAGCCACCTGCCCCCCATCCTATCACTACAAGCCCTTGTAAAAAGTTCCTCCCCATCTTTCTTGTAGGCCTCCTTCAGGTACTGGAAGGCTGCTATAAGGTCTCCCCAAAGCCTTCTCTTCTCCAGGCTGAACAGCCCCAACTCTCACAGCCTGTTCCCATAGGGGAGGTGCTTCAGCCTTCCAATCATCTTTCTGGCCCTCTTCTGCACCTGCTCCAACAATTCAATGACTCTCTTGTGTCGGGGGCCCCTGTTTTCAAAGTATGTATGGATATGTGCCTTTTGCCCAGCTTCTGTTAGCCAGGACACCTGCACGTCCCCTTTTTTACAGAACTTTGTTATTTATACTGATCTGGTACCACTGTACTGCAACCACTTCCTTCACCCTTCTTTGATCCAGCCTGGAAATAGCTGGAAATTATGATTGTAGAATTTCAGCTTAACTATCACATGTAAGCCATAAATATGCCTTACCACCTTCTTTGTCCTGGATGAATATGAGTATGTCACTGCTAACTAGCCGTAATACTTGCCCTAAAGCTCACTGTCCTGGTTGTGACATCCTGCACTCCTCCAGTGCTTAGTGCCTCAGTAATACCAGCTTCTTTGTTATCTTTGTGCTTTTGTCCATCTTGTCCTTACACAGGGAGCAAGCTCTTTTTCTTAGCATCCTCATTGAGTCAGGTTCCTCCAAAACTTGCCTTTTACTTGCAAGTCCTTGTGCAGTAACTGGTATGAATTACAAATCTTGTGTCCTTTCCTCAGTGTCATGCTGGGGAGGAGTGAGAGGGGCTTTGGTACCTGTGTGCTTTCACCTTGAAGTTCTTTCTCTGTCTTCTTCCTCAAGCTGATTTCAGGGGCTGCATGTCATGTTGCTCATCTGCATTGTTCTAGGGCAGCCAACAGGGTTGTGCAGATTAATGGCTCCAGGATACAGTATGGGACCCTTTGGACTGGGGCTATGTTTTTAAGTGCTTTGTACACTGTTTAACTACAACTTTGTCAATTGAAAGTGAAGAACAGCAGCAACCATTTATGTAACACCATTAAATCCACATGCAGTTTTACAAACACAAATTAATTGTCCTGGGGAGCAGCTCTGTAAAAGGGTAAGTAAAGATTATTTCATTTCAGACATGAAAAATACATTAGAGGCGCTAAGTGACTTGCATGTGGCTGGAGAAAGGTATTTACAGAGGCATGTGAAAATTCTGCAAGTGTTAGCTGTCCATTGCATGTTTGTCTGTTAGAAGGTATTGCTTTAATTTGCTGAAAATAGTGTTTTGAGAGACAAAGTATTGCAGTTTGCATTTACTACTGTGGATTGATTGGTTTTGTCAAGCAGGACTAATGGCTCAAGGTTAATGCTCCAGCTGCTGGACCTCTTCCAGTAGCCACGTTAGCAGTATGGATTGTGGACATGTTCTCAATAAAGACTAATACAGGTCATCTTGGATCAGAAACTCCAGTCAATAACAAGAGAGGACTATGATTTGCATAACCTTTCCACTTGCAGTGGTGATATCCCAGTGCATGACCTTAGCATGGGTGCATCTTTTTCTGGTGTTACTGTAGCCTGATGTCTTTTGGATTTGGCTGTCCCCATCAGGAGGTGCTCTGCAAGGCATAAAGGAACAGGCTGCAGAAATCCAGGTGCAGGAAAACCAAAGCCTGTATTCTTTTCTGCATAAAACCAAGAGCCATCTTTTCATGACAGCTCCGTGCTGATCATTTAAACATAGCCAGGCACTCACAGCTGTGTTTACCAAGCACAAGGAAGTGAATTGCAAGATACTTGCAGATCACGCTGTCTGGAAATGGCTGGCAGATTCTTACTTTTTAGGAGAAACACTTCATAGAGATACATGTACCTTACCTTACTTTGGGGAAGAGAAGTGCAGATGTGGGTTTAACATCCCACTGCCCCTGCTTTAGATACTGGCAAGTGGCATTGCTCTTGAATGCCAAAGTGCCATTTATTCATTTCTTCAACCCTTTGCTTTCTTCCACAGCTTACACCTTGGATAACGTTAACCTGCAAGGATATTTTGTCTATTCTTTTAATGACAAGACTGCTCCTAAATATGGTCTGTACAGTTATGTGGCAAATCAATATGAACCAAAGCCTTCTATGAAACATTACAGAGAAATAATTGACAATAATGGTTTCCCTGATCCTGAAGCTCCTGAGCTGCTGTGCCCAGAAGAGATTGCCTCATGTTCCGAGTGCCACTTCTTCCGAACCAGAAAATCATTGTTAGCCTTTATCTCTTTCATATTTGTTGCTTTTATTGTTACTATATTCTTCATTATGTACTACTCCAAGAAGGTAGAAAGAACGTATAAGTAGAATAGTAGTGTGAGTGAATCCATCACTCACTGCCTTTTTTCTTGCATCCCTGAAATAAGAGCGCACAACGTTGTGATTGCTTCAGCACTAGGAAGACATTTACATTGCCTGATACTCTAGGACCTTGACACTGGGAGGAGATTGCTAGCATGTGGCTTCCAGAAATTGTTATCTCTGGTCTAGTACGTTTGGTTTATGAACAGTCCTTGATTCCTGTGGTTGGAGTTGTCTCACAGCTTTGCCTGGGACTTTTTGATGAGCATATGCTTTCTCTTCCTTGATTTTGCCTTGCTGAATTTGACAGGTGAAAGTATGTTTGGATGACATGGAGTGATGGAAGAGCTAAATTCTCCATGAGAAGACTGGGGAGAAAGAAAGTGGTTAACTTTTCCAAATCAGGATCCAACACTGGTGTTGCTTGATCAGAGTCAAGTTCTGTGACTGGAGTAGAGAACATGACTGAGCAGAGGTGAAGGAGAATTGACCATAACAGTGCCTGGGGAAAGGACAGTCCTTTTCCTAAAGCAGATGTGAGGAGAAGAACAGGAGGACACAATTCTGTGTTGCTAGGAGTGCTCAGTAGATCAGTTAACTACTCTCAGGTTGCTGACAGTTGTATCTGACTTCAGAATGCCATTGGGGAAATTCAGCTAAAGGAACTGTGCCCTTCTCAGTGAGGAAAGCAGCAGAGGTATGACCAGGGGTGGCAGGCCATCTGATGGGAAGAGAGGGGAAGGGTTAAAGAGCTTCTCTTTGCTTTGCTTTGTAAAATAGCAGAGAGCAGGGACTGGGATGTTGTTGCTGTCTCAGCTGTCAGAAAGCTGTGTGCCTTGACCCTGAGCCCTCGTGCTCTGTACCCATGGCCAGGCTGGGGCACTCCATTTCTGCACTTCTCGCAGCGAGTTGCGCACAGCTGCTGCTCCACTGCTGCCCAGCTGCTTACCTGCTGGAAACCTTTGGATGACTTAGGAAAATGGTCTCTGCATGCTGTCTGTGTTCAGTGTGGAGACTAAATCCCAGCATTTTGGTGTAATAATCCAGCACTTTATTGATGCTTGCTGCTTTTTCCTGGGTCTAAGATCTTGGAGCTGTTGCTCCAAGCCTCTTCCAGGTTGTCTGGAGGGTCTTCTTTGAGCAACTGGATCTGGCCTTGGCAGCATTTCATCCCAAAGTATTACTGCATGTCTGAGGACCTCTCCTTTTTCTTTCAGCAAGATAAATTAGCGAAATATTGGCAATATTGTTTATTAATAGAAATAGACAACGGACAAAACCCTCCTGCGTCATTTTGCCTGCCTTGTGGATCACTACATCAGGAGTGTCCTCATTATAAAGCAGTGAGGTCATTTTTCTCCACTCTCTAGCTCTAGGTCTGCACTGCCTTCAGCTGTAATTGCATTTTTATTGCTATGTGAATAATGTCACACACTGGAAAGGATATTTTAAAGGAGATGTGCTCTGTGTTAATCAAGAATTATTTATCTACTAAAGCTGATTATGCTTTATTAAATGTGATGTGTATCTACTAGATGACTAGTAGAGGACTAAATGACCTCCCAGGGTTCCTTTCAACTTGAATATTTCTGTGACTCTAGATCATAAATTAAAAGTTGCCTATGAAATTCAATTTTAACTTGTAATTTAAGATTATATTTTTTCTTAAATAATCTAGACAGACAGAGAATAATTTATTTCTCATCATAATGATTAATATATTTGTCCTCTCATTCCAGTCTTTGTGTCAATGTGCAGGTTGGTATCGAGGTTAAGGTGAAAAATTCAGGGTAAGTGATGAAGTATTAAAAATTATTTATAGCCTGATAGGATTTGCTGAAGAACAGCAGCTTTCAGAGGGCTGTATATGTATACATTGGTGGCTGGTGCAGTGTGGATTACAAAGAAATAGCTCTCCCTAAATGTACACAATGCCAAATGGCTTTCTCCAAGGCTTTCTCCATGGCTTTGCAATGGATCACCTTGCAGTACATTACTCCAGCAGTCAGGTGCCTTCAGAGTGCGTAACAGAAAGTGACATTCAGTTAATACAAACTCTAGCCAGGTCATGCTGAACTTGTGTGCTAGGGCTGTGTGTGTATGTGTGTTACATTTTGATGTTGCTAGAAGAAAATACAAATTCTGGGCCTGATCTTTCTGAGAAGACCCTGGGTTTGAGGGAGTTCAGGAGGCCTTGGGCAGGACAGGTTCTGAAGAGCATGGGTGCCTTACTGGTGGGCACTTCTCAAGCAATTATCCATCCAGCAAGTTGCTGCCTTGTGGTACTTAATGGTCCAGACACAATGCAATGTGAGAAACGGCAGCCTGAGCGCGGGGGAGACATTGCTGGCTCTTCCTGTAGAGGCTGGGTGATATGTAGCCACCGACAGGCAGATGGCACCAGCTGGATATCTAATTTGTAGGTAAACTGGGATGTGTAGCTCTGAAGCTGTGTGATTGCATCCACTCATGGTGCTGTGACCCATAGAAATGACGCAGCCTTTGGTGTAGTCGCCTTCAGAAGCATTTTTCAGTATCCCTGCAGAGCAGCGACTGCCTTGAGCTGGGCACAGCGGTGTCCAAAGCCCTCTCCTGCAGCGCTGCCTGAGCACAGTGATGTGCGACACTTGGTGGACGAATTGCACCGTAATGGGCCAGGGAAAATACAGGCTGGTCTGATAGAGATAATGGTATGGCTTTTGCCTCTGGAGTTTGCTTCATTTCATGTAATCAGGGGCCAGTGCAAGTTTCTTGTCAATCATCTTGGAAAAAAACCCTCACCCTCTACTAACAACAACAAAGGCCTTGAATAGGCAAAGATTAGATACCTGTCCTAGGAGAACTGGTGTGCTCATGCAAACTGATGCAGTAATCACCTCCTGCCATCAGGCCATGGGCCATGGGGCACTTCTCTTCCATCCTCATGCGTGAGTGATGATCTGACGCTGCCTTGTCACCATCTGTGTGTCGAGAATAGAGGTGTTGACAGTAGCAAGGACTTTGAGGAGAGGGGACTCACTAGTCAGGCTGCAAAGACAGCTTGGGGGAGAATGGTGTTTTATTTCCTGAAAAGCAACCAGAGCTTGGATGTGATAGATGTTAGCATGCAGGATCTGCTAGAGGCTGGGTTCCTGATTTTTAACCTAGTTTCTAGAATGAAATGTTGTTGCCAGTTTGCTCAGTGCACCAGATTAAACGTTGTAAAACACAAAATTATTATTCCCCCCCCCCCCCCCCCCCCCAAAATACTTCTGTGATGTGGATGCAAGGTTTCTGGTTTATTTCTTGTAAAGGTTGTACAGAGTGACTCTGGGAAGGATGCCTTTGCTAAATGGAAGAATGAAGGTTATGTTGTTTTTTATAACAATCTCAGAAATGAAATAAAGCTACCATATGCAACAAATCGTAACATGAGCTCACTGTTTCATCTGTCCCGTTTCCCTGTCGGCACCATGAAGTACAGAGCTCCCAGGAGAGGCTGTTATGGTAACTCAGCACGGAGTTTATGTGCCTGTTTGTTTTCCCAGTGTCACATAAATAACTGCAACTTTTGTTGGAGCTTGCTGGGGCCTGTGTCTAAACAGAGAGTTTCCCAGCAGTCTTGGGGCTTTTGGCTCTTTGATTTTTAGGTTGGCTTGGTTTTGGTTTTGTGGTGGATTTTGGGTTGTGGGTTTTTTTTTTGGTGTGTGTTGTTTGGGTTTTGTTTGGTGGTTTGTTTGTTTTGTTGGAGTTTTGTTGTTGTTGCTGGTGTGTGTGTGTTTGGTTTTGTTTGCTGGTTTTGTTGTTTGTGGTTTTTGGGTTGTTTTGGGGTTGCTGAGATTAAAGGAAGTGGGAGCGGTAAGGGACAAAAGTAATTAATGGGACATTGACCCATACAAGTATGGGTCAGCATGTTTAGACATGGAACTTGCCCCTCACTTTTCTCCTTCGGTTGTATTTGTTTGCTTTTGGATCACTCAGAACACCTGATCTGTTCATTCTGCTTGGAAAAACCCCTAAGATGAAATGTCTTTATTCATGGCAGAGAAGTCAGTTTTAGGTGCTAGATTTTGGTTTCAGCTGAGGAAGCTGAGTCGTGTTCTGTGTTCACTCATGCAAAGCTGAGATGAGCAGGTGAGAAAAAGAAAGGGAAGCTTCTTCCCATCTTTGATATGCCACTCATGGATTGTCAACCCACTCTTTGCCAGCTGTCACAAGGCTAAGGCTGGTGTGGCCTGGTTAAGCCCACCCTTTTTCAAAAATAGGAAAACAAAGGAAAAAGAAAGTGAGATGAACTGACAGGGTCTGGCGTATCAGAGGCTTTGATTTTGTTTCATGAGTTGAACAGAAACACCCCTGCAAGTGGTTCTGAGAAAATTAAGATTGTTAAGAAACTAGAAAGTTGAAACCACAGCACTGTACAGCCAAGACACTTGTGGGTGCTGACATTTTGCTGGCTATTATTTTGTAATGGTTTGAGTGTTTGTGAAGGAATGCCAAAAGGGCAAGCAGGACAGAGAGAAGACAGGGAAAACACTAATGAAGCAAGGGCAGAAAAGCCAAGGGTGCAAGCTGATGTGTGAATTCCTCAGTCTAGGAGCTGAGGGAGCAGGCCCCTGGTGTGGGGATGGGCTACAGAACTTTGAATATTCTTTGTTAAAAAAAACTAATTAAAATCCCTGCTCTGAAAAGTTGCTACCTCCCGAATTTGTCTTGTACTGATACACCTTCTTGGTGAAGTTTACTGCCAGAAGCCTATTCCTCATTGCTCTCCTGAGCACATCCAAATGTGTTTCTGGCCTTAGTCCCAGGAGGTCTGAGGTGCAGAGGGAAACTAGATGCTGGCAGGTGGGAGAGGTGGTCACTTGTCACTGGCACTGAGCAAAGCAGTGTAAATGCCAGTGGTGATGTTTTCTGAATACTGCAAGTTCACATCAGGCTGGATTAGATGCTACTTCAGTTCTTTATTACTAGTGGAGTTTCTTCCTTTCTAAGAGAATAACACAGAAGACTGTCATTGTTTTGGCAGAGAAGGATGAGTTTTTCACTTCTCCCCAAGCTGAGATGTATAATGTATTTTCACTGATTTTTTTATTTTTTTTTTTTTTTTTTTTTTTTAAGGCATCTGTCCTTGCAGGGAAGGGGAAGACCTGGGTATTGCCTTCTCAGACCCACCTGTTTACCTCTCAGGAGCCAATCGAGCCTCCAAGCTGGAGCTTCCCTTCAGGGCTCTGCCTTGCTGGGGTGGCTGGGACAGAGAAGGGCCAAGCCCCAGGCACCTTCTGAGCAGGACATGCAGTGGGGTCTGGAGGAAAAGCAGAGCTGACAGCATGTTCTGGCTTGGGCCTTGCCATGAGCTGGCTGTTTTATCGCCACCTTGTGTGCTCGGGGCTCTGTGCAAGGCTTTTGGCAGTGCTGTAAAGCAGCAGGGCCGCACAAACACAGCTGACCCAAGAAATCTGGTTATTCTCCCGCTGCGGGGAAATGCCAATTGGTCAAGTGTTTAGTTGGAGGTGTAACAATATAAACTACCTGCATTGTAAAGTTTTACGAGGTGACAAAGTTTTGTAGTCTGGCAATAGCACAACTGAGTTGGAGACCATCAGATGCCCTTCCAGGAAAGGGAGGAGAGCAAACCACCAAGGAGAGCTTTGCAGCAGGCTGCAGCCTCTCTGGTCAGCCTGGAAGGTGCCCCAGGGCGTGTGAGGCTGCTGCTCCTCCAGCCTGGGACAGGCATCATCCACGGGCTTAGTGCTGTGGGAGGAATGGAGCAGCGCCAGCTCCAGCTCGCTCACTATCTTGTTTTTCCTTCTTTGGGCATGTTTTTATTTATATTTGGGCTATGAAATGGGGAGCTAAATTCCAAGATATGACACAGGTATGCCAGGATATATAGTTTATGTAGAAGACAAAGCAGTGTTTATAGGCCTTACAGATGTTTTATTGATGGTTATTACTTTCCAGCAACCCTTCTGCCTCCCTCTCTCCACTAGCGGAGTCTCATTTCCAAAGCTGAGACAATAAATGGTCATAAAGTAAGCTGCCGGTGTTGCAGTTGTCTCTTCCAGCACTAGCTGAGCCTTAAAGTGTGCTTCTGATGAAAGTTTGTGAATTTTATACACATTTGTAACTCATTTATCTGCCATGTTGCTGCAGGATCTGTGAGCGGATATTGCCTTCCCTTGCACCTCGCAGCGGGAGGCAGCAGGGTCCTGCGCTCGGTGGCACGTGGTTGTTCCTGCTTGATATTCACAGGCACATTCCTCCAGCTGGTGATATATTATTATTGGGCTGGAAGAAAAATAATACAACCAAGCTCTTATTATATTCTCCTTTTATCTATTTGGCCATATTAATGTGGGATAATCATTATATAAATGCACAGGAGACCCAGTCAAGGACAAATTCATTTTTTAAGTCCTCCAGTGTTCTTGTACATCACTCATTCATCTTCTGTCTTTAATTACAGCAGTTGATCTCAGAGGCACTTAAAAGATTAAATTACTCAATTATTTGAAAAAAAGAACAACAAAGCAATAACTGTATCTTTTTTTCTGATAAATACCAGTGATTGCTGGAAAAGGTTGCCCAAGGCAAGAAATACTGGGAGGCCAGGAGGCTGTACTGTAGTATTTTGGCTTAACCCAGTGATATCCATTTAATTTTTTCATATTGTCATCCATTATTTATTTTTATTTTCACTGCCAATAACCACAAACTTTCCCATTGCTGTCCTAGTGGCTTCAGCAGTGCTGTGAATGTTACTTCTCAGCTATTGACAATTGTCCTGGCTCCTTCTTGACTGCTGAGAGAATACATGATACCACTGGATGGTAACTGCTGTTCAAAAAGACATAAGGCCATGGCTGGATATCAGCATGCCCAGGCAGCAAGCCTCATTCAGGGCGATGCTTGTGGATGGGGTTTGGTTGGGTATTTGGGAGGGGATGTAACTAAAACACATGTGGTGGCTCACTCCATGTTGGGGTGGGTTCACCGCTGTCAGGGCTGGGCATGCATCAGTGCCCTGCTGTGTGGCAGTCTGGCTCGGGCTCTGCAGTTCAGGGGAAGTGGGAAAGTTGGCCTGCCAAAAGTCATCTCTGACATGGTGCTCTCCCTGTCCCACAGCCTCAGGAGGGAGCTGTTGGTGGGGCCTGCATGTGGGCATCAACACCAGTGTGGCCACAGTACATCTGCAGCAGCTCTATTGCTCACCAGAAAGCCTCAAGTACAGGCACTGAAGAATGGGAAATTTTCCCTAAATCAGCATTTTACCTCTTTTGCAAAGCAGCAGACACATGATGAGCCCAATGCTGCAAGCCTGGTTAAGGGGTGCTGCTGGTGCTGAGCTCTCCTCCATGGGCCAGGAGGAAAGGGACATGACTCTTCAGGGAAAGAGAAACCCAGGCTAAAGAGTTAAAAATCCTGCACTTTCTCTTCACAGGCCCATTTGAGTCCTTGTCCCATTGGGAGCCAGCTGATGCTGGGCAAAACACCAGAGCAGCAGGGTGGCCAAACAGGATGGCAGACCCCAGGCAGCTGCCCCGTGTGGGTCTGGGATCAGGCTGCACGCAGGCTTCCAGCTAGCATCTGTCCTGCATCTATGGTGGGGCACTGCTGGCCCACAGATGCTGCTGAGAGGGTTACTATCATCTGCTCTACCACCTGTGGTTCCCACGTTTATTTAATTAAAAAAAAAAAAAAAAGGGAAGGAATGGGCCAGGCATGGTCTGGGGAGGCACAGATGGCCCTGCTGCTAATTCACTCCCATAAATTCCAAGCCGTTGCAAATCCTCGCTGTAGCAAGTGCTAGCTCTGTGTTTCAGCTCTGTGTCTGTCTTGGAGCTGCTATGAGCAGGTGAAAGAGCAGGGTTTAGGCTGAGTTTCCCTAGTGCCTTCTGCAGAATGGAGCACTGGGATTAAGAAATAAACCGTAATCCTAAAGTTGGCTGCCAGCAAAGGTCCATGCAGCTGCTCTGGCTGAGCAGGGCAGTCTGTTGCTGAAGCAGAAGCTCTCACCACAGAAGGAACTATTTTCTTGTTGAAGCAGAGTCCCAAGCCAGGAACCCATTCTGCCTCCTTGTAAGCTGCGGCCAACAAACTGCGTGCTGTGGTTCAAGCCTCTGCTCAAGGTAAAGAGCAGTTCTCTGTGTTCAAACTGCAGCTGCCTTTAGCCTCCCTCTCTTGCCAGACACCCGTGCCCAGGGAGAGGATCAAAAGCCATGGCTTGCCATTGTGGTGGGACTGAAGAGCACTTGTACAGTGGTGCAGGCTCTTGGTTATTTTCTTCATTTTGCCTTTCTTCCTCCCTGGAGGAGAGAAGCAGAAATGATCTCTCCTTACCCTGGAGTTTTGTCCCTAGTGTGGGGCATTGGACATTGTGGACTTGAGCCCTGGCAGTGTCTGACTCCTCTGTTTCAGCTGCGGTTGTGTAATGGTTTGGCACAGGGGCTAACCTGCCTGTTCCCCCAACATGAAAGTGAGGGGAAGAGTAACACATACAACTCAGGGCTGAGATAAAGAGGTAAGGTAAGTGTTTAATATAATGTAAGATATCATAATTACAATGCATAATTACCTTAGCTAATAATCTAATTGATCTAATAATACAGTTCATGGCTATCTTAGCTTAGCCTGTTTGTAGAAGAAGAGTGAAATACAGGGAAAACCCCAGCATGAAACAGAAAACCAAACCAGCAGCTACCTGACTCCCACCTGTTCTGCCACCATGCCTGCAGGAAGGACCCAACACCCAAGAAGCCAGAACCCAGAAGGAGCAACCGGAACAGGAAGCCTCCCATATTGGAATCTGAATGTCAGGCCCCTCCAGTTAGCACTTTCACTTTTTGAAGCTGGTATGACTGCAGCATGCTGTGAACAACAGCAGCAGGTTCAACTCAATCCATGACAGATGGGGACCACAGACTGCTTGGTCGCCATCACTCTGCTCTGAAGGGTGTGAGCTCTGTTCCCTGCCGTGGACCCTGAGCTGGGTGAGTGGGGCACAGGCTGGAGCCCAGCCTGCGGACAGATTTGCAGGGACTGAGTCAGGTAGAGGACATGTTTGGCTCAGGAGCTGGGCCCTGAGGGATGTCAGTAGCAGGACAGAAATTCTAGAATCAGAATCAAAAGGTGGGGACCAGTACAGATTATGGGTTGACTTCCTGGAAGGCAGATCTATGGAGAAGAACCTTGCAGCTGTGATGGACAGTGAGTTATCCTTGGGACAGTAAAGTGCCCTCGTGGCCAAAAAGGCAGATGGTATCCTGGGGTGCATTAAAAACAGCAGTTCAAGGGAGGTTCTCCTTCCATGCTACTCTGCCCTGGTGAGCCCACATCCTGGAGTATTGTGTCCAGTTTTGGGCTTCCAGTTCAATAGGGACAGGTGTGTATTAGAGAGTATCCAGTAGAAGGCTACAAGGATGATGAAGGGACTGGAATGTCTGTCTTATGAGGAAAGGCTGAGGGACCTGGGGCTGTTTAATCTGGAAAAGACTGAGATCTTATTAATGTTTATAAATATCTGCAGTGTAGGTATCAAGAAGAAGGTATTGCTCTTTTTCAGTGGCGTCCTGTGATAGGACATGGGGCAACGGATACAAACTAGAACACAAGACATTCTGCTTCAACATGAGGTAAGGGTGATGGAGCCCTGGAACAGGCTGCCCAGAGAGGTTGTAGTCTCCTTCTCTCAAGACTTTCAAGACCTGTCTGGATGCGTTTATGTGTGACCTGCCCTAGGTGATCCTGCTCTGGCAGGAGGACTGGACTTGATCATCCTCAGAGGTCAACCCCTACCATTCTATGACTTTTTCTGCAAGAGATGCTAACCTTTATCAGAAGCATAATAGAGACCTGGGTCTGGATCCTGTTGTGAAATAGGGAGGGTATGAACCCTCCCCAGCATTAGCCTATAAAAGGCAGACAAATAGTTACCTGCAGTGTTGTAACATTTGCCCTTTTGTTTACTCATTAACCTGGTCCCACTGCCCTGCTCTGCGTTAGCCCTTGAGTTCCACTCCCGCAGATCTTTGTTGAGCTGAGTTTCATGCCCACTGAAATGGGACCGTCTGCAATCACACACTGCTAGGTGGGATCTGCTCTGCATCCATTGCTATTTTTGGGGAAAATGTTAGCTTTCTACATAGTATAACAGGGACCTGTGACACTGAGGGGCACATTCCTAGGTAGTTTCTTCCAGCTGACTCCTTGCATAGCATCCTGTTTGCCAAGACTCTGCTTCTTTTAGCAAGTCAAGAGAGACTCCAAAAGGGGCATTTATTCCATCTGTAGATATGTGTAAGACAAACCACAGGAATCACTATCCTGTTGTTGCACCATTTTCTCTTTTGCAGTGGCTCAATGGGTTTGGGATGGCTGAGGGCTGACAATGTGAACCCAACATTCACTGTCGCAGCTTCATAGTCAGTCTTATGAACCTAGACTTAAGATTATTGACAAGAACATGGATGTAAAATCAAGGTTGAATTTGGTGGGACTCAGGGCCCTAGACACTGTTGAGGACCTGAGTTTACATTTTACATTTACAGCCATCCAATCTTCTTTGGAAAACAATCTTACCCATGAAGCTCAGGTATACTCAAGGCCACCACAGGGTAAGTAGAATAGAATATAGAATAGAATAGAATAGAAACCTTTGAGATCATCAAGTCCAACCCATCACCCAACACCATCTAATCAACTAAACCATGGCACCAAATGCCTCATCCAGTCTCCTCCTAAACACCTCCAGTGATGGTAACTCCACCACCTCCCTGGGCAGCCCATTCCAATGGCCAGTAACACTTTCTGTGAAGAACTTCTTCCTAACATCCAGCCTAAACCTCCCCTGCTGCAGCTTGAGACTGTGTCCTCTTGTTCTGTTGGTGGTTGCCTGGAGAAGAGACCCACACCCACCTGGCTACAACCTCCTTCAGGTAGTTGCAGACAGCAATAAGATCTCCCTGAGCCTCCTCTTCTCCAGGCTAAACAACCTCAGCTCCCTCAGCCTCTCTTCATAGGACCTGTGTTCCAAACCCCTCACCAGCTTTGTTGCCCTTCTCTGGACATGTTCCAGCAAGTCAACAGCTTTCTTAAACTGAGGGCCCAGAACCGGACACAGTATTCAAGGTGTGGCCTAACCACACCTTGGCCAGGATGCCATTGGCCTTCTTGGCCACCTGGGCACACTACTGGCTCATGTTCGGCCTACTGTCAACCAATACCCCCAGGTCCCTCTCTGCCTGGTCCCTCTCCAGCCAGTCTGACCCCAGCCTGTAGTGCTGCGTGGGGTTGTTGTGGTCAATGTGCAGAATTTAGATGTGTTAAATCTCATGCCGTTGGACTCTGGCCATCTGTCCAGCCTGTCAAGGTACCTCTACAGAGCCCTCCTACCCTCTAACAGATCAACACCTGCCCCCAGCTTGGTGTCATCTGCAAACTTACTGATGATGGACTCAATCCCCTTGTCCAGATCATCAATAAAGATACTGAATAGGATCAGGGTTGCAACAAAGAACTAAGGTCTTAAATGTACCGTGGGTTCTTACGCTAAGATAAAATGAATGCACCAAGGCAATGTGGCTTTTTAGTGTACACAAATTTATTCAACTCTGCAATTATTTATTTACAACTAATGACTGATACCAACAGATGAGGTAAAAATATGAGGTATTGATACGAGTATAACATTTAAAAATGCAGTTATCATAATGTATCCTCAACGGCAATGTAACAATACAAAATACTGTGGTAGCTGAATGGTAGACACGGTGTAATGTGCATTTTAAAGAACTTTTATTTCATTGATACATGGCTTAGAGATATCAGAAGCACATGACAGAGCTTCTCCAAGGGTAGAAGGGCAACCCTACCTTGCTAATGGTGACAGGTGGCATAGGGGCCCGACCAGCTGAGCTTGTTAGACAGGACAAAAACCCTGTCCAGGTTTTCCCTTCATTTCCTTAAGGAATTATTTACTGTTAGACAATTGCCACTCCCAGGACTAGAAATTCTGCACCCATTAATACTGAGGCACTGCTGTATTCATTTATGCACAAACTAATGCAGCAGAAGTGCTCTAATTGCTTGTGGCTTGAAAAACAGACGGCATGAAACCTGCTGCCATGGCTATAGGCATTTGGGGCTGCTTTCTGGGGTAGCAGTCCCACTGGAACCAGGAGACTGGCCTTGCCCTGCCAGGTCATAAGCCGCCATTTGCTCCCGGGAAGGCTGGACCTGGCTGGACCAGCAGCTGACTGGTGACTGCCAGACCTCAATCTGGCCATGTAAGGGTGTGAGCTCTTCCCTGTCTTTAAGACTTAAAACCAGACAACAGTTGCACATTGCAACTACTGTTGGCCATAAAGTCAAGGCAGGAGCTCATGGGCAGCTGACCTCCCTGATCCTATATTTGTACAATAAAACATGGGTGAGACGAGCTCATAGGGGAAGATGACAGTGACTTTTTTGGGGTCCTCTGCTCCACAGGGACACCATGATGGGTCATCTCCCCCTGTCCACCCTGAGCTCCTACTGTCTTGCTTCCTTGGATTGCAGGGCTGTCCCCTGCTAGCACAGCCCTTATACACGTGCCCGATGGCACATGGGACTGTGCTCTAGCAGCTATTAAGGACCACACATGGTCCACCCCACAGCCCCCATATCTGGGGCAGATCAAAGAACAGGCTTTGAAAATATTTCCATTTCCTGCATCAGGGCATAAAACTGTAGCTTCATGTAGGAAATCTTAATGGATTTTGTTGGAAGGACTGGGCTAAAACACTGGCTATGAATGACTCAGCTGGTTTCTGCAGCAATAAATAAAGTCAAAGTGAACAAATGTGATTAATGAGGAACAGTATTAACAGGCTTGTACATTCTTATTGAATCATAGGTGCAATACAGTTTTTGGTCTTAGGTTAGATAAAAACAACTCTGCCTCAAAGATAATGTTGACAAATTATTATTATTATTATTACTTTTAAAGCATTCTTCCATTAGGAAAATAATAGGTCCCTGAAAATGAAGTGATATAATAGGCTTAAATGGCTCCTACTCCTCATAGTTCAGGGGCTAATCCTGCTCCCACCAGTGCCTACAGAGGCAGGATCATGCAGATCAGTGCAATATAATATGAAAATGCTTGCTGTTACTATAAAAGCAATCTTTACAACCATAGTCTGCATTTAGTCTTTTTAATCTCCAAGATGTGTAAAAGCTTTAGAAAGTTTAGTTATTTGTACAATAAGAATATTAAAAGAATATTCATCTGCACGTCGTTACGGCCACTGGATGAGGAAAATCTGCTTTGGAGTTTCTTAACAATTACCCATCTCTACAGGAGAAGGAAGGAACAACAAAGAAACACTCAGAATCTAGACAAAATGCTGGGGGGGAAAGAGAGAGATTTACAGCTTAATAACTTGCCAGTCTGATGTCAGACACCTCAGTGCACACAATGTTATCTGTACTCGCCAAGACTGAGCAGTCACTTCCAACACTGCACACACCGAGGCTCTCTAGCGGCAGATACACCATTAATTAAGGCAATAGGTAAGTGTTCAACACCTTGTAATAACAGTCACATGTCTGCAGCTGAATATAAATGGCCTTCAAAATGCCTATCAGTTACATTTTCCTTTATTTTGTTTGGTGAAACTGATCCACTCCTTGTTAAACGTACAGTAACCTTCTTCCATAGTTCTGCTAAATCTTCCTACATCTGTTTCTAGGTACCTTCTCACAGCATACACAGACACAACACATTGGAGAACAGGCATCTCTGTCACAAGGATTATGCCTGGTGGCCCTGTGACAATACCAAACACAGCTTATGTAGCAGTGACACATGAAGAAACAACTGAGAGATCCACTCAAGGTCCAGCTGATGCAAGTGATTTGCACTGAGTTATATACAAAATAATTAATTTATACATATATATATAGATATAATATAGATATATACATCTGTACATAAATTTATTTACAATTAAAATATGCTTCTTAGAAGCCTTTAAATACCAGAGTTATGTAACACAAAAGTAATAGCAATAGTCTAATTTTGAAGTCAGAACGATAAAAGCTCTCTGAAGAAATGTTTACTTCAATAACTGAAATTAGTACAGAAGGGATGTGGTGGGTGGGGAAAGGTGAAGTCTCCAGAATAAAAGAACTTTCCTATTAAATTCCTGTTTCAGTTTTGTACAGACTCAGGTCTGGTCAGATTTCTGCAGCTTAAATAAAATCTTTGCTTTGAGCATTCCTGTTCCCTGCCAGACCCCGATTTACGCTCACATGCTCCCATGAACACTTCCTCAGATTTTTGTTTCTGGTCCCTCGGCGATCAGAGGCTGAAATGAGTTTCTGATCCTGGCAACTTCTGCTGCACACAGATGTCCAAAGCCTTTGTTGTACCACTCTGGGGAATGTCCTCTGAAGAAATGGAAAGAGAATTATTGAGAAACTCAAATACTCAAGAAATATGCCCTGCAGGAACAGGCTTGCCATGCTTCCTACTCCCTGCTGCCCACAGTGGTGGTGAGGACTTCAAATGCTTGTCACTGTAAGTGTACTCTGAAATTTTCCCTCACAGTAATCAAATAAGTAGATTTTATTCCTATAATCACATTGTGACAGTGGTAGATGTGGAAAAATGAGCATCATGGATAGAAAGGATGGCAGAAAGACGCCAAAGCAGCAAAGCTGCATTGACTGTGTCCTCTGTTCCCAACACTTCCCCTCCCTGAGCTGAAGGGTTTTACCTTGCTGAGTGGACATCTGCTTTTTGCAGGTGGCTTACTTACTTGAGGTCAATTCTGCAGATGTGTGTCAGCCTGGCTTTTCCTGAGCCACACGGCTCTATCAAGTACTGAGAGTCCATCACAATGGCTCGCACAGCTCCCATAAGAGGAGCCTCTTCGTGCTCCACAGAGATGGCAACCAGCATGCACATCCCCTTTGGCAAATCTGTCCTCCATGTCCTGCAGTGACACAATCAAGGTGGAATCACTTTACTAATAAACCTTTTGGGCATACGAGTAAGAACCAGATTAAGTTACAGTTGGCTTGTCTGTCCTTGCTGCTGCCTGTAATGCTACTGGGCTGTTGTAGGAGCCCCTGGAGAATTTTTGTGCTCCTCAGCTGGCAAGTCTGACCACAATGTGGAATGGCCACCCAACTACATTGCTGAAGGCTCCAGGTGAAGAAGTTTTGCTTTGTCACATGAGCATCTTGTAACCATTATGGTTAACCATTAACAGGGCATTATGCAGCCTTTTGGAGACAGAAGTTTTGGAAGGGAGATAAAGTGGGCATAAGCTATCTAGCAAAAACTGAATGTTGCACTGCACCCGTGCACACTTACAGAAGAACAAATACAGTTTTAGCACAGCAGAAATCATCACGACTACCCACACTGACATTTGAAACTCCCGGAACATGTTTCAAGGCCATCTGAATTAAAACCAAATAATGTCCTTTCACTTTTTCCCCCCCTTCTCCCATGTTTCTAGCCTTTCTTAACATGCTGCAGTTTTCTACCAAGTGCAGGAGACCAAGACTTTAATACTCAATATCTTTTTCTTGTTCTGTAAGCACTGTCTGCATATTCTCTCATCTTTCTCATCTGCCTTGAATCTTATAGGATAGGTCTGTGCTCTTTCCTATGCTGCAGGAAAAAAGGAGAAATTCTCACTGTGCTGTACAATGTGCATGGGATTATGTGACCTTTTGAAGCATCATGTTTTAGCAAGTAAGCTGCTTTCAAGGACTGTTGGAAGTTTGGACTTCAGCAAACAATAATTCTGCATTTTTCCTATATGAAGTTGAGCTGTTATTCAAGAGTCTGCAGGAAGACAGTGACTTCAGAAAGTTTCACATGTGTCTGTGCATTAATAAAAATCATGAACTATCTTGGCAGATGAAACTCATGGAGAGTAGGAAATCATATCTCAGATCCACTGTGAAATGATGATCTAAATGCTGAACTACTGTGAATGCCTGCACAGTAGTTAGGTGTATCTTTGGTAATGACATGGCACTTGGGCCATTTGTGAAGCGGAAACCTGTGCTCCCGAGATTGCAGAAGACTTACGATTCTTACTCGCAGTTACACAGATTTAGGCCAGTTTCTGTACTTCTGTAAATATCTAACAGTAGCAAAAAGGGGGCATGGCACCTAACTCCCAGAGATGCTGTGACACTTAACACTAAACATCTGAGGAATCTTTAATGAAAAGTGATGCCTGTTCAGGGCCGCTGAGCACTGCATCAGATTCCAGCCATGTGAAACACTGCTGCACCCTCTCACCATTAGATTCTTCTCAAGGGAGCCTAATCCCCTTGTTATGACTGTCAAGGAGGAAAAAACCCACAAAACCCAAACCGAACAACAAAAAAAGAACATAACAACTAAGTCTATCCTTTCACAGCCAAACAGCCAAAAGTTTGATTGGGAAGGAAAAATTGTTGTCTGTTAAAATATATTTACCCATGTCCCTGAAGGTGAATTATCATTTCATTGTTCACTTCCCACCAATCGTGAAGTATCAAATTGACTGCACTACCACTGGCTAACCTTGCTCAAGACTTGATGATATGAATCAAAGGAGAGAAACAACAGAATCTGACAGTTTACGGATGTTAAAAACCCACCAGGATTCAGTTTTGATATGTATTTCAGTCCTTGGGGGTCACTCTGCCTGGGTTATTGAAAAGAATGAGAACTTGATGGCAATATTTTTCTTTAACTAATGTGACTGCCCAACAGGTCTTTAAAGACCATAATCCACCATGAAACCTAATAGTGACCTAAGTGGCAAATAAAAGGACAGAAGTCCAGTCATCAAAACCTCCCCACTGTGCCTGGATGACCTTCTCCGTGCTACGCAGAGGGCCAAATACGTCACTGGTTTAAGTCAATAATATTCTATTTAAGAAATTTTATAAAATAATTAATTTATATTGTAGAATAATTTCTGGTTTTATGTTATAAACATGAATTATAAAATAATTAACTTAGCCCAGTATACTATGGGGAGGCAAAGAAAACAGAACAATGGAAGGGCTGGTGTTTGAACATTATAAAGAGCTTACAGAACACACTTTTTAAAATCTTCCCCAAGAGTTCCAGTAATTCTTCCCTGTTACTACCAATATCTGCATTGCTGTTTACAGTTTACAGTATTACCAAGGTTGGAAGAGACCTCGAAGATCATCGAGTCCAACCTATAACCACAAACCTCACAACTAGACCATGGCACCAAGTGCCACGTCCAGTCCCCTCTTGAACGCCTCCAGGGATGGAGACTCAACCACCTCCCGGGCAGCCCATTCCAATGACGAATCACTCTCTCGGTGAAGAACTTTCTCCTCACCTCGAGCCTAAACTTCCCCTGTTGCAGCTTGAGACTGTGTCCCCTTGTTCTGGTGCTGGCTGCCAGGGAGAAGAGGCCAACCCTTTCCTGGCTACAACCACCTTTCAGGTAGTTGTAGAGAGCCATGAGGTCGAATACCTTAGTTCACAAAAGGGATGTATTATTAGAATCATATTTTATTGGGCTCATGTTTTTCCTTCCATCTTTTTTCCCCTCTAACACAATTCTGACTCACTTGACTATTTCCTTTGTCCAAACTACTTGGTATTTCTCTGGCACATCCTTTCAGTCAAAGAGAGCAGAGACCAAGAACAGGAATGCACAAAATCTTTCTCAAATAAATAACTGTAAGACTGACCCTGCGAGTGAAATACGTCAGCAGCTCCACAATAGCTCCTAACAAGCAGAGCGGCCAAGATATAAAAAGCACAAGGTGCGCAAGAGTAATTTTTCTGGCCTGCTCTGTACAGGCAGATAGACATTGGCAGAACTGGGATTGAGTTTGGAATATTGATACATGGCTGTACATTGGAGAGATGTCAGAACACATATCCTTCTGTTTGATTCTGCACTAGGATTTTTATGAGTTAGCAAAGCTGGGTCTGCAAAGACTCCAGCTTCAAATCTAAAATAATGACTTCTACAGACACTGTATAACAACCTTAGCTTAAAAGCATCACTATCTTCTGTACTAAGCATTTGGGTCTTAAACATCAAACATTCCCCAGAGAACAGCAAAAGCAGTGTAAAAACTAATTGGGTTCTATTTGCACTGTTTTGACAACAAACAAAGCTAAGAGAGAACAGCAGCTATTATCAGACATCTGTTCTGCAGAAGAAATGATATTTACGGCCTCAGGAGTATCTACTGCTCAAATTACATCAGAGAAAAGGTCAGCATGGTCTAGGTGTACAATTTTAATTCAGGTTGAGAAATCAACACAGCTGCCCAGAAGCAGAGTTCTCGAAGCACAATTAGATAGCTGCAATTATATAGGCTGAGATAAGACCAGATCTTCCATGTATGCACTGCAGGAAGCAAAGACACTGGAGAACTACCCTTAGCTCACCTTAGAACAACAAAGTCTCGGACGGGATGGGGAGCCATGCTGTTCAAAACATACTGGTAAACCTCTGTCTGCTTGTCCAGGCTCTCGACCACCTTCCACTGCAAGAAGTCTTCATCCCAGAGGTGCCGTTCTCTCAGCACTCGGTTCAGGACAACCGATGGTGGGGCTTCCACTTCCACCGAGGCTTTCCAGAGCCTCAGTGGGTTCCCGTCCCCAACCTGGAGTAAAGCAGCAAAGAACATAAGCCCCATGATTTATGTCCCTGTGTTCAGCAGAGGATAACTAAGGGCAGAATCTTGATATGGGTATCTGCTTTTAGCTGAAGAGCATGCATATTTCTCTGCTAATCATTGCTATTATTACTATAGCTGCTGCTCTATTGTGTGTGAAAACATATGCATACTGGTCCTGGAAGGAAAACTAAGGTGATAGATTACTTCTGCTCTCACGCCAGTGTGTATCTGGATCAGTTCCCATGGTGCCAGTGGAGCTGCTGTATTATTTCTGGTGTGACAAACACTTTTTCAACCCCGAGCATAGTAGTGTAATGAAGAATATGTCTGTGCAGCAGTAAAAGCAGATGAGAGACTGAAACCCTGAGCTAAAATAAAGCTACCACTTTGGGCAATCTGATGTACTAGCTGGGACTGAGGGTCCAATAACCCTCCTGGTTAATTGGTGGAAAAGCAGAACATATGTTGGTTTGGTTATGTTTCAGGTACACAGATGTTGGGCCTTCAAAATGGCTGCAAAAGAGGTATTGGGAAAATCACAGAATCACAGAATGTTAGGGGCTTTCAAAGTACATGAGCTGCTTGGTAACTCTTCCTTGCTCATGGCTCCTGTTACTTGTTACACTTCCACAGAATGCAATAGCAGGAGCAGAAAGTGCTGGGCTGTGTACAAGATGAACATCCTAAGATCCACACATGTGGCTCCTCTGCACGGTTCTAGGGGTCCTATGTCAGATGGCAAACAAGTTAATTGTAAGCACTGGCATTTGCAAGCCCTGCTTTTCTAACCCCTCCCTACCCTGAGATCCTTACATACAAATGCTAGTGCTCCAGAAACCTCAATCATCACTCCCAGCCCCAGCACTGTGCCTCAGAAATCCACCTTCCATCCCCCCCTACCTTTAATTATTTTAATTGTTATAATTCCTTCTCCCTAAAGCTCTCAGTTCCCCAATCCCCCTCCCTAGACCTGCAGGTACTCCCAATCCCCTTCATAGTGTCATGCACCCTTTACCCCAGACCATTCACTCCCTCCTCTCTCCCACATCCTACTTCCACTTGAGCCCTCCACAACCTCCCACAGTCCCTTGTTGGAGAACTCACAGAAGCTGGCTACTAACCAGAGTAACTGTTATTTCTTTGCCATAACAGAAGGGTTGCACCTTCACACAATCATACAATGGTTTGGGTTAGAAGGCACCTTCAAGATCTAGTTCTAGTTCCTCTGCCATGGGCAGGGACACCACCCACTAGACCAGGGTGCTCAAAGCTCCATCTCAACCATGCCTTGAACACTTCCAGGAATAGGGCACAGCACCCTCACAAATCAAAACTTCTTCCTTACATCTAATCTAAATCTACTCTATTTCAGTTTAAAGCCATTACCCCTTGTCCTATCACTACATGCCCTTGTAAATACTCCTCCCTGGCTTTCCTGTAGGCCACCTTCAAATACAGGGAGGCTTCTATAAGGTCTCCCTAGAGGTTTTTCCCAGGCTCTCTCAGCATGTCTTCATGGGAGAGGTGCTCCAGCTCCCTGATCATCTTCATGGCCCTTCTCTGGACTCACTCCAACAAGTCCCTGCTCTTCTTATAGTTGAGTTACCAGAGCTGAGCAAAGTACTCTAGATGGGGTCTACATGAAAGCAGAGCTGTTGGGGAGAATGAGCTCCCTTGACCTGCTGGTCACACTTCTCTTGCAGCCCAGGATATAGTTGGCTTTCTGGGCTGCAAACACACATTGTTGGGTCATGTTGAGCTCCTCATCAACAAACACCCTTAAATCCTTCTCCTCAGGGCTCTCAATTCATTCTCCACCAAGTACATTTCCCAAATAGTGATACTGCTGCCTCCTGACCCCTCACCATCCAGATCCCACACTCCTCCCAGTGCCCTTACCCTACCTAACTAGTGTCACACATCCCTAATGCATCACCTCTTCTTTCTAGCTGCTGGTGGTTTGCAAATCTCTGTGTTGTCACTGTATTGCAAGCAGCCCTGAACTCCACTATCTGTAGCAATCTTGCATCTTCCTCCTCCTGGCTGCAGCAGCCTGGCTTTCCCTGCAGAAGTGACAGAGCCTGGAACTTCAGAAATGGATCAAAGTTGGAGATATTGAAAATCCACTGGAAACACAAGAGATAAGACTGGCCATATGGCTGGCCTGGGTAAGTGGGCAGACTGAAGAGAATTTTCTATACCTATGTTGCAGTATTACAGTACAGTATTACAGTATTACCAAGGTTGGAAGAGACCTCGAAAATCGAGTCCAACCTGTAACCACAAACCTCACGACTAGACCATGGCACCAAGTGCCACATCCAGTCCCCTCCTGAACGCCTCCAGGGACGGAGACTCAACCACCTCCCCGGGCAGCCCATTCCAATGACGAATCACTCTCTCAGTGAAGAACTTTCTCCTCACCTCGAGCCTAAACTTCCCCTGTTGCAGCTTGAGACTGTGTCCCCTTGTTCTGGTGCTGGTTGCTAGGGAGAAGAGGCCAACCCTTTCCTGGCTACAACCACCTTTCAGGTAGTTGTAGAGAGCAATGAGGTCACCCCTGAGCCTCCTCTTCTCCAGGCTAAACAGCCCCAGCTCCCTCAGCCTCTCCTCATAGGGCTTGTGCTCAAGGCCTCTCCCCAGCCTTGTTGCCCTTCTCTGGACACGTTCAAGTGTCTCGATGTCCTTCTTAAACTGAGGGGCCCAGAACTGGACACAGGACTCAAGGTGTGGCCTAACCAAAGCAGAGTACAGGGGCACAATGACCTCCCTGCTCCTGCTGGCCACACTGTTCCTGATGCAGGCCAGGATGCCATTGGCCCTCTTGGCTGCCTGGGCACACTTCTGGCTCATGTTCAGCCTCCCATCAACCAGCACCCCCAGGTCCCTCTCTGCCTGGCCGCTCTCCAGCCACTCTGACCCCAGCCTGTAGCGCTGCCTGGGGTTGTTATGGCCAATGTGCAGCACCTGGCACTTGGATGTGTTAAATCTCATGCCATTGGACTCTGCCCATCTGTCCAGCCTGTCGAGGTCCCTGTTCTGGCTGTGTGCTTCAAACTGCTAACAAACAACAGTCAAAATGCTCAGCCAGGTAATGTTATATGTTGTTTAAAGTCTCAGTTCACACTCTGGTTGTGTTTGCTGTATCACTTACTTTACCCATTTTGGAGACCTTAGATTGATTTGTGTGGCTTTTCCTGGAATCTCATGCTTAAATCAACATTTTATGACATTTTAACCTAGTTTTATTAAAAAAAAAATAATAATGGTGTACCTCACCAGTCAGAAGGGTATATATTTAGTCAGGCAACAAGTCAGGGCATCCCATAGCTAGGCTATATTTTGCTTTGGTTCCTTTATTGCTTCTTCTCATCCCCCCCAGTTACCTTTTTGTAGGCAAGTTCTGTGCTCTCCATACTGGAACATGTGACCCATCCTTTGAACTTCTCCTTTGCTTCCTTTTGGAGATTCTGCATGAGACTCTCCAGGTACATCTGATAGTTCCCTCCTTCCTCGTCCATTTGTTTCCCAAGCTCTTCTAGGGTGGGAGAATGCACTTCTGCATCAACATAGGAGTTTCGCGACTGGGTGACCATCTCATGCGGGACCTGTGCCGCAGAAGGGAGGGAAAACACAAAGAACATCTCCTGCTGAGGACTTTTCCTAAGGCAATCTGTTTCTAGGCTTACAGATCGTTCAGCATCCAAGTATAATGAGCCTATGATCTGTAAAATCGATACCTATTTCTGGCTTTGCTTCTTATGCAAGATGAGAAATCAAAGTAGCACAATCAAACAGTCTGTGGCTGAGAACAGCGCTGCTCCTGCAGAACAACATTAGACTGATCAACTTCATGTCAATACATTGGTGCTACTCCTCTGACCCCCAGAAATGCTTCCTTGTGTTTCTGGGGAAGGGAGATATGAGAATTATCTCTCCTCCCCTGCAATGAAAGTAGCTGCAGGAATGATTGCATCTCCCTGTGTAATTTTAATGTTATTGCCTGACACACAGTAATAAAGTCTATTAGCTCCCTTTTTTTTTGAGATGAACAAGTATTAGTTGAGGAGTTAAAAGCATTTTAATAAAATGAAATGTTAAATCAGCAGAAATTCTTAATTTGACTAAACTTTGAGTTCAAAGTTGCTACAGAATAACTACCCTGCATTTTTAACAGACTCTGAATGCTAGAAGAGTCATAAAGAAATGAGATAAACATTAGATGCAGCAAGTTTACAAATCAGTAAGGCACCATCAATCTCTGAGCTAATCCAAGACAGAAAATGTAAGCATAAACATAAATACATCAAAAGAAGCTGCGTTATGTGGCCATGAATAATGCCGTTTGAGTCTCTCACTCACCTCAAAAAGTTTGTTGCATTCCATTATCATGTGAGCAAGTCCCTGAGTAGCTGCCAGGTTTTCACTGAGGTCCTTCTGATCTGGCTTCCCTGTTGCATATTTTTTCTGTATTACTCTGTAATTGAATTCAGGTAAAAAGAGCTGAATCTTTTTAATAAGAAAGCAAACAGCAGCAGGATATTCAGAACACCAGAGAGAAAAGCCTATCTTTAAATTTTTATGTAGCACAAGCTCAGACTGCAGCCCTTTTTTAAAGGCAAAATGTTTACCTAAAATAGCGTTGAGCCAAAGGTGAAAGCAGGAAAGCTTATGCACATCCTGCATTAGGTGGTGTAAATTTTGAAATGGATGTGGCACTTGGTGCCATGGTCTAGTTGTGAGGTTGTGGTTACAGGTTGGACTCGATGATCTTCAAGGTCTCTTCCAACCTTGGTAATTCAATTCAATTCAATTCAATTCAATTCAATTCAATTCAATTCAATTCAATTCAATTCAATTCAATTCAATTCAATTCAATTCAATTCAGTTCAGTTCAATTCAGTTCAATTCATTCTATTCTAACAGAAATGATGTGCAAAGATTTACATTGCTACTGCTTTGTGCTTGCTCAGACACTGGTTACACACACACATGACCAAGATTCTCAGTGTATTCTGAACCAGATAGAAAGGAAAAAGCCACTTGGGAGGGGCATCAACTTGGAACCACTAATGTTTAGCCAAGTTCAGTCTACATTCACCTTTTGTCTTGAGGTGGCCTGAAATAAACGTGGTTTCCCAAGTCCTAGAATGTAGCCAGAACAGTGTGACAAACTACTCATTGAAAATCTGTGCATTCAAATCCTCTAAGATGTGGTCAATCTCTTAACTTCAATCGGAGCAAAATCAGGCTCTTTCCCATCATGGAAGCCGACATCATGTAAAATTTAGGGTGCCCCACTGAATTTTTGCATGGAAGGCAGGCACTGCATATTCAGAACAGCCAGAAATGTCTGCTGGGCTTGTGGAAACACCTTCTGTGCATGTACACGTATGTTTCTAGCTCTGCAGCATGGGCTTTCTCCTCTCACTGAAGCCATGCCCTGTGTAACATGTTGTAGAGAGGACATGCTTTGGAAAATCTTCTCCTGCATATCTTTAGAAACACTGAAAGCAGCACTTTGTACTAACCTCATGGCTGTTTATAATGTTGAGAAGAAACTTACCTTGGCGAGCTTTCTTTCTTCACTATATTGAGATGGAAGAGAGAGGGGGCCAGACAAACAGCTATGTTCATAGGAGTCATCTGATTTTCCTCCACAGAGGTGACATCACTCAGGAAGCACAGCAGAGTCTGCAATACCTCCCGGTTCTCATCTGACATCAGCATGATGGCTGCCTGCACTGCCTGCAGCCGCTGCTCCTTGGGGACATCTGAGGAAAAGTAAGTGACATTCAGAGGTGTCAGCTGTAAGGTCAGATAAGGAGTCAGGAACAAGACAGAGTTAGCACAGGCATTCACACTCTGGGATTGGTTTTCTGAAGGGGCAGATGACCGGGGACAGAGGGGCAAAGACCAGCTGGTTGTTGGAGTGCCCTGGCATGTACTTGTACAACAAGCACAGCTTTGTATAAGCCAGTGTAGGACATTTCTCTGTTCTTTTGTCAGGCTGTTCCCCAAGAAAAAGACTGAACTTCATGTAAAGTTTATGAAGGGAGAATAAATGGTATTTTTCAGGTTTGCTTTGTCCCCTGGGAAGACAGTCCAAAAGCATTAGGGAAGCTTTGGAAAATACTTAGACTTGTGTTCTAAACCATAAGAGTTTAATGAAAGCAGAGATGGATATGCTCAAATAGCACCTCAGACAGATTAGTTCCTAGAACTAACAAAAGTTTTCTCAGTTTGGACTTGGAGCCCTCCTCTGGGTATTACCTACTCTCTATATAATTGAACAGAAGAACAAAAGCAGATTTACAGGGGAGGGAACAGCCAGCTTTTAAGCTCTGCCTGTGTTGTACAAGCACTTCAGTTTAAAAGCTTTCAGATGTGAATGACAAAGCCAAAGGCTTCTGATCTTCTAGAAGCAGAAAGGCCAGGTCTCTCTAAGAAGTCAGAGGAGCCTTTGCTCCTGGTACTTCTTCACCTGTACTGTTGCACTGGTGAGACTGATGCATAGAGAAGACTAGTGAGCCCTTCAAGTTATAGGCAAACATTGTGCAAACAACAGTTTTAGGAGAACGTTTCATCAATGCTATGCCATATAGACTACTATACTAATCATCTCAGTCCTCTGTCTTACATCAAGTCAAGCATTCTGGATATATGATTAAGGTCCTGGATATATGAAAAAGATCTTCAATGAGTCCCAGAAAAACAGAAATCCCTTGCCAACACACTAAGAGAGGAAAAATGTTTCCTAACTTCACATTAATAATTTGTTAAACAGGATGAAGGGGAAGAAAAACTTCCAGCTACAGATTTATTTAATTGCAGACATTATGAAATACAACTGGTATCCCAAAAATTTTCAACAGTTTTCTTTCTGTGAAAGGAGTTTTGTCAGTACTGTCTAAACCAGAAAAAATACATTTGTTGTTGATCACATGGAAAAACCCCAACACTTCTGCTCATTTTTAATCCAAACATTGGCCTCCAGTGTCTCCAGAGCAAATCTTTTCCTGTTTCCACCTTGGTTTAAAAACATCCATCCTTCAGTCTTTCTGAAATTCTTTGAACTACTGGAGGAGTTCAAGAACATCTTTCCTAGCACTCTTTTTTCTTCAGACTTCCCACTGCAGTACCACATAGGGTTACAGAGTCAGGCTTTTCACATTATTTTGCTGGCTGCTAGCAATGTTTTGTGTTCAGCCTCCTGGCTTTTCTGAATCCTAACACCAGGCTTCCAACTTGGAAGCTGGGAGCCCTTCTGGCTACAGACCTAGTAGTGCCAATGACATTGAGATCTGCCATGTGTTTCTTCCTTTGTCAAGGGGGTAGTTTACTTGCAGTCTCTTCTGTGCCAAGAGAAGACATTCCCAATTTTCATCAAGCAATAGTTTAAAGGTGATTTGTTTCCAAGGACATATAGAACATGTCCTTCTAGTGGGTAACCTCCTCCTTGGCCACTTCACTATGGAAACAACTGTGACTGCTATTTTATTAGCACCAAGAATTTCTTTTGCTTTTCTGAACAAGCTCATTGATGTGTGCTTGGCAGGCAAGACCTGCAACATGTGAGCAGGAAAGAAGAGCGGAAAGTGATGGTCCAGGGCTAGGCACCAACTGTTTCAGTTCACTTGTGTCCCAAGCCATCATGCATGATGAAATCCACTAAGTTTATTTGTGAGGCTGTTTCTCAGGTGCAGGACCACAACATTTCTCCACCAGCCACAGACACTGTGATGTTAAATACATTAGTGACTATGTGCCTCAGACAGACTTTTACAGCAAAGGGAGGCAACGGAAGTAACTTGGATCCTTTAGCACTGCGATTATGGTGTGTTTAAAAAAGGCTTTCTATTGTTTTGGCAGCTGAAATGTCTGCAAGTGACAAGACTAGACACTTCTCTTTACTGCATCCAATTATTTGGCTTAGACTGGCTGGGTATGCTTTTCTGTATCTGCCAGAACACTGGCTGACTGGCCTTCATAATGGACATTGTCAGGAAAAAAATCCAGTTTCTCTGCATTTTCAGTCTTTTTCTCATTGTTTATTTCTCCCTCAGTCTGGAGAAGAGATACACAGTAATTTCCTGATGTACAGGGATTTTCATCATGTTGAGGCCTGTGAGTCTTAGATTTTGCTGAAGATTTCTTATACTGAAATGAAGAAATGCTTGTTGGTTTTTGTTTGTTTTTTCCCCCCTCTATGAGACCTCTATAAAAGCTTGAGGCAGCTTGTTTCTTGGGTGTACATTTTATTGACTATCATGAAAAAGCAAATAATCAAAAGTCACAGCAAAGAATGGGACTATGCAGGCACATGTTTTCACAGTGAACTAGTACTTCTCTGTGCACAGAAGACTCACTTGTACTGAGCTATCTGCATGGAATAGGCCACAGTTTAAAGAAATCTGAAGAAAATTTGAGCCTTCACATTTTTTATGCCCATGGCAGCTAGTCCCAAACTCTTTCTGGCTGTGAGGCCAATATTTTCAAAGCTTTTCAACATCTGAATGCTGTCTACATAAAACCCTTATGTAGTTCTAAAAATCTCTTAGTGAAAGACTTTGAGGGCAGAGAGGTTCTTTTATACATCTTAAAAGTAGGCAGAAAGAATCTCATCCAATATTAACATAACAAAATGATTCACAACACATTATTATATAATACATATTCTCTACTTATTTGTAATAGCAAAAACATTGCAACTTACACTGGTAGATGTGCAGAAAAGTCTCTCCTAGCTTACTTGTGAGGAGAGGTTCTGGCAAGTCCCTGAAAAATTGCTTTACCATGTCTGCCACATCATATGCTGACTGATCTTCATAGCTGACATTTTCTGGGGAGCTCTCATTCATCTGACGTAGGGCCTGGATTCGGGATTTCACTCCAGATTTTCGGAACAGACCAACCTATAAAGGCACCATGTTGAGTGGGGTAAAAAAACCACATTATTTAAAGAAATAAAATATGTATATGAAAAGTTCAATTACATGGGACTTTGATCACGGACAAACCTTGGGTTGCTTATTTTGCTCCAGGTGAGAACAAGGAAATCATGCAAATGCAGTGGTCATGACCTACCCACAAGTCTTGTAGGCAAGTGCATGCTCTCAAAGCAGGACTGCAAGAGTTAATAACACCACTGCTCTGTAGCCCATCCTAGAGTGAAAGTTCAGAGTGTAAGTGGTTTCCCTGCTGCCTGAAGAGTTTAAGAAAGATGTTCAGCTGATATAAATCAGAGTGGCTTGCTTGGCTTGTGTGACTGTCTGTTGATTTACTCCATCTGAGAATCTGGTTCCTCATGTTTAATTGGGTATATATTTTAAAGACTAACAAGAAAATATTAGGCTCAGCAAAGTAATAAATTCTGTGGCAAAAGATAAGTACATCCTGGTAGAGCTTTAAAATCAAAACCAAATTTTTTGTTCAACTTCCTTCTCTCTGCTTCTGGCAGTTCCCCTAAATCGCACTAAAACCCCCAGTTCCAAAGTGGGGGCCACAAAATTCCCTGTGTGGTGTCACTAGGATACATTTTTATGCTGTTTGCTTACTGTTCTATTGCTTACTGTTCTATAGAAAGCTTAATTCTTCAAATGATGCCTTTGCAACAGTGCTGTGCTTTTGCGTCTTTCTTGCCAGTGGAATTCCCCTGTGGCAAATTCCAGAGCTTCAACCACATTATTTATTCCCAAGTGAGTTTACAGTGACTCATTTGGGAAGTGTCAGCATTGTTTTCCTTCAGTTTTGCAGGGGAAAAGGCGAAATATTGAGAGAGACCTACAGAAAATATGTATTTCAGGTTTGGATCCATAGATTTCTGTTCCTCCTTGACCACTGTCCTGCTGGTTATCAGTTCAGCTTTCTGCATGGCATAGTCCACCAACAAAAATGTGTAAAGACAATAAAATAAAGCCTTGTGGCCTTCTTTCCCTTACTTCTGCCAGCAGAGAATTCATGGAGAGGACCTTCCTCTCCCTAGAACACCTCCCATGTTCAACTGCATAGTATTCAGGACTTTCGTTAACTCACACATTAATGACAATAGTTACATAAATCACACACTCCTTAGCTCTATGAGGGGATGCATTTATTGATATGGAGATGAATTGCTACACCAGATTGGCTGTGAGGCAGCTCTGTTTTGTCTCTACTAACTGATGAATCCATTAGCGTCACTTGTAAGCTAAGTTTATGTGTAGGATGTAGAGGACTGCACTGTGCCCTGTGTACATCCCTCTGCACCGTATTTCTGTTCACAGGTGAATCTCTGCTTTTCATTATGACAAGAGAATACAAGAAAGAGCATCTAGGTCTTTTCATCTGCTTTTCCCTTTGTTGTCTGCTTTTTAAATCCCTTTTCTGCTTACAAATGTGTGCTGAAGATGCAGGACACATGCTATTTCTATCCAAAAGCCATAACATCTTTGGCACATGGTTGATAAATGTGAGAGCAGATGCTCGGTTCTCAGCTTTTGATGGAAAGTGTCCTTGCTGGTATATAGAACCTTTAAAAACTTCCAGCTACATCTGATTGAAGAGGTCAGACATCAAAGCTCACCTGTGCAAGCTCCTGCTGCACATCATTTTGCTACGATCAGTCTCTGGTTTTGTGTAATGATATTTATCCAAACTCCTACTTCCCTTTTTCTTGGAAAAAAAATCACAATTAATCAAGGGAGGGCAGTTCTTAATTTCATAGAAAAAGATGCTTTGGGCTCTGTTCTGCAATATTACAGAATAATTAT
The DNA here is from genome assembly GCA_033816785.1 of Picus viridis. Taxonomy (NCBI): domain Eukaryota; kingdom Metazoa; phylum Chordata; class Aves; order Piciformes; family Picidae; genus Picus; species Picus viridis. The sequence continues at coordinate 19,732,936 of CM066566.1, forward strand.
GTAATTAAAATTGGGCTATAAATACAATGATTGACCAGAGGTTAGTCTCACACAATCTCTTTATCGTCCTCATGCCATGGATCATCTATCCTACAAGGAGCCACACACTGACAGAAACAGAGATGTAGCTGATACAGGCAAAGCAGTTTCTATTTCACAGGCTGAAACTGAATAACGTACCATACAAACAATGGTGAGACTCCTCATTTTAAATGGTCTCAACATGTATGCCTCTTCCTTTATTTTCTCTTCAACATTTTCCCAATTCTACTCTGAGTGGAAACTCAAGCTGAGTTGTAATGGCTCTTCTGAGTTCTGACACTTCCCAGCAAGTAAACTCTCCCTCTTGGAGCAGATAGTAAGGAGAAAGCAGATTGTGAGGAGAAAGTCGTTCGCCACTGGAATGGGCTGCCCGGGGAGGTGGTGGAGTCACCGTCCCTGGAGGTGTTCAGGAGGGGATTGGACGTGGCACTTGGTGCCATGGTCTAGTCATGGGGTCTGTGGTGATGGGTTGGACTCGATGATCTTTGAGGTCTCTTCCAAACTTAGTGATACTGTGATACTGTAATAATTGCCTGAGACTGCCCCTAGACACTCCTTTTGACTGCCTCAAACCCCTCAAGAGCCTTCTCTTTCTCTTTGGTTTTACCATTCCTTTTACTTCTCCATTTCTACTCTCTCTCTTTTCTCTTTCTTCCTATTGCTCTGCTTCTTAGCTGACAAGCCCATCCCTATTCCCATATCTCCTGTTCCTTATACTTGGATGTCTCCTCCTCCAATCCCATAATTGATTCCAGTTTCACTGCATCACTTTTCTTCCTACACTGGGTTTCCCAGCTCAGTACACAAACTCAGGTTACCACAGCGATAACCAGGCACATTAGCTGTTGAATATATTGTTTCTAGCTCTCTCCATGCACCTTCTCCTCCATCCTCTATTAATACATTTCCAACAGGCTACTCCTCCCTTCAGCTCTGGTGCTACATATGGTATTCATCTCACCTTTTTTGACACCCCAGGTTTAGATGTCAACATTTGTCTGCTACAGGATTCTTTTACATAGAGAAATGATAGGAAGGGCCTGTGTCTTTTCCACTGGCTGTAAGGGAAATGGCTGTGATTCACAGCAAGGGATTTCAGTTTCAGACTTTCATTTTTGGGAAGATAACTGTCATGCAACAAAAAAACCCCCAACAACCTGAACAGCAAACAGAACGGTGATTGGAAAATAGACCACTTCCAGCAAGAACAGACCAATTCCAAACTTTTTTGTGTGCTCAGAGCCAGGAAAGCAGCAAAGTCAGCAGAGTAAAATGCTAGTTGCCCCTTTTGAACTTACTGTTATCTAAAAGCAGTTATGGAAGAGCTCACATGACATGAGGTCAATAATAGCAGAGGACTGAACATAATCAGCCAGGGGTTTCTTCCAGTAGTATAAAGATACATATCCTCATCCTTAGGGGAAGAACAGTAAAAATATGATTGGTATGTCTGTAGCTAAAGGGAATCAAAAGATCTTAAATACTTTGAACATGAGGGTCTCCCAGCTTGCTTGTTGCAGCTAAGAGTACTATAAAAGGAAGTGTATAGTAATGGCCTTGGCATTGAACCCCTGCTGACCTAACTCTATCTGGATATATCTGACTTTGTCAACAGAATATTTTGAATATTTTGCTGAGCTTGCTCTCTATTCCTGGACTTTCCTTTCTTTCCTAAGTAAATAAAACCTTCTGTACCATATCTTGTGAAACAGTGAATAAAGTTAACTCTCTGTGGCAGGAGTCAAGCACAAGCAGTGCATATAGGGGTGGAATCTGGGAGCTGTGATCTCTTCCCAGGTCTTATTCAATAGATGTGAAAATCTTATGTCATTCTTTGAGACAGGCTATAGTATGCAAATCAGAAGGACTGTGACAGCTACAGAATTCAACAGATTAGCTGGATACAAACCTCAAATCAGTATTGGCATCAAGTATCAAATCACCAGAGGAGATCTGGGCCCAGTATGAGAACAATCTTCAGATAATTCTGGTATTATGTACAAAGAAGTTCACCATTGGTTGCTTAGGGTGGCTTTTCAGAGAAAATCAGCTGAGTCCCTGAAGTGAAATTCATACCTGATCTAGACAGTTGCTCCGTAAGTAGCGTAGTGCTTGTTGTATGCTCTGGGGAAGAGGCTGTCCGGTTCTTTGGACATGAACTATCAGAGGCACACCAAAGACATTCTTGTCCTTGTAGTCTGGAACTTTCATCCTCTTCATGAACTTTGGCACAGACCTGAAAATTAAAATTAACAGGCTGCATGAAAATGTCAGAATATTTACACTACCTCTCTAAGTAACACTGTTTGCAGAAATAGATAACTAGGGCATTTTATAAAGATGGTGAAATAAAGTTTAGTGCACAATACATGGACACTTTACAACCTGTATAACTGATGGATTTCTTGACAACTTTTATACAGGGATGGCCTCTGGCTCTAATATAACAATGTAACAACCTGTTCTAACAGAAGACTTTTACTACCCAGTTGTCATCCTGCTGAAGTCAACATGTTTTAAAGCATCTGTTAGGAACTCAGAGGAATACCATAGCAAAGCATAGAGGAGAGGGTATGTCAGAGAAAAAGGAGATTCAGTCCTCTAACATGCTGAATGATTTTTATACTACCAGTTACATGATTTAGTATTTCTATTGACCAACAATTTGAAGTAATAAATGATGGTGGGAAATCCCTATGTGCCAGACTCATCCCTGACGTTATATGATTTACGCTAGTTGAGTAACTTAAGTGAGGCTGGCAAGCTTGCTTTCTTCCAAAAATGATAGCTAAAACAAGAACAAACTGGATTCCCTCTGTGGACATCATGACTGCAGCGGAGTAGGAAAAAAACCCCAGGATGAATATCACCTAAATGTGACAAAGATTGTTCGCATCTATGTGGGAAGAAGATAAAACTTGGATTAAATGACCTACTGAAGGAGTATAGCATCTAACTTTATAGATACTTATAGTCCCACTTCAACAGATCCTTAGAGACTGATTACACAAACTTAAGTATTTGTCAGGAGGAAGAACCCCTGTACAAACAGCAGGATCTAGAATTTGCTGTGCTCTAGTCTGCTTTTTTGGAGTTGGTTAAATTAAGATTCCTTTCAGTACAGATGTTGTCTGATGCTCTCTTTTGCCTGAAAAGAAAGCAGCAATCAGGGAGTTCATCTCATTGAATTTTATTTCTCTAATGAAGATTTAGAAAGACTTAGCAGTCCAGACTCTCTCTATACCCACTGTGGAGTTAAGGACCTTTGGAGGGTGACCCAAACCCTCACCCTTGTATAGAATGAGTGGCCTTTAGAGTTGCCTGTCTTTTTCTACTGACCACAGACAGCTGACCTGACTCGCTCAGATTAGATTTAGAACTTTTTGGAGTTGCTGATGTCAGTGAGGTGGACCTTACATGTAGTCCCTTGTATCTGATTTTCCACTTTCAAAGGCAAAGTTGTATTATCTAGCTCACAGCTGAATTTAGTAGGATTGTGGTAACTGTTTGAACATGGAAATCACAATGTAAATGCCAAGTCATATTATTTTTATGACTCAGTGTCTCTGTGTATTAGGGAAAGTTTCTGTTATCCTTTGGATTATTTCTCAAGATATTTATAATCTCTTTCCTGTGCCCATTTCCACGCCAGTATACCTTGGTCTGCATGGTTCATCAGGGCTATAAACATGTAGGGTTCTGTAGCCAGTTGCTACAGAAGGAACCATGTAGCCAGTATTCATGTCCCTCTGCCTTTCACTTCACTCTCCAAGTGACCAGGTAGCTCTTACGGCTGCTACAGCTGCCAGCTCACTCTAAGACAGGTCCAGGACTAGGCTAAAACTTGCATCTTTCGACCTGCAAAGTTCTGTAACTGTTCTAACCTTTCTTTTAAAACACAAACAAACCTGTATCAAATACATGGAGTATCAGCAGCAGCTGTTTCTTTTCAAATCACAAAATGGATTCTGGGCAAGACTTACTGTAAACAGTTCCTACTTTTAATGACTCTCTACTACTCCTGTTTATTTTTCTGGAACTGGAGTGTTGTTAGGGAGGTCGGGGTTCTTTTAGAGAAATTAAGTCAGATCTCCAGAACCTGTTTCTGACTTTGCCACTGACTCACTAGGCAAGAGTGGATTAAAGAAGGCAGTTTCAAATTCTACAGCTGAAGTCAGTTTCTTCTAGTTGCAGTACTGAATTTACTACCAAAATAACAAGATTAGGAGAAACTCTCTCTTTTCCAGTGATCGATGGTACTCACCAGGTCCAGCCATGTTTGTTTGACATGGAGTACTTTTCCATGATGGCAGTAAGACGAAGCAGGGAGAATTTTTGCAGTAGATTCAGCTGGGCTGCTGACTGATTGCTGATGTGAAGTGATGCAACAGAGTGGCTCAGGCGATGAGAGATTTGGAAACTATGCCATCGCAATCGCCTTTTCCAAAAGAAACAACAGGAAAATAATACAACAGCTTTAACTGGGCAGAAAAGAAGATGGTATGCTGTGAGAGAGGGCTGGGCAATATACACAACAGACAGAAACACGCATGTAGTGTGGCTTGTGGTGTGTCAGCTGAAAGAAAATGTAGCCTGGAGGCAAATAAAACAATTTGCTCAATCTCTTTAATTTTGGAGATGCCCAGGCTTTGATGTATAATGTCAGATTCACAGTTGGTTGCAGGTCTCATCTGTGTACTCAGGGAAGCAGTGTTCCCTGCTGTGCCCTTTAGCCCACACATATCCAACAGGATGTGGGAGATCCAAATGGAAATGTTCTCTCCCTGACTCAGAACTGGGGTTTGATCCTGGTCTCTCACCTCCCAAGAGACCAGCCTGACCACCAAGGCGTTTGGAGAGGAGGTTCTTATTATTAAATACTAAAGGATTTTTGGAGAAAGGACAGAACCCTGTGCCTCCTTGGCAAGATCTGTAACCACCAAGCTATTGAGCCACTTGCATCTTCTCTTTACTCCAATGCACTTTCTCTATAGTGGATACACTGGAAAAAATTCATTGCAGTTTCTTGTTTAGCTGAACATGAGTTTGGCTCAAATCCTAAAAACTTAGGGACTGCTCATCTACTGAGTAGTTTCCTCGAGTTCACTTGCTTGTGATGGTGGTGAGCAAGTATGGGCAGCAGTACAACATGGCACAGCAGAATCCTCTGTGAGGATGTGACAAGCCTGACAGCAGATCAGAAGACACCAGGTATTTTCTCACTGCTTTTGCACACAGAAAGCCACCCTAGGCACAACAGTAAGGATCCACAAAGGCCTTTACCCAGGACCATGCTCCCTTGGCTCAACAGGAACTCATCCCTCTGACTTAAAACGGATCTCTAAAATATTAACAAAATCCCACTTTCTGCTTTTATTAAAAAGTTAGTTCTGCATCATCATTTCATCCTGCCACATAAGAGACTGAGGCAGGGTAGGAAAGTCATCTCTGAGCACAAAGGGACACATTTTTAAAGCAGAACTGTGCATACAAAGTGCACAAAGCTCCTGATGCATAAATATGAGGGTGCATGACTTAGAAGACAAATTGAAAAAATATTCCACAAAATATACAGGGTGCTACTGTGGAACTGATGGATCAAGGCAGAAGAAAAATGCCCCAGTTTGCTCTATTATACTGATTTTCCATTGGTTCCACAGAAGAATTTTCATAGCAGGATGTCCTTTCTCCATAGAATCAACCAGGTTGGAAAAGACCTCAGAGATCATCAAGTCCAAGCTACTACCTAATACCTAACACCTCATGACTAACTAGAATAGAATAGAATAAACCAGGTGGGAAGAGACCTTCAAGATCATCGCATCCAACCTATCATCCAACACCACCTGATCAACTAAACCATGCAACCAAGCACCTTATCAAGTCTCCTACTGAACATCTCCAATGATGGTGACTCCACCACCTCCACGGGCAGCCCATTCCAATGGGCAATGACTCTCTCTGTGTAGAACTTCTTCCTAACCTCCAGCCTAAACCAAACCATGGCTCCAAGTGCCACATCCAATCCTTTTTTGAACACCTCCAGGGATGGTGATTCCACCACCTCCCTGGGCAGCACATTCCAGTGGCAAATTATTCTTTCTGGGAAGAACTTTCTCCTCACCTGAGCCTAAACTTCCCCTGGTGCAGCTTGAGACTCTGTCCTCTTGTTCTGTTGCTAGTTGTCTGGGAGAAGAGACCAAACCCCACCTGGCTACAACCTCCTTTCAGGTAGTTGTAGAGAGCAATAAAGTCTCCCCTGTAGTCTAACCCTTCCCTGGGAATTCCCCATCCTCATATGGGAGGAGTCTGATCTTTCCCTGGGAAGTCCCCACGGGAGGAGTACAACTGTAAAGGTATACTGCACCTTCTGACTCCCAAGCTGAGAGCCTCTGGATTTGTGTACAAAGTCTTGCTACCTACCTGCTTGGCCTTGTGAGTGATGCTCCCACCCCAGAGTCTCTCCTGTCCCTAACAGCAGTGGCTTCAGATTCAATCAGGGATGTTCCATCTCTGTCCATGTCACTTGGTGTGGTTTGGCCATCAGAAACAGAGTTTCCTTCAAAATCAAGTGTGATCTGTGTTGGTGACTGGAAAGGCAATGATGGAGATTCTCTGACCAAGACATCATCAACTGGCAGACCTGGCAACATATTCTTTGACCAGCCATCTACCACCTCCTGAAGTCCATTGACATGTTGCAAAATGTCATCTAAATGAGGGAAAAGGACATCCTTCTCCAAGTCCAGGAGGTCCCCAGTACTAGCGTACAAGTGGGAACCTGGCACATTGTCATAAATACTAATTCTGCTCTCCTTAGGACAGCATGCCATTAATCCAGACTCTTTTGGAGTAGAGCAGTTCTGCTTTCCCAAAGAGATGCTGCCTGTCCTCCAGTTTACACTGCTGTTGTCTGTCGGTGAGAGGCTTTCAATAGAAAGTGCCTTTGGGAAGGTCCCTGGTTTGTGATCCTTGGGGATATGCACAACCAAGTTCTCTTGGGAATGGAACTCATTTTTGCGGTTTTGGTCCACTACTTGCCGTAAGGCCATTCCTGCCAGAACGTCTAGGTCCTCTAGGTACATCCCACCTCTCTTGTTTGCTTCATGGCATTTCCGTTCCTTCAAGCATGGTGTGCTCACCCCACTGCTGCTGTTTTCGGACTGACTGCTCTCACTGCTGGATTTGACAGAAAAGGAAAGTCCTCTTTTGACCGAATCTTGTCCTAAGTTTTGGAGATCACCATTGACTATCTGTATACAATGCATGTCTTTCAAGGACTTTGGCTCATACTGGAGAACAGGTCCACTTATCTCTAAAGGACCTGTTCTTCCTGAGCCTTTTAGTTTTCCATGCACACCTTTTGCTTTTAATGTCTCCATGCGTTTTAGAAAGGTTTTTGCTTTGGTTCGTGCTGGTTTCTCATTCTTCAGGTTGTCCTTGGGTGACAGGGCAGTGTTTATGGCAGCAGAGTCTTGCAGCAGAGTGCTTTCTACATCATGTTCACCAGAGCAGTCGCAGGTCTCCCTGATAGCGCTGCTGATGCCTGACTGACTCCTGTTGTCACTTCCCCCACTGCTCTCACTGTGAAGCGATGAGACTTCAGGTTCACTCAGATCTGTAAGGACACTCTCACTGCTTGTTGTATTTTTCATTTTAATGTCCCCAGAAGATCCATGTCTGTCTGATCGGTGAAGCAAAGCATCAATGTCGTCCACCCGAGACCATCGTTTGCTGGTTCTTTGGAAAGTCCATTTGTTACTGATAGCACAAAGGTCTTCTTCATCTGAATCCTCACTCTGGAAAACAGCAAGTGGCACATGTTAAAAGCAGGTGCTTTCACTTATTATTTGAATTAGTGTGATTGTGAGCAACAGGTGGTAAAGTTTCCCTGGATCTAGTTTATGAAGGCTTGGTCATCAGTTCTTTCCTAATAGCCTCTTTCATTTAACAGTAAAGATGACAGTAAAGCATCTTAACAAGTAGGGAATGAATGTCTGCTCTATGCTAGGGAGCTCATGAGTTCCACCAGTGCCTCTTGGCTTCTGTGGGCCAGACTGCCTCTGTACTAAATTACATAGGACCAATGCCAATAGTGACTGATACCAAAAAAATAGGTGTTGAAAGTTACAATAATACAATACAATACAATACAATGAAAGGTTTGAGTAGAGGGATTCTTTCTTGCAAGGATGGTGTTAAGACAGAAATGGTAAAGTCTGGCAAGTAACTGGCTACTACAGGAATGTGAGCTATTTAAGAAACCAAGACAGCAAATATCCGGTGATGCACTTAAGTTTTGCAGTGCAAACTAGGTAAACATCTATAAACTCCACAGACCAGGTACATCTAACAAGGTTTATGTTTCAGGACATAACTGTGGATTAATAGCCACCATGTTTCAAATAACAGTAAAAAAATAATATTTAGAGATATCCATAGAGTGGGTCTGAGTGCAAAGGAAAGCAGCAAAGGCAGCTATGGCAGTACAGGGAGGAGGAACAGCCAGACTCAGTCCTGAATGGGGCAGCATCTACAGTTAAGGTGAGTCTCCTACAGTAACACTATCTTCATTGCCTTTGCCATCCCAGGCAACCCAAACTCAATGAACTCCAGCTTGTCCCACTGTCTCTGCCTTTCCCCAGTCCCTCCTGAAGAAGTAGCAGCCCTGCAACCTGCCCTAGTCTTGTTCCTCAGTTTGAGGAATGCTTATGTTTAGGCAGCTCCAGGAGCTACTCTGCAGTGCAGACATGTGCCTTGGGGGGAAAAAAAGGGCAAAAAAGCTCTCCCTATGACATTTCACTCATCTGTTTGTAAAACCAAAAAAGATACATCTTCAGCATGAGTTGCACAATCACTGTTGAAATTGCTGCTCTCTAAAGATGTGAAGCCCACAGCTGCTAATGAGTATCCTTCCCCTGACTTTGAACTGGGTTTATACCGCCTTATTCTTGTACATTTGTTTTAGAGCAGAACAAACTAACTTCACCTACATGACATCCAAACAGCTCTTCACATTCTTGGAAGCAGTATGAAGGCAGTAAAATATGACAGCCTGTCAGACTAAAATGAGGTGCTAAACCAAAAAGACTATTTTGGGACTGGAAAAATTCTCATTTTAAAGGTCTATTATTAGAAGTGCTTTTCTATGAAGTTTTGATGGTAAAGTTATCTCCCATCTCTGACTAGATCTCTGCTGGCCTGCTTAATTGAAAAATGTAAACCAAATTTTACAAGAATGCCCAAAACCTTAAATAATGCAAAACCTCAAAAGATGGAGATTGGGATCAGTAGCATGCCAGGTCTCACTAATGCTTTGCCAATTTATCACTTCAAGCTGGCCAGATTTTTCAGATCATGTCCAAACCATAAAATAAAATATAGCTATGAAATTCTGCATTTAGTCATTCCTCTTTTATCTGCTGGGGTGTGCAGTGCTCCTGCAGCTGATGTTAGTTCACATGAGTGAAGATCTTAGATCTTAGCTAGCTGTGGCTAGCTAGAGAGAAAAATTAAGTAGCTAGTGAAGCATCATGAAAAGGAGCTAGAAAAGGCTTATACTGCTTTGGCCATTTTGTCTGCAGCAAAGAAATGACACATCAGACAGCTCTGCCTTCATTTTAGCTCCACATTTTATTGTATGCATATATGAAGTAAAGGACTGCACAGACCCAGGCACTTAAAAATCCATCTATTGTGGTCTTAGTTGTGCCACAAAGTGGATACTTTAAAAACCGCAAGGGTATGTACTTTCAAACATTTAGTAGTGCTAATTGTATCTACAAAGCATACCACTGCTGAAGTGCTGATGGCACCAGCCAACAGAATAAAAATAGGTATTTTTTAATTTGTTGTACATCCTAGTATGCCAAAGGGACCTTAAAGAAGATTCTTGGCTGATGCAAATCCCTGTAGCTTCACTGACATTCCTCTATGAACTGGACAGGATTTAGCCTGTATTTTCTACAAGCTGGAATCGATTAAACTAACCAAAGTAAAGACAATCTGAAAAACACCAAGACGAGAGCAGAGAGTAGGGGACACAAATAAACATAAATTCAGTGGTAAATACATTTCAAATACTTTTTAGAGGAAAATAAGATCTGAGATTTTTTTTTTCTTCTTTTTGAAAGTAAGAGATGAACAGAAATGGGTATCGGTAGAAAACAAGTTTTGCCTCTAACCACAATAAAGATAGGATTGCATGTTGCCCAAAACCCATCAGAAAACACAGAGGGTTTTCAGTGTGAAAATTTGCAGCTCAATAAAAAAGAAAAAGTTTTAGCTTTGGTTTTTTTTAAATTGGTAATGAGGCACACTTATGTTTCATCAGAAGCAAAATCAGACAAATGAAGTATCCTGATACTAAACTGCTGCCATGGTGATTCACTCCAAATGCGACTGCACTGAGAGTCCTGTGACATAATGTGCTTTTCTTTTGATAGAATCAGTACAAATTCTGGAAGCCACGAACATCCTGAATGACCCACTGTTCTTGTTAGATATCAGAGTGCCCTGACAAAAGAGACTGTCCTAAAAAAAATGCAGAGAGCGCTTTGCCAAGTGACGTGTCACCAGCTATGGGGACACTGGATCAAGAGTAGGTCTGAAAGCATCGATTCATCTTACACAGGCAGAGCAGACATCTCGGAGAAGACTTCTACTGACCTAGGGTGAAATCAAGTGCATGGCTTTGGAGCATATTCAAAAGTCCATTTAATACCATTATGTTTGGGAAGACGAGAAGGGGCAAGTTTCTTGAGGAGTGACTGATAACATTTGCCAAAGAGAAAGAGGTTTTGATTCACAGATTTGTCACAGTTGATTTAAAATAGCACAGCTTTTTGACAGAGGGTGTACTTTCCTGAGATACAGAGGGATGCTAACAAAAGGCCAAAAGCGGGTTTATTTGCAGTGGAATTCTGCCACATTTTTCCAGCTGGGGGCAGGAATTCTCATAAATCGACAGCTGCAGAAGGCAGTTAATCCAAAGGCTAATCTCTGTCTGTCCAAATCCCTTACGGTCATATTTGCAGCACACACACGAGGATTTCTGTATGCATCTTGATAAAGCCAAGGGAAAGACAGCAGCCCACAGTGTGAATGGTTTGGGTGGGAGAGCAGGCAGTGGGGAAGGCTCATATTGTGCTGGCTTTCACAGAAACTTTGCCTGGCAGCTCACTTGGCTGTATTTTTATGAATCACTCAAGCAGCTGCACTAATTCTGTGAAAACCTGCTATGCTGACCCTCCAAAGCAAGCTGATTTTGAGTTTCGTTGTTCAGGTCACCATACAGACTATTAGGAATGGCAGTATCTACAGCAAAAAAAAGTTTACTTGGTTCAGTGTTCAAATCCAGACCAAATTCCTAGCCTTTACACTTGCATTTACATTTCCTCCTGTCAGCAGTCCTTCTCTCCCCCACATTGTCTTCTACTTTTGGTTGCTCTGTATCTGTTTTCTCAAAATTCCTTTGTTCCCTCTTCCTCTGCATTTTTCGGTGCTCTGCTTCTCCCTGGCCTCATGCAGGTATGGACCCAATTAGGTTCTGTCCCGCTGAAAGAGTATCAGTTATGGCAGACTCTCTTTCACAGAAAAGTAATGCTCATATGCGAGGGGAGCAGATGAGGGCTTCGATCCATTCAGAACGGGGAGGAGTGGCAGCAAAAATTAGTAAAACTCAGAGATAATAAGAAACCCCTCCTTTTTTTAACCTGATGTTCATCAGGCACTTCAAAAACCGAGCAATTAAGCATACAAACCTCACACTAAACCCAAAATACTTGCTGAAGAGGGCAGGAACTAAAAAAAAAAATTCAGAGGATGATCAGTGTTCACCTCTATGTTGCTTTTTGTAATTCTGTCTTGTGAAGTTCCAGTATCTCTGCTTGAACACAAGTAACAGGAGCTCATGGACACAAACCAGACACTGCTCCAAGCAGGTCTATGACACAGTCAATTGAGTTAAGTTTTTGCAAAAGAGGGACCTCTCCTTACAGTCTCTTTCTATAGCACCTACCTGCCCAAATCATAGCGTTACTGGGATTTTACTGGCCCTTCAAGTATGATGTGGGTGTTTCATGTGGAAAGTGTTGGCACTTACACAATGCAATAATACAATAATACAATACACCAGGTTGGAAGAGACCTTCAAGATCATCGCGTCCAACCCATCAAGCAATCCAACCCACCCAACAACTAAACCATGCAGCCAAGCACCCCATCAAGTCTCCTCCTGAACACCTCCAGTGATGGTGACTCCACCACCTCCACGGGTAGCCGATTCCAATGGGCAATCACTCTCTCTGTATAGAACTTCTTCCTAACATCCAGCCTAAACCTGCCCTGGCGCAGCCTGAGACTGTGTCCTCTTGTTCTGGTGCTGGCTGCCTGGGACAAGAGACCAACCTCTGCCTGGCTACAACCTCCCTTCAGGTAGTTGTAGAGAGCAATAAGGTCACCCCTCAGTCTCCTCTTCTCCAGGCTAAGCAACCCCAGCTCCCTCAGCCTCTCTTCATAGGGCTTGTGTTCCAAACCCCTCATCAACCTTGTTGCCCTTCTCTGGACACGTTCCAGCAAGTCAACATCCTTCCTAAACTGAGGGGCCCAGAACTGGACACAGTACTCAAGGTGTGGCCTAACCAGTGCAGTGTACAGGGGCAGAATGACCTCCCTGCTCCTGCTGGCCACACTGTTCCTGATGCAGGCCAGGATGCCATTGGCCCTCTTGGCTGCCTGGGCACACTTCTGGCTCATGTTCAGCCTCCCATCAACCAGCACCCCTAGGTCCCTCTCTGCCTGGCCGCTCTCCAGCCACTCTGACCCCAGCCTGTAGCACTGCATGGGGTTGCTGTGGCCAATGTGCAGAACCCGGCACACTTGTCAAAGACAAGAAAAAAACATCAGATCTGAAGCAATGAAGAGGTTCCTGTGGCTCCAGTGAGTGGACAAAATGGAATCTGAAAAGGCTGTGTGCACGTAGGTGCAAATGGGCATGTGCCAAAGGCAGAATATCTGGACACTGAAATAATTATTTATTCAAGTGTCCCTCAGACAGTGACTAGAGTATGAATAGACTGAATCTGCAAAGACACCAAAAATGCAACTCTCAGAGGCAGTTTTAAAAACATATTAGACAAACACTCAAAGAAAGGAAAAATAGACACCAAGATTTCTCAGAGTTGACAACAACCATTGTTCACTAGTGAAGGGCTTCAGGGGAATCTGTGACCAGAAAACCAAATGTTCAACAGTTAACCCTGGACATGTTACAAAACTCTCAAAATCAATAAGCAGTTTCTGCAGTCCTCACCAAAACCCTTTAAGCTCAAATAATTCCCGTGTTAGACAGGAGCTTGCAAGGATGACAGTTTCTTTTCATATTCTTAACAGGGAATAAGTCAGAACAAGAAATTAAGAAAAGCAATTGTTTTTGTCTGAGTAGTTTCCATTTTCTCCATGCAGGATTTTCCATTGCATACTCACATGGCACTGGCAAACACAGCAGCCTAGTGAAACTGCTCTGTTTTCTCACTCACTAACTTGAATTGCATATATGTGAAGTTTTAAGCACTGCCTATGTCCTTTCCATACACCTAGTACTGTTCCTGCTGTATCGGCCAACGTTTTTTCCTAATTTATTTATAGTTTCAACATTCAGCATTATCAGATAATGCTGACACACATGTTCAAAGTCAAATACACCTAACATACTTTTAAGAGCATTACTGACTTAAAAGGCTACATTGGGAAGATCTTATCACAAAAGCCAGGACCAAGCCAGCACATTTCATGAAGTTTCCTTACCTTTTTTCTTTGGAAGTTCACATCGAGTTTCATTGAGGCGCACTTGTTCAGTGTGTTCAGTCGTCTACAGGGCAAAGCAAATTCAAAAGATTAGCAGGCTCTGATTAAAGGGCATGACTTCTCTGAAGTTCAACAGCTTTTCTCTTATCTGCCTGTGGGCTGCCAACTGCATACAGAAACAGTACTGCTTGTATTATTCCAGGCTATAAGACCACTGCATTAGAAGGGAATCTTAGCTTCACATTACTTGATAGCAAGGTTTTATAAATTGCTTAATTCATAGGCAAAAGAAAAAAATGCAGTTCCTCACTTTAGGAAGTTAGCCACTCCTTTAAAAAGTTGACATAAAGAAGAACTTCTAGTGGTTAGTTACATATTTCTCCACAGCCCATAGTTCGTTTCCCATACCTGTAGATCTTACAGACATGTCAGCATACCCAGTGTGTAACAAATCTGACGTATTTTTAGTTATTTTTGATCCTGTTGGTAGTGATGTCACCAGGGATTCTAAGGTTTCTCTTCCTTAAATGCAAGGCTATCTCAAGAAAATAGTAGGTTGACATAACACTCTGTTAAAGATGGAATGTGAATGTGTGTGTGTATCCCTGTGCAGAGACAGTCAGAGGACAAGGAAACATGCTCTTTCAATAGAGAACCTACTATGCTAATCATAATTGATCAGGTTTTATTTGTACTTAAAGATCCTGATTCATGGAACAACCCACCTTCTGAAAGCAGAGGCTCAGAGTTCAGCATGTTAAGCTTTGAACATCTTCAAAAAAAACACATTTTCATTTGCTAAATTTCAAAACAAAGAGAGGCAGAGTGAGAAAGCCATGTGCCCATAACACTTCTGTAGGCTGCCTGCATCTTCCATGTCTGAGCTGCCCCTGTTACTTCTGAGTCTCAGGAACAGGCTGCAAACTATCTGGTAACATGTATGTGGTAAGTTACAAGGACACAAAAAAAACCCAAAAGGATGACCCAAATAATAATAATATATCTTTCATAGCATAAGAACATTATGGCATTAACATATTCTTTCCTGGGAATTCTAACATTAGAAATCCTTTCAAATTGCCACCACTAATGAAAAAACAGCCCACCAAATGTGGATCTTCCTTAAAAAAAATTTCCCTCATCAAATATCACTAGCTCATTTTTAGATAAAATACTCAAGCCAATAAACCTGCTATGCCATATAGGAAAAGTCCTGTGCTCCTCATATTAATGTGAGGATAATGCATGCACAAGCACACCCCACATGCATGATTGTAATGTTCTTGAAATAAATTTCAGGCTTTGTGGCTCTGTAGCTATATCTTCAGCCTTCTGCCCACAAATCCTCCTCTGGGATTACATCTATTATTGGAAAGCTGATCTTTTGCCCAAACATGGAATTTCTCAACCCAAAGATGCATTTTATTGGCACCCTAGGGCTGAATAATAGTCAGCATTTCTTTCGAGTGCAAAATATTTACATTTATTTATCAATACAAATGTCAAACATCACAGGCACAGACACATTTTCAAACAATTCCAGCCCAAATTTAATAATAGAATCATAGAATACCAAGTTGGAAGGGACCTCAAGGATCATCTAATGTCGTGGGGTTAAGCACTGGAAGATTTAACTATAGAGACAGAAAGTCCTCTAGGGGCTAGACAGTCCAGGAGGTGGACCCAGGAAACTGTAGTTTTGTTATTCAGTCCCAAAAATTCTGCTATCTCTTCATAATCTGGCAGCAAGGCCAACTTGGTCTCTTTTCTCCCTCCTTTGGCTCTCTGGAGGAGTCCTTATGTGGTATCATGGGGACGTAGGCCTGTTTATGGCCTTCAGAGGCCTGAATAATTTTTCCTGTGGAATTTTGGCCTGTTTAGGCAAGGGAGGCAACGGTGGTTGTGGTGGGGTCGACAAAAGGAACACTGGGGCTTGTGATTTAGTCTGGTTGGGGAAAGGTTTTGGGTTTTTTTCATGTATCCTGTATATGCATTAGGTGTTAAGGATTCATGTGTTCTGTATTTTCCTGTATCTCTTTGAATATAATTCTGTATTTCTCTCCAATTCTACATGAGCATCTTTACTTTACTTCCTTTAGGAGTAAAATTCTACCTGTCCACTCTTTAAAAGAAGATATCTAGTCCAACCTTTCTTGGGAAAAGCACAGCCTACATAAGATTCTGAGCGTCCATTTGGAGACAGCCTCCTCCAAGAGGTGACCTAGTGGGTCAGATCAGAATTCCTCTGCATTAGCTGGCCAGTGCTGAAGGGACAAGTTGGTAGCCACATTTTCACAGTGACATGCCACCACGTGCCACCTGAGTGATAGCTGCCACATCTGAATCACTCTCCTTGAGGTCAGTGGGAGCCATTCTAATGACTTCAGAGCAGGGCTTTCACTTTCCATACTGTATGGAGAACTGGGCTTATCGCATAACAGCACCTAGAGCAATACAACTCATTAGACAGTACTGACTATGCAGTCATCATTTCAAAGCTCTGATGGTACGATGTCCCATATTCAGTGACCTTTGGGTCATTTAAGAGATAACTAAGCGACAACAGTTACAGAAAAAAGGCTGCTAGCTGCTTAGTACAGTTCGAATTTTAACAGCTAGGTTAGGGGCCTGTACCCCAGGCTGGTACGCACTTGTTATTGATATTTCTAGTCACTGTATTTATGTGAACACAAAAAGTACAAGATGGCTTCAGTCTTCCTTCTCACCCTTTTATCACAGCAGCCACAAAGGTTCCCAGAGCAGAGCTAGTTGCTGCTATTTTGGAAACAACACAAAGATCCAGCTATAAAATTTTCATGCCCAATTACTATTTTGGCAGACTGACAGCATTTGCTGCAGATTGCATGGCAATTCTGTATTGTTTCTTACTCAATAAAATCTGAGTGGAATCTCTTGATAGATATGCCTCTAACCCAAAGGCCTCAAATTTGGTCTTTGCCAAATTTTCAAATGGTATTGCAAACAGCAGGAGTGTTAGACTATCTGAAAGAGATCACAGAAATCTTTTACAACAGGGAGTCTTAGGCTTTCTGACTAACATAATACCCACTACCTTAAAAAACTAAAAGGTTCCTTTGCATTTCTGCCTCACGTTGTCTCGTGCGCTACAATGCCACAGTGATTATAAAATGAGATTGAGAGTCTGATTTGAACCCACAACAGCAGAGAAATTCAGAGTTTATGCTGGAACCATTACCATTCAGAGCTAAAACTCTGCTCAAACTGATGATTCACTCAAGCACTCCAGCTATAAAATTATCCTCCAAATAAAAATGAGAAACCCATTTTGTTCAGTACTACAGGCTGTAAGCACTATTAGTCAGTGAGAAGGCTTGGCCATGCAAAGCATTGAGGGCAGTTTGGGGTGACTGAAGAATGAAAGTTTGGCTCCCAACCTGGGAAATGGTGCATACAGAAAGAATAACCAGCCTTTTTTTCCCACCCTTGTTTCAGGGAAGTGCATCATGGCCTGTAGCTCTTGTATGATAAACTGTCATGCACCCTGTAGTAACACCACCACAGAGGAGAGCAAGGGTAGAAAGCTGGCCACAGTGGTCAGACAAGCTGTGAGGATTTCCTGTACACTGGAAAACTTGGAAGCTGTTGCTTTGATAACTAATACAGTGACAAAGCTGCTGCTGGGGGGGAGCACCTGACACTGTTTAATGTGTCTGATGAACCTGAGAATCTTAACATTTAGCACAACTGCTTTTTACAACTCATTCTCAGCTAAAGGTTTGGAGCTGCAGAGTTACAGCAAATTAGATGTATGTAATCTGAGAACATAGCTTGTACATAATACTTGTATTTTACCTGTCTACTATATGAGGTGGTGTTCCTTTTTTAGACCAAAGCTGCTTAAAAACTCTAAAGTGTTTATAATTTAAGCCCACAGGCACAGGTGATGTCCTCTGAATAAAATCATTACAGAAAAAAGTTACTTGAAAGTCATAAAGCCTTTATCGTCATATAAAATAATCTGGAAAGATCTGTGTCTATTCTTATGTACTACAAGTATCAGCAGTACCACTTGATTTAAGCTAATAGAGAGTATTTTGTCACAAGTGCATCTCTCCAGCTGCTATTTTCCAAACCCTCACCTTTCAATAAAAGAGGAAAAAAAACCCAGTCTTTATCTGTTCAGATAACAAAGAAACCTTCATAAATACATAAACCTAATGTTATTGCTGTAGGTGTATCTGTGAATCTAAAGAGAGGCCACAGGAGCAACAGGAGACCTATTCCCATTTAGCTGTGTAGGTGCTGGACTCCTAGTGACCATGACTTAAGCAGTACCATTGTCAATTATTCCAGAGAAGAAAGACCGGAGAGGATCACAGAGGTATGCAATGAGTGCGCCTCACCACTTGCTCTCACAAGAAAGAGACAAGGACAGACATCATACTTGCACTTTTGGATGATCCTTCAGCTTTTTGGGAAAAGGCAAAGGTGAAGAGATTTCTCAACCTCCTACCACTTAAAATCATAGAATTTTTTTTGTTGGAAGAGACCTCTAAGATCAGCCGAAGACCAGCACGGCCATTAGACCACATCCCAAAATACCACATTCACATGTTTCTTAAACACCTCCCTGGGCAACTATTCCAATGCCTGACCACTCTTGCAGGACAGAAATATTTCATAATATCCAGTCTAAATCTCCCCTGACACAACTTGAGGTCATTTCCTCTCATCCCATCACCAGATAAGAGGGAGAAGAAAATAGAATCATAGAATCATAGAATCAGTCAGGGTTGGAAGGGACCACAAGGATCATCTAGTTCCAACACCCCTGCCATGGGCAGGGACACCCCACACTACATCAGGCTGGCCAGAGCCTCGTCCAGCCTGGTCTTAAACACCTCCAGGGACGGGGCCTCAACCACCTCCCTGCATAACCCATTCCAGGCCTTCACCACTCTCATGGTGAAGAACTTCTTCCTCACATCCAGCCTGAATCTCCCCACCTTCAGCTTCATTCCATTCCCCCTAGTCCTATCACTACCTGATAGCCTGAGAAGTCCCTCCCCAGGCTTCCTGTAGGCCCCCTTCAGATACTGGAAGGCCACAATGAGGTCACCTCGAGCCTTCTCTTCTCCAGACTGAACAGCCCCAACTCCTTCAGTCTGTCCTCATAGGAGAGGTGCTCCAGCCCTCTGATCATCCTTGTGGCCCTTCTCTGGACACCTTCCAGCATGTCCACATCCCTCCTGTAATAGGGGCTCCAGAACTGGACACAGTACTCCAGGTGGGGTCTCACCAGAGCTGAGTAGAGGGGGAGAATCACCTCCCTTGACCTGCTGGCCACACTTCTCTTGATGCAGCCCAGGATCTGATTGGCTTTCCGGGCTGCAAGTGCACATTGAGAGCTCATGTTGAGCTTCTCGTCCACCAGCACCCCCAAGTCTCTCTCCTCAGGGCTGCTCTCCAGCCAGTCACTGCCCAGCCTGTATTTGTGCCTGGGATTGCCTCGACCCAGATGCAGGACCCTGCACTTGGTCTTGTTGAACCTCATGAGGCTGGCTTGTGCCTACCTCTCCAGCCTGTCAAGGTCCCTCTGGATGGCATCCCTTCCCTCCAGCGTGTCCACTGCACCACACAGCTTGAAATTAACCCCACCTTACTACAGCCTCATTTCAGGTAGCTGTAGAAAGCAAAGAGGTCTCCCCTCAGCCTCCTCTTCTCCAGACTAAAAAACTCCAGTTCTCTTAGGCTCTCCTCATAAGACTTGTTCTCTAGACTCTTCACCAGCCTTTTTGCTCTTTTCTGGACCCTTCCCAGTTCCCAAACCACAGTGAAGTATGTTTTCCACTATACCAGACTGAAGCAGGGGCATGCATATGTGGAAAGACGGTATCTCTTGGCCTGGGCAGAGAAATCCCTCCCAGCAGGCCATACTGAACATCAATAGATCAAATCTGCAATTATTCTGCTCAGTGGCATCCTTGAGCAATCGCTGTAAGATCCAGGTCTTTCCTACTGAGTTGTCTTCAGACAGAAAGGCTGCCACAGAGAGAGAGAGAATGTTCTATTTCCTATTATCTGTAACAGATGCAATAAGAAGCAAGAGGTTGCACCTGCAGCAAAGGCATTTTGGGATAGCATTCTGACAGCTACATCCAGGAATTACCTGGATCCTCCAGGAAGAAGAGTATTTCCTGGCAGGAAGAGATGACATCTCTTCCAGGCCTATTTTATGTGGTCCTCAGAAATGCTCTCTGCAGTCCCCCATCAGAAACTCATTAATCCTTGCAATGCACAGCAACAATGTGCAGTGGAACAGTGTATACTCTCTAATGACTTTGGCCACAGTTGCAAAAAGGGAAATAGAGTTCTGTCCAATTATCTTGATGTTGGTGTTGTGAAAGTTTCCATTACATGTGAAAAAGCCTGCTTGGTTAAAGGCCAGATGTTTCTTTGTCCTTGCTGAAGAGGAGAGGAACACAGGAGAAAAAGAGAAACAATGCCTCTGCAACATGTTTTTGCAGGACTACCACAGAATTGCTGCTTTTTGAGTCCTGGGAGGCAGTACTTCAGCAATGCAGTTATGGTATATTCATCACAGGCAGTATATAAAAAGCTAGATAAACAGCAAATCCAGCTCTTTGGGAGGGACAAATCAGTGATTAGTTGTAGCAGCTGTAGTACTGTAGGGTTCTAGTCCCAGTTCTGTTACTGGTGCCAAAAGGAGAGTACCAAGGGAATCCCAGCAGCATGAAAACCACGTCTGTTGCCAGGAAAGCATTTGCTGAATTCCACGTAATGAAGTTTGGTCTTTTCTGCTGTGCTTGAACATAAAAGTTATTCATCTGCAACTCAAATATGACTCATTTATTCAAGGATTGTTTGTACTACTGCTAGCTCTTTCTTAAAGGGCAGGCATTTCAAATTCATTGGATTTGGGTCTTCTCAAATAATGTGATGTTTTCTATGAGTGTAGTGGGGGTCCTGCTCCAGCATTTTCCATGAGAGGAATTCATTCAGAATGGCAGCATTATAGATATCATTGCCTGGGTAAGCAAACATCTCTGCTGCTGTTTCTACTGATATGCTAACAATAACAAATCAGTTCATGTTTTCAAATGATCAGAAAAGAAACGTCAGTTGTTATTTACCTGCAAAGAGGTTCTACAAGGTCCTTGTCAAGAAAATCATGATCTTTCTTCACTGCAGCAATGTCAATGGGAAACTGGGAGTCTATAAAAGGAGACACAACAATAAAATCACTGCTTTCTATTCAAATGAAAATACATTATCTTCATCTAAATTGCTTTACATGTGCTTGCTCACTGAAATCTAGCATGACCAATTTCACTCAGCTGTGGTTCCCTTCCAGCTGTATCTGTGAACCTTTCAGTCACTTAAGTTTTTTTTTTTTTTCATTTTAAAGGTACAGTTGAACACCCTTTGCACCAACTGAGAGAGCAAAATTATTTCATTTTGGCTTTAATAAGATACTCAGTTTTTAGCTGTTCTTTCTAGCACCTAGAACAAATCAATGAGATCAGGGAATTACCAAACCACTTTCCAAACCACATAAGCAACAATGTTCTCCATTCCTATTACAGTGACTTAATGAGTTATTTGCTATACTGACTTTTCCCTTGAAACAGAAATGTTCCACACTTCTTCCTTTTAGTACAGGTCCCAATAACAATGATTACACACAAAGAGTTACTTGAGTAACAGAGCCAAAAAAAAAAAGAAAAATAAGCTGAAATATAACCCCCAATATTAGCTAAAAAGCCAGACTAATGTGCTGGAAACGGACATTTGTAATGAAAAGTGACATGACTGCAACACATTAGTGGGCTCTGTAATGGTGGGATTGGTTCCAGCACTATGGCTGCTCTCCAGACTGCTCTTCCATGCTTAGGTACCACAGCAGGATGCTGAGATACAGAAACTGCAGCCAGCATTTTCAGACACTGGTGCTTAATGCTGACATAATAGATGTCTCTAAAAACCACCTTGTATTCAGAAATGCAGACTGCCTACAGTGCATAGTTGACTGTATGGGAACTGCGGGAGTCTAGCACAGGTTGGCTTTTCAGAGGAAACATCCCTTTGAGTTTGGCAAGCAGCAAGGTCTCTTTCTTTTGGGGACTTGGTATCTGAGATACTCTGATTACAGGGAAGACACAAAGGTTCTACTGGGCACCCAGGGACTGGGGCAGACACACATCTGTGTCAGCTTTGGTCTGGCAGGCTTATCAGTCTTAGCTCTTTCCTGGATTTAAGAGAGCCCACCTGGCTCCCGTGGAGCCACCCAAGTGTCTCTGTATGATGATCCTAGTTCTTGGGCACCCAAGCAGCCCATCAGAAGCCAGCACCTGAGACTTGAGGGATGGTCATCAGAGGCTGACAAGGTATCCTCGCCACAATGCTCTCCACCACCCCACGTGAGGGATGGATGCTGTCTGAGCTGGCTCACCGAAAAGCTGGCTCTAACCCACGGGGTTTCTTGGCTATTGCTCCATGTGTGGAGCTGTGCTGTCTCCAGACCCAAGCTGACCCTGGAAGGTGTCCAGTGGCATTTGGCGGAGCTGTTTTTGGCTAATAAGCCCAAGCAGGTCTGAGCTGGCTCTGTGTCTCTGGCAAAGAGAATATGCAGTTTGGGAAAAATGAAGATCATCTGCAGTTTCCCTCTCAGCATTGAGCTAGGGAGTGCAGGAAAATCTCATCCCAGTCCTCAAACTGCTCCTGAATGCAGCAGCAGTGCAACCACTTGCCTTGCCCTTGCAGATGCTGCTTCTCTGGGCATTCACATTACAGCTAGGAAGGGGTCACAGCCATTTGCTTTGAGTTAGCAGCAAAATACTGGCTTTGCAGATGTGAAATGCAGCTCAAGTTATTCACTACTGGTAGCTTTGCAGAGTTTTCAGTCTTTTTTTCAGTAACTTTTAGTGCTTTCAGTCTTATTTTAGATGATGTTCAGGAAGTTTAAAAGAAAAAAAAAATTATGTATTTGGAATTTTGGAACTTGTTTTTGTTAACCTTTGAGGTTTACACAAATTATGTCCTTCTTTTTTATTTCTTCCCATGTCTATGAGAGCAAGAATCCTATTTTTCTTTAGGCATTGGTATGACTCCAGCAGCTGAAGCTTTGTGATGCAGCCAGCCATGGCTATAACTCAGTCAAATGCAGAGTTGGCTGACTGCAAGCTCTCCTGGCAAGGTCTCAGTGCACTTTCAGTACTGCACAAAGAGAAGAAAAAAAAACTACTTACTTTCATAGAATTGAGCATATTGGGGAAATCCAGCTGCACGTAACCAGTCACACGCTTCCTTTGCTTCAATTTCTGACCAGAAAGAAAAAAGAGAGAAGTTAACACTTTGTAATTACATTAATAGTTCTTATAATTAAAAGAAAATCGCTGAGGGACTTGGTAGTAGCTGTTCGTTGCTCTAAAAGTATCGTCATCACTCTGAAGTATTTTTTAATAGCATCAAATAATAACAACATCAAATAAAAAAATAATAGCATCAAATAAAATAACCCTCAAAGGAATCCACAAAACCCTGGGGTCTGCATAACCTCTCGGTGACCAAGATGAAGTGATAATCATCGCCATGCAGCAGAAGTTGCTCATCCAAGTTTGTGGTCCTTCCCCAAGGGTAAGTTGTTGGGAAGAGGTGAAGACAAAGAAGGGTGGAAATGGGGTGACAGGGAGCACTGTGTTTTCTCCTGCTCTGACAGTTCTTGAGGAGAAAAATCCCATGTGAAAGCTACTGAAAGTTCAGCCAGGAAAACCCCAATGCAGGTCTCATGTTACTGAAGGGACAACTGCACAGGTAGGATGTGCCTTCCTACCTTTACTCATTTGAACTCCATTACATAGACTCCCTCCACAGTCAATACAGAGAGACAGTTACTTCCAAGGGGTGATTCATTTCACCTTAAAGCAGCATCTAAAAATCAGTTGGATAAATCAACTACTGGCAATGCTTTTCTCGTAGGGCTGCTAAGAGAGGGAGAATGAACAACTACAGGTATGTCTGTGCAGCTAAGTAAAATAGATACAGGTAGTAGCTTCAAGTGCTGGACCTTGGACTGCTTACTATTTAATTTTAATCTACTTCCAGGCCTGTTTTGGACTGTTTCCATTATTGATTAAGACAAATCTTTTCTTGAGAAGGTCAGAGGAATCAGTCTGTGTCATCTTGTCTCTGCCTCTCCACTACTTAGAGTTATGGACACCGCTGCTGCTGGATGAACTTGCCTCTATCAAACAGCTTTCAGTGGATAAAATGCATCTCATCTGTTGGGGAAAGGTTGGGGAATCAACAGCTGGGCAAGAGAAAAGTCCCTCCTTATTCTGGGCGTGACTAGGAGTAGATAAGCATGAGGGAATGGAAAGAAATCATGTTCAAGAAGGGGACTACATTAAAACCTAAAGCTTTTTGCACAGGAGAGGCAGATCCACCCCACGCAATTACTACAGCAGCAGAAAATAAATATCAGCTACACAAGAACAGAGTATAAACTTTCAAGTGTCTCCAGCAGAACAAGCTCCATGCGCTCCAGCTGGCACACACGTGGTAACACACCCAACCTGAGATGGATGTTCACAGTAAGGTACCTCAGATTTTACCTAGATCCATGGACTCATTCTACAGGTTGCATTGTGCCAGACTCAGCTCTGCTCAGCACCCATGCTGAATGCATATGCAGGTGCTCCCAGAGTAACTGGAGGAACAACTGAAAGTAGAGGCTCACCCAGAAAAACGTGGGTTGCTGGGGAAACCTGGGCAACACCTCCTGGCTACCCAGATGTAGATCAGGATCTACCACTTACACAGTTTCAGTGTACAAGATCAAAGTCAAAACACGTATCTGCACCTCTTCAATTTGCAAAACACTAAGGAATGGAGTGTGCAGGTGCTGAAGAAAGTACACATTTTGTGTTATTATTCAACCTGAATGAACCAGTCAATGGTTTTGGCACATTTATGGTTGTAAAATCTAGGCACTCATAATACATAACATTAAATATAAAATAAGCAATGGAACTGAAAAAGAAAAATCAGGCTTAGTTACTCTTCTGCATGTTCTGCTTTCCATGGAAAAAAAAATCCAGTTGTAAATCTGTTTTTCACTAAAATGCATTTTTACAGAAAGGAGATGCTGGTGTGATTTCCCCCACAAAATTCTGTTCACTCATTACACAGATTTACCCACTGAAGCTCACATAAAACCTGATTTGAATATACTCTGCAGTATGTGACCCATACACCTTCCTGCTCCTCTAGATACCGAGCCATGCCAGCTAATTTTGCTGCAGAAATCAAGAATACAAGGTCTAATGTATCAAAAGCTTGATTTCCCAAAGATGATTAGACAGCCAGTAATAGCTCTGCAATGGCCATGACTATTAGCAGTGCTGAAAAGGATTTACCACCAGGTCTTCATTTGCTTTGACATTAGTTCATGTCAAGGCCAAAAAAAAGGAGTATGAAAGTACATTCAGTTCTTAACACTGCACAAAAGAACGAGCAGCTTACATAAAACGTGGCTCTCACTGCTGCACATCTGTGTGCTGAAAGCACATCTCTGTTATGTTCCAGTGAGACTGAATATTTTTATTAAATGCTTGGAAAAAAGACAAGTCTTTATACTTTTTTCTTTTGCTTAATTCAGTCTCATGAAACACAGATGAATCCATCCCATTTCAAAATGTATTTTACAACTCAGAACAGCTGTAGGTACATTCTAGCTCTATCTGGCCTGGAAGAACAACTAACAGAGGCTGTGGGCGATGGAGAATGCTACCAATTAATGCTCTTACACGCTTATCCTATTTCACTGTATTTTGCAGTTGGCTGCTCAGAGGAACTTGCTGAGGAATATTCCTGTAGCCCAAGAGAGACCTGAGAAATACCATGTTGTACCATGTGTACATGACTGCAGGGAGTAATTAGGGAAGTAAATCTCACCCTTTTGTGGCAGTTTGGCTGGCCCATTTTCCCCCCCCATGAGTTTGTTTGCAACACTGCAGCCAGCTAAAAATGATCGATTAACTTCTGCCTACAAAACCTGGACTCTATTTTCTCCATGAAGGCACCCATGGGGAGTACTCTCATTCTCTGAATGATGACTTCAAACAAATAGATTCAGCCTTGAATAAGACTTGCTAAGTCAGCTTGCAAGACACTGCGTCTTGGACATGTATCAGTGCCCATTTCCCTCCCATACCTCTCTTTCCTATTTTGATCTTATTTGGAGGACAGCAAAGCAGAAGTGCAATGAGTACTGCTGGCCCAGTACAAAACAAGACTTTGCTCCTGAGAATGCATTTCTATTTTTTATAGGCACCTGTTCCAGCCATTCCCTACTTGTCTGCTCTAACAGGTTGGGTGAAAAGGCATAGCCAAGTTTATATTCCTCAGCAGACATAGAAGGAGATTTCTAGTATTTCACCCAGGGCAAGTAAACAAAATCACAGTTCAGAGTGCAATACAGATGCTTATGCTTTCATTACTGCTTAAAACATAGTTTGAGATGCTCAGTTTAACCTTTGCTTTCTGTGCTTATGGTTACTGGCTAGTTAAACATCAGTGAAGACTATTTTGAGAAGGGATGAGTACAGCACAAAAAAGACCTCACTGAAGCTATCAATAAAAGGTTGCAGAGATACTTTTGTCAGTGCTGGTGAAGTTCTGCTCCCATGCTCAGACTAGTGCAGGAACATGAACCAACCTGTAGCAGCAGCACTGTTTAGGTGCAACACTGACAGACCGGGAAAACTGCATGTGTTCACAGATGGCTCCATGGCAGCTTGTCAACAGCACAGAACAGGGCTCTCACACTCAGAGGAGTGTTTTTAGAGAGGGCACGAGTCATAGTTTTGTATTCAAGGCTGGAAGAAGGCACAGATCCTTCCAGAAGCACATAAGCCACTGCTGACCCACAAGCAGCATCTCCCTTGGCATGACTGAAAAAAAGGCTGCTCACCACACTGCAGCTGATGGTGGGTTTGCATGCATGCCAGCTCTGCTGACAGAAAAATGTCAGGGATAAGTTATGTACTGTCCTCCACTTGCATGGGCAGCAGTTAATGACAATCATTAATTACTAAGGTTAGTCACAAATACTGACAGCTACAGTCTGTCTCATAGTACTTGAATCCTCAGTGTTTGGGGATTTTTCCAGTTTTGAGTTGAAGTTTCACAGGAAACAAACTTCTCTCTTCCATTTCACTTTTGTACCGGTAGTGAGTTACAACTGGGATCCACACATGCAAAAGCCCTCTGGCCACATTTTTGGGTAGGTCAGGTAATGCTCTCCTCACGATCTCCATATCCTGCCATCTGCCAGCTTTTCCTAGGAGATATGTCCAAAGTTCCCTGCACACAGATGTTGCTGCTGACCTTCCTTATGCACTGCCCCAGAAAACCCCCAGACGTTGCCCTTGCTCCACCAAAACCTTTCAGCTACGATATGCAAGCAGCGGCTCAAAACCTTATCATACACTTCTTTGATCAGCCAAGACATCTTCCTCCCTTCCACTTTCCTAGGGGATTGTGTCTTAATCTTTCCTCCTAGAGTTGTCCCGTTATGTATTAAATGAAAGGTTTATCAGTGACACTGATACAGTGTCGCACAACACAGATTGAAGTGCACATCTCTGATCCAAACGTAGAGTGAATAGAGAGAGGTTCACCCAGGAAACATGACAGATGTTCAGAGCACAGCTGGGACTTGGCTTTGAGTCCATCTCTAGTGTTAAGCAGGTTTGAGCTTATCTCCCACAGACCACGTGGGTACTCTGGCTATTCTGGGGCTCAAATGGAGGCAGCTGCTTGCAGCCTTTCTTCCAGCACTTTCTCTGATTCTTCACAAACTGTTTTGATGCTGCGCAATGCCAGAGGAACACTCTAGCACCCAGATGCCACCAAAGACAACATTCTCCTGCTGGATTAGCAAGTGGACCCAAATCCTCTCTAAGGGTCCTCTTTAGTCCACATTAGCTGCATTTTAACAAGCCCAAAAAAATCAAACCACTGGGACAGCGCCTCTTCACACAAAAGATTGCAAAACTGTCTCAAAAGATGTTTGGAGAAAATTGCTCTGTTGAGAGAAAAGCATGTAAGTAAATTAATTTTCTATCTTGGGACCTTACCACTGTCCACAAATAAGGGTGCTAAACCCTAGATACTAGACTTTCTTGCCTTCTCTTAACCACACATCAGCATTTCATCTTGCTTCTGCCTTTTTTTTTTCCCTCTGGCTCTTCTATCTTTTGTTTTGCTTTTTCTCCCTTTTAAAAGAAATTCTATTTCTTATTTAAAATTCAGATATCTCTTTGCACAATACCACGAAACACATAGCAACCAGAATAAATAAGGTATATAATTACCACATCTATTATCTTGGTAGCAGCTTTATGTGCTAACCTTTATTATTCATCTGTCTGCAACAAATCACTGTTTATGTTTCCTTTTTTCAGTGAGCCTATATTGCTCACCACTTAAATCCAAATTATTAGACATAAGATAAAATATCTGGGAGTGTTAGAGAAAATGATCAGTGCATTTGACTGTGCAGATGCATCATTGAGCTCCAGTGACCATCTCAAGCCAGTCTGCTAGGTAGAAGAGGTCTCACTGTTCCAAACATTGTTTGAGAGCACAGTAACAATTTGGTTTCACCCCACCTCTGTGAAAGGTAAATCAGAGAATACTCCTGAGGAGGAAACATGAATCATGTCTTATGCCTGAGGCATGCTCAAGGCAACTGTGGATGGATGCTTCTGCCTTGAGTCACTGGTCTTGATGCAAGCTTTGCACCCCATACACCTGCTATGTCACCAATAAGATATGTCACCAACAAGTTGTGTCACCACCCTGATGTCCTCTCAGAGGAGCACTCATGAGGACAGATGGGATCTGTAGGACAGTTCAGTTCAGTCTGAAGCTGTATGAAAAGAGGCCAAGCACACTTCAGATTCATCTTGCAGCCCAGTCCAAGATACTTTAAAAGCTGCCATTACTCTCTGGCTCCTACATCTCGTAGTCTTTAGCATACTTATCTGGGGAGCTGTTGTTTTTGTTTTTACAGAGTGGTACTAAAAGCACTTCAGAAGCACACAAGCAGGTTAGAGATAAGGTTGGCGGGAATGAGGTGCCCCACTCCTTTAAAACATAAAAATATGGCTATGCCACTGCTGAGTTAGAGCAGTGCCTTAGAAATCTGGTCTGGACAGACCAAAATTCCTGATACTTAAACTGGGCACTCCATAGTCACTCAGCTTCTACATAACACTAAAAGCTGATAGGTTTCCATTGAATAGCAGTAGAGTAAAGGTGCTAAATTGAAAAGAACTGGAAAATACATGTAAATATGAGAAAAATGTGATTTTTCTAAGATCACATAGGAAATTCACTGCAAAACAGAGGCTCACATCTATACCTGGCATGGAAAAGGTTAACGTCAATGCCTTAACTACTAGATTATCATATTGCTTCACTTACTGTAAGCAGATTGGTGTAGACCATGGAAACAAAACTTCTCATATCCCCTAAGGGAAAAGTCCCATGCAATTTAATAAAGACAGATACGATTCTCTGCAACCTTTCATGTTGCATCACACCCATCAGAATTCTTTAAAAGGGAACATTCTAAAGCTTATTTGTTGGATGGCATAAACTTTTTTGTAAGGGGTATTGGGTGTTTCTGAAATAGTTTAAGCTTTTAGCATAATTTCCAAAAACTCCACTTAAGGAACTGCTTTTAATTAGAGGTCTAATGGCTTATCCCATTCCCTTCTACTCCAGGATTTTTCCAGGGGAATTTCAATAATAATGCAAAGGTAATTGTACCATGTACCCACAAAATAACCATTTATAGTACAAATCTATCATAAATAAAACAAAACAAAATAAAATATAAACACACAATGAATGTATATGATTTTACTATACCATGGTGTGTACTCTTCAATAAATCTTGATAGTAGGGTTTTCAGAAGTGAAATTTCATTGGAATTATTTTATATCATGCCACATAATTACTATTAGAGTCAAGGTTATGTTTTGCAACTAAGGAGCAAATAAAGCTGTCAAAGTGTTATTTTAATAGACCTTAAACTTCTGCAGAAAAATTGTGGCTCTAGTAATAATACAATAAAATATGGACCTTTTAAACCACTGCAGCTGACTATAATTCAAATATCAATAGAAAAGGATCCTTTCAACTTCATGAGTAGTTTCTTTATGTGTAATAATTTACACTTGGTGAATCATAGTCAGACGATGTCCATTCATGCTCTGACTTCTTAGAAAGGTTGAAAGTGAGAAGAATGATTATTTATTGACATGAAAAAAAAATCTCATATGCCAAGAGATTAAAAGATGTAGACTGTTTACTGTGCAGAGCATAATAATTAGGAAGGGCTACAATAAAAGGCTAAAAAAATCAGGGGTAATATAAAGATAGGAAATTGGGAACTTGTATTTGCTCTACTTTGCAGCACAAGGACAGATAAATTAATGAAAATGGAGGAATTAATGATAAGGAAGACAATATGAACTGATAAAGTATTATTTTTAATATAATCCATAAAATTCTTTGCCAAAGGACACTGGGATGAGGAGATGAGTGGACTCAAAACTGAGCTGGAGTCGTATCTAACTACTCAATGTTACCATCACAGATTTGAGAAAGGATTCTGCAGAATGGAATAAATGAAACCAAGACAAAGACAGTTATAAGATTATTTTTTCACAGTTAGATGACCCCTTATATACCTTTTTCTTCTGGCCTACTGACACTCACTGCTCAGACATAGTGTGGACTATGTTTCTTTCAGCTGCTACAGTTGTTTTGTTCCCTGCTATCACCAAATTCTGCACAGCCTAGTTGGGAGACTTATCAGCCTTTTATCTTGAGCAATTTTTATCTTATCTATTTCCCAAGGAAAAAAGGTGTGTTATTCCAAAAAGGAGTTAGGAACCTAAGTCCTCTTTGGGTGAAAGAACTGTGCTGAATTTCCTTCCTAAATTAATGGGATGCTGGTAAAACTGGTAGGCCTCAGTTTTTATAGCAGGTTCATCAGGCACGAAATGTTACAGTTCTGGCAACAGTGTCTGTATTAATATTTCTTACATTTAGATCTCATCAAAGCTAAGTATGCAACAAAATGGTTTTCCTCATGCTAATAATGTGATGCAAATAGCATGTCAACGACAGGGAAAACACTAACTGCTTGCAGTGTAGGAGAGGCTTTTGTACAACATGCTATGCTCCACCAGCTCTTTAAGCTGAGAGGTGACTCACAGAGGACACTGAAGCAGCCAGCACAAGCCAGCAACAATACAGGGACTCATAAAGATAAAACTAACCTCGGGGACTCCCAATTCAGAGTAATTAGCCACCTTTCCTGGCAGTCACCATTGTGCCTAAGAGTCTTCAACATAAAATCAGTTTCTCAGGGAATTCTCCAATTATGTAGACTTGTAAGTAACTCTCTCAGCTGAGGTACGGGGTGTTCAGCACAACTGGAAACCTAAACATGAGATTTGGGCAGCAAATTGTCTTAATATTCAAAGTCTTAAACATAACATTAATAGCACAGCAAAGATACAGTGCTAACTGATGCTGAAAAGCCATATTCATGTTATATAGCTCAACTATGTGATAAAACCAAAAGATTCAGGTCTTAACCTTTGAGTGTCCTCTTGAGGTCTTCAGCTGCTGCTTATCATCAAGGTCACTTCTATTTACTGGTTTCCCCTTCTGCTTTTCCTTCACGTTTTCCACTCCAAAGTCACTTCACACTAACTCTTTGCCATTCATCTCTCTGACATTTTTGCTACCCATTGTCCCACATGTCCACTCAGTTTATACAACCTCACTCCATGCTAGTTTCTTTTTTTATTTTCATCTTTCTTTTAAATTCATGAATCAGGACTTTAAATCAAAAAAATCTCTCCCTATCTTCAAGTATCACTTCAAAATCACTTTTCTCCTTAGCTTACAATTGATTTGTACAATGCAGCACTTTGTGATGATGCTAATAAAACAATAGCTTGCATCCCACATCTCATCTTGAGGCACTTTAAATGGTTATAAAAACTGATGTGAAAGTTATATATAGGGATCACTTCATCCATGGGTGAAATGCAGCTGCATTAGGATGAAATGTGGCAGCTGCACAGAAGAACGCTGCAGCAGTTTATGACAAGAAACAAGGAGAATACTTTATCCAGCTGAAACTACTAACTGGATTTATGAGACAGATAAAATTCAAATAATATATATATACTGGGGGCTGACAAGGACACCAGGCTCTCCTTCCTTTAGTCTTAGGAAAAACACTCTGTATTACTAATGGGCAGAAGTGATTAACAGCTTGGTTGCCTCCACATCCTCCCCCTTCCCCATTAGGATTTATACTCCTTTTCTTGCCTTCTGACAGCTCCCATGAGTCTTGGCTCAGCACAGACTTGGAGGACAGAGTACCACCCACCCATTCTTCAATATCATACTGCCCTTCCCACCTATTTGGCCTGTTGCTCAAAAGCTGAGCACCACTGCCTTGAGAATTAACAGGGCTTTGATACATGAGCACTGTACGTCCACTGAAAAATGTGTTTGGATAAAAGCCTGGAAAATGTGAGTCTTTATATAATACAAAAAGACTCTAGTATCATCTAATATAAAATAGATTCTATTTGTAACGTGGAAGGAACATTATCAAATAGGTAGAGAAGAGGTAACAATCCCACCTCGTGGGATATATTTCAAAACTTCCTGGGGCTCATAGGGTCACTACAGGCCAAATTTTGAAAACAGACTCTTACTTTATGAACTTCTGTCTTTGGGTTCCCAATAAGAGATCTAGGTGGCATCTAAGCTTCTGTGTATTATGGAGTGGCCTGAATATCAAAATATCTATTGAAGTATTATTGAAAAGGGAAATGTTGAGTACAGCTGGTATGCAGAAAGCCTTCAAGTGTGTGCTCACTTGCCACCCACAGGGTACTATAAAGGGATTTTTACAATGTACCATTGCTAGGTCCATAACTAATAGATATTATTAATAAGCAGTCATTGAAGCATTGTAGCTATATGTACCTATTCATGTTATATGTTCATGATATATTCATGTAACACATTCATGTTGGATCGCTATTTATAAGAGTGAAAGATTGACTGTCCCACAGGCTGCAAAGCAACTTTGCAGAAAAGGACCCGAGGATCTGGTGGGCACACACTTGAAAAGGAAGTAGCAATGTGCCCCCTGCAACACAAGTTGTAGATGCACGGTACTGCATCCAGTTCCAGGCTCCCCAGCAAAAGGACATTTTACTGGAGTGAGACCAGCATAGGGCTATGAGGATGACTGAGGGATTGGAGCATCTCACAGATGAGGAGAGGCTGAGAAAGCTGCAATCATTCAGCCTGTGGAAGAGAAATCTGAGAGGAGTTTCACCTATGCATATAAACATCTGAGGGGATGATTCAAAGAGTGACAGACAAGGGGCACATACTCTAACACAGAAAGAGGCATCAGAAAACTTTTTTACTGTGAGGGTGACTGAGTACTGGTACATGTTTCTCAGAGAGGCAGTGGAGGCTTCATCCTTGCAGCTACTAAAGAGCCATTTGGGCATGGTCCTAGGCAGCCAGCTGTAGGTGGCCTTGCTTGAGCAGGGGGCTGGACAGGATGACTTCCAGATGTGCCTTCCTACCTCAACCATTCTGTGATTTTTGTGATGATTTCAGGAAATGAGTAAAGATAACCCTAAACTGACCCAACCATGAGGAGGAAAAGTATCTCCACCAACGACATACTTCTAATGGAGAATTTCAGATGAAGACTCGCTGTAAGCTCTTCTATGCCCCTTTTCTTCTTGAGGTAGCATCACTGATTTTAGGACCCAGAGAGTCACAGAAAAGGTAAGCACAACACCAGGGAGAGTGTAGCTAATTGGAAGTACGTATGTATCAATTGCACCACTCTTGGAAACCTGCCGTAAGTTTATACTTGTAAATCTAAGTGTTGTCTTTGTACCTGGACTGACTCTTTGATTAGGTTGCTAGTACTTTAATTAAAGGACCAGTAAATTTTTCAATCTGTACACAAGGTAGGCTGCTTCTGCACACAAACAACACAAGGTGTTTTATCTGGTATTCTGCCCGTGAGATCCGTTTGAATTTGGATGCAGCAGATTGGACCCTACTACACGCAGCCCGCAGCGACCTTCTGTCCTTGCGAGGCTTTGACAAATGTCATCTCTTGCAAAGCTAGGGGAGATTTGCAGACAGCCTGGATTCAAGCAGCATACAAGATGCATCTCTGGAATGGTTTCACATTCAGAGGGCTCCCAAGAGGATGTAGTGGTGGTCTGAGCATTAGTTTCAGCTCTTGTGGGTACTTGTAACTCCAATTAAAGGCAGAGATTTAATATTTCTGGAAGTCAGGGTTTTCAAGCCCAGTGTCCTGAACTAGAGGTCAAGTTTCAGACTTCAATGCCTTTGTTTTTCCACAATACGCAACATAGTTTGCCTGTGTGCGGTACTGAAGTTAATTGGTCAGGCAGTAGCTGGAGCTCATCAGATCAAAGGCACTGAGGAATGCAGGAGAATGCTTCATGTTATAATTTGAGTGTAAATGTAAACAATACCCCAAAAGGCAGGTGTTGTCATCATAAACTTTCTCTCTGAATTATGCAGATAAGCAGAACAAAACATAATTACTCATCAGCATATTAATTATTCTTTCATTATACCCTTCATGTGCTGTAGACATTCAAATTACATGTGGGCAATCAGATATACATCAGAGAATCCCTACCCATCCAAGGTGGTCTTCACGCTGTGAATTTATATTAAACACTGAAGATTAACATGAAACTAGCTCCCCTTGGAGATCATACTTTGATCTATTAATAAAAAAAGATTTCTCAGTTCTTGTTTATCATAAATTAAGATTAAAGCACTTTCTTTCGAAGTTCTGTGTGAGATGAGTAATTTGTAGTGCAAGAGACATTGATAAGATACAGAAGGGCTCAATTATTCAAGAGAGAGGTCCGAATCCATGGCTTGTGCACAGTGAATGCAATGAAAAGTGTCAAATTCCCACCTGGTGTTATCAATATTATCTGCCTTTGTCAGCTGATTAACACCTCAAGCAGATCTGACTTTAGAGCCCACTGTTTTCCTTATTAGCACTGTCCATGAAAAGGCCTATTCAGATAAAGATGCCTGTCTGTCTGTTTTGAAAAAGAAAGTCCCAAACAACAGATTGTCAGTTGTTCACCCAGCTTTGAAGGAGCTGTCATCTACATGCAATCCAGTAACAGGAGGGCTGGCATTATCCTGGAAGTACAGGCAAGAGCTGTACAGACAAACCCACCTGACTTTTTCTGATTCACAACCATATCATAATTACTAGCATCGAAGTGTATCAACATTATTAGCCTCAAAACTGCAGTGAAAATTCATTTATAAAATGAAGACTAACATAATTTAAGGACATCTGCTTTTTAATGATGAATGTTTCTGAGAGGATTAAAGATCAAACAACAGTATCTTTTTTAATGCCTTTTTCCAGCTGCTCTTTACTACAGGAATATCACTAATGAGAACTGCCAGAGTGTCTTCCGATAACTGTATGAAGAAATAAAAAAAAAAAAAATCAAAAATCAATAAATTAGTACTAAGCACAAATATTATTTTCTCTAACTGGATATTCTGAATTTGTTCCACGTTCCTTTCTGGAGTTGGACTGATCCTATGTCAGTGCCAGGTGTGATGCAGTAAGCTGGCTCTGGACCAGACAACCTTCACTGCTTGATGGTTCTACTTCATTTAAAAATTATTTCAGTGATTGAAGAAATGGCATATGCTTGTGTAAAAATGTTATTGTAAACTAAATTATATCTTCTGTTTTGACTGTGCAGTGCTGTGAAAACAGCAGTCACATAAGTATGTGTTTCAGTGTGATCTACTCCAGAGCCACTAATTACATGACTGTATCCTGGTCTTCATAGTCATGAGAAAAACAAAGAGATTAAAGGAAACAATTACTCATGCACTAAAAAAAGAAAATCTTTCCTCAATCTGTCTTTACAAGGGCACCCATTTTAATCAAAGTGCTGTCCACACGCTTCTTTCCAACACAAAACCAGCACTTTTGGATTGGAAAGTCCAATTAAAGGTTCTTTTTTTACAGTAGAAATAGAGCTACTGTCCAGAAAGTTTCCATCATCCATCACATGATGGAAATTTTGTTTGATATTACTGAACAGATACAGAGAACTTTCAATATCAAAATGATAAACTCAAAGGCAAGAATTTTAAGGACATATAAATTTCCTAAACATAGGGTGCAGATCCTTGAAGATGTTTGAAGTCTTTAACTCTCATCTGTCTTCTCAAACACCTTTGGTTCTGATTCATCTGATCCTGCCTTTCGCTATCAGGTGGCTGTAGACATTGTCTATGCACATACACATCCAAATGCACTCCAAAAACCTAAAGGAAAGATTACTGAGCAAAAAGTGTCACCAATGAACTTAAATGTGCTGGATATCTGAACTAAAATACTTCCAAGACTTTTCTTCACACAAATCATTGATTTTTTTGTTCAGTCCCCCTTCAGCAATGAAAGCTGCAGTCCATGCAGCTACAGAGCAACACACGCAAGTCAGGCTAAAGCCATTCCTACATGATAGCTGTACATAAACATTGATTCCTTCAAGCTGGAGGGCGGAAGGAACAGACAACTTGGCTATGCTGTTGTGGTTATTATTTTTAGCATTTCGGCTGAAGTTTCTAGTTTCCTTTCCATACATTTTTTAATAGAAGGCTGTGGGGGTTTTATGCACTCCTTCAAGTAGAGAGCAGACTTTCAATGTAATGAAAATGCTGTTTTTCCATTCTGCAGCATACCTAGGTCTGTTTCCAGCTATTAAAACCATCATACAAAATAACTGTTCCCTGTAATACAAAATTCTGCTGGGTATCCACAGTAATAGGACCTCTGTAATTACTCTACAATAATCATTGTCAGCAATAAAGCAGTTAGCAAAGTACTAATTAGCGCACCACCTAGGACTAATGACATGCTACCCTTCTTTACTGCTATTCTTAGCTAGCTGCTCCAAGCAGGAAAGACATAAATTGCTCTTTTATCAAGTAGTATGGAAGAGTTTAGGTAAGTTAGATGCTTGCAGTTATCACTCTATAAAGTTGGAGGCTGTTCTTAAGCTATTTGGCACGTATTACCCTGGAAGAAGACAACAGGATGGCTGGACATCTACAACTGCCTGCTCCCTGCTAGTACAGAAGAGTAGGTTCATGGGCTGGACAGCAGGAGATGCCAATAGGAGAAGCACTGTGACTCTCACCAGTAGGAGAACTATTTTAATGTCTGTCTCTAGCTGGATAACAGGAGCAAATACAGAAGGATGGACTCTGCAAATGCCAGTGAAATAGAGTCCCTGGCACTTTTTAATTTGCTAGCTGAATTTCAACTATTTCTTAATCTTGTAATAGCTGATGGGAAATCAGCTGGACATCTCACAGACAGTCCCTTTGTTCTGATTTCTGGAGAGCACATTCCCACTCATATGAATCACTATTTGCCTGACTGTGGGCAAAGATGATTTGGTCACTAGACAGTGCTACCAGCAAGATATCTGGAAAGTAAGTGACTAATTCCTTGCTCAGCTAGACTTTTGCTGAGAAATGAGACACATCGCTTAACACTCACATTTCAGTGAAAATATGGTCTTCCCTCCTTAGGAAGGAATATTGTGAGACTCAATATGCTAAACTGTGCACTACACTAAAAAATATGCCCAAAGTACTTGAGGAGCATGTACTTATCTTCCATGAGGTGCTCTTCCTTCCTTTACAAATTCAACGGCCAGATGGCCTGGACACAGAACAGAACAGATTTTTTGGTGGTGTTAAGGATTTGGTTCAGGTCTCACCTGATCTCTAGACCGATTTACTTCACAGGAGTATCTAGCCACAGACATACACTAGACACTTGTCTTTCCAGCAAGTATTTCCCACTTGGAGTTATGACCTGTCCTAAGTCACGACCTGATTCCTGATCAGTTAGAGAGTGTTTACCAGATCAGTGAATATAACTCCCTGCTATAGTTTTGAGGTCAGTTTAGTCCAAGAGAGAGGCTAGTGAAGTATAAATAAACAAATAAAGACCATATTTTTATATAAAACCCAAGAAGAGTGTTGAAGTGCATACTTGAAATATTTCCTCTGAACTTTGCAGTGCTGCTGGCACACCACTGGCTTAGCACTTGGTGCTTGTTCAACATGTGCTACGTGGATGCACCAAGGTCTGTGTATGCACATTTGCCAAATGGAATGATAGAAGTAACATGCCTAGTTCTGAAAAACTAAGTGTTTAAGGCTTGCTCATATTCAGAATATGTTTCCTAACCTTCAGCACTCACAGTGTGTCACTCATGGTCTTGCAACATATTCCCTCTGAACAGAAGCGTCTTTGTGCTCACCAAGAAGCATGTGCTGTGCAAGCGCCATACTGTATTTTGGCAGGGACAGTTAGAAGCTAATTTACAGAGGATTAAGGAGATGGAGAGTGGTGTGTGTTGTGCTGCAATTCTGAGGAGCATTAAAATACCTTGATTAAAGAAGAGATGAGAGATTGCTGCTATCAGTATCTTGGGGCCTGAGTTTCAATTTGTTGTGCAAAATTTCCATTTGGTCTTTGGGATAATATGCCCCTGAACAACAGCTGTTGCCCTTGCTAGAAGGACTGTGTGAGGACATCTCCCCACTTTGGACATCACCTCCAGTCAAGGTGGGAATTGTCCCCAGAGGCACAAGGCCACCCAGACCCACTCCTACAAGAAGCTCCCTGCTGGCTGCTGTGCTGTCTCTGGGATCAGCTCAGGGCCCTTTTCCACCTCCAGATGTGCTACACAAAAAGCAGGATCCAGGGACTGCTCTGGCGCTACATTCGCTCAAGGCAAGGAGAATGACTGTATGTGTTGAGGACATGAGCCATTTTTAGCTGTCCTGTGCTATAGTAATGGGATATGCAGATAAACACAGAGATTGAAAATTGGTTGTGTATGCTTTGAAGTACAAGGCAAAGTGTTTTCCAAGTCTAGTCTTTTTCTAGACTTGACCTTGGTCTGCACTTATAAGAATCTGACATTTTTTGATGGTTTATTTCACTTTCAGATTTTGGCAGGGTCAAGCCTCAGATATGCCAGAAGTATGAAGAGATAAGTGGTTCTCCAGACAGAAACAGAAGCAGAAAGCAGGCAGCTGCCTACAAAAGATGGTCTCTCCCACAGATTTCACTGTAAAAATGCCTGACTTGGTTTTCAAAGGCAAAGGCCTAAATCTGACAATGAAATCTCAGCAAAGTGGAAGTTAAGGATTTTAAATAACATCTTAAGAGCCCACATGTTGCTCTGAAACCACTGGCTAAAACTGAACACACGGTAAAGGTATTTTGATTTAGGACATAGGCTGTATTTTGCTGTATTTCTGAACACTGTAACAGTAGTTATAAACCCAGGACCCATGGTATCCTGTGGCCATTGTTTAATGCTCTGAAAGCTCACTTGCTTCTAAGGAATCATGCTGCTGTACTGAAAATAACAGTTCTTTGTTTTCAGTCAGAGCATCATCTTTAAAGACAAACATTAACCCAAACAAACCACCCTGGATTCCACTGGTTTATCTGAGCTGGAGGATGTATAGGGAAGGTAACACTGGAAAAGGTGAAAATTACAGCTGTGGTACTCCACTCACTGACTCGAATTCTGGGAACAGAGATGGGGTTTTCATTGACCTTTCTCCAACTCCAAGACAAATTCAGCTGCTAAAAGTTGCCTCAAAACTGAGTCTACAAAGCCACTATTTTTTGAATGTATTTCAAAGCATTTCCTTCATTCATTGTTTACCAATCTGCCCTTTCCTTGTCAGGTGTAGAATAAACATAATAAATGCTTATCACCTGCAAGCTCAAATCCCTTGGGAAAAACATTTTCAGAAAAATGCTATTGTGGTGAAGACTTTCAGGGAGTGCTGGAGTTTTAAAGTTTCTCATAATGTTCTCATTTTTCTTCTAAATGAACATGGAAAAAAATATGGCTCTCATTTGAATTCTCAGTAGACTTTAGAAAGGATATTCCAACCAGAAGGGTATTCCTACACTTAAATCTATGTGGGAGTGATGGTG
Organism: Picus viridis; assembly: GCA_033816785.1. Classification (NCBI taxonomy): domain Eukaryota; kingdom Metazoa; phylum Chordata; class Aves; order Piciformes; family Picidae; genus Picus; species Picus viridis. The sequence continues at coordinate 19,773,003 of CM066566.1, forward strand.
TATGCTTGTCTTAAACAGCAGCCAGGGAAATCAGAGCTAAGAGTGGGTCAGTGTCAGATCTCTTTGTTCCACACAACAGTTAAGAGTTTCAGCTGTGAGGCTGGTTTTATAAACTAGGCTTTGATAGGATATATCAGAAGCTTAGCATTAAATAGATGCTTAAATATATAGTTGATCTGTCTTCACAACGGTATTCTGTCATCCACAGTGATTTCTGGATATAAAGAGTGGGAATCATCTCATCTATAAGCAGCTGCATTGGAACTATTAATATCCCAGGTGCTCCTGAAGACTATGGAGAGAAAGAGGTACTTTTCATGAAAATACTTATCTTACCTTACAGTTAATGTCCCAAAGAGGTAAAGTGGCTTGCACCCAGAAAGTGCTCATTCTTCTCTACAGACTTTAGAGAGAATTTGGGACCAATAAGCATACAGAGACATTTCCAGAGAGATTAAATAAATTGTCATTTGAGGCATTTCATTTAAGGTTCTATGTGACTTAAGGTCTGTATTTTCACCTGTTTGTACCTGATTCACTCCATTTACAGTGATGGCATAAAAGATCTGTGGGGTTTGAGACTTACACAGGAACATTCCTGCATAGAAGCGCAGTGTTTATGACAAGCAGCATGTATTTCCAGCACAAAGCATGTCACTGAATTAGTTACTTGACCTCAGAAGCCACTAAACACAAATACAAGCAAAGAAATCAGTACTTGAGTCATTCACCCCATCTGTGTCTTACTCATCAATTCACCTGCTGGTTTTCCATAGGGTGTAAATCACTTACCAGAACTAAGCTATGCTATCAAGATTACCCACGCTGCTGATATATACATCTTGGTATTTAGATTTTCCTTAAGTATCTTAAGCTTACAAACACTTCCAAGTACTTCTAATTTTTTATAATTTTTCAGAAAAAAATGCTTTCCTTTCCCTAAAATGTGTTCTGTCTCTGGACAAAGTTGCTAGCTTAAAACACAGGGCCAGCACAGCTAGTTTTAAGTTGAAGTCAGGTTGAGGGTAGATCTTCCCTGACCTTTCAGGGAGGTAAGCATCTCCATTTTCCAGCACCTTAAGAGCATTGCTCCTTGCTTTCCTTAAGATGTATTAAATTAACTGCTTGCTCAGTGCACAGTGGAGACTAATATGTCAACGTGACGCTGGCAAAGCCTCATCAGAGGATTGTTACAATTCATGTGAATACAATATAAATGATTTGTAGGCACATCACTCTTCATCATGCTCACTGTATCAGTTTCCTACAACTGTTATTGATTGCCTTCTTCCCTGCACTTTTCTTCTCCTTCAGTTTAGAAACTTTGGGAATAAACTTTTAACAGCAATTTGTTTATGCCATGCCACACCATGACAGAAATAAACAGGGAACATGATGTAACACCACAAGAGCAGATTTAACTAAGACCCAATTGTATGTGATTGCATCTGTATGCGGGAAGAACATTCCCTTAAAAGAAAATTCTTACAGAGAAAAACAAGTTCACCCTTCACAAGTATGTACCATAACATAGGACAATACACCATCTTTGACTTATGACTTCATCAGGAAGAAATTGGCATAACAGTGGGGGTCCTCCTCCAACAGGCAGATGTGCTTGCTATTATATTGTTCCTTTGGATTTGAATTTGAGGTATCCTTTAGAACTATTATGAAGCCATAGTTTGCTAGGAAGTGAGAACCTGTCCCCTCTCACCTCTCAAATAAATTACCTCTAGTTCAACCACCAGTGTTGGGATGGGAAGAGGCTACCAGCTCTTGATTTAGATGATGAGGTTGCAAGCAAGAAAAGCAAATAGATTATATTTAAAGGAATAACTTATGAATTTAACTGTCTCATTTCTTCGCCACAGCAGAAACTTGGCAACAGTCTGAGTAAATGCTTTGACTTCTGATATACAGTCCCTTAAAAACAAAAAGAGTTTATTTTCCCAAAAGACTTAAGGACAAACACATTTCCAACACCAGGGCCTCTGAAGAGGAAATACTTCAGGGTGAATATTGTTATTAGGTGACACTGAGCAAATGCTTAAGCAGGAGTGATTGAAGCAGACTGTGTACCCTAAGGATTTAATGAGCAGCTTGGAGAAGTTGATGGCCTGTGGCATAGCTTCAGGTCATTAAACCTCAAATGGTTATTCATCCCCAGGAAAAGCTTTTTGTCAAGGTCATTAATGCTATTATAGAGTAGAGATTGAGGGTGTATCAAAAAATTGGCATGTAGTCTGTTTGCAGGAGAAATGTTCTCAGTGAGCACGGACACATCATGTCTGTGACTCACCTAGCTTGCCTGAACTTCCATGTCACTCTATGCACCTTTTCTAAGCTAACTGTCACTACAGGAACTTCATCATTCATTGAACACTTAAATTAGCAGCTTGGCATAACTTCAAAAGATAACATTAGCTGAAGTCCCTCCTCCTAAGTAGAGACATCTCAGCACGTGTTTTAGGTTGGAATCTTGGCCACTATTGCATCCCTTTAGAAAAGAAGTAAGAAATCTGATTCAATTGATATGCACACTGGTGGCCACAACAGTTGGCTTGCTGGTGCACAGATCCCATGAGTTTTTACAAACAGGGTCTAGAGTTAGGCAGTTATTTGTTTGGTGGATTTTGTGTAGCTAATTGTTGAGACATGGAAGTCAGACTTCATGATTTATTTTTTTCCTCCATATTCTGCTACTGGTTGGTTTATGATTTGAATTGTGCAAATCAAATCTTGTAACTCTTTTAATTTCTCTTTATTTTCCCATATTAAAAGGGTGACAACCATGCCTACCACAATGGACATTTTGAACTCTGAATTAAATCTATTTATAAGGGACCTGGAGATTTTTTCCCCCCTTAAAAGCATTGATCACTATAGCATAATAGTTATGAAAATGAAGAATAATTCCGTATTCTGTATCTTCAAGTTCATAACTATTATACTTTAATGATCAATGCCTGATTTTTAAGGAAATGCAACAGATTGCAATTGCCTAAATCTGTTCCTTCTGCTACAAACAAAGCAGAAAACCCAGAAGACTGTTACATAGCAGGATAATTTTGATTACATCCCTGAGGATGATTTAGCACCCCAATTATGCAGCTGTCCAAATTAAGAGACGAAAGAGCCTGAGGAGATTTAGAAAGCTAAAGTATATTCTGCTAAATGAAAATAAAGAACAAAAGGACATAATGATCTATTTAATTCCTCTGGCAATGTCTGCATTAAATGATCAATGCTTAGACATGCACTGCTATTTACTGTTTGACTAAGTGCCCTAATGTTCACTGGCATTAGCCAATGCATCCTCATCAAATGGAACTTACACAAATATTATTTCAATTACATGTTTCTACGTTGGTGCCAGGAATACACCTTTCTCTAGGGAACTGGTGGGCAAATTGACTCTTATTCTTTTGTCTCATTAGTTTCCTGAGAGATATTCACTGAATTAAAGTCGGTAAGTTCTTGGTGTACAGAAAAGTACTCTTACAATGAAAATTTGTGTGATACAACCACACAGTTTTACATGTATTTGGGGCCTTGATTTTATGAATCATATCATATCTATATATATGTTTAGGCACTGGTACTGTGAAAAATGAACTTACACTACAAAATGAAGCTGCAGTTGAAAAGTGGAGGTACAGCTGACTATTTCTTGACAGGAACTTCTGCTTAATTTATGTTAGATGGCATTCCAAATACCCGAAGAAGAACTGCATACATGTCACAGTAAAGAAAATTTTATTTGGCAGTACTGGCTTAGACAAGGTTATGAAGCCATAAATCAGACAAAATTAGCATTTGGACACTAAATTATTTTTGGACTTGGAAAATTCCACTAATGCTATATTTTTATAGCAATATGTTCCTGCAACCTAGATCACAATCAAGCTATAGATTTAAAGTCATGAAATGAAAAGGGACCCTGAATTTAAACTCCTGCTGTAAGGGGTCCAGCTGCGCAGCTTCATGCTGTCTCGAGTAAGATTGCTTTTCTGATCAAGATTTTCAACAGATTTGTGTCATCGAAATTGCTGCACCTAAGCATGTCTAACATTTATTTCCTTGCTTGCTTTGTTGGATTGAGCCACAAGGCACGCATCCTGCTGCTTACGTAAGATAGCTTTGAAAAAGAACCACATGTCCTTAATCTGTCCTGTATTTTCAACAAAACAGACAATTCCTTGCTGCCAGCCTCCTTTTCTCTTTCTTTTTTTGTAAGTATACCTCTTCTTGCTGACTTTGCAACAGCCTTTTTTTTTTGTTTGGTTTGGTTTCCACACCCATCCCAATAATGTTGAGGATACATAAGAGTGAATCCATCAGATTTCATTCCTCTATGTGCTCTGGTCACTGATTTTAGGAAAATGTTGAGCTCGACTGCCTGTGAAAGAGGTCACAAGTCCTTCAGTGGATCTTATGTAAACATAGAGTAAGGAATAACTTGATAACACCACCATCTGCCTCATGTACTTGGGACTGATAACAGCCACATCCTGTAAAATGACCAGCTTTCTAAAAAGCCTCACAATATTGACTCGACTTTTCCATAGAATGCTTTGGGTTGGAAGGGACCTTTAAAGCACATCTAATGATGACACCCTGCAGGGAGCAGGGACACATATAACTAGAGTAAGTAGCACAGAGTCCTGTCCAACCTGACCTTGAAGGTTTCCAGCAATGGAGCATCCAGCACTTCTCTGGGTAACCTGTTCCCAGTGTTTCACCACTCTCATTGTAAAAAATTTCTTCCTTCTATGTAGTTTGACTCTCCCCTCTTTTAGTCTAAAGTGATTACCCCTTTTGTTCTCTCAACAGGCATTGATAAAAATACTGTCCCCATCTTATAAGACCCCTTTTCTCCTCTCCCAAATGACTACATTCATTTTTATCTTAAAAATATTTCATGCACAAGGTCAAAATTAACTATAGAAAATAAGGCCAAAATGGAGAGTGAATGTTCATCTAATTCACTCTCTACCAAAACTTGCAGGACTAATATTTATTTTTCCTTAGAAGAATCCTGGATTCAGGGCAACTCCAAAAAATACATACACCTGACCAAACAGGTTGCTTTCGTCTCACCTCAACTAGGTGGCAAATTTACTACTCCTTGCTGAAGCAGATGTTTTGATGATACAGTTCCAGCTCTGTTCTCAGATGGAGACATTAACCTGAGCAGTGTTCAGCCACTGTGGCTGGAATGCACTGCTTGCTTTTCCAGCCCTTGCATTTAACTACCTCTGGATTATCACACCTGTAGCTATTCAGCAGAAACATAGTAAACTTCTCTTCTTTTCCTGCATATAGTATCTTCTAGCACTGCTGTGCTGCCATCTCAGCCCTGGTGAGACTCCACCTGGAGTACTGCATCCAGTTCTGGAGCCCCTATTACAAGAGGGATATGGACATGCTGGAAGGTGTCCAGAGAAGGGCCACGAGGATGATCAGAGGGCTGGAGCACTTCTCCTATGAGGACAGACTGAAGGAGTTGGGGCTGTTCAGTCTGGAGGAGAAGGCTCTAAGGTGACCTCATTGTGGCCTTCCAGTATCTGAAGGGGGCCTACAGGAAGGCTGGGGAGGGACTTCTCAGGATCTCAGGTAGTGATAGGACTAGGGGGAATGGAATGAAGCTGGAGGTGGGCAGATTCAGGCTGGATGTGAGGAGGAAGTTCTTCATCATGAGAGTGGTGAAGCCCTGGAATGGGTTATCCAGGAAGGTGGTTGAGGCCCCATCCCTGGAAGTGTTTAAGACCAGGCTGGATGAGGCTCTGGCCGGCCTGATCTAGGGCAGGGTGTCCCTGCCCATGGCAGGGGGGTTGGAACTAGATGCTCCTTGTGGTCCCTTCCAACCCTGACTGATACTATGATACTATGATAATTTGCATCCCTGCTTCCAAAAATAGTGCCATTCGTACAACGCTGCTTTCCACGGTTTGTAAGGGGTGCCGGATGATAACCCCAGCTGCAGTGCTCAGATTAGTTAAACCTCACTTCTGATGAATACAAAACAGCAGGTCTCTCCAACATACCAAAACTGTGAGTTTTGAAAGACAGAGGAGCGTCTTCCCAGAAAGCAAAAATACCAGTGAATGAAAAGCTAAGAATATACTTTGGGTGAAGCGTGGAAGAGAGAACTGCCAAATCCTCAAATAACATTGTTTATTTAACAGTATCCTGTCGGGGGGAACTACGCACATGCAGTGATTCTGAGTAACTGTATGTACTTGTGTCATCATAATTTGATGGATTATCACGAAAGTCTACTCCTAAGAGAAAAATATTTGTGTCAGGCAAATACTGGTCTTCTAAATAGCTCATGGTTATCCTGTACAGCACACAAAAAGTGTGTCTGAGCAGCCAGGACTATGGTCTTCCAAGTAAAGAAAATCTCCAAATTACAATCTTAGTGTTAAATACCTCTCCAAAACAGTATTTTATGGTGAACATTTGTTACAAACACCAGCTGCTCTCGATACTAACAAGTAACCTGAAGAATACATTGACGTTTTGTATGAGTGGAAATAGCAGAAATTAACCCTAAAAGTTTTGCAGAAAGAGCCTTATGAATAGTTCACAGGTAACAATGACTGTTTTCCTCTGCACCTGCAAAGTGAAATGCTGTCAAATATGTACTTCTAACAACTGTTCAAAAAGATTGACACGATTTGAAGAACCATATCTTGCTATGCTATAACCAAACCTCTACATTTAGCTGGTGTCTCTGCAATGCTCAGCATACGTAATGTAGCAAAGAAGCATTAATTGTCATTACTTTGCTGTCATATTATTATCTCTAATCTCAGACCCTGTGCAGTAATACTGCTCAGTGACCTCCTAAAGCATCAATGCAGAGATCATGTGCTTCCTCACCAGCTGTTTTCTTCTATTTCCTTTCCTTTAAGATATTTTAAGGCTGAGGCAATAGCATATGGAAGAGATGGTATTTTCTCCCTCTTCCAATACAGACAAGACCCCAGAGTTTGCTACATTTTGATTCACACATATGGAGGCTTGCTGATCCCAAAGGCAGCTCCAGTACCACTAAACAGAGACATATCTGCTTCCCCACTTAATAATATCTGTTGACTCAGTTTTATGCTTCAGTTTACAGCCTGTTTTGGTAGCCCACCCTACATGCAATGAACAGAATCCAATTAGATTTTACAAAGGATTGCATTAAAAAAAATCTCAAATGCCCTCTACTGCTGCTTTTTAAAAACTTTTTAATTTAATTTTTAAGGAGTTGTCCTTGTGGTCAGAAAGGAATGAAATACAAATGCAAAAAGAACGATTTAGAAAGATAGTCTTAGGAGCAGCTGTTATTCAAATGTCTGTCAGAGGATCAGGTACAACTGCTCTGCTCCATTAATTTTCAATCATAACTATCAACTGGCCTCAAAAGTCTCCAAGATTTTTTGATGCTTTGAAATGAAAAGGGCAAAAACATTCTCCTCTATCATTTTGGAATACGTTAGGGCATTAGCACCTGTAGCAACTGTAAAGACCCTTCCAAAACAGATTTTAAGAGCTATGAGCTAACAGAGCTCCTTAAAGTACAGCAGCCAACTGTGAGACCAGTAGCACCTGCTCATTTTTACCACAATGATACCATACCCTTAAGGCAAATATGTCCTTCAGAAGATGAGAAAAGTAGAAAGGGCAGCATCACAAATGAGTGCCCAGGAATGTTAAGATGGAAGTTTATCCTTAAGTGAAAAACAATACATAGCCTTACTGTGGGTTTATACCTTGGAAGCACCTAGGAATTGATTTAATAATTATTTCATCCATAGATATACAAAATTTGTAAGATATTTAGATCTCTTCTCTCAGCCCCCCACAAAATACTTGTCAACTGGAAATACCTATAATAGCTACCAAGAAATAAGAGCATATAGTACTTGGCATCTACCTAAACTCCAAGCTGTGATATATGTAGCTTGCTGTTGTACATCAGAGGTGCACGCTCTCACAGTATTCACAGAGACTTCTACTTAAAGGGCAATCTCTTTTGCTAAAAAGCCCAACTAGGTATATTTGGAAACACTTTCATTTTCCAAACTTGGGTTTCTCCTAAAATCCTGCATCCTAACTATAGTCAGAATCTTTTTCTAAAAAGCAGTGTCCAGACTGCCAAACTTTACTTGGGAGAAGAGATCAATACCACCTCCCTACAAACCTCTTTTCAGGTGGTTGTAGAGAGTGAGAAGGTCTCCTCTCAGTCTCCTCTTCTCCAAACTAAACAATCTTGGTTCCCTCAACCACTCCTCATAAGAATTGCTCTATAGGCCCTTCACCAGTTTTGCTGCCTTTCTCTGGACACTCTCCAGCACCTCAACATCTTTCTTGTAGTGAGGGGCCCAAAACTGAACACAATATTCAAGGTATGACCTCACCAGTGCTGAGTAGAGGGCACAATCACTTTCCTGTTTCTGCTGGCCACACCATTCCCGATACAGGCCAGGATGCATTTGGGTTAAAAACCTCAAAGGAAACTAAGGCAGTATGACATTAGGTTCCCACTCTTAACAGTCTCTCCCAGCTGAATACTGAGGGAAAGGAGGAGACCTACCTCGCCAGGATGAAGCCAAGTCTCTGGACGTTACTCTCCTAACTCCTACTTGCAGAAGTGGTGACAACATGAGAAGATCCTAAGCCAAGTGGAGACTCTGAAGGTCTATCCAAGTCTATTATGTTGGACCACCACAGACTTAAACAGTGAAATAAGCATGCAGATTCAGACTGGTAAAAAAAATGTTAGAAGAGCTTTAGGAGGAAGCCAAGTACACTGCACTCTGCAGCAGTCTCACTGTATCTGTGACACCTGTGACTTTCCTGACAAATATTTAAGGGATGGGAGACAGATCTGGGGAGTGGCATCTATGAGCAGAAGGAAGGACTTGCTTTCAGTGAGATGGGGGAAAGGAATCCAAATTTGTAGGAAGCTAGGCTGCACTGATGCCAGTGCTCAGAAAGCAATTCATGTAGGTCAATATTACCATATTCTCTAAGAAGGGAATAAAGGTCAACCACTACTCATCACTGGGCAGTGGGCTGCTCCAACTTTTGGCAGCTCCAGAATGACTCACAGAAGGAACATATCACTGCTGCATTCTGTGCCAATGCTGCAGGAGTGACTGCGTAATGTTCTCACAGCATAGTGCCCTGACATTGTGCTCTCACTCCTGTCCCTCCTACTGCTTCCTTTTTCAGAAACTCCAAGACAAGATGCTGTGGCACTCAAGAGGACCCCTGCAGCTCACCTCTGCCCTGAGCTATGTACTTGTCTAGGTCCAAAAAAACTCCTAAAAGAGCAATTTGCCAGAAAGGACCCAGGAACACTCTATTTCCCAGTGCTGCTAAGCTCCAGCGCAAATGTCCCTAGAAGACACAACCAAAAATGAGGAAATAATCACACCTGTAAAAACCCAACAAGTAGACAGCCGTTCTCCAAATACATCACTCTGTACTCATCTGCTTTTCCACAAATGTCACACCCAAAACATATACAAAGCTCACCCATCTTCTACCAATGCCAGCCAAAACCATGAAATGCATCTACTAGAAGGTACCAAAGCTTTTACTCAGCATCTTTTTTATGGTGTGAAGAGAGAAATTTGCACAAGTGTTACCATTATTTGTATTTCATTATAAATGTGAGTCAAAATCAGAATCTTATGTCAATGCTGCTCAAATGTTGAATGATAAACTCACTGGTGCCTTACAGTGTTTATGGAACTCACAGACAAGAAGAGAAGGAATGAATAAGAAAAAACCCATGGGTGCTTATGGATGGCCATTGTATGATGGGAGGAATTTAGCTTCTCTGAGTTAAATGTAGAAGATATGAGCTCAACCCACTCAGACTGAGTAGAGCCCAAGACCTCCTCTCTCTGGGCTAAGTGCTTTAATTCTTGGGTTATTATACAAGAGGACGATAAGTCACATCCATCTTCAAATGAGTAAATGGATCCCAACTTCATCGAGGTGCCATCATTTATTTCCTCTATACTCTCAACGGAAGAGGTATTTACTTGAATGAGGTGGACTGAATTATCCTTGAGTGTGTGGATGGATGGATAGAAAGAGGGAACAGATCTCATTCCACAGGTCTTCAGTAAGCAACTTCTGATCTCCTTATACTGTACAAGGAATTTAAGCAGCCATGACAAATAGACTGGACCATCTGCTTAAACTCAGGTGCCTAAAAGCTTGAATTAAACAGACTGGGTTCTCCACAAGACACATGGTCTCTCAAGCAAATGCCAGCACTTCTTCATTTTCAGACAAATATCATGGTATTGCTAATTATAGTGGGCCTGACTTTCATCTGGAGTAAATTAGTGTTGTTGCTGCCAAAGACTGGCCCAGAAAATCCATATAAAACTGCAGGATCCTTGCAAGAAAGTGAGGCTCTGTGTTAGGTGGAGCCTTGTTGCTAGGAAGGCCTGTTGCTGAATGTTTTAATCCAAAAGATTAAACACATGATTTGACATTATAGTCTCTGACTTAGCATGGTAAACAGCCTTCAAAACCACAGTCTAGTAACAGTGTCTTTGTCCTTGCTTGCCATCGACAGCAGACTCTTTTCTCTTTCTTTATTTCAAAGGTATCCACAAAAATGAAGCAGGATAAAACCAGAAACCAAGCACTTTTTGAAAGGCAGAACATAATTTAAGGTTTAAGACAGAGAATAGAAAAGCGTGGGTTTTCTCTGACTGTGGATTTCTTGTAATTTCACTGAAGATAAATATTTAGATAACAACCAATGGGATATTTAATTGTCAGGATCTATTATATTTAAAGAAAGTGCTAGAGATTTTCCTATGTGTTTTGACAACCCATTCCCATCATTTACACTCTGTATGACATATAAATACAGTCACTGCTATAATTTGTAAACTGTTAATATTAGGACTGTAGAGATGGCTATGCTTTCAATTCTACATTAAAAAGACAGCTTTAATATCAACATCTGGTTGAACTTCCATTACTTTTCATCTTTTACTTGTAGTCCTCCTCCTTCTCCTTGGCCTCCTTATTTTTCTCTTGTTGCTCCCCTGCCTGGTTTGATCCGGGAAGCTGCATACCCTGACTGCTCTTGGCTCCTGTGATACTCATAAACCATGAAGCAAAAAAAACCCAACAAACCACAGAGGGAAAGGACAAAACCAAAAGCAGGAGGATATCTGGTAAATCTAGCTACATGGATCTCTCCAGCTGTGCACATAGTCAGACATCTGAACTGAGACACAGCATCCTGCCCTATCCTTCCATTATCTCCCCTGTTCGGTTTGTGTGAAAATAAAAGGTCTTCAGGTCAGGATTGCAAGTTCTCATAAATGTGACCAGCACTCATAGAAATAGGACTAGTGATGGGACAATTGATTTGTTAAATGCTACTGTCCTAAGCCAGGAACTAACCCTTAGACTGACAAAACCACAATGGGAATACAATACAATACAATACAATATACCAGGTTGGAAGAGACCTTCAAGATCATCGCGTCCAACCCATCAACCAACCCAACCCACCTAAACAACTAAACCATGTCACCAAGCACCCCATCAAGTCTCCTCCTGATCACCTCCAATGAAGGTGACTCCTGAGTTTCAGGAGCTACTCTTAGTACTATTTCAGATTTACTCTTATTTGAAGTTTTTACATCTCAGCTTATCTAAGTGTAAAACAAACTCTGCAATTAATGCCTAGTTCAAAGAGATCCTGTGAAGTACTCTAATTGGAATTTGAAAACTCTGGAGGGAAACCACCGCACACTATCTAGTAACTGAAACTGCATGGACAGACTCTCCAGTTGGTTACCAATGCAGGCACAGATAAGATACTAAGTTAACAGATACAGCAAAAGAACTTCAATAAGAAATGCATGTGTCAGTAGATTAAGTATTTAATGACTTTATCAGCATGCATTTGTCAAACTTTGTTGGGTTTTGTGTACAGTCACAGAGACACCTCCAAAAGGATGAAAAGAATGCTATTTCTCATATCAGAAAAACAATTTGACTCAGAGAAGAAAATAAAACCACTTCTCACAAAGAAAAATGAACTTGCAAGATGATGCAGCTCTGAAACAAATTACATATATTCTACTAATCAATAAAATCCAGTTGCCAAGGCAACGCTGACATCAGAAAGTGAAATACAGAGGCCCGTCTTACATAAACACATAGACATACCAGTATGTTATGTGAACTTTTGCAATCTAGCAATGACTTCAAGGAAAAATATGTTTTTACAAAAGAACACATATTTTCCCAGGCTTGATAGATTCTTGTGTAAGAGCTTTTATGAGATTTTAGACAAGTTGTATTTTGTTTGTTAGCCTTTGTTCTTTTCTGACTGGCAACAAAGAAATGTTAGGAAAGAATTACTCTCAATGAAAATTAATTCCCACTATTTAAGTGACTTGAAACAGTGACAACTGGATGGGAGAAGAAACCCTACCAAAGTGTTTGAATATTGATCCTGAACATAGTTAAGAATAAAAAGGTTGAATTTGTAGATCCTACTTGTATTACATTATGTATGTCTTAAGGGTCAAAATCTGAGCACCAAGACTGTAAATAAAAAAAGGAATTTTTTACAGTACTTGCAACTTTTATTATACATGTCTCTAATCTGAAGGGTCAGTTCTGACACCTTATTAATAACTATTTTAATTCCACTGAGCTGGGTGCAATGAATCACAGAGCAGGGTACTAGTGATACCAGCCAGCCTCTTGCAATATCTAATTTTCCATTTAATTTGGGAAGTTCTTTGAATTACTTCATTTAAATATTTCAATTATTTCACTAGCAGAGCCTCTCAGTACAAATGGAGGTTGCTGGTAGAGACACCTTCTTTCCCTGTAGCTAAATGACACCCAAATTTCCCAGCAGCATTCACAACTCCTTGCCCCTTTTTGTAAAAAGCATGAACAATACCTGCTGGTCATAGGATACCACCTCATGGCTCCCTAAATAACTGCTCATGTTTCACCCATTTGCATGCTCAACCACCTGGAGCTGGCAGATATTTTCCTAACTTGGATGCCATAGCAACCAGGGCTGAGGAATTAAGGCAGAGCTACAGCTGTCTCTTGAATGTGCCCTGGAAGTTCAGCTGGGCAATATAAAAACAGTATCAATAAATAACATGAAGTGTGACAGTGTTCAACTGCTGCCTTAGAGGTCTGCCAGCATGGCCATTACCAGTACCAGGTTTTCAAGATTCTCTTTTCTGAAGGATGGATTTAAGACAAATAGTTTAAAATGAACTGCTTTAGCTCATTCAGCACCTCAGCTCACTGAAGTCCAGTGGAGATACCCACTGAGATCTGGGTCAGCCTCCTAATTTTCAGTTTAGTTTAAAACTGAAGTTAACTCATTATGCAGCTGTCTCAAATGTTCTTGTAACGACAAACTTGTGGTGTTTTCACAAAGAACTGAGAATACGTGATGGTATTTCCAAGTACATATAAGCAATTACAGGCCAAACAAAATAGTGTCTTCATTCCTCATTATGTTAAGTGATGAAAAGACTGACTGCTATGTGTGATTACTTCTTCTACTAATTTGGATGTATAAATTAGACATGTTCCTACAGGCCTGTGGAGACATAGTGCACCGTTTAAGTACTGAATAGTAACATACAGCTGTACTTTGAATTCAGTGGCTCAGAGGCACAAGAGAAGTACACATCATTGCGCCTGTATCTACCGCATTTACTGCTGGTCATCAATGTCCATATTCCTGCAAACCAATCAAGTCATTAGCTCCTGGGGGGGTGGGGGATGTAACAAATTAACATCTACTGAACAATTTATTAAATCCTTCTCTGACAAGCAAGGGCCCAAGTCCTGCTCTAGGTGTATCAGCTGGGACACAGACAAAGGAGAGAGAAAGAGATGAAGAGATGCTATGGATCTGGATGCTATGCTCTGCTGCAGCAAAAAAGCAGATGCAGAGACGTATTTCGGAGGTGACATGTGGCAGAGAGTAGGTGCAAGATCCAAATACTCCCTCAAAACTAAACCAGGTGGGACCACATTATGACTTTTTAACTCCACATCAGTGTTCATGGCTGGCAAAGGACTGCCATTTGTAGTTTTCATCCCTGTTCAAAGCCCTCATAACAAGTACTAAAGCAAAGAGTATTATTTCTCCTAAAGGCAACACTGAAGTGAAAGGTCATTTAATACAGAATACTTAAGTCCATCCTTAGGTCCCTCCTGCACCACTCCATGAAGATGCTTCAGCCACCAACCCCTTCTGCAGAACCACTGGCTCCAATTTACATTCTGCCCAAACGTCTGTCTTTGCTGGCAGATTTCAAGAACTAGGACAGCCCTAACAAGTGATTTCATAAGATTTGCCACTTCATTTGTAATTCAGTAACTCAATTCCACCTTTAAAAGACAGCTATCATTTTTACCTGCAGGTGGAAAACCATCTCCACAGAAGTCCCCTCAATCAATCCTTTTAGTTTGTCTATAATGCCCACAGATTTAATAGGAACTTTTATGTGAAACAGGATGATTTTTACTGAGTCTGTTTGCCTTCAAAAGCCTCAATAAATGAACAAACCAGAAATAATTAAGGAACAAAACAATGCTAAGGGCTTTATTTAAATAAGCAAACACCAGAACATTCAGGACTCAACCTCAGCCCATCCTGTCTGTTCCTCTCTGCAAAAATGTTCTTCAAACAGCAAGTGAGCTTAGCTCATCTGGATGTATTCAGTGGATGGAAACTGAATTTAATGTAGCTCCCCTGGCTTTTATCTGCTTAAATTGGAATCTTATTATTATTTTAACTTTACAATCTAATTAATTATAGCTATGTCCTAACAACAAAAAAAAATTGCCTGGGCAGCCCTAATATTATACCCCTGTATTTTTTATGAGGTGACCTTTCTGTTGAGTTCAAGAAACCATGCTTAATTACTAGATTTGGGTGGGAGTTTTGCTTGTGAGGATTGAGTCCATTATAAGCGAAGCCTACTTGATTTATGCATAATGTTTCACTGAAGGTACAAAGCAAGTAGTCATCAACTTAATGCCACTTAATGCAGAAGGCTTCAAAGGGTCATATAAAGTAATTCTTTTTATGGGACAGCAAAAATTCATGATTCTAGGTTAGGGCTATAAATGAATAAGTAAATCACTTATGCATTGCATTCAGTTGGCCCCTACTGCAAACTCATTTAGAACATAACAGTTTTGCTGTTGCATTATGTCCGGGGCAGACATTCAGTGGGAGGTTTTATAATGTTCCACAGCCTACAGAGCTCTCTCTTTTCTTTCTTCCTTTTTTTCCTTTTTTTTTTTTTTTTTAATCTAATTTTCTTTTTTTGACAGTATCTGATAAGAAAACAAGATGCAGCTGTAGCTGTACCACCCAGATGATGCTTGTTGTGTATTATCTCACACAGTACAAAAGGACAACATTATTAAAGAATGGGATAATATGAAATGTGTGTAAAATATGTTCTGAGATATGTCTGTAAGAAGTGATGCACTCAGTAAGGCACCTTTGTGGTGGCCACATGAAGGACATTTCCTGGTAATAAAGAGATGTAAGAGATGACTAATGAAAATCTAGGGACTGTGTGGGCAGTAGCTGAAATGTCTGGAGCCTGAGCACACCATTCTACAAATACTAGAGAAGAGGAAGGGTTGGGGGTTGGCAATCCCCAAACGTGCTCCAAATTACCAGGAGAATGCAGTTCCATTGGATTACAAATCAAGTTTGCATCCGTTTAGACCCCTTTTTTTCCCCTCTTGCCCAAATGCAAGATTAAAAGGAGACACTGGACTTGCACTGAATCTGCATAGTGGCACTACAACATTTAAGAGTCCTCTCAATGAGGAAGACAGTCCCCCTCAAGGAGTTCATGATAAAGGCAAAAAGTGACCAGTGCACTAGATTTGCCCTGCATTATAAAGCAGCTCACCAGCATGCCCAAGGAAAAGAAATGGTATCTTCATCTGAAAGCCATGGTAGTAGCCCCTGGCCTCCTCAATTAGATCTATCAAAAAGCAGGAAAGGCTCAAACTCAATTACTCAAGAGCAAAACCAGATACATCTCTAAGAAGGTCCCAACAAGAACTGTTCTGGGGAAGATAACCAAGACATGTAGTGGCTGAACAGGAGGTCAACGAAATGAAGAAAATAGAAAAGGTTATATTAATCAACATTCCTGTAAACTTACAAATCAGAGGTCAGCACATGAGCAACAAAGAGATGTCATAAGCACATCCTCAACAAACAGACGCAGAAAATGAGTGTGCCTCAGGAGAGCACAATGAACACTGAAGTCAAAGAACCTGAGTGGGCTGAATGACACTGCAGGGCAACAGTACAGAATGCTGTTCAGAAGGGAGGTGATGCTGGGCTTATTCTTAGAATACTATGTAAGCACAGTGCTTAATAGCTCTGAACAATCTGATAAAAATACTTGATAAATATGTGACACTTCCTTGGTGGTGGGGTCAAGTAGGAGATCATTCTTTCCTTCCCTCTCTATCTGTGAAGAATGTCTTGACAGTACTAAGTGGTTACATCTGGGAAACTGGACATGATGGGAGACACAGGATACTTTTCCCTTCCTCCAGGTATGTTACATGACTGTATCATATTTAGCACTGTAACCATTAGTAGAGGACCTTGTAAAGAGATGGCAGAGTACAAAATGAAGTAGTACTGTCAACTGAAAATTCCATTTTCTCCCCCTTTATGTTAAATCTCAACACGGTAGCAGCGCACTGACTATGAAATGTATCTCCCCACTCTTGCTTTGTCACATGAAAATGTTGACACTGATTCCCTGCAACATGAAAGCAAATGTGTAGATATGCTTAGTATATAACAAGTGACTGTCATGTCTTGATCTGAGACTAATTGACTTGAAGGCAAACACCTTGACAGAGAGGCAGGTAGAGCACACACAAAACCAACAGTGAGGTAAAGGAAGGACACTGATGTACAGCATATCCCTGTTGTCTCTACTGTGCTTGACAAGCCTTTTATTCCCTACAAATAAACAAGAGGAGCTGTGGCTACTTTATCAACAAACATCAGCAGAAAACTGAATCATCATTCCAGTGTACAAATCCCATATGCTAAAGGAGGATGAGCTATTTCAGTAAAGCCCTGCACACTGAAAACAGACATTTCCCCCAGACCTTTCACAAATTCTTTTCCCCCTCTTTAATAGGAGTGTCCACCATCAGCCAAGCTACCGTAAGGCTACAGAGACCTGTACCCATTTCTGTCCATTCCATTCCTCTTCAGATCTCTGCAAATCATAACTTCCAAAAAGTGCCTGGTGCTAGTAGAACAGAAGCCACAACTTTCAGCTCACTGAGATCCAGAAAGCAGTAGTACACCTCTGGCTGTGTGTAGTAGCAAAAACAGCTACAGGACATACTAGGCTGCCCAACTCAGCACGATCTGTGCCCCTCAGATGGTGCCAACAACCCTAACCAGGACAGGATGTCAGACTAATGTGAAGAATCCACTTTTTTTCCTTTTTTTTTTTTCTCCCTTTCATTCTCCCAGTTGTCCCTGCCATCAGTCACTGTGCCCCCTCCCCCTAAGTAAATGAAATCAATCAGCAGGGATTTCTGTAAAATACATAAAACAGTCATCTTCCAGACTCTACCAGAAGATAAATGGTTCCAGACCTTGGACTGCAGCCATTTTCCCACACATGCTACAGTGTTTTGTCATCCATATTGGGCCATAATAGTGAGTGGGTTTGGGGTTTGTTTTTTTTTTTTTTTTTCCCCTCAGTCAGCAGCCAATGCTCCGGCTTCGAACTCGTACCTTAAAACCACTGCAACAAGAGCAATTTTTTCTGTGCAATTTGTAATTTGCACAGTTTTGTTCCAAATAACACATGGGACCTTGTGCAGAACTTTGACACATTTCTGATGCAACTAATATTGCCTTATTGCTCCCAGCTGGAGCTCCACAAACCTTTAAGGGATTAAAGCATATCACCCCAAATACAAGCCACTGAATTGAAATGAGCATGAAACTATGAGCAGTGCAAACCTTACCTGAGAACCTGCTAACAAGAAATAATAGGATTGCTTACAATTATCTCCTGCTGGCTTTTGCTAGTTTCAAAGAAGCATACAAATACACGACAAAAGATGCATCACAGTGTGAGTTTACAATTAATTTTAACATATTTTAAAGCAAGTTCTTAATAATTTGTTAACATTAAATGCACTTTGGAAAGAACCATGAGGCTTTTTCATTATTAAGAAATGTGCAACCAAATTCTACCCTTAATTAAATCAGGAGTAATTTTATTAACTGCAGCAGACTTAAACCTGACTTACATCAGTGTAAGTGAGGGTAGGATTTAGCCCGGGGTGTTTATACACTGTAGTCCCAGTTAGTTTAGATCTATTTGGGTGGGAACTCCTTTCCCCTTTCCAGAAAAAATATTCTTGCCTACCCTTTTTCACCTCACAACTGGGGCCAAAGCAGTATTTTCTTCTAAGGTATTTTCCAGAAAGGTTACAAGCAAATCTTATCCTGGACTGAAGATGACCTTATTAAACAAAACCACCCCCTGAAGTGATGGACACCAGCAGTTTTAAAGTTTGTTTACAAGTTTTTAAACAAGCCACCTCAAACAGATAAGCTTATTTACATCTTAAAGATAAATTAAAAAAACCTTTAAGCAAAAGCTGTTTTAGAAAGAAGCTACTTTTGTCTGTTTTCAAAGCTGAAAAGCCTCTTCAAGCAGTACTTAAACAACCCTGCTACAGTATAGACACTTACTGTCCACAGATATCCTTGGGCTTCACTGTACCTTTCAACCAAAATCACTTTCTCCTGTACTTCATTTTCTGCTCTCTTGAAATCAGATTCCCAGTTCCTGACAGATGGCTCCTCTGTCACCGAGTGCTGCTTCCGCCTCCTTATCGCTGCCAGCTAATACTTCCACGATGCTTAGCTGTTGTCTGCGGAGCTGTGCTCTACATCATTTCTACTCTGATCAATGCTCCGCTTGGTTTTAGGTTGGTTTCTAGTCCCGCCTCCTGCTCTTGAAGAAACGAAAACTCACAGCTGGATTTTCTATAAATCATCCCTTTTAACAGTGGCTGAGCAAGTATGGCAAATACTACAGCTAAGACCTGCTGCTCTATTTGAAACTTCAAAAACAATTCCTCATCTTAATGATGCACACATGAAAGTTAACCGTGTACTAAAATCACTAATACTGAAATATAGTGGCCAGATAATTGTGACCTTCGGGGCTTAGAAGCTGATTAATGTAATACAAAACTCCTCTCTGTTCCAGAGGGGGAATATAGTAAAACATACTGCCTCAGTGAACTGCTTTATATAATGTCTCGCTTTGAACAGCAGCTTGTCATTCTTGCAAAGATAAATTTACATTTGCAATACAGAGCTTTTTGACAGACTCACCCCATGTACATACTGTTTAGACTAGCAGCCCTAAGCTTGAAAGAGCCTTTACCATTGTAGCAGCTCTTTTGAAGTGCGAGCAGGAAACACTTTTATTTTCTGCACAGCACTAAGTGCGCTACTACACAGCCCTGAACTCATTATCATGTTTAACAAAGCATGGAGTACAAAAGCAAGGTGGTACCATAAAACCCACACTACGAACTTTGTTCCCATGAACAGAGCAAAACAGAGTCGAGTTTCTGCAAACTGTACATTTTTGATTCCACCACCCTTCAGATCTTCTTTAGAGTCTGATGAAAATGACTGGGCAGAATTGCAGCCTGAATGGGCTGCAAAATCCTGGTGTTCTGGGGTTTTCTGTGGTAAGTGTCACATCTCAACGGAAAGTGCCGGCAGGGCTAAAGCTGACTCCTTCTTCACTAACAGCTGATCATGTCCTGGTGGCACATATGGTCCCCCGATAGCTGCCCATGCTGAAGAGCAGCTGAGGCTCAGTGAAAGACCCTTTGAGTTTCAGCTTTGCTGGTGGCCAGGGGTGGGTGCAAGAGCAGCATATACCAGAAGTGGCATTTCCCCAGGTGTGCAGCTTGACTCCCAGCAAGGAGGGAACTTCCCTCACCAGGTATTAGAGCTGGACTACTGCATCACCAATCCTGTATGAGTGGATTTTGTCCCACTTCGAACTTCCAACCAAACCTAATGTGTTCCAAAAATGCAGTAGGAAAAAACCAAATCCACTTTTATCTACTTACACTGACTCTCCACCCGCTTCATTACATGCCCTGCAGTTCACCTGAGTTCACAGAATTGCAGAATGTATCTGGTTGGAAGAGACCTCAAAGATCATTCAGTCCAACCCTTGACGCAGTACTGAAGGGCCAACACTAAACCATGTCCCTAAGCACCAGGTCCACACGCCTCTTGAGTATCTCCAGGGATGGTGACTACCACTGCTCTGGGCAAACCACAACAATGTTCAGCTCTTCCATGCAATAGATGACCTCACAAGCTTCTCTCAGATCCTATTTAAATCTCTTTTTTCCTAAGCTGAAGAATTTAATGTTTCATGCTAGGGTTGGTCAGCCCTGCTGCCTGTCCCTGTATGTACTACTGCTCCCATAAGTGATGCAGTTAGTCCCTTAGGTCACATAGTAAAAGCTGATGTTAAAGCACCCAACCTCAAGGCTTGCTCCTGGACTATGACTGCTATTTGTGGAAATGGGGAAATGGAATAATTCTCTTTGGTTACAGTTCTGCAGACTTGAACTGAAAATTATCATCTTCCTCTCCACAGCACAGCGCACAAGAATTTGAGAACAGCTACACAAGACTAATTTCCAAACAGTCACTAGCCAGGCAGACTAACTTCCAAACAGTCACTAGCCAGGCAGACTAACTTCCAAACAGTCACTAGCCAGGCAGACTAACTAAACAGTCACTAGCCAGGCAGCCTAGGAGAAAGAGGTATGGATTAAGTAGCCAGGAATGTTGAGGGTAGCATTGCTCTCATGCAGCTACTACTCTTAACCAGCAGCTGTAAGACACAGGACCTGGGCCCTCGTCCAAGCAGCTGTGACTCAGATTTGGAGTGCTGCAACGACAGTGCTCTCCTGTGGATGCACTGGTTGATCAGTGCCAGTACCTTGCTGATGGAGAGTGAAATGAGCAGGGGAGAGGCACCATCCCTGTGCCTGCTCCAAATATGTAATGGCAAATATAATAAATCTGCTTTCCAGGTGCTGCTGTACATTCAATACTTATCAACTGTCAAAACCCATGACTCATTAAAATCACTTCCTTGACCTTTAAAATGTACTCAAAAATCCATAAATGAGACCAATCAGTAGTGCATACCCATTTGAATAACAACAGCCCTTTGAATCCCTAGCAATGAGAAGGTTAAAGGCTCAATACTACAGTGTGACATGCACTATATGAAACCAGGATAAGGATCTTCCAAGGATTTTTACAAAGCATTCTGTCTACTGCCTGGAGTAATATTTAAGGCATATAGGGCAAGATTTGCTCTTTCTCTGCCCTGACACTGTTAAACATCACCTGAATAACAAGAAAAAAGACCACTGCATATGTAAAGTAATATATTTAACTACATTGTCCTCCATGTGCTTGAGTTCCAGACAGAGTACCAAGTTCCCTGGGCATGAATGGGAAGGTCTGCTTCCACCAGTAGCAAGTACTCAGCTCATAAACTCAATCTAGAGTAAACACACAATAAAGCAGCAAAGTACCATAGATATTGGTTTCATAGGGCTGCTTCTCTCTGCCAGTCTTCTCCTATTGGACCATACTATTTGCTAAGTGTGAACACAGCTCTACAGTGTGTCTGAATGCAAGATGGTCATGGAATGAGCTCATGTTCTGGGAGCCACATCATCTGCACTACTGGTTCTTTCTCTGGCTGTGGTTGTGAATCACTCCTACCAACTTTTTCCTAAGCACTGTGAAAATTAGTCTGTCTGTGGATCCCTGACCCTTCCTTGTTTCATAGTATAGATATTGTCCCCGGGGTGGACAGCATGACAGTTCCTCCCACTGCTGTTGTGCAGATACAGCCACCCTTACTTCACTCTCACCTGGAGACAGTTGTGAGACCTGCTGAGACTGGATGCCATCAAAGAAATTAGTCTTTTTCTCAAACCGTAGCTCCAAAGATCAGATTCCTAATTCCATTATAATTTAGAAGAAGATTAGAAAATATCATATGAAGTGAAAGACTTGGAGATCTACACAAAGCTCACTAATATGATAGTAACCACAGAAGTGACTGGGAATGTTCAGATAGCAAGAGTGAAAATTAATGGCTTAACTCCCTCTCTGAAATGCTTATATAGCAATGCATGGAGAATGGGGAATAAGCAGGAAGAATTAGAAACTACTGTACACCAGGGGAACCATCATATAATTGCCATCGTGGAAACATGGTGGGATCACTCTCATGGTTGGAGTGCTGCAATGCTACAGGCTCTTTAGAAGGGACAGGCAAGGAAAGAGAGGTGGAGGGGGAGCATTGTATGTTATGGAGTGCTTTGATTGCCTTGAGTTCAATGTTAGACACACCAAGGTGGAATGTCTATGGATAAGGATAAAGGGGAAGACCAATAAGGCTGATATCCTACTGGGAGTCTGCTACACCTGACCAGGATAAAGACGTCAATGAGACATTCTTTCAACAACCTGGAGATGTCATGCATTCCCTAGACCTTGTTCACTGGAAGTACAACACAGCAGAAAGGGGCAGTCCAGGAGGTTTCTGGAATAGAACAGAATAGAATAGAACAGAATAGACCAGGTTGGAAAAGACCTTTGAGTTCGAGTCCAACCTATCACCCAACACTATCTAATCAAGTAAACCATGGCACCAAGCATCCCATCCAGTCTCTTCCTAAACACCTCCAGTGATGGTGACTCCACCACCTCCCCGGGCAGCCCATTCCAATGGCCAATCACTCTTTCTATGAAGAACTTCTTCCTAACCTAAACCTCCCCTGGTGCAGCTTGAGACTGTGTCCTCTTGTTCTGTCACAGGTCGCCTGGGAGAAGAGACCAACACCCACCTGGCAACAACCTCCTGTCAGACAGTTGTAGATGGCAATAAGGTCTCCCCTGAGCCTCCCCTTCTCCAGGCTAAGCAACCCCAGCTCCCTCAGCCTCTCCTCATAGGGCTTGTGCTCCAAACCCCTCACCAGGTTTGCTGCCCTTCTCTGGACACGTTCCAGCAAGTCAACATCTTTCCTAAACTGAGGGCCCCAGAACGGTGTGGATGACTTCCTGTTGCAGCTGGTAAGCAAGCCTACCAGGGCTAATGCCCCACTAGACCTATTGTTTACAAACAGGGAAGGGCTGGTGGAAGATATGGTGGCTTGAGATCGTTTGGGGCACAGCAACCATGATATCATAGACTTTTCAGTATGTGGTGGTTAGGAGGGCTATCAGCAAAACCTCTACCTTGGACTTCCAGAGGGCTGACTTTGATCTATTCAAGATGCTGGTTCAGAGATTCCCTTGGGAAGCAGGCCTCAAAAACAAAGGGGCCTGGGAAAGCTGGGCTTACTTTAAGAATTAAATTATGAAGGCACAGGAGCAGGCTGTCCCTTTGTGCCATAAAACATGCCACTGAGGAAGAAGACCAGCCTGGACAAGCAGGGAGATTTTGCAAGAACTCAAGATGACTGGGCACAGAGAGTGGTTGTGAATGGTGAAGCATCCAGTTGGTGTCCGGTGACCAGTGGTGTCCCCCAGGGATCAGTACTGGGCCCAGTTCTAGTCAGCATCTTCGCTGATAACTTGGATGAGTGGATCGAGTCTACCGTTAGTAAATCGGAGGATGACACCTAGTTGGGGGAGAGTGTTGATCTGCTGGAAGGTAGGAAGACATTTCAGGAACACCTGGACAGGCTGGGTCAGTGGGCCGAGGCCAACAGTATGAGGTTTAATAAGACCAAGTGCAGGGTCCTACACTTTGGTGACAATAACCCCATGCAGTGATGCAGACTGGGGGATGAGTGGCTGGAGAGTGGCCCGGCAGTGAGGGACCTGGGAGTGCTGGTTGACAGCAGCTGCACATGTGCCAGCAGTGTGCCCAGCTGGCATGGAAGGCCAATGGCATCTTGGCTTGTATCAGGAACAGTGCGGCCAGCAGGATTAGGGATGTAATTCTGCTCCTGTACTCAGCACTGGTGAGGCCTCACCTCTAGTACTGTGTGCAGTTCTGGACCACTCACTTCAAGAAAGATATTGAGGTGCTGCAGCAGGTCCAGAGGAGAGCCATGAGACTTGTGAGGGGACTGGATGGAAAGTCATATGAGGAGAGGCTGAGGGAGCTGGGGTTGTTCAGCCTGGAGATGAGGAGACTTGCGGGGACCTTATCACACTCTACAACTACCTGAAGGGAAGTTGTAGTAAGGTGTGGGCTAGGCTCTTCTCCCAGGCAGCTTACGACAACATGAGAGGGCATGACCTGAATCTGCATCAGGGGAGGTTTACGTTGGATGTCAGGAAGCACTTCCTCATGGAGGGGATAATTAGACACTGGAATGAACTACCCAGGGAGGTGATGGAGTTTCTGTCCCTGGAGGTGTTTAAGGGAAGACTGGATGTGGCACTTAGTGACATGGTCTGGTCAATGTGGCAGTGCTAGGTCATAGACTGGACTCGATGACCTCAGAGGTCTATTCCAGCGTCAATAATTCTGTAATTTCAACTGGCAGAAAGAGTCCTTGCCCATAAGTTCAACAGGCAAGAACACTCTGCTGGGGGATAGCTTAGGGTGCCACACATTTTCATTTGGTCTTTCTAACCTGTAGACTCTTCTGACACTTGGGAAATCAGCAGAAGGAAACATGACCAAATATTTTTGGTAGGTGAACTTTTGTAAAAGAAGACCTTTCACTTTGATATAAATAGCTGCTTTGCAAGGAGCTAAGACTCCATTCAAGCACCTTCAGCTCACAGAGACCCTGTGATAAAAGTATGGCAGAGAGAGCAGCCGCAGAGCTCTGTGTGAAAGCACTGGTGAAAGTTTGCCCTGCTTTGTCCTTAAAAAGCTCAATCACAGGGCACTGGGACAATTCAGGTTGGAAAGGACCTCAAGAGGTCTCAAGTCCAGCAGTCCCTTTGTTTTTCTGACCCTGCTCAACCATTCAAAAATAGTTTCAGCTCTCCACACTGAGGGAAGGAGAAGGAGAAGGAATAAATTACTTGCGATTTCCCCCTGCAATTTCTAATGAGAAAAGCTTGGCATTCTCTGACTGGGAGCTGGATCATAGGGATTGAGAACTTAGCACAGTATTGCAGATGGGGCCCCATGGTGCCCCATACTCGCCTCTCCTCTGGAAATACATCACTGGGTAGAGCCAAGGGCCAGGCTGCCTTGCCAGGACACATTTGGGAGTGACTTGCAATTATTCTCCAATCTGTAAACACAATCAAGCCTTTGATCTCCTCCGTTGCTCCCAACTGCCAGTCTACAGAATGATGCCAGCATTTCCTGCTGCTATCTCCTAATCATACTACCACACCACTGATAACCACCACATGAATGCAAGCCAAGCTGCCTGCAGAGGAAGGGCACATGGAACCAGCGTCCCAGGGCTTGCCGCTTCTCTTTCATCTCATTTTACTGTCTCATGTCCTGTGCTAACCCTGGCAGATTCTGGAAGAGAACTTGAGGCAAAAGTTTTATTTTGTGCTACCAGGATCAGTGAATCCTGCTTTCAGGTTTCCCCTTCAAACACATATTTTTTCCTAAAGATCATGAAATTCTGAAACATTAGAGAGATGAGGGAACACAAAGTGCTACATAACACTAATATGTTTTCAGCCAAAAGGACAAGGGGGAAGGAAAAATAGTATTAAGGTTATTACTGTTTGAAATTCTGCATTAAAGTGCCTATTTCAAGGTGAAGTAGAAAATAAAAAGTGATTTAAAAACTTTCTATCTAAAGTGGAGAACTGAAATGATAATGTGTTGAGTGGGGATTTTCATCCTGGGCAGTTTTCATGTAGCAGGTGCTCTTACCCAAGGCTGCCATATCCCAAAGGCATTTGTCATTCACTTACTATTGCAGTGGTTATGTAAAGTAAGACAGTAGTACTATCTCTGCCTGATGAGAAAGCCATACACTTCTGCATTTTAATATGAAACACAATCTTTGAAAGATCAAAATATGTATTACCTAACTTATTTTTCAGCAAAACCTCTGTCATATATACTTGGTACTCATTTAGCTCTTCAGAGTCTTTCTCCTGATGGAAAATCTCTGGAGTTTACATGGCATATCTCTATGTCACATGTGTTCCCTTAATAGCCAATATAAATGTTTTTCAACTTTAAGCTCTACAGCTTGAGTCTTGCTTATGAAAGCCAAGCAGTGCCTCTCTGCTTTACTCATCACACAACTGAATGACTGCTGGTCTGCCCTCCTGCCTCACACTTAAGCAGGAGCTCTCAGAGCCCAGCCCAAAACAGATTGCCTCTCCACTTCTGCAGGCTGGGACCTGGGACAGTGTACACTCCCACTAAGGTGATCTTGTGGGACAGTGCATCTCCAGAAGCATGAAAATGGCACTCAATGCACTTCAGTGACCAGTAAGTGGGAGACCAGTCTAACACGAGGTTCTACCTCTGCATAGCAGAGGTGGGGCATGCCATCAGTTTGTTCACATGCTTCAAAGAGCATAGAAATAAAAATTCTTGGAATTGATGCATGAATCAAACTTTTAAAAAGGTTTCTATTAAAATGTGTATCATTGGATTGCTTCAGGGAAGGAAAGAGATCTTATTTTCAGCAAAAAGTTAATTGAGTGTCCTGAAAATTTGTAATTAAAAGCTCCCCTAACTGACAATAATCATCCAGATTGCTAATTTCCTTCTGTACATAAAAATCTTTAAAAGGACAGAGTAAGAGAGAAAAGTTCAGCATCAGCATTTGCCTCAAGACCCAGTATGCACCCAGGGGCTGGCTCAGGCTCCTTTAGGAAA
The DNA here is from genome assembly GCA_033816785.1 of Picus viridis. Lineage (NCBI taxonomy): Eukaryota > Metazoa > Chordata > Aves > Piciformes > Picidae > Picus > Picus viridis. The sequence continues at coordinate 19,799,981 of CM066566.1, forward strand.
ACAAGAGTTAGAACAGTTATTTTTGTTGCTGAGAAGAAAAGATGGATTTCTGAAGCTATATGCCTGCACCACTTAAAATTATCTCAGCCACACACAAATATGAAATGTCATCCTGAGGGACATCACTGCCATTGTTACCATCTCTCATGCACATGACAGAGAGAAGTGTCACCACTGTGGGCAGAAAATGCAGATGCTATTTGCAGTGCAACTATACAAGATTGGAAGCAAAGAATATGGTTTCCAAATTAAACAGTGGGAGTAATTTCTGCAGACAGGATGTAATTATTCCCCTTGTAAAAGAGCTGTGGAACACTTGATGGTTCCAAGCACTAATACCTATGGAAACAAAGCTTTCTCCAAATATCCAGCCAAGTGCTAGCTTACAGTTATAGCTTGGGGAGCCATAAATGGTTGAGAATACATCCTGAACTGCCTAAAACTTCAAGAGACTTCTTCCAAATACTGCTCTAGCTTGACTGCTGAAGTTCCTGAAATCAGGTATGATTGCTGTCCAGGGAGAAATTTCTTCTGTCTCTCAGGAGCCATAGTCAACACACTGACTATGCCACAGCCCTAAGTATAGATTTTCCACCATTGTTATCTCAATGCCAAGTCTGTGACAATTTCAGGAAATCTACCTGACAAGAGTATCGTATTCCCAAACATTCTGTTTATGAGCAGGCAGGATCTAAAACTATGTAAAATATATCAGGGTAAATGCAGTATGATATATGGCATCTCAAAGTTAACATGCTTCTGATATCGATTTCCTTAAGGTCTGACCAAAATACATTTCCAGGTCAGACATAAGAAGGAGCATGTAAATGCAGAAATGTTATACTTATAGCCAGAATGCTCCTAGCATCTGAAATCCTCTTCACAGAAAGCATGTTACATGAAGTATTCCAGTCCTTAGTACCCTGTGGCAGCGCAACTCTTACATTTATATGTAAACATTCATAACCACACTTATGAACACAGATAAGCAGAACTCTCCACAAAGAAACTCTATTGTGAGGTTTTTACTAGCTATACTAGAGCTTGGGAGGAAACAAGTGCCCCAGCACCTCCTCCTTAATTTCTACATAAACCATGAAGTTTTCACAGCACATTCACCTACCCAAGGCCTCCAGCCTGCTGCAACAAAACCAACTCCAAACAAGGCTTACCTCACCTCTTGCACGCTACTTTGTGTTTCCCAGAGATTTAGGTGGAATTCATTAAAATAAAGAAAGGTGCTGCTTATCACAGGATAAGATTGTCTCTAAGCAACAGGAAAATACAAAGTTTTCCTGCACAGCCCTTCCTCAAACATCAGCAGAAGAAAAGTGCTTATGTTCTGACCATTCATCTGAGAACTGCTGTGGAGCAGTTAAGTGGCCGTAATCAAGACATCAGAGGTTTATTTTAAACAAGCACTTAGGTGAACAGTCATGAAATATCAGTATTAGTGAGCCAGTCAGTGTGTGATTCTCCTATCCTCACACTGATTCAAGAGAAAGCAAAGGAATCTAGTTTGTGATCAAAAGAGCATTTTTTTCTTTCCTTTTAAATATGTAAAGGCACTTTTGGAACAAAATTCGGCACGCTTGAGGTATGAAATGTTGTCTCCTTGACCTTTCAGATACCCAAAGAACTAACATTTGCTTTCTTGGTATATTATGCCACTGACAAATTTGTTTTCTTTTATCACACACAGGCACAAAAATCTCTACTGAACATATTTCTATCACCACAGTTCTCCAGATCTTTCAGTGTGCTTTACAGAGGAGGGGAAAAAAAGAAAGAAACTGAAAAACTGGCAATACATGAGGCAGCTTTGGGCAAAGAAAATGATGGATTCTCTCAGAGTCATTTCCTGCAAAGTGAGATTTGCTTTAGGGATCTTGATTACATATGTAAGTGCTGGGAAGCTACTCAGACACGCGAGACAATCAGTTACAGTCGATGCAGCCAAGACAGAGGCCACTACTGGGTTTTAGAAATTAAGGGCCTGAGTACAAGGAACAGAGAGAAGGGATTTTTCTGAAGAGTTGAAGACAGTGAAACTTGATTTATTTTACATCACTCTAGTACTTACCAAGATGGTCTTAATTAGACATATTTTTATATAGCAAAAAGCATACTATGCCAAGTAGGCCTTGTCCTCCTCTTAACTCTCTTGGCAAAGGCAACAAAGACTTCTTAGCACAAAAAGGCCATGCTGTGGTTTTGTTTTCAAACATCACTTCTAGGAAAAAATAGAGGGGGAAAAAAGCCCAACCAACTCTCTGTAAGATATTCTGTACCCAAGGACAAAGCTGAATGATTCCATGTGAGCTCTTTTCAATCTTTACAGACTTGGCATTTGTGGTATGAACTCTGGAAAGTCATTACCGGTAATTTTGTCATTTCAAGTGTTTGTAACACATGAGAAATAAATGCTTTTAAAATTACAAGTCAGACCCTAACCACTTGAGAGACACTTACAGATCACCTTCCAACAACTTCAACCTAAAACTGTTTCACTATGTTTAAAGGAAAAAATTTCAGATGCTCTAAGCAAAGATCCTACATTTGGCATGAGAAAGAGGCTTTGAAACAAAAAGGAAATGCTGTAAATAAGTGAGAAGTGATGAAGGAGACAATATGCTGTGCTCTGGTTCACTTGATGGACTACCCATTTTTTTGGATTAACACAAAGTGAATCTACAGTGCAGTAATATCTTTCCTCTCTACAACATCCAAGCAAAACCAAGGAGAAAACTCATCACACATGCAACCATTTTCCAGGAAAGCTTTCCTTCATTCTAAGTAAACCACATGATTTATCCCATACAATTCCACAGTCAAACAGATTTTCATACACTGACATATAGGAACACCTTGTCAGAAGTCTGGTGAAGAGTCTACCTATGAGTTTAGTTTTTATTTACTACATTTTGTTGACTGCTGTTACAAACCAGTCTAAACAGAAAGGAAATGCAGGAACTGGGTTGTCTTTCAGGCACTCAGATTTTTAAGTGACAATGCAGGCAGCATGCTGTGATAGTCTGGGCAGTACCAGCAACCTGAAATGTCTCCCATCTCCCTTCCCAGAGGGACTATCTGACAATGCCATGGAAGAGACACGATGTTCTTAAAGTCTGTACTAACCAAATTATCCAACAAAATTAAGGGATAGCACTTCTGTGAACACATGAACAAATAAGCCTGATTCACAGTGGATTTCCAAGCAGCTCTTTCCTTACATGTAATCTCTCACCAGTACTGGTATTTTGTTGACATGTACCGTGTGAAGTTGTACAGTAACAGTCCTAAGAACGTTAAAAGTTTCTCCTTGATGCAGGCACATCTGTTGACACAAACACTAGAGGCACCAGTTATGAAATCTATGCATTTCTGTCAAAATAACCTGAAATCAGGCTCTGGATTTACTGAGAGTGTGAAGCGGATACAGCACACACAAAGAGAATGTTTGCATAAGCCTTGTTTCCACAGAGAATTGGGGAAAATATCTCCTGATTTTAAAAAGGGATTGTTTTCCAACGATTTATATCGTGGCTGGAAGGTCCTGCAGCTTTGGCCATTGCCCACTAGAGGCTGTGAAACCTTTGTGTCTGCCCTGGACCTGGCTGTTCAAACCAGTGAAAAAGAGATGAGGAATGGGAAACAACAAAAATGAGAATTTTTAAATTCTGGTATTAAAATCTTAATATTTCATTCATGGAGCTTGGCACTCCTGCCCTTATGGGCTGTGAGAGCAGCAGGACCTGCTGTAGGCAGCCAGCTCTGCTCACCTGCAACTGGAAATTCCAGAGGAGCAGGTGGAGGAGGAGGAGGAGGGTGAGGAGGAGCTTGCAGCGCAGCTGGCTGGAGAGAAGCTACCCCTCTATAACAAGCCCCAAGGTACAAGGAGCACTCAGAGACAATAGGCCACTTTTAGAACCAATTCTTCTTTTTCAGCATCACTCATTGGAACCTGACAAGCTGCAGCAGTCTACTGAAAGGATGTCAGGCCTGAGCACAATTTAAGAGTGGAGTTCACTGGAGAACTAAAGCAAGAGACACATGTGCACAGAACAACCATAGGTAAGGCTGGTGTACAGGGAAGAAACCTGAGGAAGTTTCTCTGTACACAGAGAAGCACAGAGGTATAAGCAGAAGCAGTAATACTAGCAAAAGCTCAGATCTTCCACTCAAAACTGAGGTTCACTGGGTTATCATATCACACCCTTGTGTGAGAGAGAGTGAAATAGACAAAACTTGAAGATGATACCTGCACAGAGCCGTACTCTAAGGAAGAACATTAAACACTGACTTCCACAGGAGGTGAAAGCACACAGCCCCTGCAAATCCTAGGGCTGGAAATCAGATCTAAATGTCTTGTTGCAAACTTCATTTTTGACAGGTTATCTTGAAACCTGCAAAGGGTCAATGCAGATCAGATTATTCCTCGGAGTTATTGATTGACCTACTTTCTGCAATGTTGAATTTCATCTGCCACTGTGCTGTTCAGATACCTAGCTTAATTATGTCCTGTTTAAGTCCCTTTATCTCCTGCTGTCTGGATTAATTAAATACGTCTGTGTCTTCTGCAACCTCTGTTAGCATAACCATATCTACTAGTCCTAAAATGAAATTTCAGTGCAGCCCAATAAAAAAATAATTACCTTAGTGAAAATGTGTATTTATTTCTCTTCTTTATATTGCCATCAAGTACTTGGCAACCTTGTGGTCATACATTCTACTAAGATTTGGTGACTGTGGTTGTAAATCTCTTCTAGTTGGTGGGTAGACACCTCAAAGCATTAAGGTATTTTACAAAACATGTCACTTTGTCCTTTGACAGCTGTTTTGTAAGAAACTAGCCATCAGGTAGTCTGTGCCCAAATAAAGGACTTCAGTTGTTCAATTCAGAAGAGGATTTTCCCTTTTGCATTTCTCAAGGGTACTTAATGGCAGCTGTTGAAAGGTATCTAGATGCAGGAAAGATTGTGACAGCAGACATCCCCTTGCTATAGAGGGCTGAGGCTGTTCACCCTCCCCACACAGGCTACTGGGGACCCTCAGGCCACGGCATGTGGCCCAGCTGCAGGCAGGATACTGGGAAGCTGGCATTAAAGCTCAGGCTCCAGCGGCAGAACTTTGGCCTAAAGCTGTGCACAGGGAAGCATGGTGCAAAACAGCCCATTTTGCTATTCCTGGGACTGGTCTTTTATCAAAGGAGGCTAAGAAAACATATGTGACTGTTCATGAAGAAGAGAGGATTTTCCTTACCAGGACTGCTGCTTTGATAGAAGAATGTAGAAAGCAGCATGAGCATCCTTCCTCATTGGGAAAGCAGTGAGAGAGTGTTGCCTGGGGATGTGGAGGCACATCCCCACCTCATGCTTCCAGCCCCAGCTCCATCAGGTGTTACCCATCTCCTCTGGCCAATGCTCTGGGAGAGGCCAGGTCTTTATCTCTAACATGCTGCATTTAGGAGGCAGCCCTGAGAACAACCCCAGGTGTTCTCACACTCTCTAATCCCATCAGGGCTCTTTTAAAGCAAGTGGTGGTTTTTTTTGTGGTGTCACAGAAGTTACACTTAATGGGTCTACAGCTATTAGGCAGTTAGAAAAGTTATTTGCACTTTGCAATTTGCTGCCAGAGTTGTACTGAGACAAGCAGCAAAGTCCTTGTGAACTCCACAGCTGCTATGATTTTTCCATGTGAGGAGGGAACAGTTGCTTGAGGCATTTTTGAGATATGCAAGAACACAGGAACAGTTTATTAATACTGGAAGTGAATTTTCAATTACTGTGAGCAGATGGTCAGCTTGCACAGTGAATTAACCTTAAACCATCTAGACTTACAGGACTACTGCAGATATTGAAACAGTACCAAAATCACAACAAGGAATCCTACATGTTCACAGTCCTAAGTCAGCTCAAATTTAGATCTTATATATCCTGTATCTTGAAATCCAGATAAAGCTGTCAATACTAAACTGAGTTGGTGGATTTACCCCCTAGTATATGTGTCTTCTTTTTACTTGCACACATAACTCTCAGAGCAGTGAAAGCTAAGCTAAAATACTAATCAGTTTAATAAAATAACCATATTGGCAACATTAATAATGCCAGGAATACAGATAATCCTCACTTGTACTGCTTCAGCTCTACTGTAACAAGAATGGAAATATAGAACCTGAAGTTACATGACTATGTTTTTCATTAATGTATAGTCTGTTAACAAATAATAGCCATACACACATTGCTTTAACAAATAAATCTGTGAGGCACTCTAGAGCTTTGGAATTCTTTCCATACACATGCTGCTCATAAAGGTTCTGTGAAAGAGCTCAACAGAGATGTATGCCTTGAAAGTACTCCTCAGTGCTGCCCATGGACAAATTAGAATTACTATTGTGTGTAGCAGTACGTATGTGCAAATGGCTTCCTAAACACCGCGTGCCTTTCAGCCTATGTTTCAGCCTAAGTAAACTGGACTAGAATTATTGGGAAGGGTGGGGGGTGGCGTGTGTGGAGGGAGAGCGAGGGGGTGGGTATGTAGAAGGAAGGCTTTAAGCAAAGAGCTCTGTTATGCAGCTCTTTCTCCATGTGTCCAGGGAGTTAACTCCTAAGAGCTAAACAGCCCAGAGAGGCCCATGCAGTCATTCTCCAAAATACTCTTCTCCTTAGGAGGTAGAAGTTTCAGCTTCCCAGGTAAGTAGCACTGGACTGTGAACAGCAAAGGATCATTAATGTGACCTGCAGTTTACAGGTCTTTGCAAATGGATAAACAACTGCTTGAATGTTGTATTGCAGCTAAAGGCAGCATCAGGTAGAGTTGGCACATGCCAAATTTGCTATTGCCTTGAGTAAGAAGGAAACTGCACTCTGGACTGCTCTAAAGATCAGCTGAAAGGCTGCACCAGCATAAGTGTCAGAGACAAGACATGGAAAAAAAGGATGCCAATTGTATTTTCAGCAGGGGAAGGGACGTTGGTTTGTGGCGTGCCTGTCGAGTTCAACTTGCTGACCAAGGAACAGTGATAACAAGACAGATCCCTGCAGTCCAGATAACTGCTAACAAAACACCTGAAGATTTTGCCTGATTTTCCCTCACGTAGCTGAGGGAGCACAAACTTTCTCTTCCAAGCAGGATATAATTTAAATTTCAGGGACATACTTAAGGGCAAAAAACTCAGGTTCACATTTCACAACCAACTTTATTCCCCTATGAAGGTAAAAATCTGGATAGCAGTCCAGTTTCCAGACCACTATATAATTTAGCAATTTCA